>OY728129.1:795078636-795703636 GCA_963277665.1 Viscum album
TTGTCGATGTTACTGAGTCATTTTTTGTATTATCGGTTTCAGTGAGTTAGGGCGTCAGTGTCAGTGAGTCAGGGCATCAATGTCAGTGAGTTAGGGTATTGGTGTCGGTGACTTAGGGCATCAACATCAGTGATTTAGGGCACTAGTTTCAGTGAGTCAGGGAATCAGTGCCAATGAGTCAGGGTGCATTAGTGGCTCAGCATCGGTGGCTCAGCGTCGGTGACTCACCCATTGATGACTTATTTCAGTTTTTCCTGATTTTTCTAGTTTCGCCCCACTTACATTTTATTTGATGTAAATCGAGTTTAAAGTCTTGTTTGAGTGTTTTTATAGGTGTTTTAAAGGATTTTAATTATATATTTAATATCCTAACACTTCAGGGACTTTGAAATAGTCAAACCATGTGATCTTGGACACGATCCAACTTTAATGGCCTTTGGAACTGTTTACTTTTGTTGATATAGGATCTAGATTTTTCTAAAATCCAAGCTCCTCTCATCTCTTTTCTCTTGGTGCATGGTGAAATTTTCTTCCCAAATGATTCATGCACCTGTGCTAGAGCCCTCTCCTGTTCAGTTTTCCTTGGAGTTTCTTGCTGCTCATGCGACCCCTTGTTCTTAGCACAAGGAGGAACTTTGATCGTCTATTGTTCCACATAGGGATTTTCCTTCGTCTCTATTTAATTGTGTATCATATGGTGTGGGTGTAGTAATTATTATTGGGAGAGAACGGATGATTTATTTATTTAACAAGAGTAATAAATGAGGGGATAATATGATGATAAATAAATAATGGGATGTGTTATGATAACATACACGAGAATGAAGATGGATTAATTTTGAGCTCTGTTTTATTTTTATTTTCCTTATTTTCCTGTTATTAATTATTCTGGATGTAAGTCCTTCTAAAAATCATGACCATTGGTGGCATTTTCTTTTACACTGGTGATGTTCTTGTTCTTGTTGTTGATACTCTATAAATAATTTCAAATATCAATCCATTTAATCATGTACATTTGGTTAAATAAATGGATTCCCTAGGATCAAACCTGTTTTGTGATCACCCCTATTATTCTAAGTGAAATTAAAGAATACATGTTGGATAAATCTAAATATGCGTGTATTTATGGTGTGGATGTGTGCTATGTTTTGTTGAGTTCGTGACTTGTGCGGGTTGTGTGATGTTACTATCAGTAGCTTGGTTGTGGGTACGAGGGTGGAAAAAGAGGATGGTTCTGTGTTTTGGTATAACCTGTTTGTGAAACTGGGCTGTTTTTTGGTTGT
Source organism: Viscum album (assembly GCA_963277665.1). NCBI lineage: Eukaryota > Viridiplantae > Streptophyta > Magnoliopsida > Santalales > Viscaceae > Viscum > Viscum album. Next base: position 795,079,920 of record OY728129.1, read on the forward strand.
TTGTGGAATGGATGAACTTATAGGCAGTGGTATTTCCTTTGGTTGTGTTGTGGTTGTTTGAGGAACTACACCTTGGATTTCTTGTTGTTTTGGGATGGTTATGGCTGGTAGTTTCCCCAGTAGTGCTGGAATAAATTAAAGTGAACCCCTTAATAAGGAACGACAAGTGTTTAAATGAAAAATGAGTTGGGTTTATGCTTTATCAGTGGTTTTTTTGTGGTTTTTCATATAGGGGTAGTAACAAAATTGGTTTTGGTGGGATGGTTGCTTGTTTTAGGACCCGTAGGTTGGGATGAGTGTTTGTTTACCTATATGTTTAAATTGAAGTTCCTTGTGATTTTCAATATGAACCCCATCCTTGTTGAGAACTACATTCCAAAAACCCCCATTTCATGGGGGAGGATGTCTTTCCCAACATCCTTATGGGAGGATGGATGGCTAATTACTGACTTTCTTCCTCACACCCCCTTCCGGGTTCTTATCTCTCGAGAATATACAGACAGACTATAATGGATTGAGGTTTCCTATATCCCAAGATCCTTTAGGCAGGTTGTGTTGTGGATGAGGGGCCCATGTGTCTGCAGGATAGGTTTGTTTCCCAATTGTCTTCAGGATAAGGCCTAGGTGTTTTCAGGTGATAGGTGTGGTTGTTGTGACCCAGGTGTCTGTGGGCGGGATATGTGTGGTTTGTGGCCCAGGTGTGTGCGGGAAGTTGTGGAAGTGGGACTGAATTTGGGGAAGGGTCATAGCATCAAGACATTAGCTATTAGGAATGAGTAGTTAACTAGTGGGAAAAGTGGTGTGGGGTACCCAAATCATCGATGCACGTATATTATTACCTTACTTGACTTGTGTTTTTTGATGAGCATGCCTTGGTGAGGTTAGTCTGGTTAGTATTTTTCCTTGGTAGGTGCGATTGGTTTCTGTTGTTTTCCCAGGGGAATTAGTATGCTTCTCCCACTTGTGCACGAGTGACTTTGGTTTCCCTATTGAGTATACTTGTATGCTCATCCTATATTATAAAATTGTTTTTAGGTTTTTAGGAGGACTTTGAGGACCATGTCAGACTTTACTAGCTCGGGCGTGAGGATAGTTGTTGTGTTGCTTCTTAGACTCTTTCATTTGGTACTTTTCTTTGGATATTTGGTTGTACTATTATGGCATTTTATGTTTAAATCATGCATGGGTTGGATTTTGGTTTCCTTTATATAAAATTTTGGTGTTTTTTGGGATTTTTTTACCGTCTTATCTCTCGATCCTGTTTTCATTAAAAAGGGTAATTCCTTCCATTTTGTGTGATATTTTATACCCTTGGTGCTAGTCACCACTTTGAGTCCTATTAAATGTGGGACTTGGGGGGTCATTATCTATATTTCCTCTTGAATAAGGAAGGGCATGACATATTGTTGTCCCTCCCGTCACCTTGAGGAAGGTGGGTTATGAAAAAATGATATCAGAGATGATGGTTGAGAGATAGGATGGAGTTCAGAGTTAGGAATAGTGAGAGTTGCATGGGATGGTAGGGGAAAAAATTTAGGTTATCTTGGTGCATGACGCAGACTAGAGAAGACTAGCTAGGACATTGTATTTTAGGGCCTCTATGATCCGATGCAAGGAATATGGACCTACTAAATGACCAAGTGAGGCTATACTGATTGTGGGGTAGAGACCCTAGGAAAGTTACATACATCATAATGACTTGTGTTATTGTTTGATTTGGGAGTTTTGAGAAATTAAAATAAATAATGAGTCAAAATGAATCTAAATGAATATTCTGTACTACTCGGGCTTAGGAATTCCTTGTTTACCTTTTCAGTTATGGAACCCAAACAACACCCATAAGTGCCTCGAGCAGTCGAGGCCTAGCAGAATGACTTGACCAATTATTGGAGGGATGATCGAGAGGAGGAAGATGACTTGTGACAGAAGACCCTTCATGCTTTCCAGTGGCAAACCCTGGGGAAGTATGAAAGAATCATTTTGGACTTAGAGATAGAGGGTTTTCTTGAGTAGCTGGAGATCACCTTCACCTTGATTCATTCTTTGAGAGAGTACTAGGTTCCTCTGGCAGTGATCCAGATGCGAGGAGTGGCACATCTGTGGTGGATGCTTTACCTCATGGAGATGAAGGATACCGATGTCTCATGGGTTGACTTTGAGAAGGAGTTTTGGTTGGAGTTTCTTTCCTCAACGATGAAGGGTGAGAAGAGGAAGGAGTTACTCTCCCTCCAACAAGGGAGTATTTTGGTGAGGGAACTAGGGATCAAGTTCAAGGATCTCTGAAACTTTTCTCCAGATCTCTTTCCAGATGAGGATTCATGGTCAAGATGCTTGGAGGAGGCACTCCGACCTTCTCTTCAATATGTCGTCACTCCCCTACCAACATAATTATAGATTCAGAAAAAGTCTGAAGCAGCAGAGAGGATGAACTCATGGGGAGGTGTAACATGAGAGGGGAGTCATCCGAGTTTGTCAAAGGGGAAGATAGTTAGCAGTATATCTCCCGTGTCAGGTCCTTATAGGTTTCTACCGGTAGGGAGTAGGCATTAGTAGTTCTAGTTCTGATCTCTTGGTCCCCGTCCTTTCCCTATGGGATCGGGACCAAGGTTTTTTTCTTATGGAGATCATGGGCACATCCAGAGTCATATCCTAGATCATTCTTAGCTTAGTGGGGGTGGGAAGGTTCAGTGCCTGCCTCAGTATAAGTCGTTACCGATTAGGCCTTTCCAACAGTAATAGGCCCCCGTTCAAGTGAGGGAAGACGATGCTCGAGGAGGCTGACCACAGGGAGATCCTCAGGTACCTCAAATAGGGAGTTGTTAGGGAGGTGGAAAAAAACTGAGGGGTAGAGGATCTGGGCATGGGAAGTTTCACACCGCAGAGGCAGCTGTTCTAGTTGGGGAAGAGGTCACTCAAGGTATGACCAATCTGTTTAGAACTCTTGTTTGTGATTTGTTTGATTCAGGAGCTTCGAACACCTTTGTTTTCCCCAGTCTATCCCATTCTCTAGGTCTATACATAGAGAGAATTATCATGACCCTAGTGATGAGCACGCCATTTGGAGGTCAGACCAGTTTATTTGATGTTTTCTGGAGATGTGGACTGATGTTGGGGTCACATCAGTCCAATGGGGATCTTCTTCTACTATAGATGAAACCATATGATGTCATCCTTATCATCAATTGGTTGTTCTTTGTGCATACCATTATAAATTTATTCCGGATTATAGTTATGTTTTCAGATATGAATGTCTAGTGTGTATCTTTTGTTAGTGAGCGCAGTTGGTAGGTGGGTAGTTGGTGTGTGGAGCCTCTTCTTTCTGTGTTAGCTGAGTTGTCAGAGGTCTCGACAGATGCTAAGATGGTAAAGGTTCTAGGAGTTTTCAGAGAGTTCTTGGATGTCTTCCCGAAGTAGGTTGTGACTCTACCCCCTTAATGTGATGTCGAGTTCGAGATAAAATTACAACCTGGGGCCTATCCAATTTCGATGGCTCCCTATCAGATAGCACCTTCTGAGTTGTGGGATTTGTGGATTCAGATCAACGATCTGACAAGGAAGGGATTTATCTAGACCAGTGTGTCACAGTGGGGTGCTCTAGTTTTGTTTATAAATAAGGAGGTTGGTGGTGTGAGGATTTGCATCTACTAATAGAGACTGAACTAGGTAACAATCAAGAACCATTACCCCCTTCTGAGGATAGATGATATTTTTGACCAGTTGAGGGGATCTGGTTGGTTGTCTAAGATCTATCTACAGTATGGATATCACCGGTTGAGGGTGAAAAAGGGTGACATCCTGAAGACTGCTTTCAGGTGTGGTGTTTCCACCATAGTTGGAGAGTATCCACAACGTCTTTCATGTCTCTTAGCTTCATCAGTATCTATATGATGAATCCCATGTCATCAACTTGGGAGAGTTGGATATCAAGGGTGATGCAATGTTTTTAGATCATCTGGTGGAGATCTAGGACCATTGGGATGAGGTTCTTTGTGGATGGACCATTCCTTTGGTTTGTGTGTTGTGGAGGCATGGTGGCCTCGAGGAGAGTACTTGGGAGTGGGAGGCATAGATGTGTGCCTAGTACCTGGAGCTGTTCTGAGTTTTTATCTTATGTTTTACTTCATGCTTTACTTATTTTGTAATGCTTGACCTTGTTCTATGAAATTAGTTGTTTAATTTTCTCTAATGTTTGATAAGTCCTGACATACGGGGAGGGGTGGACCTAATTCCTAATCAAGATTCATTAATACAGATGTGATTAAACCCATGCGGGAGAGTCAAGGCCGCCCAAAGCAGATAGTATCTTGACATGGAGGAAGGATCTCTCTAATCCATGTGTTGGGACAATGTGGTATTTGAGGTTCATGTTGTTTTTTGGGGCAGTATCTTTCTGGTAGGTGTTCTTGGATGTCGAGGTTTTCACTCTAGTTTTAGAACCACACAAGGTGGTTTTTCCTTGAGAGGTATCTTACAGGGTGGTTGATCAAACCCCTCTTTACTTTGGTTTGGTTTTGAATTTTTGAGGGAGAGAATAGTTTGATAGGTATCTTATGTAATGATCCAGACCTCTCTAGGATATTCCTTTGTGAAAATCCAGTGTTTGGGTGTTTTGAGAGATTTCAGTGACTCATTTCCAGAGTTTTCCAAAAAAATACAGTTTTTCTATCGGTGAGTCATTTTTGTATTGTCAGTGTTGGTGATTCATTTTTGTATTGTTGGTGTCGGTGATTCATTTTTGTACTGTCGGTGTTGGAAATTCATTTTTGTACTATCAGTGCGAGTGAGTCATTTTTGTACTATCGATGTTGGCGAGTCATTTTTGTACTATCGATGTTGGCGAGTCATTTTTCATACTTTCTATGTCGGTGGGTCCGGACATTGACATCAGTGAGTTAGGGCATCGGTGTTGGTGATTCATGGCATCAGTGTTAGTGAGTCAGGGCGTGTTGGTGGCTCAGTGCCAGTGACTCACCCATCAGTGACTCATTCCATTTTTTCCCAGTTTTTTCAGTTTCGCCCCTCTTATGTTTTATTTAATGTAAATCGAGTTTAAATTTTTATTTGGGTATTTCTAAAGGAATTTCAAATGATATTAATTATATATTTAATATCCTAATTCTCCAGGGACTTTGAAATAGTCAAACTACATGATCTTGGCGCAAGGAGGAACTTTGATCGTCTGTTGTTCAAGGTAGGGATTTTCCTTCATCTCTCTTTAATTGTGTGTCATGCAAGGTGGGTTTAGTAATAATTCTTGGGAGATAAAGGTTGGAGAGAATGACTGGATTATTTCTTTAACAAGAGTAATAAATGAGGGGTGTGATGATAAAAATACAACGAGATCTGTTATGATAACGGGTAGGGGATTGAAGATTGATGAATGTTGACCACTATTTTATTTTTATTATCCTTGTTTTACTATTATTAATTTTTGTGAATGTAAGGCCTTATGAAAATCATGGTTGTTGGTGGCCTTTTCTTGCACACTGGTGATGTTCTTGTTCTTGTTTTTGATACTCTATGAATAATTGAAAATATCAATCCATTTAATCATGTACACTTGGTTAAATAAATGGATTCCCTAGGATCAAACCTATTTTTTTGATCACCCCTGTTATTCTAAGTGAAATTAAATAATCCTTGTTGGATAAATCTGAATATGCTTGCCTTGATAGTGTGGATGTGTTCTATGTTTTGTTGAGTTCGTGCCTTGTGCGGGTTGTGTGATGTTATTGTCGGTAGCTTGGATGCGGGTACATGGGTGGACAAAGAGGATGGTTCTGTGTTTTGGTATGACCTGTTTGTGCATCTGGGCTTCTTTTTGGTTGTTTGTGGAATGGATGAACTCATAGGTAGTGGGACTGCCTCTGGTTGTGTTATGGTCGTTTGAGGGACTACACCTTGTCTTGATTGTTGTTTTGGGATAGTTATGGTTGGTAGTTTCCCCATTAGTACTGGAATATATTAAAGTAAACCCATTAATAAGGAATGGTAAGTGGTTAAATGAAAAAGGGGTTGGGTGTATGCTTTGGCAGTGGTTTTTTTTTTGTGGTTGTGCATATAGGGGTAGAAGCAAAAGTGGTTCTAGGGGGCTAGTTGTTTTTTTGGGACTCATAGGTTGGGCTGAGTGTTTGTTTACCTATATGTATAAATTTTAGTTCCTTGTGATTTTCAATATACACCCCACACTTGTTGAGAACTACATGCCAAACATTCACATTTAATGGGGGGCGTCTTTCCCAATATCCTGGTAGAAGGATGGATGAATGGTTATTGACTGTCTTCCTTGCACCCCCTTCTGGGTTCTTACCGCTCAAGAGTATTTGGGTAGGATGTAATGGATTTAGGTTTACTATAGCCCAAGATCCTTTGGGTAGGTTGTGTTGTGGATGAGGGGCCCAGGTGTCTGCAGGCCAGGTTTGTTTCCCATGTGTATTTGGGATGAGGCCAAAGTGTTTTCGGGCTAGATGTGTGGTTGTTGTGACCCAGGGGTCTGTGGGTGTTATATGTGTGGTTTGTGGCCCAGGTGTGTGCGGGAAGTTGTGGAAGTGGGACTACATTTGGGGAAGGGCGGTAGCGTCAAGATGTTAGCCATTAGGAATGAGCAGTTAACCAATGGTAAAAGTGGTGCGGGGTACCCAAATCATCGATGTGCTTATATTATTACCTTACTTGACTTGTGTTATTTGGTGAGTGTGCATTTGTGAGGTTTTTATGGTTAGTATTTTTTCTTGGTATGTGTGGTTGGTTTCTGTTGTTTTCATAGGGGCATTAGTATGCTCCTCTCACTTGTGCATGAGTGAATTTGGTTTTCCTACTGAGTATACTTGTATGCTCACCCTATGTTATAAAACTGTTTTCAGGTTTCTAGGAGGACTTTGAGGACTATGATGGACTTTACTAGCTCAGGCGTTGGGATAGTTGTTGTGATGCTGCTTAGACTCTTTATTTTGGTACTTTGATTTGGAGCTTTGGTTGTACTATTATGGTAGTTTATGTTTAAATCATGCATGGGTTGGATTTTGGTTTCTTTTTGGGGATTTTGTTTACCATCTTATCTCCTGATCCTATTTTCATTAAAAAGGGTAATTCCTTCCATTTTGTGTGAGATTCTATACCCTTAGTGCTAGTCACCACTCTGGGGCCTATTGAAGGTGGGACTCAGGGGTCATCATCTCTCTTTCCTCTTGAAGAAGGAAGGGCATGGCACATTGTTGTCCCTCCCCTCACCTTGAGGAAGGCAGGTCATGACACATAACCCCATATGGAACAATTAAAATATGGATTAACCATTCAATAAATTCTTTATAAAATAGGGATGATTATCTAAAATAGGGGAAGACCAACCAAGTTGAAAATTAATTTAAAACCTTTAATTAAAACCAAGATCACCGTACGACAAACCGATGAGACCACGTCACACATGAAACCAAATACTAATGGAATACTATGATTTAAATTAAGGGGCCACTTGTAACACCCTAAGATTTTATGAAATATTTTTTTTCAAATAATTTTTTTTGATAGCTTTCGTTACACGCATCACTGAGTTTTAACGAACCATGATATACTATTAATATTATTATTTAAACATGACTGTCATAACCAAGTCATTGAACTTGGTGGTATGATTAAGAACAAAAAAAATTTAAATATTAATTATAATGGTTTTATATAAATAAAACATATTTATAAAAAAGTACTTAATATTTAGTAAAGTCTTTATATGTTTCAAAAATATTATTTTCTCAAAAAATGTTTTATTACTTTTTGTGAAAAAATAATAAAAGTAATTTTTCCACTTTTAGAAAATTTATTTGGAAAAATAAACTTTATTTTTTAAATCTACATGTAAAAATTATATATGGGTGAATTTTTTATAATTTTCTAAAAAGACTAATTTTTCAATGAATAGTAAAAAAATACTGATTTTTATTAAAAATTTTCTTTTCATTTAAAGAAGTTACAGGTTCCATTTTATTTTTATATGGTTTTAAGTGTAAAATAAGTTAAATTATATATTTATTAATCTAATTTATTTCATTGTAATCAATTTTATATTAAAATTTTATATTAAAACTTTCTATACTTATGATAATTTTTTCTTAGAAAAACCGCTTTTTCATTGCATTTGCGTGTTTAATTTTAAGTTAAAAATTTTCACTTCTATAAATAGAATTTTTAAAAATAGAGTCGATATTTATAATCAGAATAATTAATATTATATAATAATTTCAACTTAATTTTTGGTCAAAATGAATAGTAAAAATAGTAAAAATTAATTGTCGCGGTTAAGGTTAAAACGGATTTACCAAAGGTTAAACTAAAAGGATAAGGGGTAAAATGACCTATAAACTTGTAAAAACCCCATTTTATGGTCATATTTAGACCTTATATCATCTAGGGTTTGATAATGAACCATTTTTAAGCCTTGTGGCATGTGAAAAACATGGGTATCAAAAAAAAAATCAAAAATTTCAAGTGTGTCATCTCCCCCACTTTTTAAATCTCACCCCCTCTCTCTAATTCACACTTCCAAAACCCTTTGGTTTGGAAAATAAATACCCAAATTAATTCCTTAATTTCCTCCCCACATCCTATAAGCCTTTTTTTAATTAAGAATCCCTCCTATAAATGCTTTAGGTGTAAACCTAAAAGGGGTTCTTCAAAGAAGAGGTATAGTCCTTAACCATGAATTTTCATTTTATTTATTTCTCTAGATCCATAAAATATTCTTCAAATATAATGATATAATAACATTAGTATCTACTATATAATAATATGTTAATTTAATGACCTACATCTATCTCCTCTTCCATCAAATGGGAAACAAAACTGTCGATTGTTTGTATGGTGAACTACCGTTTCGTGAACCGATGTAATTCGTTTTCCATTACCACCTATCACAGATAGATATAATGATATATTTAACCTATCACTACCACAAAACGGGGCAAGGCCAGTGCCACCCTTTATCAGCGCTAATGAAAAAACGCTCATAAAGGGGGGTACCTTTATCAGCGCTAAAAAAGTGCTGATAAACGTACCCCTTTATCAGCACTTTTTTTAGTGCTGATAAAAGCACCTCCTTTAATAGCGATTTTCTTTAGCACTGTTAAATGGTACCCCTTTATCAGCGCTTTTTTTAGTAGCGCTGATAAAGGGGGGTCTTTATCAGTGCTTTTTTTAAAAGTGATGATAAAGGGTCTACTTTAAAAAAAATCATTAGAAAAATATATTAATATTTAAATATATATATATATAGTTATATTGATATAAATATAATATATATATTTTAAATATAATTTTAAATATATTTTAGATAAGTATAAATATACAGTTACACTTAATATATAAGATATTTAGTGAAAATGGCTTATAAAAAAATTAAAAAAAAATATTTAATTAATAATTTTCTAATTATTATAGAGTAATAGTCATTTAATAAAAATTTGAAGACTAAAAAAATTAAAAAAAATTAAAAAAAATTAAAAATAGATCCAAAATATGTTGAAAACGCAACTCAAACTTCAAACGGCCATAACTTTTGATCTGGATGTCCGTTTGAGCTCTACCACATATCAAATCAAAGCTTACGACGAGATCTACACCCTTATAACTGGGGACACCCCGGTAAAGGTTTTTTAGAGGCCAAAAAGGCCCATAAGGCCTCCAAAACTGAGTTTTTAGTCGGGATACCCTGATATTTTAACATTTTGTGGATTTTCAGCCTCATTTAAGAGGGTATTATTGGATATTTTTGGGTGGGGACTGAATTTATTCCAAGTTATTACATTTATATTGATATTATGTCTTTGAAATTTTATCGTTTTTTATAATGCACTGCTATTTATAATCAAATATATAACAATATATACATATTTTTTATATATTCACACATAAAAAATTAATTATAAATATAAATAATAAAATATATTAGCTTTATCTAAATAATAAATAATATCTATTTTATTTAAAATATCAATATGTAAATATTTATATACCTATATATTAATATAACTATATATATATATTAATATAACTATATATATATTGATATAACTATAAATATATATATTAATATCACTATAAATATATATATTAATATAACTATATATATATATTAATATAACTATATATTACTATATGAATAAATATTACTAAATATATATATAAATAAATAGATATGTCATTAACTAGAGAACAAATCAATATGGTAGAGTGGTAAAGGCTTTAGGCGCGCAAGGGGGAGGTCTCGAGATCAAATCTTGGTGGAGGCAAGGGCGCACATATGGGGGTGGATTTGGCGGGCTAGCACTGATAAAGGGGGTGGTTGTAGTGCTGATATAGGGTGGAGTGTGGTGCATGCGGGCGCTGGAGGGGCTGAGAAGCATTGTTAAAAGGGGGGATCAAGCGCTATAAAAGCCCCCCCGACTGGCAGGTTTTTTAAAAAAAATAATTTTTTTAATTTTTTTTACTTTTATCAGCTCTAAAAAAAGTGCTGATAAAAGGGGTCTTTTATCAATGCTAAAAAGAAAGCGTTGATAAAGGACCCTTTTATCAGCGCTTCTTTTTAACGCTGATAAAAGACCCCTTTTATCAGTGCTTATTTTTAGCACTGATAAAAGGGGACTTTATCAGTGCTTTTTGGAGTGCTGATAAAGGGGACCCCCCCCCTTTATCTTCACTGGCTTTAACAGCGCTTTTCTAGTGCTGTTAAAAGCCATTTTTAGCACTGATAAAAAGGGTATTTGTAGTAGTGTATGTATATGATATAATCATTCTTATTTAATTATAATATCACATATACCTTCTTACTTTCCATTCTGTGGGAATACGATAATGACGCTTGTGTGTACAGTGAACTACTGTCTTACCAAGCGATGTTTTTTTAAAGGTTAGGGGTGAAGCCTCAATTTATTATTAAAGCAAAGACCTATTTAAGTCTGGGTAGAGAGAAACTCATTACATGGCCTAAGAACCCAATGACAAATGTCTTGAATACAAGACTTAAAAGCACATTTTTTAGCCCAAAGGGCCCCTCAGTGAACAATACTGCTATAGTACCGCACTACTACAGTACCGCGCTGCTACAGTACCTGCTATAGTACCTCCACCGCTATAGTTCCTGCTACAGTGCCTCCGCCACTACAGTTCCATCGCTGTAATAGCTCTGCGACTGCTATAGTTCCTACTATAGTGCCCTAATACAGTACTTCTACAACAACCCGGAGATTTTTCACTGCTCGGATTTGATCTTGGGTCTTTTAGATGCCAAGTAGGAGCCTATACCACTTGAGTACAAGCTCGCTGGCACTTACGAAGCGATGTGATTTTTTTTCAGTTACACTTTACATGAAAGGAAATAAGGTTAAATTTAATGAATATATGAGATATATATGAAATAATTATTATTATATAAAATTTAAATATTATTTTCCTTCATTTCTTTCTATCCATCGAGAAAATGGAAATAACGTTTATGTGTACGTATGGTCTACCGTCTCCATGAACAATGTAATTCATTTTTTATCTGTAACTTTAATAGATTAAAAAAATACATATATAATAAATATATATGATATTTATATCATGGTTAAAATTCTATATATGATGAAACCATAATCAATGTAAAATGACCGAAGTTACCAAACCAAAACATGCCTGAAAAACGAAGTAGTTGTTACCCAAAATGTTATTTTAATAAAGAATTATTAATAAATAGGTAATAAAATGTCATAAGAAAATTATATATATTATTATGTATAATATTATGGTTCTATAATAGATGTATAATAAACCTATAATTATTATAGAGGAGTTTCGAACATGTACAAAGGAATGCGAGACATAAAAGTTAGGGATTTCTGGTCTCTCTTTTATTTTTAGGAGACATATGTCATATTTACCACTTGTTTCTTTTGTGTGGTATATGTACTAAACCTTTGACATGTTATATAATTAATCTCATTATTTTAATTATATTTAAAGTTTTATTTGATGTTATGATTTAATGGTTCTTACGATTCAAAAGTTACAAAAGTAGTAAGAGATCTTCGTCTCACTTTTATTTATGTGGGATACATGCCTTATACACCACTTGTTTCTTTTTTGTGGTGTATATACTGCCCATGAATTACTTTTATTATTATTATCATGAAATTTATTGGATATACATATTCATATAAGGTTCTTTATTTCATTGGACTTATGATTTAAAAGTTACCAAAGTGGTAAAAGTTTTATTCTACAATCTCATTGTTTATCAGGATTGTTTATGATTATGTTTCCAATGATGAGGACTTAAGATATACCATTAAAGAAAATCATGATTTCTCCTCTCTGGTGGTTATTTCTTTAAATTACATGTTTTTCTTTCATTTTACTATCTTTATATACTCAAGATTCTAAAAGAATGTTTTTAATAAAAAACGTCTTTATCTCTCTCTTCAGTCAAAAACCCCTTTTCTTCCATATCAATGTTTTTTAAAAATGTTTTAAAGAAAGTTTTTATTATTATAAAATTATTATTTGAAAACATGTTTACCCATTTTTGACTTTTTAGAAAATGGTTAGAACAGAATATCCTTGTCATTTTCCAAATAAGGCCCTTTTTATTTTAGTGAAAATGTAAAAGCAATATTTGTTTTAACGTGTACAACATGAATGACATTTCTCATATTCATGACCACTCAGTGATTTAAAGATTACTTTACAATTTTCCAAGGTTATTTTAAAAAAAATGTTTTCTTTAATATTTGGGAAATTTTTATATTTGAAATAAGTGTTTTCAAAAATTGAAAGGATATTTTCATCAAGAATGTTTTAATGCTCTTTTTATGGAATTTCTATTCATTAATGACAACAACCTTTGGTGTTATTTATGTTTTACTAGGGATATGATCCAATTTTACCATCATTATCCTTTCTATGGATGGTTTATTATTATGATTAAGGGATGCTTATGAAACTCGTTCCTTTTCCAAAAGTTATGCTATGATGAATTGATGAGATTATTATGAAACCAGTTTCTTTTATATGGGTTATGCTACGATGAAATGATTATGAAACCCAATTATTCTCCATTGGTTATGCTATGCTGAAATATTTATGAAACCCATTTATTTTCATGAGTTCTGATATGATGAATGTTTTATGATATTATGGAACACATTTGTATAACTTTCATTATATGACGGGTGGGGCCTATATCTCCCTCTAATGTATTTGGTAAATATTGATATCTCATGAGATAAACAAGACTGGAATGAGAAGTAAACCCATTTTAGTAAGGGTCTTTGTCCACTATGATAGTCTTGAGAGTGAACCTTGACTACTATTATGGTTTTGGGAGTAAACCCATTTCACTATAATAGTTTTAGCAATGAGCCTTAACTATTAAGGAAATGATTTTATATGATTATGTGTATGCCACAAATCTATTCCAATGTTATTATCTCATATATTATGTTATTTGATTCCTTTATGATTCATTCTTTATAAAGTGACAAGATTTTCGACATGACTCAAGTCTATGATCTATGATATGCAGGGTATGGTTTTCAAATGTTATTCTCATGTTCTTATACCCTTAAGTCATGTTATATTTATATTTCTCATGTTTACCCTTACCAAGAATCTTAGGTCACCCTTTCTTATGTTTCCTTTCCCTAGGTTTTGGAGAAATGTTTTAAGTTTGATATGTATATTAAGTGTACTTGGTGGGAAGATATTTATGGGAGATGTTGAAGATATTTCATGAAATAAGAAGATTGTGTATCTAGTATACAAATACAATAAACCTTTATAGCCCTCAGGCATGTATTTGTGAAATGTATTGAATATTCATCTAAAAATATGCAATATTTATGTATGAAAATCTTGGGTCATTAAAATTGTCTTAACCTTAGATGAGTTCACACATCAAGTATCGGCCACCAGGTTTCCCTAAACTGGAAGGAATCAAAGAAACAAATAAACACCCTGGAAATAGAGAATATTAGATAGAACTCATAGAAAACTACTTAACAATGAAATTAAACCAAAATAGGGTGAATAAGATTCATAACATCACCTTAATATCTCAAACATAAGTGATGAAAATTGATTCAGACTTCAGATGGAGGAGATCAACCCAAGAGGGAAGGGGAGGGAGGGAGGTGCACACAAGGGGGATACTAACCATTTTAGGGGACCAAAAACCTAATTTAGAAGACAAGTGGGTGGACCTAGGTGAAATAATGTGATTGATTCCACTGAAAAATCCCCAAGGAGGACATCAGCTGGCTATTGACCTCCACCGACTGGTCGGCCTTTGGCCACTGGCTGCCCGATGGCTCCTGGAAGAACTTGGGTTTCTGTCTTTATCCACCGGCTAGTCAGTGGTGCTCCAACATTATGTTGGACCCCCCCCCCCCCCCCGACTCCATGTCCTCAACCCCTGGTTCACTTCTGTGACTCCTCTGATCACCCATCAAGCTTCATTCAAAGTCTAGATCCATATATTCAAGGATCCCCAGCCTTTATAACCTCACTCCGAAGTCTAATTCGAAATATGACCCCCTTTAATAACTCAAAATTCAAGTTCCTCCATAAATTTTAAATGCTCATACAGAAAAGGGTATTAGAAAACACTATGATGACTTGATGTTGATAATGCTCTTTTTTCCATAATCAAAGGTTTTCCCCTCGAAGGGTTAATTCCTTGATAAATTTTTTAATGAGACAACCATTCATCATAATAGATATCCAAGGGAGTGTTATATATTATTGTGGATATCTATAGTTAATGGTAATCATTTTCCTTCCCCATGAGTTAAAGTTTTCAACATGACACTTCATTATGACCTATGGTCTTCCTCCAATGCCTCGAAGATGTTGGAGTTGGTGGCCTAGAACCAACTACTTTGTACTTTATTCATTAAATAAACATCTTATCACATCTTTATTATTATTCTACGTGATAATTCATGTGATAATGTCCCAAGGATAGTTGTTGCATTAAAGGGTCATAGCGGATCCCTGCTATGATGAGAACCTGAAAGTTCCATAACACTGTTCTTGAATATATGTTCTATGGCCGAATGATGTTATTTGAGGGACACAAATAATGAAAAAAATTAGGGGTGAGGGCTCATAAAACTTTGATACACCTTCTCATGGTGTGCGCCCTTGGTAATATCCAGGAGGATATTATGAGAACGAGACCCGCCAGTAGGAAATCTAGATTTCATAGTGTCATTGGATGTTCCTATCTGCGGACGTGTGTATTGATCCTTAGACTTTAAGATTATTATTAATGGGTATTACAACTCGTGCACTTATATGTATTGAGGAAAACTATGACGACACACTGTTCGCAACGAGGTAGGATACATTGGGTGCATCACGAGTAATACCGCATTAATAGATAATGCGAGAAAGGATTTTTACCTTATGTTCCATAATAGAAGTAGATATCTCAGGCCCTTTGATGGAATTGATATAGCCTAAGTAAATCCATGGTCATGGTAAGGAATGGGCAAGTTCAATTCCAGAAATTCAAAGAAAGAATAATCGAGCACATGGGTTGATGGCACTAGCATGTAACCCGCTTGATTAGAGATATCGAGATAAAGAGATTATATTACACGGTAAGAGTTCGTATGAGGTGACACGTCAATGCGGAGTTAACTTCATTCTCTTGGGTGCCTTGACTCGTTGCTAGACAGTGATCTTGGACTTTAGGCAAGCCTGCTTAATGCCAATGAGAAAGAGACCTAGAGGGTCACACACTAAGTGTGTCCATGTATCTCAGTTAAATATTAATTTAACAAGTTAAATAAAGATTATTCCCGACTGTGGTTTAATAATTATTTAAGGATGTCTGATCGAATTTATTTTAACACTAGTTATTCAAGAGAATATATTGTGGGCGAAATAATATATTTATTAGTGAGTAATGCAGTTACATTTATTTAAGAAATAAATATCCATTACTCAAGGTCTAATAAATGTGGTGGAGGAAATAAAGAAAAATGGAAAATAAAAGTACACACCATGTATATTTAGTTTTATGGAAAACGAGTACACATTGTGTATTAATGATTACACACTGTGTAGTTTTTCCAGTCGGGATTTTGAGGATATAATATTGTTTTATTAAATGATATTTATTATAATCAGTGTGGGCATATGTCAAGGAATTAATAATTTGACATGGGAGTTTTCAATAAGAGTTAATGAAATAAATAAAATGTGTAACGTGTTTATTTATCGTCATAACTCTATAACCTCAAACCCGATTATAAATATCCTCACAACCCCAACACTTTTCCCCAATCGTTGTGCACAACAATTCTGGAGAATTCTTTCAAGGCTGAAAGAACTACTTCCTCCAAGAACACTCTCAAGATCGAGAGAGATCCTCCTCCATCGGATCAAGGCGATCGAAGGCGGACATCGCAAGCGAAGGTTCTTCCATGCTAGCACCTGGAGATCCATTCGGCGATGTCCAAAGATACGTGGAACATGTGTGGATCACCACTAGAGGAATCTTACACTTGGATTCTACGACGCAATGAAGGATCACAAGATTGTGATCGGAGACATCAACGAAGAAAGAATTCCACCAAGGTAATTCTTGTAAATTAATTAAATTAATTATAACCAACATATGATGATTCAATCTCTATGGTTCCGGGACTCCCTCTTTTGTTTTTCATTCTTCGTTCTATTCCAAAGATTTTGCATTTTATATCATGGAGGATCTTGGTTTGAACGTTTTTAACGCTAAAATCAAAGTTGGGCCACCCCACCAACATGCTTCTACTACACCCGGAACCTACAAGTGGTATCAGAGGGGTTATATCATTGATTATAATTATTTATTTATTTGTTGGTGTTTTACGCATTTAATAATTTAGTTGTTTCAATTAAATTTAATCGTTATTAAAAATATGAATCTCGAGATCTTTTTATCCCCTCTCATTTCTTGTTCACCTTACAGAAACAATTTTTTATTTTAATTTTTATTAAAATAAAATAGAGGAACTCATCCGGAGGTGCCAAACGCTCCTTTCCGTACAACACCAGTGTTGACCTCACCTGTTTTGATAATCTCAATCATGTATTTATTTGTGTTGAAAATCCCAATTATGTCTTCATTCTCTATGATATTGTTAAGTATTGTTGATCTATACTTTAATTCTTTCCAATCTGTGATCAAACCAATAATAATCTTTAAAATAGTCTTTGGAATATGTTAATCATCATTTATCCATGTTCATACAAGTTATAAATTGATCCTAACACAATCAGATGTGTTCTGCATAAAACAGATAAGTAATCTGTCTATAGCTACTGATAAAGAGCTACCGATAACCAGTCTACCGATAGACTTAGTCTACCGACAGACAGCTACCGATAGACTTAACACAGAGTTACCGATGTACTTATAAATACAGCTACCGATACAAACGTAGAGCTACCGGTGTAAGTATAAATAGCTACCGATGGAATAAGTCACCGATGGACGAAGCTACCGATGCATGTACCTACCGACGCATGGAGCTACCGATGCATGTACCTACCGACGCATGGAGCTACCGATGCATGTACCTACCGACGCATGGAGCTACCGATGCATGTACCTACCGACGCATGGAGCTACCGATGCATGTACCTACCGACGCATGGAGCTACCGATGCATGTACCTACCGACGCATAGAGCCACCGATGTTCAAGCTACCGATGCTGATTACCTACCGATCACTCAACTCACTGTTTGAATTTCTTTATTTCCTATATTTAATCTATCTAACGGTCATATCATGTACATTTTAATGATTTGTCAAATACCTGATAAAGGTTGTCGGATGTCAGGAACCCGTACCTCGTACCTGCTGAAAAGAAATCTTTTCTGTCCCCTGATGGGAGATAAATACGAGAAGACTACATACCAGAAAAAAAAAAAGCGAACGTGTGAAGAAAACAAACAACAAGAAGCGAACCAAAAAAGTGCGGTGCATCCATTATACCAAAAGCGACACAAGCACAAGAGGAACACAGAGAAGCTCATAGACAATCAAGCTTACTCGAGGAGTGTTCTGTGCTTACAAGAAGAACTTCATCGACTACATTCTCACCACCTGTGAACCTGGAGCATATGACACTCTGTTTCTCAATAGAAACAAGAAGAGGACTCAGACTCACTTCTAATCAAATCCAAAGGAGTCCAGAGCTATACTGAAATCACCAGAACCATCTCTAAACTCTACATCTCTTGTTCTGTGATTTATTACCATTCATTTCGAGCAGTGTGTGTTATCTGCTATATCTAACACATACACTGTCTCCTGTACTCAAACTGAAGGATCTGTAAATCCTTACAAAACTCTTTCATTATTTCTTTCCCACGAAGAACTGTGGTAGAGGTCGTGTGTGACCTGGACAGCTGGTTGCTGTTGTACTGTTTCCCACGAAGAACAGTGGTAGAGGTCTTGGACCTGGACAGTTGTAAACTGTTGAACCCCGATCCAGGGTGTGGATCATTTTTATATAAACTTTTGAGAGGACTAAGTCTCGGCTTGAGACTGAACCTCTTGGTTACATTGTTGTGCCATCTATTTCAAAGTTTTATTCTGCTGCTAATTACTTTAAAACCAATACTGTTTTTAAAGTTACTTTGATAATTAAATTAGCAAGTGTTTATGTTAAGTGTAGATTAGTAAGTTAGTTTCAAAAGATAATCACACACTCCTGTGTTGATTAACTGGGAATTAATCAATCCCTTGAGAACCTAACAGAATCTCTACATTAATATAAATTCACTACAGTTTAATTTATTATTTTATTTGGGGGTCTTTAAGACATTGCTTTTAAATATAGAAATTTTAATTGGTACTCAATTCACCCCCCTCTTGAGTAAACCACTCCGACCAACACTTGGTATCAGAGGTTGAAAATACTTTCTAAAAGTACTCTGCTTTTGAACTGTGATTTTAGTTGTATTTTAAAGTTCTTAAAATTTCTGTTATCTCTAAATTTTTATCTCTTTAAAATTTTCTCATTATGGACAATAGACTTGAGGGTGCTGCTACTAACCGGCCACCTTTCTTCAATGGAACTAATTATGCTCAGTGGAAGCTGAAAATGAAAATCCATCTAGAAAGCATAGGTTTTGATATTTGGACTGCTATTGAATCAGAATACAAAATTCCTACTACTGCTAGATCTACTTGGGATGAACCTACAAAGACTGCCTACAATAACAACTGTAAAGCTATGAATGCCTTGTACTGTGCTCTAGGAGATGAAGAGTTTAATAGAATTTCTGCATGTAAAACTGCATATGAAATTTGGGATACCTTAGCTGTTTCTCATGAAGGAACAACTAATGTTAAAGAAATGAGATTGAACACTTATACTATCAAGTATGATAATTTTAAAATGAAGCCTGACGAACCCATTTCTGACATGTATCTCAGGTTCAACGAAATTTTCAATACAATGATTTCGCTGGGAAAGGATGTCTCATCGAAGGAACAAATTATGAGAATTTTGAGATGTCTACCTGATAGATGGAGAGGCACGTCTGTCTCAATCAGAGAATCATGTGACATAGCTGCTCTACCTATCAAGGAACTAATTGGAAAGCTGATGATGTATGAAGAAGAGCTTAAAGTGAACAAAGAGGAAGACAATGAACCTGCAAGAAAGTCTGTTGCTTTCAAATCCTCAACCTCAAAGAATAAGGACAAGGAAAAGCTTCAAGCTGTAGTTGAAAGTTCAAGCTGTGAAGACAGTGGAAGTGATTCTGACAGTGATGCTGAGATGGCTCACATTGCTAGAAGATTTAAGAAATTTTATAGTAAAAAGATGTTCTTCAGAAAACCAAATTATAAGGGTAAGTATGATCACCAAGGCAAATGGAAAAAGGACTGGAAGAAGAATGACAAGTCAGATGATGTTGTCTGCTATGAGTGCAAGAGAAAAGGACACATTAAAGCCGACTGTCCAAAGCTGAAATATAAAAAGAAATATGAATATAAGGACAATAAGTTTAAGAAAGCTATGAAGGCTACTTGGAGTGCTTCAGAAGACAGCACAAGTGAAGCTGAATCTTCAGACTCTGAAAGGAATCGAGCCAACATGTGCTTTATGGCAAACACTTCTGAGGTAACTGCTGAAACTCCTGCTTCAAAGTCATATTATTCTGGAGATGATTCTGAAGGTGATAACATGTCTAAATCTGAACTGTTTGAATACTGTGATATGCTGGAAGAGACATGTAATGAACTTAAGGATAAATACAAGTCATTAAAGAAACAGCATGCTCTCACCACTACAGTTAAAACCGAACTTACTATTGAAAGAGAGAAAAATGCTCAACTGTTAAAAGAAAATACAGAACTGAAACTGTCAAATGAGCAACTTAGAAAAGACTTAGAGAAGTTCACCAATGGCAAGAATACTCTAACACAGATGCTAGGAAAGCAAGTAGCACCTAAATACACTACTGGTATAGGATACCAACCTGGACAAAGGAAAATTGCTAAAACTAGATTCATTTCTAAATCTGGACAGAATGAAGGTAATTCTGGAACTTCATATGCTTCAACCAGTTATATACATAGCTATGGATCTAATAAAGTTTATCTTTCAAAGCATGTCAATTCTAAAAATTATATGAGATCCATTAGACAAATATGGGTACCTAAAGTGTTATTGGCTAACCTGTCTGGACCCAAGAAAATCTGGGTACCAAAATCATCTCCCATCTGAATCTGTTTTGTAGGGAACTTGCTTAAAGAGCTCCTGTAAAGAGACATGGTACTTGGACAGTGGATGTTCAAGACATATGTCAGGAGACTTCTCTTGTTTCAAGAGTTTAATAAAAGTTGATGGAGGCTTTGTCACCTTTGGTGATAACTCAAAAGGGAAAATCATCGGCCTAGGCCAGATTGGTAACACTGATTCAATTTTGATTTCTAAAGTTTTATTTGTTGATGGCCTTAAATACAATTTATTAAGTATTTCTCAGTTATGTGATGATGGTTTTCATGTTAAATTTGAAAATGATTCTTGCAAAGTTTTTGATTCTAAGAATGTTTTGGTATTTTCTGCCTTAAGAAATGAAAATGTTTATGCTGTTAATCTGAATTCTTTAGCTAAGAAGAATATTAATTGTTTGAATGCTTTTCATAAAGAATCTTGGCTATGGCACAGAAGATTAGGACATTGCAACATTCACTCACTTAGAAAACCTTCTAGGAAAAACCTAGTTAGAGACCTACCTAAGTTAGAATTCCCAAATGATAGAGTGTGTAACCCCTGTCAAAAGGGAAAACAACACAAAGTTTCTTTTAAATCAAAGAAAGAAGTTTCAACTTCTCAACCACTTGAATTGGTTCACATGGATTTGTTTGGACCATCAAGAGTTTCTAGTTTAAATGGGAAGCACTATGTTTATGTTCTTGTAGATGACTTTTCTAGATATACTTGGGTATATTTTCTAGCTCACAAAAGTGAAGCTTGTTCTTACTTTGTTAAATACTCCAAGTCTGTAGAAAATCTTAGTGGACTCAAGATTAAGACCCTTAGAAGTGATCATGGTCGTGAGTTTGAAAATCAAGATTTTGAATCTTATTGCTCACACAATGGCTATACTCATAACTTCTCTGCCCCTAGAACACCCCAACAGAATGGTGTAGTAGAAAGAAGAAACCGAACTCTTCAAGAAATTGCTAGAACCATGCTCAATGAATATGACCTGCCTATTTATTTTTGGGCTGAAGCTGTAAATACAGCTTGTTATGTTATTAATAGAGTCTTGATTAGACCCGTTCTTAAGAAAACCCCTTATGAATTGTGGAACAATAGAAAGCCTAAGGTTAATTACTTTAAAGTTTTTGGTTGCAAAGTATTTATTCTGAATACTAAAGATAATCTGGATAAGTTTACTTCCAAAAGTGATGAAGGAATTTTTCTGGGTTACTCTATTTCAAGTAAAGCCTATAGAGTATTCAATAAGAAAACCAAATGTGTGGAAGAATCTGTTCACATCAAGTTTGATGAAACTGATCCACATGAGCCTAAAACCTCTCTTGAAAATCTTGAAGAAGACTTATCTATTATGGACCTTAATGATAAATCTAAAGAACCTGTTATAAAAGTATCCAGTTCTGGACTTTCTCCAGAATCTGCTTCTGTTGAACCCAAACCTATAGATGAACCTGAAATTTCTAGTCCAACCTTTACTAGATCAACGAGGATTCTAAAGAATCATCCTTTAGAAGCTGTTGTTGGTAATCTTGATAGAGGAACACAAACTAGAGCTTCTCTAAGAAACCAGGTTGAACATCAAGCCTTTCTTTCATAGCTGGAACCCAAAAATATCAATGATGCTATCAATGATGAATTCTGGGTAATAGCTATGCAGGAAGAATTAAATCAGTTTGAAAGAAACAAAGTCTGGGAATTAGTTGACAGACCCAAGGACACTTTGACAATAGGCACAAAATGGGTTTTTAGAAATAAAGTAGATGAATCTGGAAATATAGTTAGAAATAAAGCTAGACTAGTTGCACAAGGATATAGTCAAGAAGAAGGCATAGACTATGAGGAAACTTTTGCACCTGTAGCTAGACTAGAAGCCATTAGGATCTTACTTGCATATGCTGCACATCTGGATTTCAAGTTATATCAAATGGATGTAAAAAGTGCATTTCTAAATGGTTTTATAATTGAAGATGTTTTTGTGGAACAACCAGCTGGATTTTCTAAACCCCATTTTCCAAATCAAGTTTTTAAACTTTCTAAAGCTTTGTATGGTTTAAAACAAGCACCAAGAGCTTGGTATGACAGACTTAGCAATTTCCTTATTTCAAAAGGTTTTACTAAAGGGATTGCTGATCCAACTCTTTTCATTAAAAGAATTTCTAAAGATGTTTTAGTTGTACAAATATATGTTGATGATATTATTTTTGGATCTTCTAAACACTCTTTATGTACTGATTTTTCAAAAAGTATGAAAAATGAATTTGAAATGAGCTTAATGGGAGAGCTTAAGTACTTTCTTGGATTTCAAGTATTTCAAAATGAAAATGGTATTATTTTGAATCAAAGTAAATATACAAAGGATCTTTTAAAACGTTTTGGTCTGGATAGTATCAAGGAAAGTGAAACTCCTATGAGTACTACCTGTAAATTGGATGCAGATGAAACTGGGAAACCAGTTGATCAAACAAATTACATAGGTATGATTGGTAGTTTACTTTATCTTACTGCTAGTCGACCTGATATTATGTTTAGTGTGTGTATGTGTGCTAGATTTCAAGCTAACCCAAAAGAATCTCATTTGCTTGCTGTTAAAAGAATTTTTAAATATCTCAAACACACGGTTAACTTAGGTTTGTTTTACCCAAAAGGACAATCCTTTGAGTTAATGAGTTATTCAGATGCTGACTTTGCTGGTTGTAAGTTAGATAGAAAAAGCACATCAGGAACATGTCATTTGCTTGGAAAATCCTTAGTTTCTTGGTGTAGTAAGAAACAGAACTCGGTTGCATTATCTACTGCTGAAGCAGAATATATAGCTGCTGGTAGTTGCTGTGCACAAATTCTGTGGATGAAACACACTCTTTTGGACTATGGATACGTTTTCAAACATGTTTCAATCAACTGTGATAACACCAGTGCAATAAACATCTCTAAGAATCCTGTATCTCACTCTAGAACCAAACACATAGATGTAAGACACCATTTCCTAAGAGATCACTATCAAAAAGGTGATATTTCTCTTGAATTTATTGGCACTGAACATCAATTGGCTGATATTTTCACTAAACCTTTAAGTTCGGATAGGCTAAGTTTCATAAGACATGAACTAGGAATGTTTAATCACAACTGATGTGAAAATTCTCACCGATGTGAAAATTCTCACCGATGTGAAAATTCTCACCGATGTGAAAATTCTCACCGATGTGAAATTCTCACCGATGTGAAAATTCTCACCGATGTGAAAATTCTCACCGATGTGAAATTCTCACCGATGTGAAATTCTCACTGATGTGAAATTCTCACTGATGTGAAAATTCCCACCGATGTAAGTTTCTCACCGACGTAGAAATTCTCACCGATGTACAACGCTCACCGATTTGTTTTTCTCACCGATGATTAACTCACACCGATGCAAAGTTTAAAACTTCTGTCTGCCGCCAAGAATACGAATCGTTTTATTTTATTTTATTACTCTATTTTAATCATTTATTTGGAATTCCTAAATGATAAAACTAAGTCTAAGCCACTTCTTACCTCACCGAGCTCAAAATATCTCACCTTCGAACCTTAGCATCCAAATCGACCAAGAACCCTAAACCCGCGATGGCAAAAACCAAGCTTCCTATCGTCAGAGATGAAAGCGCAGAACCAAATGCTAAGAAGCAGAAGACACAGCATAAAGCCAGTGTTAGTGAAGTCAAAACTAGATCGGGAAGGCGACCAGTGAGTCCTCACTTGCAGAATAGAGATATAGTAATCGAGAAGGAACTGTGCGTGGAATGGCTACTGCCTAGCAAATCCTTAGTGCTCGAGATTCTGGAAGACCAGAAATGGGTGGATTGTTTCTCGAATAACAATGGCCCATACTACCCGAAATTGGTAAAGCAGTTCTATGAGTTTGTAACCTTTGAGAAGTCTGAGAATGAGAATCGGGTAAGCTCTTTTGTAAATGGAAAAGAGATGTCTTTTTCTTCAGTAGAGTGGGCTGAGAGTTTAAAAGTACCACATGAAGGTGTCTCTGGGTATGTATCAAGAGCAATGCCACCTAGTAGTGACATTTTTGATTATGAGACCGCCTTACAAGAGCTGACTGGGAATGGAAATCAAAGGCAAGTGGTAGCTGCTGAAATGGATGGAGAGAATCGACTGCTTTTCAAATTTGTTCAGCATGTGTTGATACCGAGGAGAGGAGATTTTGAAAATCTGAGATATCAAGATATCTATCTTCTTCATTTGCTAAGACATGGTGTAAAAGTCAATCTGTGCAGATTGTTGATGCTTCAAATGGAAGACATGATTAGACCAAAGTCAAAGACCAATGCTTTGTTCTTTGCCAAGCTGATTTCAGTGATGATAAAAGTGAAAGAAATAGCTGAGTCTCAGGATGAGACAGTTGTAGTCAAGAACAATTTCTGCATCACCTCGACTGTTTGCAAGTATATGAAAATTAACTGGAACCCATGGAAGGGAGAATGGGTCAGTGATGATCAGAAAATCTATGATAGGTTTAATCCTGTGGATTATCCCTCAAGACCAAAGGATATGAGAGATCCGAGTCTAAGACCTGATGAAGAGGAACCTGCTTATAGTGATGAGACAGAAGAAGAAGAAGAAGAAGAAACTCCTATGGATGTTGGAGGAGATCCAGACTTGCCCCCAAGTCCTGTTGCAGAACTGGTTTATTCTAGGAAAGGAAAAGTAGAGGAAGTTTTGCCTACTTATGAGGAAGACCAGTCTGTACCTCACCAAGAAGAAGAGGAAAAGGAGAATGCAGTTGAATCGCCTGCTTCTGGTAGGTTAAGTATGAGTCCCTTAATTGGAAACTCAGCTATACCTGCTGCTGAATAAGAAAGAGATAGAAAAGAAGCTGTACCTGTATCAGAAGATCTTCTAAATGCTACACCTGTAGAACTTGTGGTAGAAGATTCTGATGAAGAACGGCCAGCAGAAAAGGCTGTTGTGATACATGAGAATGCACCCATTGAGGGGGAGCATCAGTCTGTGCTTGGGAATGTTACAGTAGCTGTTGAGATTGGAGACTGGGTAGAAGACCCAGGGTTTATAGTCTGTGGATTAGATTATCCAGATTCTGACAATGAGATGTCTGTGGATAGACCAAAGACCAATTATGATCTTGCTGCTGAGTTGTTGCCAGACGATGTGGTCAGATTTCATGATTTGACTAAGCTGAAAGAGGACCTCAAATCCAGTTTTGTTGAAGAAGTGAAGCTAATGGAAACCTCTCTTGCTTCCTCAATTAATTCAATAATGACTACTTCTGTAGCTAATTTGGCCTCAGCAAGGGGATCTGCTGCAGTTGTCTCAAGTGATTTTGTCTCCAAATCAGATCTTGTATCCATGAAGGATGAGATAAAAGAATCATTCAGTGCTTCAGTTGCTGAGATGAAGGAAAGCTTTTATGAAGAAATGAAAGTGCTAGAGAGATCCTTCGAGCTATCTCTGGCTTGTAATTTATCTTCCTTTATGTCTGAGCTTATGGAAGAAGTGAAAGAATGCCAGACTCAGTCTTCAAGAATCGAAGCTGATCTGGAAGCTCTCAAGACATCAGTGGTTGCTTTGGATTCCTATATGAGCTCCAAGTCTCAAGCTGACAAGGATCTAGCCTATGTGAAGAGTGTAGTCAGCCAGTTTGTCTCAGTGTTTGAAAGTTTCAAAACCTCAGTGAAGGATCATGTTCAATTACAAGACTCTAAAGTTCAAAGCCTAATCAGTGGTTTGTCAAAGAGTTTTAAAGAAACTGTTTCCTTCTCTCTTGGCCCTCTCACATCCAAACCATCAGTTGATATGAACTCAGTTCGAGCAATATTGAAGGAGGAGATTGGTTCTATTCCTACCAGTGGTTCTGGGGACTCATCAGAGTTAAGCCGAGTGGTGCTTTCTACAAGGGATTCTGCCAGAGAAATCATGAAGATAGTTCAAGATTTTATGAGAGAAGCCTCTGCCTCTCAAGAAGCCATAAAAAGCAAAGTGGACTACTACTTCTCCAAAATTTTCACCAAGCATCAACTCGAACACCACTTCAAGCTAATGTTGGAACACATGAAGCTCCCTCCAGTCACCCAAGCTTTCAAAGAACAAGTGAGCAAGCTGAGAGAACTGACTCCTGCCTTAGAGAAATTCATGGAGAACAAAGATGATTTCCTCTCTGCTATGGAAAGAGGAGGAGGAATTATTATGGATTTTAGAAATCTGCTGCTGCCCTTCTTGCATGTTGATGCTAGACCAGTCATCATCCCTCCTGCTTTGCCTGCTTCTGCCTCAGCTGCTCCCTCAGTCCAGCTGACTCCTGTTCAAGCCATTCAAAGCCTCAAACCCATGATTACCCAAAAATCTTCAACTTACAAGCCTGACTCTGTGTCAGTGGCCCAGCCTCCTTTGATCTTTTCTGGCATTCCCAAACCTTCACCTGAATCCTCACCACCCGAGCATCCTTCTGATCCTAAAGGAAAATCTCACATTGCAGATGCGGAGTGAACCAGTGGCCAAGCTTTTTGATAGGAATTCCTTTGTAATCTGTTTTTGTTGTACTTTTTGACTAACTATAATACAGACCACTTTTTACTTCTCTTTGTTTTATTTCTCTCCTCTATATATATCTATATATATGCTTTCCCACTTTTTGATTATCACAAAGGGGGAGAACAATAAGAGAGGGGGAGAAACTTTTTATGCGAGAATAAGGAGGAGAACAAAATGAGAAATATTTTCAATGGAGAAAAATAAGGCATAAGGGGAAACACATTATCCTTTGTTTTGTTTCCATTTTTACCTCTGATAACTTATGTCTATATCATTCTATTTCTATTATCTATGATGCTGTTTTCTCTGAGAAAATTGAATTCAATATTATACTCTTTACTATTATATTTTCACTATGTTAAATGCCAATATCATAAATTGTGATTATCAAAAAGGGGGAGATTGTTGACCTCACCTGTTTTGATAATCTCAATCATGTATTTATTTGTGTTGAAAATCCCAATTATGTCTTCATTCTCTATGATATTGTTAAGTATTGTTGATCTATACTTTAATTCTTTCCAATCTGTGATCAAACCAATAATAATCTTTAAAATAGTCTTTGGAATATGTTAATCATCATTTATCCATGTTCATACAAGTTATAAATTGATCCTAACACAATCAGATGTGTTCTGCATAAAACAGATAAGTAATCTGTCTATAGCTACTGATAAAGAGATACCGATAACCAGTCTACCGATAGACTTAGTCTACCGACAGACAGCTACCGATAGACTTAACACAGAGTTACCGATGTACTTATAAATACAGCTACCGATACAAACGTAGAGCTACCGGTGTAAGTATAAATAGCTACCGATGGAATAAGTCACCGATGGACGAAGCTACCGATGCATGTACCTACCGACGCATGGAGCTACCGATGCATGTACCTACCGACGCATGGAGCTACCGATGCATGTACCTACCGACGCATGGAGCTACCGATGCATGTACCTACCGACGCATGGAGCTACCGATGCATGTACCTACCGACGCATGGAGCTACCGATGCATGTACCTACCGACGCATAGAGCCACCGATGTTCAAGCTACCGATGCTGATTACCTACCGATCACTCAACTCACTGTTTGAATTTCTTTATTTCCTATATTTAATCTATCTAACGGTCATATCATGTACATTTTAATGATTTGTCAAATACCTGATAAAGGTTGTCGGATGTCAGGAACCCGTACCTCGTACCTGCTGAAAAGAAATCTTTTCTGTCCCCTGATGGGAGATAAATACGAGAAGACTACATACCAGAAAAAAAAAAGCGAACGTGTGAAGAAAACAAACAACAAGAAGCGAACCAAAAAAGTGCGGTGCATCCATTATACCAAAAGCGAAACAAGAACAAGAGGAACACAGAGAAGCTCATAGACAATCAAGCTTACTCGAGGAGTGTTCTGTGCTTACAAGAAGAACTTCATCGACTACATTCTCACCACCTGTGAACCTGGAGCATATGACACTCTGTTTCTCAACAGAAACAAGAAGAGGACTCAGACTCACTTCTAATCAAATCCAAAGGAGTCCAGAGCTATACTGAAATCACCAGAACCATCTCTAAACTCTACATCTCTTGTTCTGTGATTTATTACCATTCATTTCGAGCAGTGTGTGTTATCTGCTATATCTAACACATACACTGTATCCTGTACTCAAACTGAAGGATCTGTAAATCCTTACAAAACTCTTTCATTATTTCTTTCCCACGAAGAACTGTGGTAGAGGTCGTGTGTGACCTGGACAGCTGGTTGCTGTTGTACTGTTTCCCACGAAGAACAGTGGTAGAGGTCTTGGACCTGGACAGTTGTAAACTGTTGAACCCCGATCCAGGGTGTGGATCATTTTTATATAAACTTTTGAGAGGAATAAGTCTCGGCTTGAGACTGAACCTCTTGGTTACATTGTTGTGCCATCTATTTCAAAGTTTTATTCCGCTGCTAATTACTTTAAAACCAATACTGTTTTTAAAGTTACTTTGATAATTAAATTAGCAAGTGTTTATGTTAAGTGTAGATTAGTAAGTTAGTTTCAAAAGATAATCACACACTCCTGTGTTGATTAACTGGTAATTAATCAATCCCTTGAGAACCTAACAGAATCTCTACATTAATATAAATTCACTACAGTTTAATTTATTATTTTATTTGGGGGTCTTTAAGACATTGCTTTTAAATATAGAAATTTTAATTGGTACTCAATTCACCCCCCTCTTGAGTAAACCACTCCGACCAACAACCAGAATACACGGCGTGTATTCGGAAGTACACGTCGTGTAGTCTAGGTTCAATGCATTGACTAATCTGCTAAATCAGGTCGTATATTGGATCATATCTAAGTCATTTATGACACTGTGTGTTGACCAGGAACAGGTGGCACGTGGTTTCCGGATTACACGTCGTGTGGTCCAACTGAACACGATGTGTAGTCCCTTCTGGTTAGGGTTGGACCGTGTACCCCATACACAGCTTGCCCAACTGGAAACCATGTAACGTGGATACTACATGACGTGTGTCCAAAAGAAAACTCCATGTACTCTGAAAATTTCCAAAGTACATTAACACACCATGTCCCCGGGCGTGTACCTCAGATGGACAGTGAAGAAAAGTACATGTCTTGTAGTCGAAACTACACGCCGTGTACTCACCCAAATTACGCAGATTTATTAAAATTTATTATTATATTATACAAACCCTTGAGATGTGTACCATGGTGCAGGTGTAAAGTTGAGGCACAACATGTGATAGGTGTTTTATATATGTGTGTTTAATTTAACATCTGCGTAATGAATGGAATTCATCAGGTTGCCTCCAAGGTACAAGTTACGTACAAGGATAATTTTAAATGAATTTATTTGTTTAAAATTATGATGAATGAGAATCTCAAGGAAATTCAGAAAAAGGTTTTAAGATGAAAGGATTGATTAATTAAAGATAATTAATTGATTCAAGCATGATTTATCTTAAACAAGAATGATTAAAGAATTGAATTCTAGTTTTATTTATACATAAATATCATTGCATGTATGGATGATCATGAGATAGACCAAGACCTTTGTATGTGAATGATTTCTTTTAATTTATTTAAATTAAATTTGTTGGCCTGTGAGCCTTCTCCTCATTAATATGTAGGGCATGTGCGCCCAAGGATTCTTTTATGTAAAACCCCCTTTTTACCCCTTACCTGCGTGTGAGATAAATGCATATGTAATGGATGGAACTCCTAAGCTGGTGGAGGTGGCTCAATTCAGGAGCCAAGGCGAAACCAATCCAAGGAGATACAAAGGTGGATAGGTGTGATGTTATTAATATTTTCATGACTTATTATATACTCTATTTACTGATTTTATATGAAATGTGCATAATTTGTGTGAAATATTAATATTTTAATACTAAGTATAATTTTTGAGCATTTTTAGAAGTAGTCCAATTGGGTCAGTTTACTATTTTATTTATAACTATCACCCTACTGATCCAAATTGTGTGGTTCTTATTTTTTAGTTTTCCTACTTCAATATACAGAATTTCATTAGAAGGGATCATGGGCCAATTCTGCTATTTGAAGGATCACATTTACCACACAAGATGACCTACAAAATCTGTGAAGAAACTGGACCAGTCATAAATATTGAATTACTAGGCTCAATCTGGAAGTTAAAATTCCTTAATTCTCCTCAAAGGTTCGGGGGACAATTTAAGGAGTCTTGGATAAAAATTTCAAGGTCCAACTCCAAAAAAAGGCACCCCACATATGCTTTGAATTCCAGCCCACCATTCTGGCCGAGAAATAAAATCATTACAGTATTTATGACATATTTCATGATGTAATAATCCAATCAAGCTAAGATTTTTCAATGTGAAAGAGGATATATATTCGGAAGACTTTGTTGAATAAAGAATTCGGTTTTGAAGGCATCTTCCTATTCAAAAACCCTTTCACATTTTGGACTTCAAAAATACTGGAATGAAATGGATAGATTAAAATTGTTTAATCAACCGGCCATAACTTTGGCTCCATAGGTCCAAATGACTCCAAATTTTTAGAGGGGTCGTCCAACTTTATTATATAAAACTTTGAAGAAGGAGATATCTCGATATTAGGCTTTCTGAATAGCCAAATTGGCGATGAAATTGGAGGGACATATTGGGAATGAAAACAGTCCACTTCCTTGGGCTATAAATGCATCCCCCTTCTCTCCTTCAAAGGGTTGGCATTTCAGAAGAGAGGAGATCATATTGGAAAGAACAAAGCCTTGAAAAAGGATTGGGAGGACATTCCATACTCAATTTTTCACTTGATAGACCTTTCCTCCTCTCTTTGTTTTCATTTACTTTTATGTTCTTCATTATTGTAATTTTGTAAGTCCTTTCTTTTGTAATTCTGTTTTAATGCATGTTTCTTCTTCAATATATATTATTCTCATCCACCTTCTATAGTTTAATATTAATGTTATTAAAATAGTTTAAATTAAATTGAATCCCCTTCCCTTCTTTTGCTTCCTCATTCAATCGAAAATTTGTTTTTAATTATCATCATTGTTCGTGTGTGTGTGTGTGTTCGACGTACCACTCTTTTCTAATCCCTTTATTTTTCTTCTATTATTAATTTATCATCATAATCATTATAACCAGACTATTAAACGCCCAAATGGATGATTAAATATCTCAATGGGGTGAGTCAAAATTTAGGGATGTTAAGTGATTGAGAGTATTTACTCGATGAGTATTCATTAATTTAACATTGTGTATGTTGGACTTAATATGTCATGAATTAATGACATATTTTGTTTAACATGTGGTTTCTATGGATTATTGGAACCATAAATACACTACCATAAACAAGTACTGATTGATATTAGAATCCTATTTAAGTTAAGGCTTGGATTAAAGCTTTAACAATTAGGAATTCTAATCAACGTCAACTTGTGAAGTGGGTGTTAATTTAAATGCAATATAAAGCAAAGCTCAAGGATATCACAAGCTTAACTCCATAATAATGTACTCACCCCAATATTTATCAATTTGTTAAATCAATTATAGTAAATCAATCATTTCTATTAAACTCTTTAAACAAACCCCCTAATCAAAATACAATCAACTAAAACAAATGACTATTACAAAGTATCATCACCGAGGATTTGACCCGAGTGCTGCTATACACATTAGCAGAGCACCGGAACTTTTACCGGTCGATAGGTGACAATCAGCCATGTGTTTCAATGTGGAAAGCTATAAACATGAACCCAAAAGGTTCAAAGTGTTTCTCCCCTAGGTCTTGGGTTAGTTTATCAATCGCTAGATAAAAAAACCCATAGATCAAGCTCATGATCATACTATTTATTTTAATTCTGTCAGTTTTATGGTTTATTTATTGTGGGTGTGTTATCGTGATCACATAATTAATGAATTAAACAAACATGCAAGATGGAACTAAAATAAGACCGACTTATGCGTAAATATTATCTTAGACATGGTTAATCACTTAAGTTGTAAAGACCCGCAAATTTCAAGGAAATTTTTTTCTTAATTTTCTTTGGAATTTTACAAGAGCGCAGCTTCAGACGGCACCTGATTCCGAGGCCCGGTGTGCCCGGAATCAATTTCCGAAGTTTGGCTCGGGTACGTTCAGTGAACGGACGAGCGGGTTTTTCTATCTTTTGAACCGGTGCCCGGAATCAAATTCTGAGGGCACCGATGAAATCGCAGCGCCGGTATTTGCTTAGAAACGCCTCTTCCGGAGTTGCGTTTGCTCAGACGTGGTTTTTAAATTTTGCGGCTTTAAGTCAGAAATAAAATAAATTTGTGCGACAACTTTATTTTATTTCACTTAAGCTGTTTGGAAGCCACTTGAAGCCACTTAAAGGCGGCTTGAACTGTGTTGAACTGGATAGGATGCTATCCAGAAATATCCTACCCCCTTGATAGGATATTTGTGAGGTGGGGCCCGCACGAGCCCCGCCGTTTCTTTCGCTAAGTAACACACCCGCGAAAACCCGTCAAAGAAACTGAAAAGTCAACCGACGCGTTTCTTTAATTCTTAACAGACCATTTAATTGGGCGGTTTCTTTCGTGAATTAAATGGGCTGTTTCTTTCGTGAATTAAATGGGCTGTTTCGCTCGTTGAATTAATTCAACGAATTAAATGGGTCGTTACTTACGCGTTTTACGTTTGTTGGCAAAAATAATAAAATAGACAAACTTGTCTATTTTGGAGGATTGCTATCGTTGTGCAATTCCTCTGAGCCTCCACCCTCTCCGCGAAGAACGCGAAGAACGCGAAGAACGCCGAACCCGGAAGTCGACGACGCCTTCGCCCGAGACGTTCTTCCGATTTCCGATCTCCGATCACCGACCATTCGAGGTGAGTGCTTTCGGATTTCCTCTCAAGTTCTTTTCTTTGGTTTTAAACGAAACACAGATTTAAATATTAATAATTTAAATCTGTTGTTCTTGATTCGTTGAGCTCGCCGGCTCAACGCCGGTTTCCGCGACGACGCGACACCTTCCCGCGACGACGCGACGATCGATCTCTTCCGCGACGATCTCTTCCGCGAAGAACGCCCGCGCTCGACGATCATCAAGGTAGGGATTTATTTTGGAAAAGTTACCCCTTTTAAATTTTCTCGTGAACGTTCTTGAAAATTTAAAAAGTAGGTTTCAAACGAACAATTTTATCTTTAAATAAAATTGTTGGATCATGTGTTGATCATCTTTTTCTTTTCTCCCGTTGATTATGGCTAACGCGGAGGGTGCGGGTCTAACGAACAAGACCCGACAACCCTCCGCCGATCTCTTTTGTTGTGCGGATATGACGGACGACGACAAACCGCGCGGCAGGGGCGATCCGTTGATTCCGCAGTGAAGGTCGGCATCCGGGAGGGGCAACGGCGCAGACGGGAGGCAAAACGGGCCACCGGAGCATCTCCGGCGGCGCCCGGCGCGCCGCCGTGGAGGAAGTCCGCCGCGGCTGAAGCCGCGGCGGCGGTGGCGGCCGGTTCCGCGGCCGCGCGGAACCGGGAACGGACGCGGCGGCCCGGCCGCGTCCGCGTGACAGGCGGCCCCCCGCGGGGGCCGCGTTTCTCCAAATGCCGCGGGTCAAACCCGCGGCGGCGGCCTGCTCGGCCGAAGCCGAGCCGGCCGGTCCGGTCGGCCGGGCCGCGCCCAGGCCGGACCGGACCCGGCCGAGTCGGTTCGGGCCGGTTCGGGCCGACCCGGTTCGGCCGACCCCAGGGGGGGGTTCGGGCCGGGTCGCCCCGGGCCCGGAACCCCCGTTTCGGGCCCTCTTCGGTCCTTCGCCCATATCTTGGGCCTGGGACCTCCGATTGACGAACCGTCAGCGGCTACGCGATCCTTGGATCGAGACGGTCGTTTCAGTATATTATACTCAAGGTTTCGGGAGACTTTGGGTTCGGCCGGGTTGGTTCGTACACGAAACCAACCGGGCCCTCGGAGCAGAAACGCTCATAACTTGAGCTACGGACGTCCGAACGACGTACCGTCAGCCGTGGTAGTTTCCTCTAAGTGAGACGGAACTTTTGGCATACTCCGCCCGAGGATCGGATACAGGCGGAGTACGGTCGGGTCGGTTTTTCCCTAAAAACCAACCGGGCCCCTGGGACGAAAATGCCAATAACTCTCAGATCGGGCGTCCGATTGACGCGCCATCTGTTGCGTTGAGATCCTGTTGTCGATACGGAACTTTTGGATACATCAACTTCGGACTACGTGTCAGTTGATGCATCAGCCTCTCGGCTCGTGGAGCGGACCCTCCTAAACGAGCTCGCTTTGTGCGGGAACCCTAGCGCTGGCTGTGACTTCGACGACAGAGCAGAGATCCTTCGTGGACTGCGACGACGACAGAGCAGAGATCCTTCGTGGACTGCGACGACGGCAGAGCAGAGATCCTTCGTGGACTGCGGCGACGACTGTGCAGAGATCCTCAGTGGACTGCGTCGACTACTGCACTCAGCAATCCTACGTGGATCAGTGCTACAGGTTCTGTGTGAGCCCGATCCTATGTGGGTCCTTACTACCGGTTCTGTGTGAGCCACTGCCTACAGGTTCTGTGTGAGCCCGATCCTGTGTGGGTCTTCTGCGGGGGTTAGTACCTATCGATCCTTTGTGGGTCCGACGACTTAGATGGATCAGTGATCATCTTTGACGTCATCTGAAAAAGTATACCTGGTTGAGCTGAATCGTATGTTACTCTCCTTTGTGGATTGTGTTGAACTATCCTATGTGGATTTTACTGTTTACTCTCCTTGTGGATTTGAGTCTTGCTTTCCTTTGTGGATTGAGTTGTTCTTGAGCTCGTGAGCAGAGCTAGAATTGGGAACTTAGGTATATGTATGGGCATATACCTAAGTCGAGTCAGATGTTACTTCGTGATTGCATCTTTCTTTTGTGCTATATCCTTTGTGGATTTCGGGAGACCTTCGGGGGTCTCGGGGTCCTTACTGAGTAGCTTGTACTCACCCTTGCACGGGCTATGCCCGCACCTTGTTGTGTTGGTTGCAGACGACGGACAGCGCTGATCACGGTTGGGGCGTGGAGCAGGACGGTACCTGGAGGTGGACCACTGGGCGGGACGTGCTCGGAGCGGACGTGGGACCCGAGGAGCCTGGAGGCTATCTGTACCCACCCTTCAGGTGGGATTGCCAGTGGACGACACGAGACCGCCGTCTTTTCTTCAGTTGCTGTACTTTACTTTTCAGTTGTACTTTACAGTTGGGCTTGTATTTCCGGCCCCCTTTACTTTTCTGCACTTTACTTTCCGCTTGCTGACTCTGTGTGGTTGTTACTTATAAAGGCAATGTCTTCCCTGTTTACTGGGATTTTACGCCTTGGTGCTAGTCGCCAGCCCCTGGCCTATGGAAGGCGGGCTTGGGGTAGTCACGGCACGGGCCCCGAGGACGGGTCGTGACATAAGTATATCCCACTTAATATTAACAAGCATGTAATCAAGGATAATAAAATGGAAATTTACGTATAAGGATAAAATCCCTCAAAAGAAATATTAATTCGGTA
Source organism: Viscum album (assembly GCA_963277665.1). Classification (NCBI taxonomy): domain Eukaryota; kingdom Viridiplantae; phylum Streptophyta; class Magnoliopsida; order Santalales; family Viscaceae; genus Viscum; species Viscum album. The sequence goes on from OY728129.1 coordinate 795,116,263, forward strand.
TAGCCTTCCATAATCTTGGTTAGAATCGAACCATAGTTCAAAGTGCTTGACCAACCCTAGTTGGTGTGCTTTCAATTATCGGGGAATTATAATTCAAGATTTTGGGTTGACTTAACTTGGTTCACATCAAGGGTTGACTGCCACAACAGGAATTGGTGTGACCAAGAGGCATAGGTTGAGGAAATCCAAAATAAAAGGATTTCAAGATTATGGAGTCCACTCAGCGGATCAAGGAGTTGCGAGTTAATATAGTTGGCATTTGGAATGCCTACCTAAAACCCTTCAAGTTGCTTGACCAACCCTAGTTGGGGTAATGCGAAGGGAAATATGGATCCTTGACACTAGAATATTTAGGCAATAGAATATTCTGAAGTCAATGATGAGGGATATTGTATTTCGATAAAATAGTGGGAGACTAATAAGTATTAATTTATTTATTTATCTCAGTTTTTATAATAAAGTACTAAACCTTTGCTCATCTTAATTTGTAGAAATGGTTAGAAAAATGAATTCAAACATATCATTGTGAACCATACTCGAGAAGGAAAACCTTCTCACTAGAACCAATTTCCAAGAGTGGTAGAGGCGTTTACGCTTCATCCTTCGCCACGAAAGGAATTTGTATGTAATGGAAGAGCCTATTCCAGTTGCACCTGGAAAGGAGTCCAATTATGAGGAACTATCTATCTACATGAAACACATGGATGATGCCACATATTTCTAGTGTTTCATGCTATCATCCATGTCCAATGAGCTCTTGAAGCAACATGAAAACATGGACGCATATAGCATGATGTCTCACCTAAAGGATCTCTACCAAGAGAAGGTGAGATAGGAGAGGTATGTGATCTTCAATGCTTTGTTTAGAACTAAGATTGGAGAGTCTGTGCCAGCTGGGCCTCATGTAGTCAAGCTTATTGGCTACATTGAACACCTGGACATCTTAGGGATTAAATTCCCGGATGAGTTGCGCATATATCTCATCCTATCATCACTTCTCAAGACCTTATCTAGATTTATTGTTAACTACAACATGAGTAACAATGAGAAGAGTCTATCGGAACTTCTTCCCTTGATTCTCTAGGTAGATAAGGACATGGGGCGTGAAAAACCCGCAGTCCTTATGGTGAATAGGAAAAGGAAGGACAAGGAAAAGGGGCCAAAGACTTATAAACGGTCTGAAGCCCCCGAGCGCCATCCCTCCAAGAAGGGGAAGATCCAGAGGCAGGGCAAGGAATGAGAGGCGGTGTGTTTTGCATGCGGCAAGCAAGGCCACTAGAAGAGGAACTGCACCCAGAATCATGGGAATGCTAAAGGTGCATTCATTATCGAGTGTAATCTTTCTATTTCTACACATTGGGTATTAGATACAGCTTGTGGGGCTCACATCTGTATTCAAATGTAGGGACCAAGTAGATTTAGAAAGATTGCCAGAGGAGAGGTGGATCTTTGAGCTACCAATGGAATAAGGCTGGTTGCGTTGACTATTGGTGATTACCACCTCTCATTTCTAACTGGCATGATTTTGGTTTTACAAAACTTTTATTATGTGCCTAGTGTTACCAAGAACATAATTTCTATATCTTATTTGGATATGGATGGATTTATTTTCAAGTTTAGAAATAAGGGTTATATCTTTTATAAGAACAACGTATGTTATGGTATGACACATTTAAATAATGGTTTGTATGTATTAAATTGCGAAAACCAAGTGTTGGCAATTGATAACGAAACAAACTCACATGACTCATATATCACCCAGTTGTGGCATCACCATCTCAGTCATGTAAACGAGAAGTGCTTGAAAAAGCTCTGCCAAGATGGATATTTAGAATCTACTAAGCTAATATAACTTGATAGATGTCACGCTTGTTTACAAGGAAAAATAACCAAGCCACCTTTTGGTGGATAGGGTGAAAGGGCCACAGAGCTTCTAGGATTGGTACACACGGATGTGTGTGGACCATTTCCAGTAGAAGCTAGAGGTGGATATTCTTACTTCATTACTTTTACTGATGATTTTAGTAGATATGGCTATGTCTACTTAATGAGGTATAAGTCAGAGGCCTTAGATAAATTTAAGGAATTCAAGAATGAAGTAGAGAATCAGCTTGGTAAGAAGATAAAGAAACTTCGATCGAATCGAGGTGGAGAATATATGAACCAAGAGTTCATTGATCTTCTACGGGAGTCTGGGATTCTATCTTAACTCAATCCTCCTTATACACCATAGTGGAATGGTGTTAGTGAAAGGAGGAACCACACCTTGTTGGAAATGGTGAGGTTGATGATGAGTCATGCAGATCTTCCATTATCCTTTTGGGGATATGCATTACAAACTGCAGCATACACATTAAACTGAGTACTAACTAAGGCGGCAAATAGAATTCCATCCGAGTTCTGGAATGGAAGGAAACCCACTTTTTCACACACACATGTATGGGGATGTGAGGCGTTTGTTAAGGACTTATCAGGCAAAAAACTATCACCCCGAGGCATGAGGTGTATCTTTATAGGATATCCCAAGGAAACGAAAGTATATTACCTATATAACCCTTCAGACAAGAAAGTGATTGTTGCCAGACAAGCCATCTTTCTTGAGAGGGAGCACATCCTCAAGAAGTATAGTGTGAGAAAGATTGAATTCGACAAAGTTGATGCTCAAGATATATAGGAGTTGGTATAGGAACAAGTTCCAGAGGTCCCCATGGAAGAGGTTCCAAAAACACAAGTACTACGTAGGAGCTCAAGAGAGGTAAGGGAACCAGAGAGATTTGGTTTCCTAGTCACCGAGGATAGTGAATCATTATTGTTGTACAATGATGAACCTCTCTCCTACAAGGAAGCATTAGAAATCTCAGAAGCTTCAAGATGGCTAGAAGCTATGAAATATGAGATGAATTCCATGTATCAGAACCGAGTCTAGGTTCTAGTCGATGAGCCAGTTGATGTAAAGCCTATTGGATGCAAATGGGTATTCAAGAGAAATCTAGACATGGAAGGTCAAGTTATCACCTATAAAGCAAGGATAGTGGCTAAAGGATTCAGAAAACATCAAGGAATTGACTATGATGAAACCTTCTCGCCAGTTTCCATGTTTAAATCCATAAGAATAATACTTTCCATAACATCTTACCATGACTACGAGATTTGACAAATGGTTTTCAAAACAGAATTCCTTAATGGGAACCTTCAGGAAGATGTCTATATGACACAACCAGAAGGGTTTGTGACACCAGGTGAATCCAAACGGGTTTTCAAGTTATAGAAATCCATTTATGGATTAAATAAAGCATCCAGGTCATAGAACATTCGATTTGAGAAAGCCATAAAGGAATTTGGGTTCATTAAGAACAAATGTGAGCCATGTGTTTATAAGTGGTTTAATGGGAATGTGATCGTTATCCTAGTTGTATATGTTGATGACATATTGCTTATTGGAAATGACGTACCAGTATTACAGTTAGTTAAGGAATGGTTGAACAAATGTTTCTCCATGAATGACTTGGGTGAAGCAACCTACATTCTAGGGATCAAGATCATTCTTGATAGATCCAAGAGGCTACTTGGACTAAGTCAGAGTACATACATTGACCAGATACTAAAGAGATTTAGTATAGAACAATCCAAGAGGGGATTGGTTCTAGTGTCACATGGCCTACATCTTTCAAAGAAAATGTTTCCTCAGACACAACAAGAGAAAGATAGAATGATTAAGATCCCATACGCTTCGACAATAGGATCCATCATGTATGACATGTTATGTACCAGGCTTGATGTTTCCCTTGCACTGAGCATGGTAGGCAGATATTAAGCAGATCTAGGAGAACAACATTAGACTGCTGTTAATACTATCCTTAAGTATCTGAGAAGAACTAAGGATGTGTTCCTGGTGTATGGAGGAGACAAGGATCTTGTCATCATAGGGTATGCTGATGCTGGTTTTTAGACAGATCAAAATGATCTGAAGTCGCAATCTGGATATGTTTTCTGTCTCAATGGAGGAGCTATGAGCTGGAAGAGTTCAAAGTATCTAGTTGTCACCGATTCTACAGCAGATTCCAAATATATAGCGGCTTCTGATGCAGCCAAGGAAGCCATCTGGATTTAGAACATTTTCCAGGATCTTGATGTGGTGCATAGTAGTAAAGATCTCATTACATTGTATTGTGATAATACTGCAGCGGTGGCTCTTGAAAAAAAAACCAAGGTCACATCAACGGAAAAAGCACATACTCCGAAAGTATCACTTCTTAAGGGATTTCTATCAAAGGGTTAAAGTTTCAGTGAGCAGAGTGTCCACGGAAGAGAACATGGTGGACTCCATGACTAAAGGCCTAACTCGGCAGAAGAATGAATATCATGTGAGAGCTAGTGGGTCAAAGGTTGTTAGCAGTTGGCTCTAGTCCAAGTTGGAGTCTGTTGGAGTTGGTGGCCTAGAACCAAATACTTTGTACTTTATTCATTAAATAAACATCTTATCACATCTTGATTATTCTTCTGTGTGACAATGCATGTGATAATGTACCAAGGATAGTTGTTTCATTAAAGGGTCATAGCATATCCCTACTATGATGAGAACTCGGAAGTGCCATAACACTGTTCTTGAATATATGTTCTATGGCAGGATAATGTTATTTGAGGGACACAAATAATACAGGACATTAGGGGTGAGGACTTATAAAACTTTGAGGCACCTTCTCATGGTGTGCGCCCTAGGTAATATCTAGGAGGATATTATGAGAACGAGACCCGCCAGTAGGAAATCCACATTTCATAGTGTCATCAGATGTTCCTTTATTCGGACGTGTGTATTGATCCTTAGAATTTAAGATTATTATTGATGGGTATTATAACTCACGCACTTAGATGTATTGAGGAAAATTGTGATGACACAGTGTTCGCAGCAAGGTATGATACGTTGGGTGCGTCACGAGTAATATCACATTAATAGATAATGCGATAAAGGATTTGTCCCTTCTGTTCCATAACAGAAGTAGATATATCAGGCCCTTTGATGGAATTGATATAGCCTAAGTAAATCCATGGCCATGGTAAGGAATGTGCAAGTTCAATTATAGAAAGTAAAAGAAAGAATAATCGAGGCCATGGGTTGATGGAACTAGCATGCAACCCGCTTGATTAGAGATATCGAGACAAAGGGATTATATTACACGGTAAGTGTTCGTATGAGGTGACACGTCAATGCGGCGTCAACTTCTTTCTCTTGGGTGCCTTGACCCGTTGCTAAACAGTAATCTTGGACTTTTGGTAAGCCCGCCTAATGACAATGAGAAAGAGACCTAGAGGGTCACACACTAAGTGTGTCCATGTATCTCAGTTAAATATTAGTTTAACAAGTTAAATAAAGATTATTCCCGACTGTGGTTTAATAATTATTTAAGGATGTCTGATCGCATTTATTTCGACACTAGTTATTCGAGAGAATATATTGTGGGTGAAATAATATATTTATTAGCGAGTAATGTAGTTACATTTATTTAAGAAATAAATAGCCATTACTCAAGGTCTAATAAATGTGGTAGAGGAAATAAAGAAAAATGGAAAATAAAATTATACGTCATGTATATTAAATATACACACCGTGTAGTTTTATGGAAAACGAGTACACGCCATGTATTAATGATTACACACCGTGTAGTTTTTCTAGTTGGGATTTTGAGGATATAATATTGTTTTATTAAATGATATTTATTATAATCAGTGTGGGCGCATGTCAAGGAATTAGTAATTCGACATGGGGGTTTTCAATAAGAGTTAATGAAATAAATAAAATGCGTAACACGTTTATTTATTGTCATAAATCTATAACCTCAAACTCGATTATAAATATCCTCACAACCCCAACACTTTTCCCCAATCATTGTGAACAACAATTCTGGCAAATTCTTCAAGGCCGAAAGAACTACTTCCTCCAAGAATGCTCTTAAGATCGAGAGAGATCCTCCTCCATCGGATCAAGGCGATCGAAGGTGGACATCTCAAGCGAAGGTTCTTCCGTGCTAGCACTCGAAGATCCCTTAAGCGACATCCAGAGATACGTGGCACACATGTGGATCACCGCTAGAGGAATTCTACACTTGGATTCTACGATGCAATGACGGATCACAAGATCGTGACCAGAGACATCAACGAATAAAGAATTCCACCAAGGTAATTCTTTTGAATTAATTAAATTAATTATAACCAACATATGATGATCCTATCTCTATGGTTCCGGGACTCCCTATTTTGTTTTTCGTTCTTCGTTATATTCTGAAGATCTGGTTTTTTATATCGTGACAGATCTCGGTTTGAACGTTGTTTGACGCTAAAATCAAAGTTGGGCCGCCCCACCAACGTGCTTCCATTGCGCCCAGAACCTACAGAAGAGATAATTAAATATTTTTTGTATGGAAGAAACAATTGAATGGTCTAATTTTGGGGGAGTTGGAAACATTGTACTTCTTTTCCCTTCATCATATTTTTCCACTGAATTTTCTAGATAAGGTTTTTAATGATCCAATCTGACATGAAATCCAACCATTTTTTACTTCACCTTTTTTTCTCGCAGGGTTTTTTAGTGAAATTTATATGATATTCCATGAAATTATGACATCTAATGGAGAGTGTTATGAATTATCATTTATGGATGTCATAATGTCTATATTTATGAGGACACCTCATATCTCAAACTCTTGATAATGACTAACATTAATGAGTTTCGTCACCCTTTGGAATTCCAACCTATACATATTTGAGAACAATATAATAGTAAAATCACCCTCTTAGTGATATACGACATGTTTTTTTTTGTATTTTATTTCTTTTATTCTCTTTTCATTGAATTACTTTCACTATCGCCATTCTAAATATTCAAAGTTGCTTTACATTCTCTATCACTTTGCATTTTATTATATGATATATAAAACATAATAATGATTCTTTAAAGATGTATTATTATTTACCTTCTTTCATTCTATTATATGAAAAATGAAAACAATGTCCATGCACGCATACGACCTACCGTCTCCATGAATGATGTAATTCATTTTTATATCTCTACGTTTTATGAATGATTATAAAAATTTATATAATGAATATATATGATTTTTAAACCATGATTAACATTCTAGAAATTATGGGACTATGATCAAAGTATAAGGACTGAGGCTACCAAACCAAAACATGCTTGTAAAATAAAGTAGTTATCACTCAGAATAGTGATTTTAATAAAAAATTATTAATAAATAGGTGATAAGATGTTATAAATGTTGAAATAGTGGGTGACCTAGACCCAAATATTTAGTGCTTTTGATTACCATATTGTGTATATAGTTAGTTATACATGATGTCGTCTTACCATTATAGTGTATACTTTTCTGCGTCCACTATTGAAATGGTAATGCCCAAAGATTAATTTTCGTATCAAGAGGTTATAGTAGATCTCAGGCTATAATTAGAACCTAAAGATACTATGAAATTAATCTTAAATATATGTTTTATGGTTTAGATACATCTCACTGATTGGACACAGTAGATGTTTTACTATCAGGTGCTTGGGGATCATAAGCATTGAAACTTCTTCTTATGAAGTTCACACTTGGCGATCTCTAGTAGTGAGATCATGAAGACTGACTTTCCAATAGGAACACCACGTGTTTCAGGTGTCATTGGATGTTTCTATCTATGATCATGTGTAATGGTCTCCTAACTTGAGATCATTACCAATGTATGTCATTTGATTGCGCACTTTGATGCAAGACAAAAACCATGGAAATGAAGTCATGGAGAGGTAGTTTGTGTTTGGTGCGTCATTGGTGACATGGCATTGGTTGAATGGTCAAGAAAGGATTTGTCGATTCCGAGTTATGGAAGTAATATATCCCAGGCCATATTGATAAGTATGGAAGTACCTTTATAAAACCATGACTATGGCAGTCAAGGGTAAATTTGTCCAATTAAATCAACAAAAAAATAAAGCAAGAAAAGGGAGATGACACGTGAGTACGTCCTGATTTATAAGATATTACAAACACAGAGATTATATTACACAGTGCGTGTTCGTATGTTGGTTGTCGCTGCTGTGACAATCATTATCTCTTCAGGGGCCATGATGGGTTGCTAGATCCCACTCTTGGTCTTTGAATACTATTCACTACTGTCGAGATAAGGTCCTAGAGGGTCACACACAATAGCATATTCAAGATTATTCCCTATTCATTTGAATAGAAGTTTTGGACATGGTGGTCCCCACCACTGGTGTCCAGGATTTGTCTAAGGAAAAATGATCACCAATGCAATAAATAAATTCATATTATTCAAGTTTAGAATAATGAACATTGAATTTATTTATTAAATGTATTTATGAGTTTTAAGTAAATACATAAAAAATATTAATTGATGAATATTAAAAATATTTAAGGTTTAATTAATATTTATGGGAACAACGAGTCGAGTTAATGACTCATTTATTATCACGTAATATTTTAATATATTGCAAGAGAGTGATAATAATAATTTTCATGACTTAGATTAGTAGTCATAAAATGTCGTTGATAGTGCGTTAAGTATTCGGGGTCGGTGAGGATATATCAGTTATTTTAATTAAACACTATAAATAGAAGAGGAGGGGCTTTTTCCAAGGACTGTTCATGGGGCTTCTCTCTCCTCTCCTCTCACCCATGATCTAGAGAGAGATGCTTTGGATCCAAGGAGCTCAGATCGAGATCTCTCTTAGGCATCGCTATCGATGCACTGTGGTGATAGTCAGAGCATCAAAGGAATCATCGGATCTCCGCGCTAGCACTCGGAATTCATTGATCGGAGTTCCTACTGATTTCTTGAAGCACGTGTGGATGATATAGAGGAATTTGGCCTCAGATTATTCAAGAAACCATCGCCAACGATGAGTAGATGTCGTGCGCAGATTCAGATCTAAAACAGGTATTTTATGGTTTATTTTTGTTCTTAAAACTCTTCACGTGTGGTCCTCGGCATGACTGGGATTATATTCACCAATGCTGACAAGTTTAAGTCAATTTTCGAGGAAATTTTTTTAAAAACCCACCTGTTTGGGGCTTCTGTTGCATGCTCAGTTCCTTCAAGTGGTATCAGAGCGAGCATGTGTCGATTTTAATCCAAATAAATTAAATTTTCATTAAAACTTATAGAGGGTGTTGTTCCAGTTCCAACGCTAGAGACTGGATCTGAATCCGATATCGGATGGAAAATCTGTGGCCATCTGAAGTTTTAAATCAGAAGAGTTCATCCTCCCTGATGGAATTCTGGTTTCCAGTATAGTTTTTCTTGGACTAGTTATTTACCGATGAGAATTATTAATTATTATTGTTATAATAATTTTATTATTATAATAATAGTTTTATTATAATAATAGTTTAATTATTATAATAATTTTATTATAATAATGTTTTAATATTATAATATTATCATTATTTTCCTAAACCTATATAGGTTTTAGAAAAAAATTTAAGAAAAGGGAGATGACCCACCTTTGTGGGTCAAGTTTACAAAAAAAAATTAAAGGAGGGGAGACCTGCTTTGTAGGTCTCCAACAAAACAAAAAAAATGAAAGGGGATCGGTTGGGTGGCACCTGAAAAAACAACAAAAAAAAACAAAAAAAAGGAGGATAGGGAGACCCGAAAAGCGGGTCTCCTCATTGTGTGGCGGCCCTGCAGGACCACCTCTTCCCTATCACACTGCAACGGTAGTGCCCACCTACACTGGCTCCACTGCACCAAGCACAGTGGCCCGCGACCTCCCTCCTTCGCCGCTCTGCCATGGCCGACCAGCACCAGGGGTCGCCTCCTCCCTTCCAGCCGCGCTGCAGCGGCAACGTGCCGCCTCGACCGCACCAGGCTGACACCACCTGACGCATTAGGCCGGTGCACCAACTGCTACCCTGCAAGCCTCCCTCGCTGTGTCGCACGGCCCACACCCGCCTCCCTAGCCTTCTACCGAGGTCGCCTCCCTTCATCAGGTCGGAAAACTAGTCAGCCGCCTATACCAGGCTCCCCACTGCCTCACCCAACGAGCCTTGTCGCCCTACTGGTTTGGCCTCCTCTGCACCCTCCCAGTGAGCTCCGCACTAGGCGCGCTGGCGTCACTCCACAACGCTCCGTCTGGCGACCTCTTGCCTCAACCGCTGATGCCCCTACCACGTCATTCGTTGCTGCTGCTCAAACTGAGTCACCACCTATTGAAGTGGCATGCGCTATCTCCACTGCTGAGATCCTCCATGCGTGCCGAGCACGAGGCCGTCCTATCCTACGGCGCAATTGGGAGGTAATCGTTTGCACAACACAGGTATGCCTTGAAATAGGTCCGGGCAGGTTGGTCCATCCCAGGACGGGCTTGAGCAGACCCACCTGGCCCAAAGCACCTCTACATGGGTTTGGAACAGCCCGAACTGGGTATGCGTAGGTTCTCCCCGACCCGCACAGGCCCTGCTCGGGGTTTATAGGGCTCGAGCAATTTTATTTGAATCAAAATTTAATTAAATTAATTAATTTAATTTAAGTTCAAAATTAAATTAATTAAATATTAATTTTGGTTTATAATTATTACGGAATAATTAATTTAATTAGTGTTTAATTAAATTAATTAATTAATTTAATTTTTAGTTTTAAAATTAAATTAATTAAATGGGACCGAACGACATAAATATTGGATTAAAAATTAGAGAAAATTTTTTAATTCAATTAAATGCCCTCAAGTTTATTTTTAATGCAAGTTTAATTTTTATTTTGCATTAAGTTTATATGTGTGAGTTTAATGTGTATTATGATTATGATCTGGAGACTAACCAATGCATGTCTGGTGCTTGTTTATTTATTTAATTATTGCATGTCGATTTGTAATAATTATTTTAATTAAATAAAAGATGATTTGCGTGTCGTATCAAGTGTCATTATATGTATAAGGGCCTACATACCCATTCTTAGAGTTGTTTTTTATACCCTGAGACCCCCTCGCCTTCATGCGAGTACAATTGTTTAATGACTAAATGAAGTATGACGCACTTCGTGCCAAGTGACGGTGACACACCCAACATGAGTTGGATGCATTGGATGAGCAGGCGTTGCTATTCAAGTTACAAACCACGTGACTAAAGTTATTGTCCCTAGGGTCTCGGTTGGTCCATTATTCACTCAACAGATCAACCATTAGTACCAGCTCATGATCAGGTTGTCTTTTTATTTTGCATGGTTTATTATTTTGTGAATGTTTAGTTAGAGCGTGATCACATGGAATAATAATAAACAAGAATGCAAGATAAAATGAACATGTGGCGTGATATATTTTTCTATTTCATGCATGGTTAGTTGTGAGTGTGATCACATAGTACGTGCTTATAAAGTAGAAAATTATTTCTTTTTTCACATTAAAAATAATAAAACCCTCAAAGATATATTAAGTCATAACAGCCTTTCGTCAATCAAATTTGGACAAAACTGTCTGTTTGAGGTGTTGGTCATGCCATAGCTGAGGGTGCATCTTACTATTGGTGAGTCCTTATAAGAATGATGGGTTGGATTAACTAAAGTTCTAGTAAGGATTACTGGTTGCGCCCAAATTTACCCTACAGGTATGCGGTCGTTGTAGTACAAGTAGAGGTCGAGTCCACAGGGACCGAAGAAGAAACCGAGAGACACTCTGATTTTGGAAGGATTTGGCTATGGAGTGGCCAACTATTTGGATTGATTTTATTTGAATAACTACTGAATTAATTTAAAGAAAATAAATTAAAACATACACTTACTTAGTCTAAAACAATTAATGGAGATGATTTGATCCTAAGTTGTTACTAGGGTTAGATTGGATGTATTTATTATCTTATAACGTTCGTTTCACTAATTCAAGACGTATCCACAAAATGATATAATTCCTCAACATAATTCACCAATTTAATCCCTACACAATTCCAAGGCTAATCACCAATGCACTTAGAGAATCAATTTAATGATCACTCCAAGGAATTGGATCGTACTAGCACTCGAAATGTGTTATTGTTAAAGTTGGCGAAGATGAAGAAGAAATTAATCATCAAATGGAAATCTTAAATTAATGAAATGATTAAAGAATTTTAGATCATAAAATAACATCCAATCTTCCCCATGCAACTCCCTAGGACCAACCCATAAGGGTTTAGCCCTCCATTTATGCTATTAAATAAATGGAAGCGGGAAGTCGACTTAAAGAAGCAGAATTGGAGAAGAAAAATAAAACAATGAAACGATCACTCCACCGTTGTGTGAATAAATTCACAAGTGCTGGTGTGAATAAATTCACACCTTAAAGCAACGGTATCAAAGTGATAAGAAGAAAAAAAAAGAAAAAGATGAAATGAAGAACTTTTATTGAGAACTAATGTGATTCAAATAACTTACATGAGAATGAAGAACGATTACAACATCAAATGGACAGCAAAACATTACAATGAAACAAAGCATCCAAGATGAGAAGAAAAATTTTACACCCCCATTCCCTTCACCACTAGCTCCTTATATAGGAATATTAGGAGCCTTAGGTACATCCCCCAACAATTAATTCACCTCCTAACAATTAATAAAGTCAAATGGAGGGTGAATAATCAAAAGGAAATTGATGTTACGAATTTGACCCGGAAAACTGTCCAGATTCGTCCACCACATTGACGTGTGAATTCGAAATTGAAGAAGGCCGAATCCGGAGGTTCTGTAGAAGATAAATATCTTCATCCATCTGTCCTCTATGAGATGTAAAAATTTCAGGAAATTTATCCCAGCCTTTTGGAAGTTATAGTCGAAATGGTGGGACGGATTTTTGAGCATTAATGTCATGTCCACCATTTAAATCTCAACTTCAGATCCATTTATCATCATGATAACATCATAATTAGCTCTGGCCACAGTTGAATAAAATGATCCTAATATTTTTATATTTCTACTGTATAAATTTGAGATTCATTGGGCTTGGTTTCTGGGCCCCACATTTGTTTGATGGGCCTTAGGCCCATTATGCTTTTTCTAGCAAGTTTCTGCCTTCAGGCGCAAAATTCTCCATCTTCCTTTGGAATTCATCCATCGGACCTAAAAGATAAAATGTTCCAAACAAAGTGATAAATCATATCCCAAAATTTCAAATTAAAATGATGAATATTGTAATTTACAAAAGCAAATTATTGAGTGGGCCCAAATTGACATTTTAAGCATGAATTGCACAATGATGGGAAATGAAGTTCAATTTCTGAATTGGACTAAAATTGATGTTTATGAACTTTTAAACACATTAATATTAAGATCTTAACAATGAATATTAGCCACTTTTAGTGACTAATCAATTACCCATAACTAACTTTCTATCATTTTAGAGGCAAGTGTTGATTAAATCCAGTTCTGATTTTAGAAGCTAGGACTTCACTCACCAGATCAAGGAAACACAATTTAAAGCGGTCATCCAGCAAAAATCCTACCTTGAACCCTCCAAGTAGTGGTGTAGTGATAGCTTGTAGACTATGAGGGTGGTTCTGGGATCCTTGCCACTAGATTACTCCATCAACAGAGTATTCCAATTATAGCACAGAGGGTTCCTATAATCCAATAAAATAGTGGGAGACATTACATGGTTTAAGTAATTAATCAAAATGTATTAACCAGTAATCAGATAAAAGGAACTAATCTGCTAAAAATCATTTTTATAGTTAAATGTAAAATTATACCGTAAGTTTAAAAACTGTGATATTGCATTGGACAAATTAAATGTCCACCCTAGCATGAGCATCCAAGAATAGTATATGCGCTTGCACACAATACTATAGGAAACTCAAGGTGTTAGTGACCCCAACACTGTTATACTACCTCAAGAAGCAATGGTGAAAATTGCTTACATGAGACTAATGTAGAAAGCATATGATAGTTATATCATTATGCTTTCATCAATATCTAGTGTCAGTTGCAGTAGCTACACCGGGACATAGATGATATAACATGAAGTTTCATCTCTGAGATGTTTGCAAGGAGAAAGTGGAGCAATGAAATGAATAAGGCGATGTTACGCCGGCATGTGTAAATTGAAAGATTGATCATGATCTTTAAATAGATCCCTTTCTCATATCATTTTCACCCCATTACTCAAGTTTTATTTTAAGTTTCAAAATGAACAAGTATTGAGTAAACGCTTCATTACCAATTTAGGTAAGGTTTTCCAAGATAATAATAATATAAAATATAATTTCATCTTTAATTGTTATGGCGAATAAATTGAAAGACAATACGAAAAAGGCCAAAAGGAAAGTGATGCCAATGACACATTCACAATTTCCTTCAATGAATGAGGTATTAACAAAGGTTATTTTCATTGCATATTATAAAATAATACTACAGAAGTTTAAATGCAATTAATTGAATTAAAGAAGCAAGTTACAACTTCTTCTTCAAAGATATTCATCAATTGTAATGTTTCAGTTTTACTACTTGGGTATTAAATACAATATGCTGGTGACATATGTGTATTCTAATATGATAACCAAGTAAGTATATAAATATTACTTGAAGTTAGGTGTATTCTCCAAGTGGTTGTGAAAGGGTGATACCTAGGCCAGTGGTGAGAAGTACACGACTTCTTTAATTGCCAAGTGAAAAATTCGTGTTGAACTACTATTGAGTATAACCAAAAATATTAATCTCATGTGTCATTGGACGCAAGGAGACATTCTTTTAGGTTCTTGAATGAATTTTGTTTTTGGTATTTAAATCTCAATCACTAGTTCCGTAATATGTGAATCATAGGCAATTAGTGATGAATATAAATGTAAGACTTATACCCAGTTGTGACAATATAATTATTTTTCAAGTAATACTAAAAGTAGAGGTCATAAATATACCAAGTATGGTATTTAGGCTCGACACAGCTAAATAATTTTGTATTATCGACCTCTTTAGTTTGGAAAAAGGATCCTTTATAAATAATGGTATGTCATAAAGATTTTGAAAATAGTTCAACAAGTAAGCATGAACAATTCCAAGTATAAGCTGGTGGTATATATATACTTCATAAGATTCCTTTAAGTAATTAAGGAATAATAAAGTGAAGTATATGCATGGTCAGAAGATATGAGATGCTTCGAGCCGACATGCCTAAGAATATCTTGACTGGGCAATCATCGATCATGATAATGTAACATGGAGTAATTCCTAAACTCACATTACCTTATCCACATCACAACATTGATTTTAATGAGGAGGATCTATGATGAAGTCTTACATGTTAACATTGATCAACAAAATCTAGTGTGGATTAATTCTTAAATGCATGTTTTATACATTAGAGTCATGATGTAAAGAGTATCAATGTTACAAATTGCTGAAACTTCCATCATATTTCATGAAATGCTTTGAAAATAACAGTGATATCCCATAACCATATGCTAACTATAATGAAAAATGGATAACATATGAGTCATAGTATGATGTTAATCCATTATTTCATATAGACATGTGTTTAGATGCAAATAATTTGTTAGGACATAAAGAAACTTGCATCAGGCATAAACACAATGTGCATATATTGTAATTATCCTAACATTTGCTTAGGATGTTACATAAATCCCTAAGATAGAAAAGTAGGTAGTCAATTAATAGAATACACTTCTATATAAGGGTGTATATCTCTATTAGAGATAGTGGGAGCTATATTGAATTTTGTTTAGTCAATTCTCAAGATGCACAAATAGTTGTCATAGGAACTAGTTCCACAAGCGCATGTGGAACAAAGTATGTTCCATAGACACATACTACATAGGAAGGATAAAACCATGGTGATGGTTTTTATATTCACCTCGATCGGTGATCTATTATTCAATGTGAGTAATATTTACTACAAGAAGTGTATGGAAATTAGCTAAAATTGATAAGACCAAATGAAATTCAATTAATGGATTCCATGTATCAAAGAGCAAAGGGGACTTATTATTTTGAATACTGCGGTGGGTATTCAAGTGAGTTGATACATGGATGGTACAAGCATGGTACCAATAAGGCTTGATTGTCTTGACCATTTCATTATGCCTAAATCCATTAGAATTTTACTTATCATAGCTAATTTTTATGATCATATTATTTAGCATTGGATGTTATGACCACCAATCGTGGATGGTGTCTATATAACGCAACCAGAAAGGGATAGTCATGTCATAGAATGCTAATGGAAGTTTTAAGTTAATGAAATCCACTTTAGAATTAAAGTAAGAAACATGATCATAAAATATACATTTTCAAAAAATGTTTTCCATGTGTCTACCAGAGGTTAGTGGGAGCACCAAGGTTTTCCAAGTGAAATATGTTCGACAACATATGGAAAACAGATTGGTCTTAAAGTTAGTTAAGACCAAAATAAAATTTATTCTCCAGTGATTGACCTAAAGTAGAAACATAAGTTCTAGGAAACATGATATAATGAGGTAGATCTATAGGTTTCTTGGTCCTAGTCAATCATATATATAGTGACATTGTATTGGAAAAATACAAGTTGGGACAATTCAAGAAATGAATTGTTGCCTATGTCATAGGGAATAATCTCTTCAGGTTGACATGTCCGGGATATAGGAAGAGATAAACATGATGAGTTAAATCCATATGTCGAAGAGATGGATCAATCATTTATGCCATGATATGTACAAGAACCGATATTGCCAAGGTATATTTTACAGTAGTCAAATATCAGTTATATCCAGGAGCACTACAAGGGATGCATTCAGAACTATCTAATTGTACTCCGAAAAGTAAAAAAGATATGTACCTGGTAAGTGGAGAAGATAGGATACTAGTTTTCAGGGATACAAACTAGTCTTACATAGATCAATTTGATATAGTATCGCAATTAGGAAAAGGTGATGAGAGAGGCAAGCTCATAAAAGCTGGTGGTATCCATACCTATAAATATCGAGTACGTTGCATCTTCTTAGATAGCTAAGAAGTAGTTTTTAAATGCAATTATTTTTTCCAGTTCTTAGAATCGAACCTGGTAAGAAAAGTATTATCATAATGTAAATTATGATATTCTTACTAGCCAAGATGTCAAGTTATGATAGTGGAAAAGTGGGATATACTCGGGATACCATCTCTTGAGAATTTTTACTCAACGATACAAGGTCGCAATAGCAGAATTGCCACACTGCAGAACCGTGGCAGACCCAGTAGCTAAATTCGTTACTTAGTAGAAACATTATGTTCATCATGTGAGTATCTAACATGTTTGGTTAGCAAGTTGGCTCTAGTGCTAGTGGGAGTGTTGAAATAGTGGGTTCCCTAGACCCACCTATTCAATGATTTTGATTACCATATCATGTATATAGTTAGCTATACATGATGTCGTCTTACCATTATAGTGTAGAATTTTCTGCATCCACTATTGAAATGGTAATGTCTAAAGATTAATTGTCGTATCAAGAGGTTATAGAAGATCCCAGGCTATAATGAGAACCTTGAGATACTATGACATTAATCTTAAATATATGTTCTATAGTTTAGATACATCTCACTAATTGGACACAGTAGATGTTTTACTATCAGGTGTTGGGTGCTCATAAGTATTGAGACTTCTTCTCATGAAGTTCTCACTTGGTGATCTCTAGTAGTGAGGTCATGAGGACCGACCTGCCAATAGGAACACCACATGTTTCGGGTGTCATTGGATGTTCCTATCTACGATCATGTGTAATGGTCTCTTGACTTGATATCATTACCAATGTATTTAATTTGATTGTTCACTTTGATGCAAGATAAAAATTGTGGCAATGAAGTTATGGAGAGGTAGTTTGTGTTGGGTGCATCATTGGTGGCATGACATTGGTTGAATGGTCAAGAAAGGATTTGTCACTTCCAAGTTGTGGAAGTAATATATATCATTCCATGTTGATAAGGATGGAAATACCTTTATGAGACCATGGCCATGGCATTCAAGGGTAAATCCATGCAGTTAAATCAATAAACAATAAAGCAAGAAAAGAGTGATGACACGTGAGTGCGTCCTGCTTTATGAGATATTACATACAAAAAGATTATATTACACAGTGCGTGTTCGTAGGTTGTTTTTTGCTATTATGACAATCCTTATCTCTTCAGGGGTCATAATAGGTTTCTAGATCCCACTCTTGGTCTGTGAATACTATTCACTACTGTCGAGATAAGGGCCTAAAGGGTCACACACAATAGCATATTCAAGAATCTACCCTATTTAGTTGAATAAGAGTTTTGGACATAGTGGGCCCCACCACTAGGGTCCGGGATTTGTCCAAGGAAAAAACGATCACCAATGAAATAAATAAATTCATATTATTCAAGTTTAGAATAATAAGAAGTGAATTTATTTATTAAATTCATTTACGAGTTTTAAGTAAATACATGAAAAATATTAATTGACGAATATTAAAAATATTCAAGGTTCAATAAATATTTATGGGAATGAAAAGTCGAGTTAATGACTCATTTATTATCACGTAATGTTTTAATATATTATAATAGAGTGATAATAATAATTTTCACGACTCAAATTAGTAGTCATAAAATGTCGTTGATAGTGCGTTAAGTATTCGGGGTCGGCGAGGCTATACTGGGTATTTTAATTAAACACTATAAATAGAAGAGGAGGGGATTTTTCCAAGAACTATTCATGGATATTATCTCTCCTCTCCTCTCGCCCATGATCTAGAGAGAGAGTCTCTGGATCCAAGGAGCTCGGATCGAGCTCTCTCTCAGGCATAGCTAGAGAAGTGATGCAGTGATCATCGAAGCGTCGAAGGTGTCATCGGATCTCCACACTAGCACCTGGAATTCATTAATCGGCATTCCCATGGAATTCTTGAAGCGTGTGTGAACGATCTAGAGGAATTCAACCTCGAATTCTTCAAGCAGCAATTGCCAACAACGAGTAGATATCATGCACATATTTGAATCTAAACCTGATATTTTATGGTTCATTTTTGTGCTTAAAAATCTTCATGTGTGGTCCTCAGCTAAGATCGGGCTACTATTCACCGATGTCGACAAGTTTATGTTGATCTTCGGTGGAAATTTTTTAAAAACCCACCTGTTTGGGGATTCCGTTTCACACCCGGTTCCTTCAATAAATAAATCATGCAAGGTATGATAAATATATGGTTATGGGATACATGTATACTAAATATATATTTATTATACAAGAGGTTTAAACATGAGCAAAGAATTCGAGACTTGAGGAAAAGGAATTTTTAACTCAATTTTCATTCATTGGGTTAAACTATCATTTTATTGATTATTTCATTCTATGATTATGTGTGAAATAAATTTTGATTATCCTATGTCATATTTATGCTTTTTTATGTATATTTATAGTGAATAAAAACAATCAATTCATTTTATTAATGCTCACTTCAATAATATGATATTTTTAAGGGTTTATTTCACAATCTCATTTTTATTTGAGATTGTTTATCTTTTAGTATTTGTTGGGGGACATTTATCTTCCATATGTCCATGTTTTCTAAAAAAATCAAATAAGGTTTTTATTATTCTTCTATGAATGGTTAAAGTAATTTTTATCCTTGTTTTACTTTTTACAAAATGGTTTAAAAAAATCTTTTTATCATTTTATAAATAAGGTACCTTGTGAATTTTTTGACAAAATAAAAAAGTAATGTTTTTTAACTTATAAATCATGAGCAGATTTTCCTACCATTATGACGACTTAATTAATTAAATATTACTTTACAATCTTACAATTTTATTTTCCAAGAAAATGTTTTCTTTTATAAATATGAGGCTCTTTAAAAAATGATTTAAAAAAATAGAAATGTTATTTTTCAAGAATTATTTCAAGTGATCTTTCAAAATTATTTTTCATGTAATATTACATTATTTGATGTTACTTTTTCTTTACTGGGGTTATGATTCAAGGATATTTTCCTTATTCCTTCTATAGTTGGTTTATGTTAATGATGGAATGATATTTAAGAAACTCATTTCTTTTCCATGGGTTATGTTATGATTAAATGTTTATGAAACCCATTTCTTTTTATGTGTTTTGATTTTATGAATGAATTATATTCTTATGGTACACATATATATGGTTTTTATTATGTGATAGGTGTGACCTATATCTCCTTTCAATGTATTGGTTAAATATTTATATCTCATGAGATAGACCAAACTAGAATGAAGAGCGATCTCGATTCAGTAAGGGACTTTTTCCACCATGATAGTATTGAGAGAAAACCTTGACTACTATGATGGTTTGAAGAGTGAACTCATTCCACTATGATAGTTTTGGTAAAGATCCTTGACTACTAATGAAATGATTTTCTATGCTTATGTATTTGTCACAATTCTATGTTTTATGTCAATTATATTTTCTCATGGATCATGTAACCATATGATTTATATCTTATGAACTACCAAAATTTATTTCATGACTCAATATTGTGACTTTTGGTGCGCATGGTATAATTTTTAATTGTTATGTTTATGTTTTTATACCCTTATGCTTATGTTATGCTTACGTAATCTATGATATCTCTTATGGTTACCCTTACTGTGAATTTAATCTCACCCTTTATTATGTTTCCATTTCCTCAGGTTATGAAGAAAAGTTTTAAGTATGATATATCTTAGAAGGGTGCTAAACATGAAGAAATTTTGGGAGATAATATAAATTTTTATGAGCCAGTTGTTTATTTTTCTAAGATATGTAAGAGTTGGTCCTAATTATCTTAAACTCCAAACCTAAAAGGTCTTTGGTTATATAAGTGATCTATTATTTCCTTTTGATGTTGTAAGTCTTGATAATAAAAAATGGGTCACATTTTTAAAGTTTATATCTTTATCACTGGATCCAGAAGTACAGATTTTGGGATGTTACACCCAACCTTCAGAACCTCATTCTGAAGTCTAATTCTAAATTTTACCCCCTTTTCTAACTCAAAATTCAAGTTCCTTCGGAAATTTTAAATGATCGTATGAACAAAGGTATTACACAACACTATGAAGACTTTATGTTGATTGTTCTCTTTTTCCCTAATTGAAGTTCCCCCCAAAGGGTTTTTTCCTTGATGAAGTCTTTAATGATACAACCATACATCATAATAGATATATAAGAGATTGTGATACATTATTATAGATATAATTAATTAATGGTAATCATTTTCCTTCACAATGAGTTAAAGTTTTCAACATGACACTTCATTACGACCTATGGTCTACCTCTCATGCCTTGAAGACATAATTAAATATTTTTTGTCTTGAGAAACAATTGAATGATCTAATCGAGGGGAGTTGAGAACATTGTATGCCTTTTCCCTTCATCATATTTCTCCACTAAAGTTTCCTAATAAGGTTTTTAATGATCCAACATGACATGAAATCCAACTACTTTTACTTCACTTGTTATTCCTGCGTGGTTTTTTAGTGAAATTTATATGAGATTTCATGAAATCATGACATCCAAGGGAGATTGTAATAAATTATCATTTATAGAGGTCATAATTTCTATATTTATGAGGACACCTCATATATCAAACTCTTGATAATTACTAACAAGTTTCATCACTCTTTGTAATTCCAACATATATATATGTGTGAATAATATAATAGGAAAATCACTCTCTTGGCGATATACAATGTGTTTTTTTTTGTTTTTTTTTAATTTTTTCATGTTCGTTATCGCTTCACATTCGATCGATGTTTTTATACCGATTATGAAAATATTTTTTTTTTCTATCCATTTCACACAAAAAACTAGTATTTTCAGTTTTCATGGGTTTTTTTTTGGGTTTTTAGTTATAAAAATTAATAACCAAAACCATAAAAAAAATTAGGTATCAACCAAAAAAAATTACTAACCAATGCCCATTTCAGTATAGGGTTAGTGTTGTGAAATTGATCGAACACCAATTGAAATTGCGAAGCATTTCAAAACCGAAAATGTAATATTGATCATAGGCGAAGCGCATCGTTGAGAAAACAAATGTCGAATTTGCGTATGACGATGATAAGAACAAATGGAAATGAAAATACAAAAGAAATACAAGAAATTAAAGAACACAATGCAGAGACAAAAGTCCATCACATTTCATTAACATATCACCATATTTATAGAGTACATGAGATCCGATCCAATGGTTGAGATTAATCCCTATAATATTTAATCCAACAGCTAGAATACCAATGGTTTGAGAATATGTAAGGTTGGTCATTAAGAGGGAAATTAATTGGGAATTTATGAGTCAAAATTATTGTCATAATTATGACATCCATTAATATTGTTTCATAATACTCCCCCTTGGATGTCATAATTTCATGGAACCTTATTTAATATTCACTTAAAAAAACCCTATGGGAAAAATAAGTGAAGCCAAAATAAAAGAATTCTATGTCATGTTGCCTCATTAAAAACCTTATCAGGAAAACCTAATGGAAAAAATATGATGAAGGGAAAAAGAGTGCAGTGTTCCCAACTCCCCATGATTATATCATTTAGTTGTGTCTTCAGGATATCAATTAATATTATTATTTAATTATGTCTTCAAGACATGGGAGGAAGACCAAAGGTAATAATGAATGGTCTCATTGAAGATTATGAATCATGGGGAATGCTAACAATTTCCATTAATTATAGATATGCATAATAATTTATTACATTCCCTTGGATATCTGTTATGATCTATTATTGCCTTATTAAAAACCTCATCAAGGAAAAAACCCCTTTAGGGGAAACACTTTATTAGGGAAAAAGAGTACAATGACATCAAGTCCCCAGAGTGTTGCCTCGTTAAAAACCTTATCAATAAAACCCAGTGGGAAAAACATGACTAAGCGAAAAAGAGTACAACAGTTACATCTCTCATTCATAGTGATCATAACTACATTTAACTCATAGAATGTCCATGGTCAATTCATAACCAAAACATTCGATTTTGAATTTTGGAATAATAATAACTTATACCCTTTAGATTTAAATGAATTGGGAAGAACATTACCTTGCATCATAATATGATTTATTGTTATTTGAAAGGTACATATGCACATGTACAAGTATATCCTTTAGGGATAAATAAAATGTTCATTTATATTTAATCCTTCTGGGATAAGTATGTTCTTAATCAAACCCTTATGTATGAAATCTATCACTCTTGGAAGTAAGATATTTAATTATTCATTAAGGGTAAAACCATTCCAAGATTTAATATTTCATCTTCGGGGTGATTAATTAAAAATACAAGGACATTCCATGTAATTTTATGATGAAATAATTCATTTATTTCATAAAACTCTTCAAGAGTTTAGATGTTTTTCAAAACATCTTAATAATATGATGACTACAATGATTCATACAAACCATGGGATGATAAATTCAACTTATATTCTTCCTTAACTTAATATGGATATAACTTATTCAATTCACCTCATAATTTATCAGATTGGGTGAAACTTTCATAATTTTGAATATGCTTCAGGCCTTTCGAACCCTTCTGGGATTCATATTAAATATCCAAATATACAAGGAAGAATATTTCTTATAAAAAGATCGTCGATATTCAATAGTCTTGATAGTTTGGATAATAAATCTAGAACTTTATATGTTGAACATTTTATAAGTTCCTTTAATAATTTTGGCCAATTATTATGATGTCGATATCTGTAAAAAAACCATTGTCATCAATGAGTTTTAAAAGCAATCAAATAAAATATATCATCAACAATATTTGATAGAGATCTCATAATTTTTCCGGTACCAGTGTCACTTCAGGGACAATATCTAAAAAGATATAATGTTGTCGATATATTCATTTTCCTCTTCAAGGGAAAATATATTTATTGCTTTCTACTCATGATGAACAATGATTTTATATAATCAGTTCAACCACACTTCAGGTGTGTATAATCAGACTATTGATTTTCAACACTTTACATTCATGTAAGTGTTGTGAGTATCATGTCAATGGTTCTGCAGGACCATATATTATATGATACTCAATATTTATTTTAATCAAAATGCATAGCATGCAATGTATGCTCACCAGCAGAAAATAACACATATGGTCATTTAGTAGATGCATCTTTCATATAGATGGATCATATGGTAGGTGGGTGCGCCCATATATACTTCTTCATAAGTATATAAGAAATTTATTTCCATAATAGCTACTAATGATATAAATAATTTACCTCAAAAAAATGGGTACCGCATGGTAAATTATTATACAGGGGGAATTCACAATGACTTAATGATAATGAATTCATTGATAATTTTGTAGACATGCATCCATTAAATAAATTTATCATTCTCCTCCTAATGGATGTCTACTATATTATCAATAAATCGATGCTCGTGTATACTTGAATCAATATATTTCATTATAATTGATCTCAGGTGGCCTAAATCATCATGTCATATATTTGAAGTGTTAGGATCGGTAAACTTCCGATTTACCATTATTGATTCGATTGTATGTAACAAATTCTTTATAATCACTTTGATGAATGCTTGTTACATATCGAGGTACCTCTTTTGTCTCCATATGATATTCATTTTCAAGAATACCATTTATATATCTCATTGAGACTTCAGATATAACAAAGCATTAAGAATTTGTATTACCAGGTAGGAATATATTCACTCTTATGGAGTCGTTTATTAATTTTTACTACTGGTAAATGTACTTATATGAGCATATAATAACGCATATATGAGTTGTTTTGAAGAATTTAATCAAAATAATATTTATAAATATTTTGCTTCAAGATCGACATATATAATATCTCCAGGATATTTCATTGTGAAAACTCATATTTTTCGTTATAATTTCCACTTACGGTGGTTGATGAATTCATAATATAATCATAACGAGTTAGGCCCATCACCAAGCGGATTATTGCACAATTTAGAACTTCTGCCCAAAATATTTTGGAACTTCAGGCCCAAATATTATTTTTCAATACATCTACCTGGGATAGGAGCCCCCACGTCTTTTGAAGCTGGTGAATGTGGTAGTGATAACTCATGTGGAAGAATCTTTGGGATTCACAACACATACCTTATCACCATCCAAAATAATAATTCATAAACATCATTCACTTTATCAAATGAAGGAGAAATCATTTGATCAAACCTCATCAACTCTCAAATATTCATGATATCACAAATTATATAAAATTTTTCATGAATAATTTCATTTACTTAAAATGAATGAGATATAGTAATTAAAACTACATTCACATCAGGGAATGAATTCATTCATCAGATTTCATGATCCATGAATGATAATTTATTATTTATCAATAATGATCATCTTGCATAAAATATAAATTTTATTGATTATGATGATCATTGTTTTAACCACTTCAGGTGGAAAAATCCATTTCATAATATATATCGGATTATCAAAATTATGTAATTCAGTCATTTCATTTATGAATTATATGAACAACAACACCCACTTTAGGGGATAGATGAATTACATGAGATGATATTGATAATCCCTAAGAATATGATAAATGATAATGTTTCCCTTGATATTGTTGTCGCAGGAAAAATAAATGATAAATGAAGATATTCTTCAATATAGTGTCAAAGGACATTATTTTCATATCATCCTTCAGGGATGCATTATTTTATAAATATTCATAAAATTTAGTGTGCTATGTAAAATATTTATTGTCCTCAAACCACTTCTGGTGGTTATATTTTTATTATCTTTTATAAACAAATAAAACATAATGATCATTCTCACAACATCATATTCACCTCAAACTTGATTTATGATAAAATCAAATATATTTGCATTCACTTCGGGGAATGAAATAAATCATTTTCAATAAATATTCTCATTCACTCCAGGGAACAAAATAAAATTATTTGTTCGAGTTTTATAGTGTCTTCAAGACAATTGCATGAATATTCAATTTAGAAATTTCCTCAATTTCATCCACTTCAGGGGATTAATATATATAAAATATATTTATGCTTGTTCATCAAGAATATTTAATTTCTCTAAAACATTTTATAAGAAATAAAAGAAAGAGAAAATAAATAAAACAAATATTTACAAATATTCAAAGTAAATATCATCTTCATTATGAGCCTTTATATATCATAATCAAACTTGTCACCTTCAGGGTCAAAAAACAAACAAGTGATATGAAATTTCATGGTTCATGGAATGATTAGAAAACTTCAGATCAGTGTATGATAGGTACGTGATGATCAACAAACTTTGGCTCGACGTACGATGGGTACGCGATGTTCATCAATCTTCATCTCGACGTACTACAGGTACACGATGTTCATCATTCAACCACTTCTAGTGGTGTAATTTTTTTTATTCATTTGATGAATTAGGTTTGTCTCAACATCGAGCACGTCGATTATTAATCACACACATTCTCTCCAAGGAATGAAGTAAAAATTTTCAACTGTGAGTCATTACAGTTCTTCAGGAGCTCATTATTTTTACCACAATAAAATATTAATAAAATCATATATTATTTTCATATTTATCAGGAGGGGAAAAATTAATGTAACAATATATTAAATATAAAATAAGGCTCATCTTTTTACGTAGCTCCTTGAATGAGTGGAGTCGATGCGCATGCAAAAGAATATGTCAAAATAAGAATGTTTATAAAAACACGTGACATACCTTTTTTCTATGAGATTTTTATTATGCCGATGATGGGGATAAATACATCGACGTCACGATGCACAGTGTGGAGAATAAGATCATGCTGATAATGTGTTGTGAAATTGATCGTACGCCGATTGAAACTGCGAAGCATTTCGAAACTGGAAATGTAAGATCGGTCGTAGGCGAAGTGCATCGTTGAGAAAATGAATGTCAAATTTGTGTATGATGATGATAATAAAAAATGGAAATACAAATACAAAATAAATACAAGAAATTAAATAACACAATGTAGAGCCAAAAGTCCATCACATTTCATTGACATATCACCATATTTATAGAGTACATGAGATTTGATCCAACAGTTGAGATTAATCTCTATAATATTTAATCAAACGTCTAGAATACCAATGGTTTGAGAATATGTGAAGTTGTCCATTAATAGGGAAATTAATTGGAAATTCATGATTCATCATTATTTACATAATTATGACTTCCATTAATATTATTTCATAACAGTTACGTATTTTTTTTAAAAAAAAATCGGTTTTCGGATACCTATTTAGTGAACTACCAGTTTCCCACTCTATGTACAGATATACTTTCTATTATTTTATTTTAAATTTTAAAATTCTTAAATTTCATGACACACTAGTACTATGCCCATGCGATGCACGACACTATAACAAAGCATATGCATTTTTAAGGAAATTGATAAAAAACATTAAAAAACATAATTACACAAACTTCAATGCCAACTTGAGAAGAAACTATATTAAAAATATTGCAACCTAAATAGCACTTAAAAACATTAATATGTTGCATAAAAACTACAAAAAAAAAATCATTACAATTTCTGGAAGCTGAAAACCATAAATAGTCATAGACACAGTTATGATAATTAGGTATATTTATAATACACATAGCATGCAGCAACCATGGACATGTGACATTCAAGCTTCAGAAATCTGATACAGTTCATCATAAATTACCAAAATTCCTCTGTTCAATTACTAAAAACACTTGATAACTTTTAGGAGCTCACTTAGATGCTTACCTATTGTAGTGAGAATAGTTTTCATATTTGTTTTATAAGAACTGATTTCTTATTAAGGCATTGTGACATAATTTCCATCTATACATAAAAAGGTGTCATGAGCATCAGAAGTAAAGGTAGAACGTAGAGGATAAAAATATAAGTTGTCATGTGAAAAAAGCAAAACAACACTGAAAGTTATGGAGTATCACTATCATAGAATTGTATATGGGAAAATGCAAGATAAGAATAATACATCTCACATGATTTAAACATGAATCCTTTCCAACTACAATTATAAAACCAATAAAATAAAACAATATCATTATAATAAATCGAAAACAGGGTGAATGAAATCGAAGAAACTACTATTTTGGACAATGCTTGCAGTACCACGGATAGAGCCGATTCCAGCAACCCACATTTGCCTCTAAAATCACCGATCAACATCCCAATCTTATCCTTCCATGTAAATATATCTTTTATCATGTGAGTCTGGTTATATGTGTTCACACACGAGTGTTATATCTATAACATTGTAATTTAGACAACCTTTCATGAGCTATTATATAATTAGCTTAAAATTTTCCCTCAACCTTGCATTCTCCTCATTGTGATGAACTCTCCAACAGTGTCGATCATCAGCCATTCCCTGACATGGATTAAGGAAAAAGATAAAAAATTAATATGATAAACAAAGCGTGCCATAAAAATCAGAGTTAACAGACATTATGTCATTATCAAAAAGCAGGGGTGAAGATAGATGAAACTGTTTCACCTGGAAAAAGGTGCTCAACGACTGAGGTATGTTGTAAGAATATCCAGTTAAACAAAATATTTCCCAACAGATACAACAATAGAAGGAGATTAATGTC
This sequence comes from Viscum album, assembly GCA_963277665.1. Lineage (NCBI taxonomy): Eukaryota > Viridiplantae > Streptophyta > Magnoliopsida > Santalales > Viscaceae > Viscum > Viscum album. The sequence goes on from OY728129.1 coordinate 795,144,828, forward strand.
AATCAACTGAATTATAAAAATCATTACAACAGAAAATAAATGGAAAGATGAAGCTCATGCAAAGGGTTATTTACTAAAGACCTGGAAAATAAATGGAAAGAGACAAATATTCTATATAATGGATTTTGATAATGGATGTTCTGGATATGATATATTCATATGCAGCACATGCGGTGTGCATCTACATAGTATAGAGAATTTTCATAACACAAATTTTCTAAATAGATTAGGAATATTGATATAATAATGGGGTTTTAAAATGGAAAATGAACAATGAAAAGCTGGTTTCACAATACATAGGGTATCCAACCATGTATGATGAATAACATGAATATGAAAAGTGGACATTTAAAATAATATCTTTCCTGCAAATCATTTAACCTGACCATCAAGAGAATAAAACCTGTTGGAAAAAATAAATGAACAACTCATAAGATTATTATTAACGAATATTAAATAATTCAATTGTTCACATGGTACTAAAACATTTGTATTAATGAATAAGTTTATTAAAATCCCATAGTCATGAGTGAAGGTAATGCATACTATAATAACTACTTATACTCATAGGTCATGCACTACCCAATGATAGTCTTGCACTGCCAAAAGGAATAAGTTAAACTGAAAAAGTAGGTCATACTAGTGGAAAATGAATTCCATGAAGCCTGTACAGGAGCTAGTCGACCATGCCAAGCCTTCACAATCTTCAAAACTAAAACCTCAAGAAGACATCCATGCACTGCCATAAAGCTGTCAAATTGATAATCAGAAAATAAAGGGCATTCCAGTGGAGAAAGCAGCCCAGGAAAGAGAAAAAAAACCTATCATCAAACAAAACAGGGCAGAAACTTCAGGATAGCATTAAGACCTCAATGTAGATCATTGAACAGGGTGAAAAATCCATTATCTAGTGCGATCAAGCTAAGACATCCATTAAACCATCAAAAACAATGAAATCATGTAACACAACATCATGGAGGTAAAACCCCAAAAGTCTTCACAAACAGGAAGAAATCCAGTTCACAGAAAAACCTGTAAAGCCCTCAGGGACCTACTAGCACAAGTAGACATCCCATATCCAATAATGACATATTATATAAAGTAGAGACACTGGGCATAGAAAACAGTCCCAAAATCTCGAGAAGGGAGAATTTTTGAGCGATTGAAGAAGTCATTCCCATGGAATATCTTTGAAGTTGAAATCAGTTTGAGTATTGATATTATGAAATTTTACATAAGTATGTCTTCTAGAAAAGAGGTTGTTTCAGAAAAGAAGGTTGAGTTATGCCACAGAAGGTTCTGGTTTATAAAAGAACATATAAATAACAAAAAATTCTCTAATATCATATTACATTTCAAAAAAATTAAGAGCACCTCCATAAATAGTACATACTGTTTCCTTCAGATACATAAAGAAATCCAGTTCATAGAAAAACCTGTAAATCCCTCAGGGACCTGATAGCACAAGTAGACATCCCATATCTAGTAATGACATCTTATATAAAGTAGAGACACTGGGCATAGAAAACAGTCCCAAAATCTTGAGAAGTAATAATTTTTGAGCGATTGAAGAATTCATTCCCATGGAATATCTTTGAAGTTGAAATCAGTTTGAGTATTGATATTCTGAAATTTTACATAAGTATGTCTTCTATAAAAGAGGTTGTTTCAGAAAAGAAGGTTGATTTATGCCATAGAAGGTTCTGGTTTATAAAAGAACATAGAAATAACATAAAATCCTCTAATATCAGATTACATTTCAAAAAAATTAAGAGCATCTCCGTAAATAGTACATACTATTTCCTTTAGAGACATTGTGAAGGAAATCCATTTAAATAATAGCCATCCAGCTGTGATTTTAATACTTTCTACACTAGAAACCCTATCCTGTATGTTGGCATCACAGTGTTTCATTAGTGAAAAATGGTGACAAACAAAACATGAAGATTCAAACTAAATTTGAACCCATTGTATAGACAATGTATATGTAGAAGATAAATAATACTTAGAATGTGTATATAGATACTACTATGGTTGGATATCAAATTATAGTAATTTACTGTCATTAGAAGATGGTAAATGGTGAAGAGAAATAATACTTGGGAGTATTGGAACACATACAATGAATATAACAGACTAACAGTAAAGAAAAATAGAGGTGAATCCAAATTGATGTGAGACCAAATAGTGATTATCAAAAACATGATGGCCAAATTAATTAGATGCCAAAATTCCTGACTCAAAACATATGAATTGTAATATCTTATAAAAAACTCATCTACACAGTGTAAAACAATAAATTTATCACATACCTGAAGTGCGAAGATGTCAAAAGTCCCTCTTGTCTGCTAGACATCGCCACAATTACCACAAGTTCAACTGTTAGAAAAACATAAAATTTTCCTTGAACATATTACAAACTCCTAAACACATGATGCACAACCACAACATAAAAATAGAAACATAATTTATCACATATATGAAGTGTGAAGATGCTGTAAGAGGGAATAAGAGATATAGGAAGTCAACCAAGATGATATAATCACAGACATAATACTAACCACAGTAGAAGTTTTTTATTTTCAAACATAACATGAAAATTCAAACTCAATTTGAACCCATTGTATAGACAATGTATATGCATAAGACAAATAATACTTAGAATGTGCATATATATACTGCTATGGTTGGCTGTCAAATTATAGTAATTTATTATCATCAGAAGATGGTAAATGGTGAAGAAAAATAATACTTGAAGTATTGACATAGGATAAAGTATTATGAAATTATAATTACCTTATGTTAACCTACACATAATAAAAGATGCATAGAATGGATAGGTATTGAAGGATGTTAGGATAACATACCTGTTGCAGAAGGGATTGCGGGAGCTGAACCAAGGATAACCCGAGTGAATTCGTTGAGTAGAAGAGTGTGGATTTTAGAGAGAAATGGGGGAGTAGTTGGTGGTGAATGATTTATCAGTTACAGTAGTAGAGGTACATGATAGAATTTAAGGTATTTGGTAGTGATGGATCCCTAGTAGCTGGGCACGAAGGACTGAAAAACCTAGATTTGGGAGACTTAATATAGTAGCTTAAGAAACCCTAGATTGCAGATATCAGAAGAGGTGAAGACGAAGTCTCGAGAAGCAGTGATAAAGAAATGACAAAATTCTTTCTATGGAGCCACATAAATTTGAAATAATTTTTAAGTCATGTAGATAATGTAATTATTATTTCACTTCAAATAGGAATTCTAAAAATAGCAAAGAAAACAAATTAAACAGTGAACATGTATTTTTTCCATTGGTTTCCAGCATCACATTTCAGTCTGTTTTTTTGTTCTCCAGTTTACATTTCCCTTCATTCAGGTGCATAATTCAATAGAATGTATCGGTGTAGCCTTGTTGTCTTGAAAAACGTGGATATTCTTGAAGTTCATCCTCATTATCAAAATCATGTGACAAATTTTTCTACATAGAAATTTTTGTTAGATGGTGTGATGATAGAATCTACAGCAATTCAAAGTAGTGAAACACATATATGTGATTTAACAGTTAACTGTTATTTAACAGTATATTGGTCAAGATTGAAAGGAAAATGTTTTTTAAAAAAAATTAAAAAATAGAATATAAATTAGTTTATAGAAATTTTTATTGTAATAATGGAAAGAATTAAGAACATAGTAAAGAGAACAATTATATACCCTAGTAGAAGACATGATCAATGTTGACATATGAAATATTGTGCCAAAATTTAATATCCTAGGAGAAGAACTAACGGTTTAATAGACCTATCGTGAAATGTTAAAAAGAATGTCAGTAATGTGATATGAATTTTTTAGAGAAAGAAATTGAAAAAATTGAATGATATGATACCTAGATATAATCAACACCACTGCTTACTCTTGAACACCCACTGGTTTGATCTTCCTATATGGTAATGAACAAAACTATAATGTTTTGTGATTGTTTGGTTTCAATGAAAATCAGTAATAAACCCAACATAAAATTACCACATTTCATATCTAAAAAATGATTAATGAAAATAACCAGTATATTTAGAAATTTACAAAGATAAGCAATTTCATTAAAATGATTAAAATTTGGAAAAATTGGGCTTACCAAACATGTACAACAAGTTCACTATAAGACTTTATATAATGACCACCATTCAAATCTAAAAATGATTTAAAAAATGACCAAGATATATAGAAATTTTCTAAGATAAGTAATTTCATTGATATGATTAAAAAATGGGAAAACTGGGCTTGCAAAAAATGTTCAGCAAGTTCAATTTAATCCCGCATAGGATTACCAGCTTTCAAATCTCAAAAATATGTAATGAAAATAACCAGCATAATTCGAAATTTACAAAGATAAGAAACTTCATTAAAATTACTAAAAAATATAAAAATGGGCTTACAAAACATGTTCAATGAGATTAATTTAAGCCAAAATAAAATGAAATAAAACATAAGGAAATGCGAGCATGAAATTTTGAAAATAAAAAAGACAACCATGCATTCTGAAAAAATATATTAGATAATGAACATTTATGAAGAGGAAAAAACAACCAAAATAACTCATACCTTCCCAAATAAGTCATATTCAAGTTTTGTCTTGTCAAACTGAAGAAGCACATGGCTATCGCTGAATCATTATCTCCTTGAGTTCTGAACAATATAAAATTTTTCAGTCCTTATCCATAATTCAAATCCATATGAAGAATGAGTTGGTAAAAAAACACCAGGATAAAACCTCCTTGATCCATGCACGTAAATAGAATACATTCATTCCATAAACCCATGCATATTTATCAGGAATTATGTTATTTTCTATATGAGGATGAGAATAGTAGTCAGTAAAATTATAAGTAGTAAATAAAACATTAAGGTCACTTAAATGAGCATAGAACAATTAAAAACCACAACCTCAGATAAAACTCTTAACGATGAAAGAGAAAAATGTGTAGGTGACACTTCAAAACAGATCAATGTGGAAAGAAAAGGAACACAACGATGCATAAAACTACTGAAGGGGGGAAGAAACTAAGTAACAAAAATGATTTAAAATGATGACACCCACCCAACCGAAAGAATGATAATATTGTTTTCTAGTATAAGAAACTTGCAAAACATCATTCAAAATTGCTGAAAAATACAAATATGTAAAAATACATATTGTTTATAATGGTGTTTGATAAAGAAAACAGAATCCAATAAATGGTATTTGATAAAGAAATCAAAATCAAATAAATGACTGACAATTACAAATATGTAAAAATGCATTTAATACAAAAAATAACCTTCATGTGGTGGTACAATTCACCAATATTCATCGCATTTCTGTTTAATGCAGCTCCCATAGAAATACCTATTGTTTATGCGAACCCAACTCCTGAAATAAGAAGAATCCACACATTAGAAGTCGAACAAAGAAAACATGTAGCAAAATAGTGGGAAAATTACTGGTAATCAAACACATTTATAATTCTTCCTTATGTATTCACATGTACTACGAAAACAAATAGAAAAGATATACCAACTCCCAGTTTTCATGTAATGCCAATATTAACATCCCTACACCTCATCTTGAACTATAGGAGAAAATGGTACATCATTACATTATCAATCCATAACTTATAGATTTATATAATAAAAAACAACACATAAACATTAAATTAATTCATCTAGAAAACAAAAAATAAATTAAATTAATAATGGTGAGAATAAACATTGAATAAAACCAATATAACATACCACATACAAGAAATCCATAGAGAAAATGAATCATAATTTACAAAATAAAATCATGTAATCATTAATACGTATCTGACAACTTATTTCTAGTTTTTCCCTTGGTACTCTCCACATTTACTGCTGCCATATTCTTGGTGAAAATTTCAGGAATAAAGCCATGCAAAATCATAATGATCTTAGTAATGTTAAATTGAAATGTTATATTTAGAAAATAATGACAAGTACTTTAGGGAATTCAAAATGAATAAGAATTTTATGAAACTAAATGTCACTCAGTGAAGCTGAAGCAGAAGCTAAAAACATAGAAATGTCCTATAGTGAGGAACATTATAGGAGATGCAGGGTGTTTCATAGGGTTCCAAGGGAATGGATCACCGGGTATCCTGAAAATTGGTGGATAAATTAATAAAAATATTAAATTTATGTTCTATGTTGCAAAAATAAGCACATAGAATAAATGAGAATAGATTGAAATAGAGGTTCTGTCACAAAAAAATAGCACAACTACAAGCTAAACTGATTTCTTAAGAATGAATTTTTGGGTTTTTATAAGAAAAGCCAGAGAAAGATTAAAGGCCGAAGGGTGTTAATTTATATGAGTTGAGGGAATAAAGTCAAACAATAAAAACGACATACCTCAATGGATAAGATAGAAGGTTCAGCCATATGTTTAAGGTCAACAACATCCACTGCTTGAATGAGAGTACATGCAGTTTAAAAAATGAATGACAAATCATATTTAATACAAGTAAAATAAACTATTAATTGAAAAAAATGACCCAATTATTTAAAATATACCATTGCTTCAATCTACCATGATGGTGTATTCTCCTCAATCAAGTGCCAGTCACCCTTTCACATTGTATGCAAAGGCCCCCTTCATCCATGGATTTGCAGTAGGTTCCATGCATGCATGTCATAGTTCTAAGATGGAGGTAAAATAATCATAACTGGTTAGATATTTATAGTGGCGATTCATATGACATGTTTCGAAAATTATTATAGCTTTATAAGAACAAAATAAATACTACTTTGAAGCAGTTTATATTATGTTCTGTTGTCTGGAAGACAAATGTTACCATCACAGTTAGCATATTTCCATAATTCACACGTTAACTAAACAATCTGATTGTTAGCAAGTTGAATAATTCTTGTACATGACAAATGAAATAAGATAAGTTATTCTACACAGAACAGTTTTCAAATTCACTAACATCTTAACATAACAGTTGAATAAACCTCAAAGTTTGGTATTATCACAAATCAATGTAAAAAATGCAGACTATAAGTTGATTGATTACAGTACATGAATAAATAAATCTTGACACCAATATGATACATTGGATAATCTATTAACTCCCATGATCTCGTGGTTCTTAATTTCCTCACTAACTACTACTCTTAAATTGTTTAAATCAAAGTTCATTATAATCCAGAAATATAGAGTAAAATTGAGGCATGTAGTAGGATTTTCCTTTGTAAGGGATGATTGAACATGTAATTCGATCCAAACTTAAATGATCCAATACAAAAACAATATAAAGAGAAGATGCACTGAAGGGATTAGTATTTAAGGATAGTTGGATAACATACCGGTTGCGGAAGGGATTGTGGGAGCTGAACCAAGCAGAACCCAAGTGATATACAAAAGTAAAAATCACAAGAATCGACTCATTATTACTGATATATTGAAATAGAAAGTGTATCAATTCAATGTACATGTCGTAGAGAAAAATAAATCCTGAAACACGTCAGATGAAAACACATCATGTCTAAATATAAATTAGTTTAGAAGAATTGAAGAAAAAATGAAGGAAAATGGTTAGTTTCCAGTAGATAATATCAAATGCAGATGAATTGATGGGTTACCATAGGGAAAAAGAATGATTGTGGTTGTAGATTACATCGACAAACTAATATATATCACCAATAAAGCTGTAGAACACAGATCTGGGAACAAAATGGAATGTAAGGGTGAAAATTTCAATGGAATTAGGAGAACATACATGTTGCGTTGTTGTAGTTCTGTAGGATTTCTAAATATGTTGTTGGTGATAGTAAAGGGGTTTGCCATATTTAGTGAATACATATCCAAGACAACAATCATTGACTTTCCAAGGCATATAGATTTTGTGTGGAAAATAAAATACATAGGGAGAGTGTTCTTGTTGTTGGGTGACTACTGGATGAGAGTAGGTAAAACCCTAGGTTTTCATAAAATCATCTATGCAGAGGTGATGCATTTTTTGTAGTAAACTACCATGTAAAATATTACTTTTCATAATGCAAAGGGACACTGGATGGTGCATTAAATAGAATCAATCAAAAAAATAATAAACTTCACCTCCCCAATGACACCTAACTTCATCAATCCATAATAGTAGTAGTTTTGGTACACCTTCAAACTTTGCTCCCGCAACATAATTCCTTTCTCCATAGCAACATCTAATGATTTTTTATTCCCTTCCATGAAACAAAAAAGGTTAGTTGTATCGTAAAATCCAGAAGTGGCAACGTATCCATTATATCAAGGAGGGAAAATTAACTGAAATGTGAAAACATACCCCAATAGAACCTATTAAAAAGATGAACAACTACTGCAGTAGTATGACATTGAACTTTTTGGAGATGACAAGCATTGTTTTGCAGAACCTGATTAAATTCATTGGTTTGGTTTGGTTTCACATTGCAATATAACAATCCTCACACAAAATGTTAGCAGTAGAAAATTGTAAATAAAAATATGAACAGATACATGTAGATATGTGAAGTTTTTCGGGATAGAGACAAACCTGAATCAACATCCAGGACATCTCTCTCCATGGCTTCAATTTTAAACAAAGTAGAAATAAAGAAGTGAGAAAACCTAAGAGTTTATGATGATATCCAAATTGAAACCATCAAAGAAGATGAAATCCGATAAAAATGCTGAGGGGAGTTGAGGAGGTAGAGGGATTTGAGATACGGGTAACCTAGTCGACCCGTTAGCTGATGCAGAGATCCTCGCCTTTCGATTGAGGGACGTCGACACCCAAGATTTTCAGAGAACCCTTAGTCGATGCCAATAGTAGCATCATGAAGAATATTGATATCCACTCTGAGTCGTGGTCGGTGCTGTAGAATGAGAGGACCCGGAGGAGCTGGATGCGGTGCAGGTGGAGAAGGTGGAGGCCGAGCAGGTGGAACAGCCGAATGCGGAGGTGTCGGAGGTGGAGGCGGGTCAACAGGAGGTATAACATGTGGTTTTATGCGGGAACCCTGAGTAGAGCGGAGGATCCGAAGACAGAGGAGCCGAAGGCGAAGCACATAGAGGTGGGGGTGCGGATGGAGAGGAGATTCGTGCAGGGAAGCGGGAGCAGGGAGTCGCGGAGGGGAGCGGGAGATGAGAGTCGAGAAGAGCAGCGGGAACCCTAATCGCGAAGGTGGGTTGGGGTCACGCGATTGTCGGAGACGAAAATGGAGCGGAAATGCGCGCCTGCGAGTGGATACTGGAGGGTGTAATGGTAATTGGAAACGTTTGAGTGACGTGGTCTATTTAGGAGGTGACACATAAGCAAGGATACACCCAGGTTTTAGTAGATATAGTAGATATAGATTTGATATGTGGTCTGATTTCTTTGCGGATAAGAGAGATGGTTTTTAAATTCTTTAAAAAATATATATATTTTTTCCAACTGGTATGGCGGGACCGGTCAGTACACTGGTTGGACGGCGTCATTGAAATATGGTTGTTACATTTTTTTTTAACAAAATTAATTATTTTTTCCAATGGGATGGCGGGAACAGCCAGTAAACTGGTCGGACGGCGCCATTGAAAGATGGTTGTTACGTTTAAAAAAAAAATACATTAATTATTTTTTTTCCTATGGGATAGTAATCTGGTTAGACGGCGTCATTACGTAGTTGTCGTGGGGACGGGGCTGGAGAGGTTCTTCTATCTTACTTCCCGTTTTGTCCCTCCCCCATGCGAGCCGACACGAGGGAGCGCGATAGAGCCGGGAGCTGAGTGAGTGGGTATAAAGGGAGTCGCAGAGCCAACAAAAATTCATTCTGCTGCTCGCTGGAGTACATCCATGGCCTCCTCCCTTTCCTTCTTCCTCCTCCTTCCTCTCGCCGCATGTTGTTTCCACTGCGCATGTAAGTCTCTCTGTCTCTGTCACTGTTTATCCCTGCACCGCTCTCTTCGTTTTTTTTATGTAATTTCTTACTGATCTGTGTATTTGAATCCCCTTCCGTTTTCCTTCTCGAAATCGATTCCGATTTTCCATTTTCCATTCGGACGTCTCATCTTCTTCCTTCTGCTCTGTTCCGTCTTTCGTATTCTGGTACTTTTAGAGAAGTTCTTGGTTGCCTTCTCGAGAACCTTTCGTTTTCTAGCTTTTATTTTTCTCCTCGATTTGTTGTTGTACATTTGCGATAACAATTGAGTCTCGAATAAGTTGGTATGGTGGTCTGATTATGGATTGTCAGTTTCTGTAAATTTCAAAGCATCTTTTCGTTCTCATTCGTAGCCATCCTGCAAAATTCGTATCAGTTTCCCTGGATTTTTCCCCGCTTCGAAGCGGCATGGATTTCAATTTTCCCGATGTATGAACTCTGGTATTTCAATTGAATACCACGCAAAAATGAGCCGGGAGATTTCAGTTTTCCCTGGATGCGGAAGCTACTCGACGTGGAAGAAAACGACGCGGTTTGCTGACGATATTTGGTCTTCTTGTTCTACGTCACAGGTTCGCAGCCGTTCCTCGGCGTCAACTACGGCCAGTTCGCCGACAACATCCCCCCTCCGTCGGTGACGGCAAAGCTCCTCCAGTCGACCACGATCCAGAAAGTTAGGCTCTACGGCGTGGATCCGGGGATCATCAAGGCCCTCGCCAACACCAAAATTGGAATCGTCATCGGTGCGGGCAACGGAGAAATTCCAGGACTCGCTGCCGATCCTAGCGCGGCGACTCAGTGGATCAACTCGAACGTCCGACCTTACTATCCTTCCAGCAACATCACTCTCATCACCGTCGGCAACGAGGTCTTATTAACCAACGACCAGGGTCTCATCTCCAAGCTCCTGCCGGCGATGCAAAATTTGCAGAACGCCCTAAACTCAGCTTCACTGGGTGGCAAGATCAAGGTCTCCACGGTTCACTCCATGTCTGTGCTGTCTCAGTCCGACCCGCCATCTTCAGGTCCTATTAGGGCAAATACACATCACTTGGTTTCATTGAATGCTTTGAAATTAATTTGCCAGACAAATTGATATGATTTAAGGGAGAACGATCAATGCAGGGATGTTTAATCCAGCCTTCTCAGGAGTGATGAAGCAATTGCTGGAATTTCAGAAAGAGAATTGTTCGCCATTGACCATAAACCCCTACCCTTTCTTTGCATATCAGAGCGATCCTAGGCCCGAGACACTGGCGTTTTGTCTGTTCGAACCCAACTCGGGACGAATTGACTCCGGGTCGAAGCTCAAGTACATGAACATGTTCGATGCCCAGGCAAGTCATTTTCCTCCTAAACCCAGTCTGGTTTTTTTGTTTATATCTTTCTATGGTCTGGAATTGGCCTCACATGGCGTGTTTGTGCAGGTTGATGCCGTGCATTCGGCCCTCAAGGCAATTGGATTTGATAACATCGAGATTATGGTAGCCGAGACGGGGTGGCCATCCCACGGAGACATTAATGAAGTAGGCCCGAGCCTTGAAAATGCCAAGGCCTACAATGGCAATCTGATCGCCCACCTAAGATCAATGGTCGGGACGCCGCTGATGCCTAATAAATCCGTTGAGACATACATCTTTGCACTCTACGATGAAGACTTGAAACCTGGCCCGGCATCCGAGCGAGCATTTGGGCTTTACAAACCCGACCTTTCCATGGTGTATGATGTCAGCCTATCCAAAAATAACTACCAGGTGAGGTGTGTTCATACTGTTTCTGTGCTTTTGCATGATTAGTAGTGTTGTTGGCCCCACGGATCATGTCTCTTCATGCTTGATCAAAGGGAAAATGATAGCTGAGGACCCATCCAACAAATTAATGCTAATGAAAGACCTAACAGTTATTTTTTTGGACGTGTTTATAACCGGGGAGATCCTTCATGGACATTAATTTGTTGGATGGATCCTTTGCTTTCATTTTCCCAATTAAATTGACTGAATTCTACCCAATCAAGCACTTTTCTTTTTAGATTGACAAAGATAAATTGATGGTAAAGAAATTGTTGTGAGAGGCTGTTTGAGGACCAGCTAGGTATTTCTTGTAGTTGGATTATATGGCTTGATTGAAAATTCTACACGTTGATTTTTGTTTGAAAGATGGTATTGAACTGAAATTTTTCTCAAAATTTGTTGAATCTCATGGCATTTATTTAGGTTGTGTTTGACAACACTTACTAAAAATCAATTATACAATTATTTAGGATGAGTTTGATGGTGGTTATCAAGGGTCCGTTTGATTACACTTATTGAAAATTGATCATATCACTTTCTTGAAAAATACTTACTAAAATTTCCAAGAAAAAATCACTTACATAAATAAGTGGCAGAAAAACACTCATTCAATTAGAATTCTGGAGGCAGTTGTATAGGATCAGTTATTATAAGTGAAAAGTGGTATAAGCTGTTTCCAATGAGGCTGTTAAATAGAATCACTTACCGTAAGTGATCAGTGCTATAATCAGTTTTCAACAAGTGTTCACAAATGGACCCTGAAAAGTGATTACATCACTTATCATTATCTTTATTTGTGATAATGAAAAAAACTGTTTTTGGTTTTAAGTATAACACATCCCACTTATTTTTTCTAACTGTTAAACCACTTTTTATTAATTTTAGCCAAACACACCCTTAAGATAGTCCCAAGTAAAGTTGGATTATGCACCAATCCTCTTAGATGTGCTACTATGGATATATCCAACCTCATTTCTTCTATTTTCCCCCATAGCCCCGTCCAAGTCCGGCGAATCCATCTCCCAAGCCAGCCGGAGTTTGGTGCGTGCCGATGCCCGGCACCTCTGATGCTCAGTTGCAGGCCGACCTTGACTACGCCTGTGGCCAGAAAATTGATTGCCGCCCCATCCAGCCAGGTGGCGCCTGTTTCGAGCCTAACACGGTGGCATCACATGCTGCATATGCGATGAATATGCTTTATCAGACTTTGGGCCGGAATCCATGGAACTGTGATTTCTCACAGACCGCTGCACTCACCTCCAACAATCCCAGTAAGCTTTTGGTAGAATGACACTTAAGTACCAAAACAGGAAGTTAATTCCAATAAGTGTTTATAACTGGTAGGATCCTTCATTGAAATTAACTTCATGTTTTGGTGCTCTGTCATTTTTTGAACCTATTTTCCTTCTATCATGGCATGATCATTTTTATGTTTACTTTTTTTTTAATGTTTTGTTGGTTGCGTAGGTTACGTGGGTTGCGTTTACACGGATGGGGGCAGCTGATTGACTCAGTCACAGCGTTTGATATTTAGCATCGAATATAAATAAATGGGGGATGAAGGGAGCATAACCGGCGCATTCCCCAGCCTGCCTGCCTTAAATGGTGCCCATCTTTTGATTTTTGAAGAATAATTTAACCTGTTTTATAGTGTTGTGGGAATGGAGTGAAAAGTAATGTAATTAAAATCTGTAGTATTGGGCATGAAATTTCTCTTAATAATTTAAGCCCCTCTTCCTTTGATGATATGCTGGTGACATATCATTTTTCTGTGAGAGAATTTGTGAGATGAATCTCCTTGTAATATCCACTGTGAGTATCCACAAATCTTCTTAGTGAAATCATTCTACATTTCCTGTGGTTTTTTACCTTATAATTTATTGGGAGGTTTTCCATGTTAAATTCTTAGACTATTCCTATTTCCCACTCCTCGATTTTTTTTGATTCCTAACAAGTGGTATCAGAGCTTGGTTGTTGATCCGATGACAACGAAAAATGAGATTGAAAAATTCAACAAAAATAATTTTCAATTGTAGAAAATGAAGATATAAGGTTTCTCGTGTAAGGATAATTCCCCACTGACAATCGGTGAAAAACCAGTTGGCATGACAAATGAGAAATAGAATGACATAAATGATAATGCTATTGCCTTATCCAGCATCGGCAAACAAGGCACTATGGAGCGTTGCATAAAAAAGAACAACAAAGGAGATATGAGATACTCTAACAGAGTCTAAGTCACTACACAATAAGATTTTTTGGAATATAAAATTATACTCATTTCGAATGGCGGAGTCATTATTAATAATTGACAGCACCCTTAATGCCTTATTTTCCTAGTGGACCACACCCTTAATGCCTTATTTTCCTAGTTTACGACATTGGGATACAAAATAGGTGAGGTACTGATTGTGCGGTGACTCTGCTCTAGACTTTGTCAAATTCATATGATCACCAACAATATCTCGACGGATATGTTTCTCTTTAACAATGTTGCAATGATAGTTCTTAAAGAAGAAAGTCGGTGCAAGAATAAAGATGACATACATACAACTTTGCACCAAGCAGAAGATATGTCAATGGAGAGAGAAAAGACGAGGGAGGGTGACTCCATTGGGTGTTAGAATCATGGAAGGTCAAAATCAAAGAGCAAGAACAAGGTCACATGTTACCATTGTGGTAAAAAAAGGACACTTTAAGAAGAATTGTTGGAGCAAGAAGAGTGGAGAAAAGAATTCTCTGGGAAATTTGGTGAGTACTTCTGACAAAAGAGGCATACTAGACAATGAAGTGGTAAGATTGTTGAATGCAGTCAACACCTCAAAGATGCATCGATAATTGACTTGGGAGCAACATGACACATGACATCTCGAAGGGAATGACTCGACCAATATGAACTTATCCTAGAAGGACTTGTGTACATGAGAAACAATCACATCTTAAAGATCTTTGGCTTCAGGACTATTAAATTGAAGATGCCTGACATTATGATACACACCATCTAAGGAGCATGCCATGTGAAGAGCCTCTAGAAGAATATATTCTCTTTGAAAAAATTTGACGACATTAGGTGCATGACTCTCAACGAGAAAGGAATGATGAAGATTATATGAGGCGTGCTTGTGGTAATGATGACAAACAAATCTCAAAAAACCTGCATGTGCTTTAGGGTGAAACGTACAAAGTGGTGGACAAAAACTACCTCAATAGAAGAGTCGATGAAATTATGGCATCAAAAACTTGGTCATACATACGGACGAGGTTCGAAGATTCTTATTGATCAAAAGTTATTGTATAGACTTGCAAAGGTAACCTTACCAGTTTTTGAATTTTGTGTTCTAAGCTAGTAACACAGGTTAAAGTTCTTAATGCCAACGATAAGGAGCATATAGATATTTTTGTAAGTGTTCAAGGACCGACAATTGTGGAGAATATACAAGTGGTGGGTTTGATTTTTTTGTTATAAAAGTGGCACCCAACTTGAAAAGCACTTATCGATTACCGAATCATGTTTGTAGAGAGTTATGCATGATGAATACTTATCATAATAGTGTCGACATTTCTGCGCCCACTATTTACATGGTAATATTCTTAGATTATTTGTTGTATCAACAAGTTATAACAGTTCACAACTATAATGAGAATCTCAAAATACTATGACATTAATCTTAAACATATGTCATATGACCTAGATATATTATACTAACTGGACATAGATGATGTCTGACTATCAGGTGTCAGAGGCTTATAAGCATTGAAACTTCTTCTCATGAAGTTCATACTTGGTAATCTCAAGTGGAGGAGATTATGAGGACTGTCCCACCAATAGGATCACCACATGTTTTATGTGTCATTGGTTGTTCTTATCTATGAGCATGTGTATTGGTCTCTCAACTTGAGGTCATTATCAATGTTTTTTATTTGATTACTTAGTTTGATTCAGGACGATAACCATGACATTTATGTCGTGGCGAGGTAGCTTACATCAGGCGCGTCATTAGTGACATGACATTGGTTGAATGATCAAGATAGAATTTGTCTCATCTGAAAGGAAGAGATATCTCGGGCCCAGTTGACCAGGATGATAGTATCTTTATTGAATCTATGACAATAATAGTATAAAATAAGTCCGTCTAGTAAGATCATGAATAAATAAATAAATAAAGGATGATGACACTATTTTGCAGGAAAAGGTACAACATGCGGTTTCACTTGACGGTTGATTGTGGGGGGTTTGGTGTCTTGCAAAATAATTTGTATCGGGTATACCATTATTGTTTTTAACGGAAACTCCCAATGATTTCCACATCCATAATTGAGTACAAAATTATTTTCCAAAGGCGGGTAGGTGATTGGGGTTTCAGACCCAACGACACTTAGAAATTCACATTGGTCGAGAGGATGGGAGGTTGAGCTCATCACACCCTTTTGGGGGGAAATTGTTTCCTACTTCGGGACTCTCTTATAGATTTAAGATATATTTTTGAATCTCTTCCTAATCTTGATATGAGATCGGTTACCCTAACAAAATGATCAAGGGTTGAATCCTTCCATGTGTAAAGAGGGGTCTGAAATAAGTCTATCTGTATGTATTTGAGGTTCTTCATCTATTTTTTGTTAATGAGTAGCTGCTTATATTTTGAATCCATATAGCTAGACACTCGAGAGTTTACTTCCATCTAGGGAGGTGATTAATATTTCAAGGATGAGATTGAACTTTTTTGAGGCATCCTACGTATCATGCTTATAACAGGAATCAAAACCCACATAGTTCATTAAACCCGTGCAGTTTAACGTCATGCAAAAATGATATATATGAGGGCACTTAGGCATCGAGTATTGAGTTTGAGACTTAGTGAGACATCCTATGTATCCTGGTTATGGCAGAAATCAGAGTCATCATAGTTTGATCATGCCCTCAAGACTTTCCACGTGGTGGATTTCCTTATATGGGGGTAGTCATATCATGCCACTGAATGAGGCTTGCATACTGAGGTTTCCCTAGCCAGAGAGATTCATAATGAAAATGATATGATCATTGCAACTCCCTAAGCCTATGTGAGCCATGCTCGGTGTGGGAAATAAGGGATAGAAAGTAATCAGTCTCAATGCATATGGATATGGGACTTATGCACTGAGGCATCCCTTATGGGGTGTTGGATGTGTAGCTCAGGCCTTAGGAAGACATCTTACATATCATGGATATAACAGGAATCAGAGTTCTCATAGTTTGGTTTCCTTCCTAATCCGCTAGTGGATGAGGAGGAATGATAAACCCATGAGAGAGATTGGGTCCTGATGGTTGGAATGTCGGAGACATGGAGGCTCTTACATCGAAGTAGATGCCCATTTGAGCTCGGGTTTTAAGAAGACATCCTACGTATCCTGGATATAACAGGAATCTAAGTTCTTGTAGTTTAGTTTCCTTCTCAATCCGCTAGTGGATGAGGAGGAATGATAAACCCATGAAAGAGATTGGGTCCCAATGGTTGGAATGTCAGAGACTTGGATAGGATTACACCGAAGTAGATACCCATTTGAGCTCAGGCCTTATGAAGCCATCCTACGTATCCTGGATGTTTTAGGAACCAGATTTCTCATAGTTCAGTTGGGAGCAGACCTGAATATGTCCACTAGAAAAGGTTATCATGTCTCGAGATGTTTGTTTAACAAGTCCTGATTGTCTGCCTAACCTATACTGATTGTCCGCCTAACATGCCTAAGGACATCTGGACATGTCCTGGTTGCCTAGTGGACATTTCCAAAGACAATCGCATGACCCGATCGACTTTTCCAAAGGACATAGTATGATTTGTGTGGCATGTTTGGAAGACATCGTATGATCAAAACTAACATGTATGGAGGGCGTCGCAAGACTTGGGCGACATGTCTGGAAGACATCGCAAGATCAAGGATGACACGTCTAGAGGGTGTTGCAAGATCAAAGATTACATGTCTGGAGGACATCGCGTGACCTGGATGACATGTATGGAGGGTGTCACATGATTTGGCTGACTTGTTCAGGGGACATCGTATGATCAAGGCTGACATATCTGGAGGACATCGCGACACCTAGCGGACATGTCTGGAGGGTGTTACATGATCTGGATGACTTATCCGGAGGACATCACATGATCCAGGATGACATGTTTAGAGGGCGTCACATGTCCTAGCTGACTTGTCCAGAGGACAACGCGAGACCTAGCTGACTTGTCCTGGTGTTGCTGAATAGTTTGGGCGACATATCTGGAGGACATTGCAAGATTGGACTAGAAAGCCCGGAGGACTTCACAAGACTTGGGTGGCATGGATGGGGGGGCGTCACACGACTTGATTGACATGTCCAAGGGACATCACATGATACAAATGGCATGTCGAGGGACTGTCACGTGACTTGGGTGACATGTCCCGGTGCTCTCGCATGATTTGGGTAGGTCATGTGAAGCGCGTGAAGATCAGTGTATCCATATTCACATAGTCTCTTGTTCGTTTTTTAAATATTTATTCCTACCTTTATCACATATGTGCCTCAAGGTTTGTCTAGTGTTAGCTTATTTTAGGTTTCACATGAACCAATCGACATGCGGGACCTCATACGAATAATTTGGTTGACACGCCATATGTCCTTCATGTGATCTATAGAGTGATCACGCGTAGTGAATATTCATTCCGCATGATCCCTTAGGGTTTCCCTCAGGTTTTACTTGGTGGAATACCTTGTGATCGCGTGACTGGTTGCTCTGAGAAGTCCGCTCCTGTGCTCCCGTGAAATAGTCACCCATGGTCTCTCGTTTGTTCATGCATTTTTTGTGATGGGGGGGGGGGGGGGTTATAGGCCTCGCCACCCCGGTTATACGCTGCCTTGTGCGGCATGTATCTCACATATATGAGTTGGAGTCAGTGAAGGGGTTTTGGTGTCACGCGCTTCACATGATGTTGTCATGGGTTATCCATTACAACAACCGTGAGAATGTTCAGCCATTGCCATGTTTGTTGGACCCCGACTAATCAAAGAGATTTCTCCTAACCATGTTGACATGTAAAGGTTCTTTCATAAGGTCAAACTGACATGTCTAGGGGTCTTCGTGAGATTAGGATGCCTATGGGAAGGCTTTCATGTGATCGAAGATGACTTGTATAGGGTCAGTTGCGAGACTAAGGTGGCTTGTCAAGGGAGCCTTCGTGAGATTAGATTGACATGTCTAAGGGTATTCGTGAGATCATGCTGGCTTTTCAAGGGGTGTCTCGTATGATCAATGGTGATCACCTGGGGTGTATGACCCCTTTCACATGAAGTCTAGCGTATCCTCGCTTTGTAAGAAGCTTATGTCTTTCCCCTTTTTATTTCCTTCTTTATTCTACAAGGTCAAGAGATCTCACGAAGTTGTGTGAGTGTTGTCAGGGGAAATCTCTATCCTTGTCATGACGCGTCGTGTGATTAATAATGGATCTTGTAGTGAAGTGAGAGCATTTTCATGGGAAACTCCTCTGCTTGTCTATAAAGCTGAAGAGGCCGTGCATAGTTGAATGGACATGTTCGAGACACTTCGTATGATGAAGGTGACATGCCAACACGCTATTGCGTGACAAGGTGGACATGTTTCTAGGGTCTCTGTGATATCTTGTGAATCACATGAGTACAACATTACTCTCCATCACATGAGGCATCAACCTTTCTCTTCCTTTATTTTACAAAGAGGTTTTGGATGATTGTCAGGCATCCGTCGGTTGAGAAGTCGGATGATCAGAAGAGATTGTATGGAAGCCTTCACATGATCATTAGCGATTGGATGGTGTCTTCATAAGAATAGGGAGACTTTTCAAAGGGCCCCCACATGATCAAGAGAAGATCATGCGCTGTGTATGATCAGCTCGCATGACCTTATGAGGGTCATGTGACCGCATGTACTTCTAAAGGTTACACGATCCATTTAATTCGGTCACTTTATCTTCCTTTGTTTTGTGGAAGAAATAATACCTATGCTTTAGGTATTTCTTCTCCTATAGATTTTCTGATGCTCATTTGGAGTGCATTAACAAATTCCCCCCCCAGGAGAAACATCCACATGGATAAGGGATCAATTCTGAAGAAAGTAAATGCCCGCCTGATTCTTTAGGGCTTCCACTAATCAGTGTCTTAGATGACGTTTGGTCTTCTGGGTGACCTTTGGTATTCTGTGAGGTGCCCTTTAAATAGGGAGGTGATAGAGAAACTCATTCAACGATGAACTCAACTCTCCAAATCTCTCGTGATTTTATTCCATCGCATGATACTTTCACAACACCTCTTCACAAGATCCTATTCGCAAGACCTCTCCATGAGAACTAATCACAAGATCTATTTCACAGAACTAATTCTTTAGAACTGTTTCATGAGATCTCACTATGTGATCCCACTATTCGACTTCTCTGTCCCAACACTTTTTAAAACCAATCACAAGTTGATTCTCAGTAATTAACCTAGGTCCTTGGCCATATAGTCGGCTTGTAGGCTTCCCAGGATCTGCTGGCTTGGTCGTATGATCACTCAACCATTATGCGATTCACGTGACCATCTTAGGGCCACACAATCGTGAGTCTTATAACCAGTCATGCGGTCATGTGATGCCTTACGGGTTATGAAATTCGTGAGGCCTCAATGGGTCACGCGGTTCGTGATACCTATATCAGGTCATGGGATCGTGAATCCCTTCATGGTTCATGAAATGTGAATGATGCTATTGGAGTTATGCATTTCTTTCACTAGGATTCCTCTACTTGTCTGATATGTGTTCTTGCTTTGTACAAATGGCTTCCGGTTCTCAGGAAGCTTATGACATGGCCAACAAGTGGTCTATGATTGTTGGAAATCATAACATTCATCCTCAGTATTTTGTGCACTCTGATAATGAGGTTCTGAAGAGGCTTCTCTCTTTTTAACTTCAGAGCTATCCTTCAAAACATCGACTTCCCCTGTATGGATTCAGGCTACTAGATGATGCTATCATTCCCTCGCCTAACTACAATTTTCTGTCTTACTAGTTATTATCTTCCCTAGATTATGTTCAAGATATGATTTCCAAAGGTAGTCAATTGGTTGTGGTACAGTCCTAAGGGTTGTCCTATGTGATGATGAACTCCCCCTGCAATCCAGATGGTTGTGATTTTTCCCAGTAGCTGATCGCTCAGAGCCATTTGAGCATATTTGTCTCTTGAATGATTCAAGAAGTGGATGGAGCTTGAAATGGGATCTGTATCCTAGTGGAAATTTCTATGATGAATGGGAATGACTATTCTGGGTAAGACAAATCTTATTAGAATTTTTAGATAAGCTACACGCCATTCACCTTTACGAGGCATCTTGGGTTTCTCAGTTTATCATCTATCACCAATCAGAGCTTCTTAAAGAACTGATTAACCATTGGTGTCCTGAAACTAATTAATTCTATTTACCCCATGGAGAAGTAGGAATCATACTTTGAGATATTAGCCAACTAGGTGGGATATCCCCCCTTGGGGAAATGTATGATGAGTTCCTTCCTGCCGTAGATGTCTGGGATGATCCTGCTCAGGTTCCAGTTTTGGAAAGGGATATGCTGGACATTGTGAAAGAAAATTTGAGGAAGTATTTTAATATATGCTCACTCATCTCCTTTAAATATTGGATCAACATTTTTCTTTGTCATAGAGGAGTTCGACCGACTGCTATACGCCCTCACTGGTGCCCTTCCCGGTAGATTCGTGACAGCGCCAGGACATATTGGGCGATCTTGGAGGTTGGAGAATATACCAAATGGGGCTACCGGGTGAGACCAGATATATACCCAAGCCTCAGGATGGTGGGTTTCATGGATAAATTCTTGAAAGGGTGGATTTTCTTGGCTGAGGACGCATGCTCAAGAATTTGAGTTGGTACGCTGGTGATGGAAACTCGATTATAAGAGGGGAGACCTCTTAATCTAACTGTAATGAATCTCACTCACCTCTACCATCTCTTGGGCCACATCCAACAAGGAAACATCCCCTATAGGATTGACAACCTTTTCCAGTTCTTATTCAGTAGGATAGGGGATCATTTTCACTGTTACAAATACCATAACACTATCGGGATCCCTAGTACCTCATTCCATCCTAGGCTGTTGAACATATCCACGGTCAAGTCAATGATGCTAGGCCTTGAGGAGGTCATTGAAATGCTGATTGGGTATGATCATTTCAACTTTATGCCTTATCCCACACCATTCGGGATAATTATTGATAATGGCAGTGGCTCTCTCAACGAGTGGTCATATAAAATCTATCTTTAGGATGGGGTTCTCGCAGACCGTATGGATGAGATGTTTTTTTACAAACCATATACCCCATACCAGTTCACCCACCAGTTTGGTTGCATTCAAATGGTTTCTCCCCTCCCTCCAGCTAGTGTTCGGGGAGAACGACATCCTAGGATTACCCACCAATTTTGGTTGATATTAGCACATGAGGACACAAACACTAGAATTATCCTTCCGTCTATTGGCACCCCTGTCTTTATGTCTTATTATTATGACCAGGATTGGGTGGAAGGATACCTGGGTGGTGTGTTGGATAGGATGGTCCATCTGGTGGAAAATTATGTGCTTCACTAACCCCCTTGTCTGTAATAATGATGGAGTTGATTCAAGACTCAGGTGAGCCTTCAAGGAAGCATCCTCATCCTAGCAACGACCATCCAATTAGAGGGTAAGAATTTGTTGAGGAAACCACCCATTATGTATGATTGAAAAATGATGCATCCTTTGAGAGAAGAGAACACGCGGCTTCCTCTCTTGCTTCTTCGCCAACTCAACAAATTTCCCCCCCTTCTGACGTACCTACTTCAACAGTTGTTAAGGATTAGACATGGCACAAACTAATCTGGTAGCAGATTCACACCTTGATCACTGAGACTCCCCTAGAAACATTTTGTGACCAAGAAGAATGTCTTCACAAGATATTTCATGATTTGGGGGTGAGCGGCTTTGACTGCCAACCATTATATGAAATCATGTGCCAAATTTTCCTGACTTTAGAAAAATTTGGCTACTAGCAAGAGGGGCTTGCACGATTTCGATGAGGGGACTCCCCTGGCTGAACTAATGAGGGAAGCTTCAAAGGCGTTGGAATAAAGTCATCTAATAATAGTTGAGCTACATTCTCAAATGGATGCCTTAACTGCAAAAATAACGAGACATAATGAGATCATAGCTCACTCAAGGTATGATATTTCTGCATTATCATCCTCATTAAAAAATACTCAAAAAAGAGTTGCAAAGCTGTCTTCTCTTATCGAGACTCTCCATCCTCGGGCAGAAGTAAAAGAAGTGGGGTGGGCGGTGCTTCGACATTCAATCAATGCTTCTCATCAGACTCTCAGTGTCTTGGAAAATTCAGCTGATCAAATATTACTATAGTCTGATCACCAATGTTTTTATTTTGATGGAATCCTCAAAGAGGACCTGGAATATAGAGATTCCTCTTTTTTTGTGCATCTTATCAATGAATGAATCTACTGATATTTACATATTTCTATCCAGTTTTCCTACATTCATGATGTGCATAACATTTCATTGACCTGATGTTGAATCGATCGTCAACGATACTCATCCTTTGTATGATATCAAGTAAACCTAAACGCCTAGATATTAATGTTTAAATCATAATAGACATTTATTGAGAAATGCTCATAAATTCCCACCAACATGAGATTCCTCATCGATGTACCTACTCCAATTGTCTTGAGATCACATGATTTTCAAAAGGATAATTTGGGTAAAATATATGTCCTCGAGGGAGAATGATTTGTCTTTGGATGAAGTCAATGGACTCAGTGAGCATAACTTGATTTTTTCTAAGGATATATGGTGGGACTGACAAGCTTTGTATCTATTTATTTATATTGCCCTAATTTTTTTCCTAAGCTTCATAAAGGGGAAGACTTAGCGGGAATGGACTTGACTTTTGCTCAAGCCACCCTCTTACGGGGTTTTGACTTGACAGGTTTTGTGCCTTTTTTTGGTCTTGCAAACTAGATCATTGTTATGCTGTAGTTTAATGTCTTCTTACTCAGACCTTCTATTGCTGGTAGTTTAGAATCTTCTAGCTTAGACTTTCTACTTTTAGTAATATATTGTTTTTAAAGTGGAATTCTTCGTGCAGTTTAATGTCATACGGTAAGGATGTCTGCTGTACAGTTTAACATCATGCGATAAGGACATATTCCGCGTAGTTTAATTGTTATGTTATAAATACATTTTACGTGTAGTTTAATATCTTGTGGTAGGGACATAAACATGCTAAGAAGTTTGAAGACTTTCTTCTAGGACATGATTAATGAATATGGATTGGGGAAGACATGCCAGGGATGATCCAAAACACCCTGAGGTGCTGAGTTCTATCGCGGTGTTTCCAGGGCTCACAACAATTTGAGTTCCTTTCCTGCAAGGAGGATATGCCTCTGGTTGGTAGGTCAAATCCCTTATGCATCGATAAAATGGTCAAACAGATGGGTCCCTACTCTTTTCCAAGGGACATGAAAGATTTTGGATATGGTATGGATGGATGGAAAAATATTAGGGAGGCTGAGTCCACATGAAAAATTAGAGTATGGGTTGAGTAAGTCATAACCCAAAAGTTTGAGTTAAGGGATATGAAATGAGGAAGACATGTCGGGGATGACCCATAACACTCTGAGGTGTCAGGTTCTGACACGGTGTTACTAGGGCTCACACGGATTTGAGTTCCTTTTCTACAAGGAGGGGATGTCTCTGGTTGGTAGGTCAAAGCCCTTATGCGTCGATAACATGGTCAAATAGAGGTTCCCCCACCCTTTTCTGAGGGCCATGAAAGGTTTCCTAAGTCTCAAACATCTAGACAATGAAGTGTTAAGTGGAGAGAAAGCTATCCAAGAAGGGTTTTGGAATCCTAGGGTAGTTTAACTCTTAGTTAGGAAACTTGGTCCCTATGCCCTGTGGTTTCAAGTCACGAGGTGTTGGCCATAAAAAGGTTTAGGAATGGAGTGTCACATTCCTGCTTTGAGAAATTGTATAAAACATGGTGATGTAACATTGAGGATGTCGAATCTGTTGGAATAGTCTGTTCACAGGGATTGTAAATCATGGTCCAAAGTGGTCAGGTCATGAGGATGATATGGAAAAATTGCACTGGGGATGACCCAAAACACCCTAAGGTGCTGCATTCCACCAAAATGATGTTAGGTCTAACAAGGATCAAAAATCTATTTTTGCAAGGTATTAACGCATTTGGTTGATGATCAGAAGCTCATATGAAGGAGCCATAGGAATACATACATAGTCAAAAAAAGGGTCTCCTAAAGCCGGGTATCCTTTTTCAAGGGACATGGAAGGTTTGTGGCAACCCGAGGTGCTTAAATCATGAAGTGTGATTTGTGGAAAATGTAATATTCAAGAAGGGTTCGAGCACCCTAAAAGTTGTTTTGTCGCCTAGTGAACATGTTATCACAACAAAGAGATGTTACACACCATTACTCTAACTTTTTTCTGGACCAGGGGGTCTGGAAAGCATGGATCAAATATTACCTAGACCACAAAGTGGGCCTTATGATCTTTATGTCTCATTCGTTCACACTCTAACTTTTTCCTAAACTCTAAAGATGAAGAGTTTGGCGAGCGAAGACTTGACTTTTTCTCAGGACACCTTTTTCAGGTTTTCAACCTAACAAGTTTTGTATCTCTTTCACGAGTATTTTTAGGGTCTTGCGATTTATACCATTAAGGGATAAAGTTTAAGGTCATATAGCTTTGATCAAAGTGCACACTATTTAAGGTCGTGATACACATGGACCACAAATGAGGGGAATGTTGCACAACAACCTAATTAGGATAGTCATGATCAAGAGTACTCCAACATACTTCTGAGCGGGAGATGAAATATTGTAAATCATGGATCTAGGTTCTTAGGTCATGAGTAATGATATGAGTAAATCATATTAGGGGTGGCCTTGAACACCCTCAAGTGATGAGTTCTGCATAGTGATGTCAGGATCACAAGGATTAAAAATACCTTCTTGCAGAGCCAAGATGTCTCTGGTTGGTAGGTCTAAGACCTTATGCATCGATAACATGGTCAAACAGAGAGATCTATTTCCCTTTCTAAGGTCCATGGAAGGTTTGTGAAAACCTGATATGTTCAAAACATGAAGTGTGTTTTATGGGTCAAGGGGATTAAAATATTACAGAAAAACTCTATACTTTGGTTGACCAGGGTTAGGATCTTGTGTTACTTTGATAAGGGATGATGATGGGTGATGGACTGCACATTTTAATGTCATGTAGTGAGGATGTATTTGTCGTGCAGTTTTAATGTCATGAAACTTGGACATTTTCCTTTTAGTTTAATGTCATGCGGTAATAATATTTTTATTTCCTTGTAGTTTATTCTCATGCGGTAAGGACGTGGGAATGACATGAAAATTGTGAAAGATGTACTTGGGGGCACTTTGCACTGGTCGAGGCATTTAGATGTATAGAGCATCAATTATCAATGAACATGCTTATTGGTGGGTAGTCATATGTTGAAGATCTTCTTGTGTAGACTTATCATGTGCGAAAGAAAGTCATACATAGATCTGACTCATATGTAGGGAGAATGATCTTGTATGACTCGACTCTCTTTGAAGAGAGGTATGTGCTACTTTTATGGTCCATTCAATGCGAAGGCCTTTTTTCAAGCAGTTTAACTTCATTCGAGTAGGGAATTTATATGTTGTGGCTGAACCCAGGATTGGGGATCTGGACGTCGCTATGTATCCTATGATGAAAGGAATCAATCCATACATATTTCATGCATGAAAGTTCCCTATGTAGGTATGACCCGTACGCAGGTACGAGGGAGGGGGGGATTTTATCACGGCTAGACCCAAGAATCAGAGATCCGGGTGTCACTATATATCCTACGGTAATAGGAATCCATCCATACATAGTTATTTAATGTGAAACTCTCCACACAGGTCTGACCCATAAGCATAGGGGGAATTGTTCCCATTGATTTTTGTAGCTGGACCTAGTATTGGAGATCTGGGCATCACTACGTATCCAGTAATGATAGGAATCAAGCCACACATAGTTCTTGAGAAATTGTGTAGTTTAACATCATGTGATAATGACATAGGCTCCCTGACGTGAAAAAAGGTGATCAAACACTATTTTATTGAATATTTTATTGATAATAAATGATATGATTTCCTCACATTGTGTTAAATATGTACAATTAGAAAGTATTTGGGATTAGATCATTCATTTGAATATTTGATGAAAATTCCAGTTTTACCCTTTCAAAATCACTGTAGTATTTCAATAATAAATATTTTTATTTGAATTATTTGAACTTAATATTTTGTAACTATGTTCCTTACTTCATGGGATACAAATTTTATTCAGGACACTAGATCAAAAGAATACATTTGGATGGAGTAATTGGGCCATAAAGTCAAAGGTGGGCTGGACACACAAGAATGGAGAAGCTTCTGTATTTCGGCCATAACTCATTAATCTGGGCTTGGATTGAGCCCAAATTTTGGGAGGAGATAGATGACCCATATACTCACATATGATCCTTATGGAATAAGATCTGATTCACGCGTTTCGGTGGTCAAATGGGTGGTGCAAGTTGGATTAAAATATTTGTCCGAATTTCCACATTCACACTTGAAACCACTTGTAACCTATCCTCCCCTCCCCTCTATAAATTAGAGTTTTTATCATTTTTAAGGGTTGTGACATGCATTGGGAAGTTTAAGGCAGAAGAGAATAGGTTTCACTCCAATTCTCCAACAATTGTAAGAGGGGTAGCTCTTGAAGCAAGGATCCCCTCATCAAGCCTTCCTCTTCTCCTTCTTCTTCTTCATGTTGTAATGCTTTTCTTCTTTCAATAAACTCTTAGTTTGTCTTCCATTTATTCTGTTATTTTCAATTTTCTTCTTCTCTTAATCTTCCTAATTGGGTTGGAATCAAGAGTGGATACGAGATTGGGTTCTACCCTTTAAATCCTTTGCTCATGCAAAACGTCTCCATGATGACCACACCACCCATGAAAGAGTAGTTTTTTTTAGTGATCGATATAGCTTATACCCTCTTAATTTAATTATTTTGAATCATTGAGCTATTGTAATTAACTTAATTATTATCCCCTAATTTTTTAACCCTCAAACCCTAAGAGAGTTAACTTAACCACAAAGATGAAATTACTTAAACCCTAGGCTAGCTTCAGAACACGCAATCGCAGCACCATGCATTGATTGTTGTTCTAAGGTTAGCTTATGGTCAGTGGTTAATTAGATCAAATATCCATTCTGGAAATGAGGATGAATTGTGTTTAGGGATTATATTTGAACTCTACAAATTTTTCCCGTGTGGTCTTGTATTACGGATTAAGATCGCGCTCTCACAATTTACACAAAATCTCGACCTCACGTATTTTCATGTTAATTGTTTAATTGCTTTATTAGTTTCTTATAATTTAAAAACACAATTCATGGATCATATTAAGTTAATTACAGTATCTCAATGATTAAAAATAATTAAATTAAGAGGGTAGAAGATAGATCGATCACTAAAAAAACTACTCTTCCATGGGTGGTGTGGTCATTATGGAGACGTTTTGCATGAGTAAAGGATTGAAAGGGTATAACCCAATCTCGTCCCCAATCTTGATTCCAAAACCAATTAGGAAGATTAAGAGAAGAATAAAATTGAAAATAACACAATAAATGGAAGACAAACTAAGAGTTTATTGAAAGAAGAAAAACATTACAACATGAAGAAGGAGAAGGAGAAGATGAAGGCTTGATGAGGGGATCCTTGCTTCAAGAGCTACCCCTCTTACAATTGTTGGATAATTGGAGTGAAACCTCTTCTATTATGCCTTACACTTCCCAATTCACGCCTGAACCTTTAAAAATTATAAAAACTCTAACTTATATAGGGGAGGGGAGGAGAGGTTACAAGTGGTTTCAAGTGTGAATGTGGAAATTCGGACAAATATTTTAATCCAACTTGAACCGCCCATTTGACCACCTAAACGCGTGAATAATCTCTTCTTCCAGAAGGATCATATGTGATGATATGAGTCCTCTATCTCCTCCCAAAATTTGGGCTCAATCCAAGCCCATATGAAGGGGTTATGGCCTAAATACAGAACCTTCTCCATTCTGGCGTGTCCAGACCACCTTTGAATTTATGGCCCAATTACTCCATCCAAATGTATTCTTTTGATCTAGTGTCCTGAATAAAAGTTGTATCCCATGAAGTAAGGAACACAGTTACAAAATATTAAGTTCAAATAATTCAAATAAAAATATTTATGATTGAAATACTACAGTGATTTTGAAAGGGTAAAACTGGAATTTTCATCAAATATTCAAATGAATGATCTAATCCCAAATACTTTATAATTGTACATATTTAACACAATGTGGGGAAATTATATCATTTATTATCAATAAAATATTCAATAAAATAGTGTTTTATCAACTCCCCCACACTTTCCCTTTTGCACTCCTGGGCAAAACCTCATATCAAGTAAACATCAATATCAAATCAAAACAAATTTTAAAACACATATCATTGAGATCCATCAATTCCACACCAAGAATAAAAAGATATCATGCCTCATAAAAAACCTCATTTTAAGTTCTCCATTTATATCATTCAATATATTTCCACTTCATTTATCCTCCCATGCACAAAACACTTACCTCGCTTGAATTTTCTCTCATCACTCGAATATCATTTTTTTGCAATGTATTTATTATCCAAACTCATACAAGGGTCACCATAGGCTTGATAAATTCCTACATCACCACCTGATGTGATTCAAGGACATATGTTTATCATGAGGACTTTTCAAGTTTGTTCTGTGGCTTTTGGTTGGAAGGATTTAGATGTGAAAAACTCTGAGGCTGAATGAGGAGGGCTTGACTCTTTTTGAAGCAAAATTGCATTAATCTAATTTTCACTTAAATATGGTCTCCTCATTAATCCCCATAGTATCAACTCATCTTTATCATCATGAAAATTCATAGAAAGTTTACACCATTCATCATTCAGCAACTAAAATGTCAATCTTCTCAAACGTGATTTTCTTGAAAGCTCCAGATAGGAACAACTTTCTACATCAATTAGAAGCTCCAGAAAAGGCACAACTTCACTTGTCATGAAAGCTCTATAAAAGGCACAACTTTCAATATAATGATTTTTTTCAGTAGCAAACACATCTCTTTAGAATTTAATTTTCCACCCAAAGTATCACAGAATGTGGTAGCACAATACAAGATAGCTTCCCCCACACTTAAGTTCAACTAGATTATGCAATTTCATTTCAAGAGTTGGTTGAATAGGGAAAATTGGCTTGTAATGTGGATAACCTAACAGGTTGTGCATGGATTCTAAGGGCTAAAAGGATTAAATGTTCAAGGTAGACCATTATAAAAAGGATTATTTGAAATAGGGGCTTTAATACCAAACAAATTCCTCAATCATTTAAACATAAGTACCTCAAACCCTCAAGTTTTGACAGGAATAAATCAAATTCTGGTAAAATCAAGCATGGTTTGGTTCATTCAATAAGTGAGGTGAATGTAAATAATATGAAAATAATGGTTTATAATCCTCACAGGAAAGTGGTTTTAAATATAAAGACAGTGAGATGTGGCATGAGATTCAAAATTCAGTGTACTTTTCATGAAATTACTAAATATTTGAATTTGAAACAAAGTCATTTTAGCATTCATTTAAGCTTAGTTTCAAGGGATAAATTGTTTCACTTATTGATATGGATTTCAAAATGGGTTTTGAGAATCATTTCAGCTCAAAAGTTTCAAAAACACACAGAAAATTGAAAAATAAACACACAAAATTTGAAAAACACACAATTTTTTGTTTTTTGTTTTTTTAATAGGAAAACAATTGAAATTACTAAACTAAAAGGTTCCCTCCCCCACACTTAAAATATTGAATTGTCCTCAATGTGAACCCATGAGATGATATATGCACATGAAATGTATAATTTTAAATAGGACAAAGAATAAAAAAGTTAAAGGGTTAGGAACAGCCTGATGTGCTCAAGTGATGATGGGGTCATGCAGTGTGATAAAATCCACTGCATCAGTAGGAAGTCCCTCAATGTATCTCTTCAAATGTTTCCCATTGACTGTAAAGATCCTTCTTGTGTCCTCTTGTGTGATCTCCACTGCACCATAAGGAAAAACATTAGTCACAACATAAGGACCTAACCATTTGGAACGCAACTTACCAGGCATCAGCTTTAGTCGTGAACTGTAGAGGACTTTCTCTCCAACATGAAACTCCCTTTGTTGGATCATTCTATCATGAGCTGCTTTTGATCTTTCATTGTAGAGCCTTGAGTTCTCATATGAAGAAAATATAATCTCCTCAAGCTCTTGAATTTGTAGCTTCCTTTGGATTTCATCTTGGTCCAAATCCATGTTGCATTTCTTTATAGCCCAATAAGCCCGATGCTCAACTTCTATTGGGAGATGACATGCTTTCCCAAAAACAATCCGAAATGGGGACATACCAATGAGGGTCTTGTATGCTATCCTATAATCCCATAACGCATCATCCAAGTGCTTGCTCCAATCCTTCCTATTTGGCTGCACGGTTTTCTCCAAGATTTGTTTCAACTCACGATTTGAAACCTCAGCCTGGCCATTTGTTTGGGAGTGGTATGGTGTTGATGTTTGGTGTGTTACCCCATACTTTCGAAGGAGGGAAGCAAAATTCCTATTTCAAAAGTGTGTCCCTTGGTCACTGATGATGGCCTTTGGTACTCTAAACCTACAGAAAATTTGATCCTTGAAAAAATCCACTACAACATGAGAATTGTCAGTCCTGGTGGCCTTGGCCTCCACCAATTTACTCATATAATCGACAGCAACAAGGATATACAAGAAACCAAATGAACTAGGAAAAGGGCCCATAAAATCAATTCCCCAAACATCAAAAATCTCACAGAATAAAATGGGTTGTTGGGGTATCTCGTGTCTCCTTGAAATGTTTCCAGTGTGTTGGCAACGAGAGCATGACTTACAAAACACATGAGAATCATGGAATAAGCTAGGCCAATATAATCCAGAGTATAATACTTTTCTAGTAGTACGTTGGTGTCCAAAGTGTCCACCACAATCAAGTGTATGACATAAATGCAAAATATACTCAAACTCATGATCGGGAACACACCTCCTAATGACTTGGTCACTACACATACGCCAGAGGTAAGGATCATCCCACACATAAAACTTAGACTCACTTTTTAATTTTTGGACTTGATGCTTCTTCAAATTTACTGGGATTTCAGAGGCAACAATGTAATTAACTAAATCAGCATACTAAGGATGCGTACCTGAGATGGTATAGAGATGCTCATCGGGGAAAGTGTCCCGAAGCGGTACCTGGTCCAAGGTGTCATCCTCTAGTGTGTGAGTAAGCCTACTCATGTGGTCTACCACCAAATTCTCTGACCCCTTCTTGTCCTTTATCTCGATGTCAAACTCTTGAAGAAGGAGCATCCAACCGATAAGTCGTGGCTTTGCATCTGTCTTCTTTAGGAGGTACCTCAAAGCTGCATGGTTAGAAAAAACAACTAATTTAGATCCCAATAAATATGAACAAAATTTATCTAAAGAAAATATAACAGCAAGAAACTCCTTTTCTATTGTGGTGTAGTTTTATTGGGCAGAATCCAACGTCCTTTATGCATACGAAATCACATGTGAACGCCCCTCCACCCTCTGAGATAAGACGACTCCAATCATGAAGTTGGAGGCGTCACACATAAGCTCAAATGGAAGGTCCCACCGCGGGGGATGTATGATCGGTGGAGTGGTCAGACACTTCTTTAGATCATCAAATGATACCCTGCATGAATCATCAAAATTGAAGTCAATATCTTTTTGAAGCAATCGAGATAAGGGTAAAGCGATCTTACTAAAATCTATAATGAAGCATCGATAAAATACAGCATGTCCAAGGAATGATCGAACATCACACACACATGTAGGATATGGCAGGGATGAAATAATGTCTACCTTAGATTTATCAAATTCAATGCCATGTTGTGAGACTATATGAACTAAGACAATTCCCTTTTCGACCATGAAATGACATTTTTCAAAATTCAAGACCAGATTTTTCTCAATACAACGATGCACACATCACCCAAACTAGAGAGACATTCATCAAATGAGGATCCGTAAACTATAAAATAATCAATAAATACCTCCATGAAGGTCTCAATGAAATCTTAGAAAATACTCACCATGCATATTTGGAATCTACCTGGGGCATTGCAAAGTCCAAATGGCATCCTTCGGTAAGCAAAGGTACCGAATGGGCAGGTGAATATTGTCTTCTCCTGGTCCTCTACTGCAATGGGAACCTGAAAATATCCAGAG
The DNA here is from genome assembly GCA_963277665.1 of Viscum album. Classification (NCBI taxonomy): domain Eukaryota; kingdom Viridiplantae; phylum Streptophyta; class Magnoliopsida; order Santalales; family Viscaceae; genus Viscum; species Viscum album. Next base: position 795,177,987 of record OY728129.1, read on the forward strand.
AAACCATCCAAGAAGCAATAATGTGTCCTACCTGCAAGTCTCTCAAGCATCTGGTCAATGAATGGAAGTGGGAAATGGTCCTTACGAGTGGATTGATTTAGTTTCCTATAATCAATACACACTCGCCAAATGTTTTGTATTCTCACAGGAACTAACTCATCATTTTCATTTTTTATAATAGTGAAACCAGTTTTCTTTGGTACAACCTGGATAGGGCTAACCCATTGTGAGTCATAAATAGGGTAAATTATACCTTCCTCGAGCAATTTTCAACCTCTTTTTTAACAACCTCCAGAAGGGTGCTGCGATTGCATGTTCCGAATCTAGCCTAGGGTTTAAGTAATTCCATCTTTGTGGTTAAGTTAAATCTCTTAGGGTTCGAGGGTCAACAAATTAGGGGATCACAATTAAGTGAATATTGATTTAAATGATAATGATTAATAAGTAAATGAAGTGGTAGAGTTAGATCAATTATTCCATTTAAAATATATTTCTAAAAAAACATCTTCTTGTTGTGTCATTTTAATCGAAATTCATTTCAAAACTAAAAAAAAAAATACAATCTTCTTCCAGCAAACTTCTTCTAGATTCATAAACTATAAACAACCCCATCCTTTAAACCAGTGTTTTAATTCAATTCTATTTTATTTTTAGAATACCTTTAATAAGTTGTTAAATTCACTTCCTCCTTTGAGAGACGACCTTGGTCATCCACTCTACTGCACCTAAGTAACCTAAAACTGAATATCATTTGAGGGCGCCCACGACAGTGCTCTTTCAAAGGGATATTATGGATGGACACAAGACTAGAGACCTAAGTGTCACTATATATCCTGCAATGTAAGGAATAAATCCATATCTAGTCCTTGAACAAAGGTGTGGTGGGTGACCAATACCAATGATAGTGGTCCTCTTGGGCGAGGTCCATACTAATGCGCATTTTAATGTCACGCAAGAGACATCAACTATGAAGTTTAACATCATCGGATAAGGATTTATGGTGTGCCTTTTAAGGTATTACATCTTGGACCATGATAACCCTGTTGTGAGATGACATGTCTCAACTGTGTAGGGAAGCCTTTACCAAAATTCCTAATCCCACATGAGATATGCTCGGTTTAAGAAAAAAGGAATGAAAAATGTTTCTCTCACCACATAAAGGAAATTAAAGGAAAGGACATATGCATTTTTATTATGTGGTGGATGGGACAAGATATAAGATCTAGGCATCCCTACGTATCTCATTGGAATGAGAATCAAGCCGTATTTAGTTCTTGAATACCATGCATTTTAGTTTCATGAGGCGAGGATATTAATCATTCAATTTAACATCATGCAGTAAGGATGAAGGTGAATCGATGTGAAGAAATATCACAGCCGGACCCAAGAATGGAAACTTGGTCATCACTACATATCCTATAAATACAGAAATCACACCACACATTGTTCTTGAATAGATGTTATCCATGCAGTTTAAGATCATGTGGTAAGGATGAAGGTTACATGATGTGAAAAATAAGTCTTTAACATTATCACACAATGTGATGTCTTGCAACCAGGATGAATATATTGTGACTAGGCCCAGGACATGGGATCTGGTGATAGTAATGCAAAATGGTCCTGTAGCCCATGTGCTTCGTAGATATGGGGAAGATGTAGGGTGGGGAGAGCCTAACATTTTTGACCATTAATAGCATGGGTCAATGTGGGTTGATCCCACGCAGGTGCGAGCTGACCTGTAGACCTGAATTACATTTTTTTACAATATATGCTTCTTTAACATTTTAGTTTTTAATAAAAAATCATGATTATACCATGGAATATGATTTCTCATTATAACATTCACACTAATTCACCATTCATTCACATGTGAATTTTAAATAGGTTTATATTTATTAATTTGATATGATATTGTAATATTTATATAGTAATTATTAACCATATTCACATGGTGTGTCATCCCACCTCTTGAAAAGTGGAACTCATCTCCCATGCACGTGGTTTCAATTATAAAAGAGTTATTATAATCATAATATTTTTTTGGTTCGATTTATTATTTCTATTATTTAATTTTATTTTGGTATTTAAAAAATAAGAAAGGACTGCATGGGAACCTTAATCACCTCCTCTGAAACCGGTCAATACCTAGAGAGTCTTCGTTCATTCACTATTCCCACTATTCGCATCACTACACATCCAACATCATCATTCATATCCTACCACCGATCACTCACCTAATTTTAATCGCAATAGTTTTCCACCACATAGGCATCACTGCATGCCACCATTAACCCATTGAAAAATGCTTCATCACAATCCTTAAAACTCCAGCTATGGTTGATCCATACTTCTCCACAACTACCATTAAGAATGAGAAAATATACAATATTTAAATGATTATAAAAATTATATATTTTTTTAAAAATGTGTGCAATCCTACAAGATACCTATGGGATTATGTGGGGTGGGGCAGATTTGAATTTTTTTGTTCACATTGTATGCAGGATTTTGTGAAAAAACCCGCGTGGGCTTGACCCACCCCGACCCACCCAACCTGCCCATTCCACATTACTATCTGGTGATGATATTGGACTTCATGAAGTTGATGATATTATTTGTCTTGACTTCCTTGAGAGGTATTACCTCAGCCCATTTGGAGAAGAAGTTGTTGGTAGTAAGGATATACTTAAACTGCTTAGTTGTGGCTGGGGGATATAGCCCCACAACATCCATTCCCCATACGAAAAATGGCTAGGAATATTTAGCTATATGTATCAATTCTGAGGGTTGATGGATGAATTTTGCATGAATCTGGCATGCATGACACTTCCTAGTGAATTATATGCAGTCATGTATCATCATTTTCTATTAGTAACCTAGCATCCTAATTTTGTGGGAGATCCTAGTCCTAGACCGTTGAGCACCACAAGAGCTTTCATGGACTTCTTATATAATGGATATAATCTCTATTTCTTCCATTCATATAGGGAGGATTCCATCAAATCCTCACTTGTAGAGGGATTTTTGATCATTTGGACCACCCCACAAGGTAAAGTTTGCAGATCGACGCCAAATTTGTTCCCTTCCATCTTGTTATGTTGGGAGAGTCCCATTTTGGAGATAATCAATTATAGTCTCCATCTATCCAGGGGAAGATATCAGTTCATCTTGCTCTGGGGTGGTGTTGATCTGATTGATTTCTTCCATATCACAGATGGAGATCGATGAGACTATACTTCGGTGCATGATGCGGAAGACCACCTCCTCTTAATCAGGGTTGACCATAAATATTGTTTCATTAGCTAGTGGATCGACATGAGCATTCTGTGATTGGGGGACATGATGTAACATGAGTTTAAAAGGGAACTCTTTCATTAGTCCTATAACATAACCAGTGATAGGGGCTAGTTAATTTTTGATGGTATATTCGCCATTGATTTTCTTTATTACTAGCTCCAAATCCCCTTTGATGTTCAGGTAGGCTATCTGCAACTGTAGGTCTTGTTCCAAGCCGACAATAAGGGCTTGTTCTAAGCCAACGACGAGGGCTTGGTATTTTGTCTCATTATTAGTGCGACCTTTAGATAGCGAGAAAGAGTAGGGATAAATTTCTCTGTCTGTAGAAACAAATACAATCCCCAGACCAACTCATTCGAGATTTATATTTTCTAGTATTTTTCCTACAGGACTTCGGGAGGAACCATCAAAATACATCTCCCATGTATGGGGAGTGTTATGGGCATAAAAGTCCTCTTCACCTGGAAGTTTGGTGTCCACTGGTGTACTTTCCAGGGTGGGATGTTTTGTGAGGAAATCAGTAAGGTCCTTCCCTTTCACTAACTTATGTGACACAAACTGTCATATTGTTGTAGAATGAATGCCCATTAGGCCAAATTCCCACTCAACATAGGACGACCAATGATATACTTGAGCATGTCAATATGAGAGACCGAGTGGACTTCATGGTGCTGTAAGTAATGCCTCTACCTTTTCACTACAATGATGAGCATGAGATAGTTCTTCTCGACATTAGAATATCGAGTCTCAATTCCTAGAATCGTTTATTTGAGGTAATAGAGACTGTTCTCATTCCTTGCATTGTTTTCTTGTGTGAGGACAGTTCCAAGTGATCATTCTATGGAGGCCACATACAAGATGAGTGACTTTCCTTCCACCGGTGGCATCAGGAATAGTGGGTCAACATATAATGACCCAAACTCAAACTATATAGACATTACATCATTTCTGTGTAATATTTCATACATTACACAAACACACACCCAAAGACCGTAATAGTTTAGTGCCTTTGGAAACTTGGAACAAAAAAATCTAGTCTGGTGAAAGATCTTAAATGTTTCCCACAAAGATATCCCCCTTTAGTATTCCTACCTAAAACCTTTCTCAATAACCTAGGGAAAATAAACATATGAAAAGGGTGAGCTTAGATACTCAGTAAGGGTAAACAAGAGAGATATCAATCATAGCATAATCATAATGCATAATTACATAAACAAAACATTTGAAAATAATATCCTGTATATCAAATATCATGATATCATATCATGGAATAAATCATTGAAGTTCATAAAGAATCAAAGAACACATTCAATGAGAGCATAATATAAGACATGAAATTGCAGCATACACATAGCCATTTCCATATTAGTCAAGGCTCAATGCCAAGACCATAATAGAAGACAAAGTCCCTTACTAAATTGGGTTCACCCCCTATTCCAGCCCTGTGTTACTAAATCAGGTTTACTCCCTATTCCAACATTGTATTACTGAACCGAGTTCATTCCTCATTCCAGTCCTATCCATCTCATATATATAAATCTTTACCTAATGCATTGGAGGGAGATATAGGTCCCACCCATCATATAATGAAAACCATACATATGTGTACCACAAGAACATAAATAATTTATCATATCAGAACCCATGAAAAGAAATGTGTCCATAAACATTTCATCATAGCACAACCCATGATAAACAAACGAGTTTCATAAATATCATGCAATTATATACAAAAACTATTAAAAAAAGATAAAGGATAATATTATTGAAAAAATATCCCCAGTAAATCATAAGTAACATAAAACAATGTTATATTATATGGAAAATAATTTTGAGAGATCACTTGAAAATAATTCTTGAGGAAAATATCCTTTCTATTTTGAAGACATTTTTTTCTTAAAATGCCACGTAATTTTAAAAGAAAACCTTTTATTTGAAAATAAACTTATAAGATTGTAAGGTAATATTCAAGGCATTAAGGAATCATGAAAGCATGAAAATACTCTCATGATGTATAAGTTAAAAAAATATTCCTTTCATACTTTTACTGGAAAAGTTACAAAGAACCTCATTTGGAAAATGAAAAAAAGATTCCTTTCAAACCGTTTAGTAAAAATTCACACATGTGTAAAAATGACTTTAAAAAATTATAGAATAATATTAAAAATATTTTTGAAAATAGTTTTATAAAATATGAACATGGATGATAAATATTCCACAGTAGATACTTACATATAAATAATCTCGAATAATAATGAGATTGTGAAATTAACCCTTATCTTAGGTCCGATTTCCTTCATACATATCTGAAACTACTATATAATGATTTAAAGAATATTATTAATTTATAACAGGAACATCTTCATATTTATGGCATCATATATGATCCTATTATATCATCTTATCACCCGTTTGTTAATAATATTTTATTATTACCTTTCTTTCAGGTGTTAACTGCTTCATTTTCCTATACATGTTTTGATGTATAAGTATTGTTTCTTGTGAATATGGTATAGTTATGTTATCTACATAATGATATTAAGGTAATATATATCATATTTATTCATTATATACATTTATATAATCATTCTTGAATGGTGATCATGTAAAATGAATCGCATCGCGTCGTGTAGAGACGGTAGGTTGTACATACGCACGAGCGACGATATCATTCCCTTAATGATAAAAGAGGAAGTAGGTGGTATATTTTTTTTAGAATCAATATCATGTTATAATTATCACATATATATATATATATATTATTTCCATCATTATACCCATTTAAGTAAAACAGTGATGAAAAATAGACTGCACCACGATGTGGAGACAATAAGTCGTACGTACGCACACGTGATGATTTTGTTTTTTGTAGGATGGATAAAAGGTGGAATATGGTTGTTCCATAATCATAATAACATATCAGAATATATGTGATACTATATTTATTACTTAAGAATGGAAACAACACATTAAAAGGAAGTATAAGAAGAAATAATCTTGAAAGATTTGATAAAGACGATTACCTCTTTTGTGGCGAATTTCCTTTATATCTCCTATTAGGGACAATAGGGTTGTTATTTTTAGAAGACCAACACCTCTAGAATATGTATAGGGAAGTTTATAAGATAAATTGTAATGGTATGGTTGAGATTGAAGGCTCAATGTGATGTGAAGAAGTGAGGGAGGAATTTCCCATTTATAATTGAGGTGAGGGGCACTTTTGGAATTTCAAAAAACATTAATTTATAATAAATTAAATCTCTATAGAAATAACTAAAAAAGGCCATGGATTTAAATATAATATGAGATAATATTTTAATCTCATTAACCAATATATTTTAGATATATTTTGGTATTATTTTAAACCTTATCATTTTGATTAACTCTTAGTTAACCTATTTTAATTTTAACTACGGTAACAATAAAAGGTTATAATTTTTACTTAAATGGTTTCAATTGGACCATAAATGAACCATTCATGAAAATTTAGACCATATTATAATTATTTTTTATTTTTAATGATGTTTTATGATTTTTAAATAATTTAATACAATATTATTTTGCTAAAATATCATTAGTGTCAATTTTAACACTATTCATTACTTGGACTTTTACAAATATCAAGATGATAAGTTAACTTTGAAACAAATATTTTATTATATAACTAATATTTAAAGATCATATATAAATTTTATTTATCAAATTAATTATCTCAAATTATATTTATTTTAAAATTTTTAATAACATTATTTGATATTTCCATTAATGAAATAATTACCACATCAACGTTGTATGAGCATTTAAGCTAGTTATTTCTTTAATAAAAAATATAAATAAATTAAAATGATTTATAAAAATATTTTATCTTTTAAATGACTATTTATAGTTGAATATATATTCTTAATAACTTTATATTAAAAATGATATAGTATTTGAAACATGAATGTGACATCTTTGACTTTTCATTAAATAAAATATTATAAACATCATAATCTTATCCAAGTGGCCCCAAAAAGTCATAAATAAATTTATATCCTAAAAATATCACTATTAATTAAAAAATGGACACTTATATTCATTCATAACCTACCTTTGTATCCATTTGGAAACAAAAGAGTTTTTAAGACAAAGAAAGTGACATTTTGTTACTTTCTTTGATTTAAATAATATATAAGTTATTTTCATGGAAAAGTATCCATTAAAAAACTAAATTTAGATACTTAGGTGTTAAGGATTGAATTAAATTCATCCAATAAAATCAGGGCAAGTTTTTGAGTTATTTTATAGCCCTTATCATTTTATTTTTAAGCTAAATTACCAAATGTACTCTTTACCGTGGTAACAAAATGTATTAAGATTACTATTCATATTGACCAAAAATAAAAGGGACCTATTCATTAAATTTGAAAATTATGAATCCAAATTTATAATCCATATTTAAAAACTCAAAATACATAATTTGAAAAAGTTAATTTAAAATAAAACTGGTAAAACGCCATGAAAAATAGTTTTTTTTGAAAAAATTCCCTTTTAAAACATAAAATGTTTTTATAATAAATTCATGCATAAAATTATTTTCAAAATCCACAATTGGATCATTTTAAATTAAAATTAACTAATTAAAATTTAAAAATAATCCAAAACATAATTTTACATTGTAAAGTCTTTAGAAGAAAATACTGTTTTCAATAAAAATCAGTATTTTCACTATTCATTAAAAGATGAAAATTTTCAGAAAAAATCCCAAAAGTTCACCCTAAGATAATTTTTTACATCCAAATTAAAAAAATTTATTTTTTCAAATAAAATTTATTAAAGTGACAAATTTTAGTTTTAACACAAGTCTGCCATTAAAAGGTAACAAAACCGCCTTTTAGAAAAATACAACTTTTTTTACTTAAAAATGAGTTTGTTCTTATTTTATGTGTATAAAACATATTGTATGAATTCAAAAACATTTAATTGAATAAAAAACATATAAATTTAATTAATATCATTCACTAATAGTGATTAATTTAATTTATTAAGATAAAATGCCTTTGTGAGAATAAAAATAATTTTTCATAAAAACACATCCTTTATTTTCAATTGGTTTTTATCTTCATTTCTAATTATTTGGTATCCCAAAAATTATTTCCATAATTAAGTTAATACTTATTCATTACCGCTATACCAACATCTAGGTGACAACTATCATAGTATATTTTTGATTGGTAAAACTTAGTCTTGCATGTAACATAAACTATTGAAGGAAATCAACATTGCGTGTAACACAAGCTAAACATCATGTTGCATGTACCAAAAGCTAATATAAGTGTTGATTTTAGTGAAATATTAACTTGGTGTTACATATAAAGAAATCATAACTTGGTGTAACATGAAATGAAAGCCATTAAATAATTTAATTTTTTTTAAAAAATAATAATTCATAAAAACTCAGGGTGTTACATTCTATCCTCCTTAAAGTGAATTTTGCCCCCAAAATTTGTCACTTTAATACAAAAAGAGAGGATACCTATGCATCATAATATCTTCAAGTTCCCATGTATCTTATTTAAACTGGTGGTTTCTTCACAAAACTTTAACCATGTGAGTGGTCTTGTTTTGTAGAACTTTATCTCCACGATCCAAAATTTCTATCGGTTTCTCATTATAAGAAAGATATTACTAGAATGGTATGACCTCTACATTTAGTACATGTGAAGGATCAAGTATTTAATTCCTCATAATATATACATGTAACACATCATGAAATTGATGGATATTTGGTGGAAGCACCAATCGATAAGCTACCATTCTGATATGATCAATAATTTTTAAAAAATCACATCCTTGCAATTTAAAATTTCACTTAGAAAATAAAAGGTGTATTTTTGAGAATTTATTTGTGGGAAACCCACATCATAAAATTGAATACTAAAAATTCATTTAAAAATAGAAATCTGAAAACTTGAAGACTATCTAAAGTAACTCATAATTGGGTTTTCACATAGGATAACATAGGTGGAAAGTGAAAACATGGACATAAAAGAGAAAAATATCTATCAAGTTCTAATAGAGGGTGATAGAGAACATGGTCATTATAAAGTTAACCATCACAGAAGGATAAATCTGTGATGATCTAAGGGGCCATTTGGTTCATCAGAAATAAAGGCACTAGGATAACATTTTTTTTCAAGATAAAGTTGAATAATTTTCACAAGAAGATATACTTACTTGATTTCATTCCATTTTGTAAGAAAAATTTCATCCATTGGTTGTGCCTTGATAAATTTACACTTAATCTCTTACTCTAATAAATGATTTTGAAATTGTAATACCTGAAGAACTAGTGGATCATAAGACAAGTTATACCTTCTATCTCTAGTAATCATAACAAAAATGGTTAGAACAAGTTATCCAATACACATAACTTTTCATATGGTTAAGTGATACATTAACCTCTAAAAACTCTTCCAAAGTTCAACAAAAATAATTTCATAAATTTTTACCCTTATAAACCTTCCAAAATATTAAAATCCAAAACTTTAGAAAAAAGTTTACTAAATTTCCAAAATCAACTTATCATTAATCCCCCAAATAACTTGATGTATCTCTTAATTGTCACACACCAAACATGTGAATACCATCATCATGTATTCTATTAAAACATGGTAATAATCCTAAATTACCACAAAACCTTAGTGAGAACATGCATGTTTCAAAAATTAACTCTTTCCTCATACCATAAATCCAAAAATTCTATAAACTCAAGCCTTAAACCACATTTTCATCATATTACTAAACAGTTCTAAGGTCATCAACACTATCCCATTTATTTTATCACAATTAAACATATCTTTATCTTATTATTATCCCAACATCATGCACATATTAAAGGTTATCATTCCCTTAATCTTGTTTTCTACAAAAATATCACCTTACCACCTCCATTATTTTTCATGGTCACTAGTACCATTCAACATATACTTTCACATACTTAAGGAAAAACTACATTAGACCAATACTTAGATGTTTTATTATCCTATAATACCATAAAATTACTTCTACAACATTATTATTGAATTCCAATACATAAACGCGTAAACATTCCACTACCTTGTTAAAACATTAACCAGACTTCATCATTTTATTCCTTCACACTTATTTCATCTCATATGTCATTCATAGTCTCTTCATCATCAGCAATATAACCATTACTCATACAACTTTTCTGATTCTATTCACGAGCTTTCCCCTTAGGGAATTGATTTGCATAATGAACATACATCCCACATTTGAAACATTTAACTATCAATGATGCCTTAGGAATACCATTATCCTTATCCATTTCATTAACTAAAAATTTTCCTTTGAAATTACTTTCTTTGTGCCCTTCTTTTTTACACCCAAATAATCTTTTGGTTCCTTTAAAACATTATCCTTTATTCCTATTACTACATGATTTACTTGAGGAAATTGAAATTTCTTTCCTCCATGGTTACCATGAAACTCCATGTTTCTCTTATTAGATGGGTCAGTAAACTTACCAAGGCTAAGATTTTTTATCATATTATGAGATTTTTTATTAGTCATAATAACAAGGTTTTTTCTTCCAAATATCATTTAATTTGGTTGTTCACAATGAAAATCATTCCATTTTCCATAAAATTCACCAATAACATGAATCCTCCTGGTTCCATCCATTGTCTAAAACCCAAAAACAACAGTGTGAGTGATAATAATCATACTGAAAAAACCAAAAAATCAAGGGGAATTACTTATAAAATTTTAATCTATGACACTTTAGGTTTAATCCTCAGTTATTCATGATCATTACCAAAATTCTAGGATTGTAACCTATACTTAAACTTATCCATATGGATATTACTAAGTTTTTTTCACCCTAATTTCCAAAGGTTAACTAAACCTTTTCTTTGATACCAACTATAGTGATCCAAACTTAATGTAAATTGACATTACATCATTTTTTTAGAATATATTATACATTACACAAACACACACCCAAAGACCATAATAGTTTAGTACCTTTGGAAACTTGGAACAAAAACTTATAGTATGGAGAAATATCTTCAATGTTTCCCAAAAATATATTCCCCTTCAGTATTCCTACCTAAAACCTTTATTTATAACCTAGGGAAAATAAACATATGAAAAGGGTGATATCAGATGCTCAGTAAGGGTAAATAAGAGAGATATCAGTCATAACATAATAATAAGGCATAAGTACATAAAAAACATTTGAAAATAATATCTTGTATATCAAAGATCATGATATCATTTCATGGAATAAATTATAGAAGTTCATAAAGAATCAAAGAACATATTCCATGGAAGCATAACATAAGACATGAAATTGTGTCATACACATAAGTATAGAAAATCATTTCCATATCATTCAATGATCACTATCAAGACCATCATAGTGGAAAAAGTAGTTTACTAAACCAGGATCACTCCCCATTCCAGCCTTGTGTTACTAAACTAGGTTTGGTTCCCATTATAGTTTTATATCACTGAACTGAGTTCACTCCTCATTCCAGTCTTATCCATCTCATGAGATATAAATCTTTACCCAATGCATTGGAGGGAGATATAAGTCCCACCCATAACATAATGAAAACCATACATACATGTGACACAAGAACATAAATAATTTACCCTATCATAATCTATGAAAATAAATAGTTTCATAAACATTTAATCATAGCATAACCCATGGAAAAGAAATTAGTTTCATAAATATCATGAAATCATATACATAAACCAACCAAAAAAATAATGAGGATAGTATTATTGAAAAAATATACCCAGTAAAGCATAAGTAATATCAAATAATGTTATCTTAGATGGAAAATAATTTTTAGGGATCACTTGAAAATAATTCTTGAGGAAAATATCCTTTATGTTTTGAAAACCTTTTTTTTCTTAAAATGCTACACAATTTTAAAAGAAAAGATTTTCTTTAAAAATAATGTTTTAATAAAGTAAGGGAAGATTTAAGGCATTAAGTATTAATTAAAGAGTGAAAATATTCTCATGGTATATACATTAAAAAAAACTTTCCTTTCATACCTTTTCTATAAAAGTCACAAAGAGACTCATTTGGAAAACAACAAAAAGACTCCTTTTAAACCGTTTAGTAAAAATTCACACATGTGTAAAAATGAATTTAAACAATTGTAGATGAATAGTAACAATATTTTGGAATTTTTTTAATAAATATGTACATGGAAGATAAATATTTTCCAACATATACTTATATATAAACAATCCCAAATAATAACGAGATTGTGAAATTAACCCTTACCTTAGGTTTGATTTCCTTCATACGTATTTAAAACTTCTGTATAATTGTTTAAATAATGTTATTAATTTATAACAAAAACATATTAATATTTATGATATCATATAATATCATATAATATCATCTTATCACCCTTTTTTTAATAATATTTCATTATTACCTTTATTTCGGATGTTAACTGCTTCATTTTCCTATACTTGTTTCGTCATATAACTCCCAGTTCTTGTGTATAGGATATAGTTCCATCATATCAAAAATTATATTAAGGTAATATATATCATATTTATTCATTATATACATTTATATAATCATTATTTATTTGTGATCATGTAAAATTAATCGCATTGTGTCGTGGAGACGGTAGGCCGTACGTACGCACGAGTGAAGATATCATTTTCTTAATTGTGAAAGGGGAAGGAAGTGGATGGTATATTATATATTTTTTAAATAATAAATATCATGTTATAATTATCCTATATATATATTATTTTCGTCATTATAACCATCCAATTAAAGTGGTGATGAAAAACAAATTACACCATGACGTGAAGATGGTAAGTCATACATACTCATGCACAGTCTTTTGTTTTTTGTAGGATGGATAAAAGGTGGAATATGGTTGTTACATAATCATAATAAAATCTAATAATATATGTGATATTTTATTTAATACTTTATAATGGAAACAAAACATGAAATTAAGTATAAGAAGAAATAATCTTGAAAGAGTTGGTAAAGATGATTACCTCTTCTTCGAAGAATTTCCTTTAGATCTCCTCTTAGGGACACTAGTGTTGGTATTTTGAGAATACCAGAACCTCTAGAATGTGTATAAGTTTAAAACAAAAATTGGTAGGTTATGGTCAATATTTAAGGTTCAATTTGATGTGAAGAAGTGAGGGAGGAGGTTCACTTTTATAATTGAGGCGAGAGAACTTTTGGAATTTCTAAAAATATTAATTTATAATAAATTTAATATCAATCAAAATACCTCCAAAAGATCACAGATTAAAATATAATATGATATAGGATTGTAATCTCACCAACCAATATATATTAGAGATCTTTTGGTATTATTTTAAACCTTATCATTTTAATTAACCCTTAGTTTGCCTATTTTAATTTTAATTATGTAACACCTTTTTTAATATTAAAAGTTTATAATTTTTACTTATATGATATAAATTTAACCATAAATGAATAATTTATGAAATTTTAGACTATATTATAATTATTTTTTATTTTTAAATATGTTTTATTATTTTTAAATAATTTAATAAAATATTATTTTGATAAAATATCATTAGTGTCAATTTTGACACTATTCATTACTTGGAACTTTACAAATATCAAGATTACAAGTTAAATTTGAAAAAAATATTTTAGTATATCACTATGAGGTCAAGGTTATCTATATAATTCTTTTATCACATTAATTATCTCAAATTATATTTATTTTAATATTTTTAATAACATTTATTTGATATTTCCATTAATAAAATAGTTACCGCATCAGCGTTGTGTGAACATTTAAGGTAAATATTTCTTTAATAAAAATTATAAATAAATTAACATGATATAGATAAATATTTTATATTTTAAATAAATATTTATAGTCTAAGATATGTTTTGAATTAACCTATATTAAAAATGATATAGTATTTAAAAAATGAATGTGATATCTTTGACTTTTCATTAAATAAAATATTATAAACATCATATTCATATAAAAGTGGCTCCAAAAAGTCATAAATAAATTTATATCCTATTTTTTTTTATTAATTAAAATATGGAAACTTATATTCGTTTATAACCTACATTTGTCCCTATTTGGACATATAAGAGAGTTTCACGACAAAGAAAGTGACATTTTGTGACTTTCTTTGATATAAATAATATATAAGTCATTTTCATAGAAAAGTGTTCATTAAACAACTCAATTTTGATACTTAGGTATTAAGGGTTAAATTAAATTCATCCAATAAAATTTGGTCAAGTTTTAGGATTAATTTATAGTCATTATCATTTTATTTTTAACCTAAATTACCCAATTTACTCATTATTATGGTAACAAAATTTACCAAGGTTACTATTCATATTGGAAAAAAATAAAAGGGAACTATTCATTGAATTTAGACCTTATAGATACAGTTATGGAATAAATTTTTTAAAATTAAAAATACAGAAGTTTTGGAATTTAATTTAAAATAAAACTGATAAAACTCCATGAAAAATAGGTTTTTGGAAAAATTCCCTTTTAAAGCATAAAATGTTTTTATAATAAATTCTTGTATAATATCCTTTTAAAAAACCATAATTGGATTATTTTAAATTAAAACTAACTAATCAAAATTTAAAACTAATCCAAAACATAATTTGACCATTTAAAATCTTTAAAAGGAAATACAGTTTTCAATAAAAATCAATATTTTCACTATTCATCAAAAGATGAAACTTTTCAGAAAAAATCCCAAAAATTCTCCGTAGGATAATTTTGACATTAATATTTAATTTTTTTAATTTTTTTAAATGTTTCAAAGTTTATTTTTAAGACAATTCTTCTATTAAAAGGTGGCAAAAGTTCCTTTTAGAAATATATAGCTTTTTATGCTTAAAAATGGGGTTGTTCTTATTTTATGCCTGTAAAACATATTGGATGAATTACAAAGAATTTAATTGAAGATAAAAAATATAAATTCTATTAATATAATTAACTAATAATTATTAATTTAATTTATTATGATAAAATTATTTTGTGGGAATAAAAATAGTTCTTTATAAAAACACATATTTTATTTTCAATTGTTTTTTATCTTCATTTATAATTAATTGGTATCCAAAGAATTAATTTCATAATTCAGTTAATAATTATTCATTCCCACCATTCCAATAGCTAGGTGGAAACTATCATAGTATTTTATTGTTTGGTAAAACCCAGTCTTGCGTGTAACACAAACTTTCGAAGGAACTTGACACTGTGTGTAACACAGACCAAACATTGTATAACATGCATCGAAAGATAATATAAGTGTTGTGTGTAGTGAAATATTAACTTGGTGTTGTGTATAAATTAAATATAACTTGGTGTAACATGCAATGCAATCCATCAAAGAATTTAAATTTATTTAAAATAATAATAATTCATTGAAACTTAGGGTGTTACATAATAGGTACTTCTTGAAACTCTCAAATTATTCTTAGTAGTACTCATCCCATTGACAGGAAACTCCCTTATTCATTATCTTGGTGAAGGGAAGGTATTTTCTAGTTAGGTTGGCTATGAAACTCTAATTGTAAACAAGGTTACCTTTGACCCCCTTAGCTCTTTGAGATTCTGAGGGGGTGACATTTCTAGAATTAAAATAGTCTTTTCTAGGTCGACCTCAATGCTGTAGTGGAACACCAAAAATAAAAGGATTTTTCTTGATGTTACCCCAAAAGAATATTTTAATAGATTCATCTTCAAAATGTGTTGCTGCAACTTGTAAAAGACTATTTGAATATATGTGAAGTGATCAAGCCACTGTCGATATTTGACTACTAGGTCATCGACATAACACTATATTATTCATCCTAATAAGTTCTTAAAAGATATTATGCATGACATGTCGATAAGTAGTATTAGTGTTATTTAATCCAAAAGACATGAATTGATAGTAGAAGATCCCCTAGGGTTCTCTGAAGGCAATGGATTCCTCATCTTCAGGGGATATCTTTATCAAAATGTACCCTAAATACTCATCCATAAAGAAAAGGGCTTGTAAGATATCAGTTACATTGATCAAGAGTTTTTTGATCGACAATGAGAATTTTTTCTTCAGGTAATATTGATTATGGTCTCTGAAATCGATGCAGATCCTAATCTGGCCATTCTTTTTCTTGATAGGGATGATGTTGGCGATCCATCTTGGGTATTATACTTCTTGGAAAAAATTGGATTTGATCAATTTTTCAACTTCTGATTCTATGTTAGTAGCATGAGAGGAGTGAATTCTCCTGGCCACCTGTTGAAACTTAGATGGTCATCGGGTAATCCTAGATGGTGCATAGCCACATCTGGGTTTAGCCGAGGAATTTTTTTATAATTAAAAGAAAAAACATATCGATGTTTCTTTAGAAATGAAATTAACATATCTTTCTCCCCAAGAGAAATGGAGACACTAATCAATGTAGGTCATGAGTCTTATTATATCCCTAGATTTACCTGCCTGAGATCATTGATGATGGTGGAGACTCCTTCCTCAAATACATGAGGGGATTTCTTGAGATCATCCTCTTCTTCTTCCACATCTAAGTCTATGGAAGCTTCTTAAGGTGAGGTAAAAAATATAAGGGAAAATATGTCACTTTTAGGATGATAAAGGACATGGGAATAGACATTGTCATCCCATACTTCTAGAGTTGTTATAGAGAGATTCCGAAGCTGACTGTTTCCCTTTACATTATCTTTGGGGACAAGAGGATCTTGGAAATCTAGGATCAGTTCTATTGCCTCAATCAGATTTATGAGTAGCATATAATCACTATTGAGTATACACCAGGGATTTGAAAGGGAAGTCCCCAAGAAATTTTAGGCTGAAACCTATATATTTTCATCCAAAATTGGTTGTTTTCCCTCCCTTTTATTGAGACCCGCCTCAACATATGTGGATTTTCAAGAATAAAAGGGATCACTATCACCATATAGTATGCCGAATTTTCCATTGATGAGGTATTTTAAACACTGATGAAATGTTGAAGGTACTGCCATGTGGCTGTGAATCTAAGGCATTCTGAGCAAGACATTATATGTAGTGTCTTACTGAATAACCATGAACTCAACATTAAATGTGAAATCCCTGAACTGATCCTTAAGCTTGATCTTACTAAGAGGTATTTACTCTCTCTTATCATACCCTTGAATGGTCATCTTTGTGGGAGATAAATATCCTTCACTATATCCCAAATGTCAAAGGGTTCGAATAAGTACGAGGTTGATTCTAGAACCATTTTCAATCAGATCCCTTTGGATATTGACATTATCTAGTCTACCTAAACATATAGGGGTGTGATGTGTCCCTGAATGACCTCTTCTTGGTCTTGATCTGTAAATGAGATGGAGACATGAAATTCTGATGGCATAGTCTCCACTCAATAAACCTTGACTGTAGTGACTTATATATCAAACTCCTATGGGATTTGGAGGGATTTTAAGAGTGACTATCTGAGCTCTTTTTAAATATATAGTGCATCTAGAATTGAGATCTTGGCTAGGACAACCACCAAATGTTTCAGAATGTTTTACTTTTGGGACATAGGTCGGTGCCTCCTAATTTGGGGATGCTATTTATTATGCAGTTCGAGAGATAAGGTGTTTGAGGTAGATGACCATGGTTCTTGTTTAGAGGTCTAGAGAGCATCTACTACCAGTAGTGTAGGTCGTTCCACCCTTCCCCATTGTCTAGGTTGATCAGAAAATCACATCCCCACCAATCAGTCATATAAGATGACTGGGATTGAATGAATAATGAAGTATTTTTTGGACACCTCCATGTTTCTGTTGGTCTTGTTGGAGTGCTTTACCACAGGTCTTAGATACATATATGTCCTATGTGGGTATGTGACTGAAATATTGGGTCCAAACACTCCCGTACTATCCCCTATATCCTCATCTCCTACACCTTCAGCCTCCGGATCCCTAGTCAGGTATGGGGAACTCATACTTGGAGACATATTCATCATTGTAGAAGGTGTATTCCAAGTTTATTATGTTAACATAACCAAATATTATCTCTTAATCCAATGAGGGTTCCCTTTGGTGGGCCAGTTCCCATGATTCAGATACTGTAGGAAATAAATATGCAAGAGTCAGAGCTTATGTTGGAGTTGAATATGACTCTTCATATTCTGTGTCTTCCTATTTATGATGGTTAAATACACCTATGGGAGGAATATATAATGTCACCTCCCTTGTTGATATAATCGTTATGGGTTTTTGAAGCTTCTCTCTCAAGGCGGCATGAGCCAATTCAACTGTCTTTTGAGTCATCCAGTTGTCAAACTTCTACCCATGCTTGGCCATTTTTTTTTCTAATCACATTCTTCTTCTGTTAAGTAAATGGTTACACAAGTCACCTACTCTAGGTAGTTTTCCAACATCTCCTATCTAGAATAAACCATGCTTTGAAGGATGTAGGTGAAGATTAAACAATGTTGGATGTTTTGACCCAGCCTTCTATAGAAAGGTTAGTAGTCAGGATGATCAGCAAGGTTAACCTCATTGTCTTTCCTATACTAAGATATCTTGAGTAGGTTATTGTCCATGGATATAAGAAAATAACCGGAGACTTGTTAATTTCATAAGGGGTATGCTTTATTCATCCATTCCTCAAATCCCAGGTGACCATGATCTTCTTTTTCTTCTGAACGAGGCTGATTTTGTGATTTTTTCCATTTGATAAGAGGTGTTGGTAGATCTAGGACCTACCTAGGTGCTTGGATGGGAACTATTACTAGTTTGTAGGTAACAAAAATAGTTTATGCCTTGTTAATCCATTCCCCTTATGCCAAGGGAATGTTCCAGAATTTAGCTTGGGTATGCTAAATAGAATCTTCCAATTTTTTTCCCATTTTTGTGAATTCTTGAAATCTACTTGGATATTTCATCAGGACTAGGGGTGTCTATAGATAATTGTAAATATTTTAAGCATAGATTTTTAGTAATATTTCTTATAAGATAGGGATACCGAGTGAATAGGTCAAACCTTTCCATCAAGCTATGAAGTCAGACACCCTCTCATTTTCACATTGCTTGTAGTTATTTAGATCATCAATTTTCATTTTCCTTGTTGTATAGTTGAACTAATAAAAAAATTGATGATTAATGTATTCCCATCCCACAATAGATCCTACTAGAATACTACTCTACCAAAAAATGACTGGCCCGAGTCTGTACAAAACACCTTATCTTGGTCTCCTCCTGCTGATCTCAAGGGTTCATCATTGGACAACATTAGGATACTAAGTGCATGAGACACCATTCTAGGCATCCCACACCATTAAAGGTGGATAAGGTTAGATTTTCAAATTTGGGTAGGGGAAAAGTGTCATATACCTATTCAGGATATGGATTCTTCTCATGATACATAGGTTCACCGTAATGGAGGGAAGTTGCGATCATATTTGAATTCCTCATTTATGTAGACCAGTTTCCTAGATCTAGAGCCAGTTTGATGCTTAGATGCCTCTCTTGATGGTGGATCAACTATTTCTTGACATATGTGAGGATTAATATTTATATCAGTCTAAAGATGATACCTAGTGGGAATGTTTCCCCTGAGTACCTCCTCATTGAGTTGTTTGATGTTTTGTATCTCTTTCTCATATTATTCCAACTTCTCCTCCATGGAAGGAATTTTGGTTATTCTAGGTGAAGAGTGGGATATGAACACTTATTTTCCTTTATCCTTAGTAGTTTTCCACTATAGAGATGACAAATCAATATTCAGAGGTTCCAGGTTTTGGATTCTCCTCTGGTTCAGTATGCATTCATCCTTAGTTGGTGCATCCATATCACCATCCTCTTGGGGTTTGTTTTTTATATTATGTACTTTTGAATTTTCATCTTGATTCACATTATCTGTTGTGTTGATGGTGAAAACATTCATTGAGGTATATTAGGAAATGGTATTTGTCCCATTACTCTCAATGCAATAGGCGTTTTTTCACTACTTGCATCAGGGTCATTTCTTGAACCCTTGTCCATGTTGAACCTTTTTGGATTACAAACCATATGGGGTTTGATTTATTTCTCCATACATTCCTCCCATATTGTTTTGTGAGTAGTGAACTTGAGGGAGTTTAATGTCATATTTTCAAAATGGTCCCCGAATAGCAAAGGTTTTTCTTGTGGCTGAAGGAATGAATGAGATGTCGGTCGTTAATGTTTACCTCCCAACCTGGAGAAGATTGATTCCCTCCACCATGATGTTAATGATTAAATTCCACTATCCCTGTGGGATAGGGACTATTCAGGGCCACAATTGACATTTTTTTATCTTGTTGTTTAGGATATGATGATTTTGGTCGAGTATTTGATGACTCATAGGGTGGGAATTGAGATATAAATTCCCCCAACCTAGTGGGATGAGGTTGATCTAGAGTATCCATTGATTTCTCTAGGACCTTCTCAGAGTGTGATGAACTTGGTGATGGAAATTGAGATATAAATATCTCCAGCCCTATTGGATGAGATTATTTTGCAACTGCTATAAATACGTCTTGTATCCTCTCAAGGATTGACAATCCGAGGTATGGAGGTGGTGGTAGATATTCCCCCAGTCCAGTGGGCTAGGTTCACTCCTGGATGACTTCTATGGAAATACTATTGTGACCCATTGGATTTGGCACAATTGTGCTTGTGTATGAGTTGTGTGCAATGGAAGCCCATGATGAGAGTCATTTTCTATAAGAAGTTGTCATTTTGGATGCAACTTTGGCTTTCGTGTATGAAATGAATGCCCATTGTTTTGAGGGGCCTAGTTCAAAGGCCTGTTGGAATTCCTCTCCCTCCATTCATGATCTCTTTTAATTGTTAAAGTGGGGGAATTCTGTTATAGTGACTAACTGGCCCACGCGTTACCCGATCCCCTAATCTAGACAGAGGCTATGACATTATAGGACGTTGTATCTGGGGAGTTCTGCTATTATAGGGGTGTGGTGAAGTGTAATGCTCCATACTTTCCACATACTCGAATACAAATACATGACATGGATTAGAAAATCAGTTGTTGAAGAGTCGTGATGCAATGATGATAAGTGTATTGGAGATTTGTGCGATGATTTTCTAGTTTTGGGTCCTGGGCCATAGATATAGAATCCAGGTCTAGTTGACAACAGATTATATTAACGGTATTAAGGTAAACTTCATATTCTATATAAGGGAGATGTCTATCCTTCAATCACTGATGATTTTCCCACATATTTTGGCATAGGTAAGGCATGCACTTCTTTTTTAGCTCATCTGGGATCTCATAGTCAGAAGTGGTGAGGGGAAGAACATGGTTGGGAGGTTTTTTTCATCTAACTCTCTACATATATCAATGTTGAATTCCTCTTAATCATACTTACATGCCTCCACCTGGTCATAACCAAAAAGTTGCTTCATGGGGTCACCTAATGACCATGGTGAAGTGTTGCTAGTAGTTGATGTGGAACTATATACAATTGACCATGGTGTTTTGATAACCTCTCTATACAAAGGTTTTAGTGTTTTGAACACCTCTATATACATAGGTGTATGGGAAAGGGAAAGATTTTTTTTATTAGAGGGAGATATAACCATGGGGAGGTTAACCAAGACATATGTTAGGAGTATAGTCCCTACTATCCATCTCCAAACTACCATGATGAGGACTATCTAGATAATAATTAACTTCTACATTAGTTGAAGAGTTGAAAAACATTCAAGGTATTGATAATGTGTCTTGAAATATCTCTATGAAACTAGAATTGATAAGGTTAGGGATATACGCCTCGTTCTGCATCATGGATGGAATATGCCAGCCTACCTTTTTGGGGTTTTGTAGGGATATGAGACTATTTTATGATGATTACTAAATCATATTGATAACCTTTTAGTTCCATGAGAATAAAATCCTATTAATAAGAAGTTATTGGAGTATGTTTATGAGATTTTGTATCATCATCAAGAATATGAGCCTACCTATGAGTGGTTTTCAGAATATGCTATTCAACCCCACCCAAAGTAGGGATATGATCCCGGTTCAAATATGTATTACCCTTTGAAATAAACCAATGGACCTTTGGAATGAGATAAGGTATACAAGCTTTCTTCTATATTACATTTAAGGATGTTGGTGCATTCTTTCATTGGAGAAAGTAGGTATATGAGCCAAAATTTCATGAGCCACTAAAATATTCCATGTAGCTTCACTGACAGGAATATGAGCTTGACCTGAGGCATTTTCCGCTCTCAACTGGTGGGTCTCAATAATAGTGGGGATATGATCCCTATCCTATAACTTTTGAATATTCCTCTAGTATTTTTTTATAGGGATATGAGCTTATCCTGAGGCATATTCTTCTCTCACTTGGTGAACCTTGGTTGGAATAGGAATATGATCCTGATTCTGTGCCTTTGGATTATGTCATCGATATTTTTCAATAATAATGTGTGCCTATCCATAGGCATGTACCGCTCTCACTTGGTGATCCTTGGTTGGAATGGGGATATGATCCTGGTCTGGTGCCTCAATCTTTACTGAAATATGACAATAATCCTCATGGTTTGGAGAAATAATGTGCACTTTCTCCAAAGAAATCAATTATTCATACTGATTAGAGAGTTGTGATGCCCTGACTGTAGGGATATGGACATGTGAATTTCCCTGTATTTTTACTAGTTTTAGAATATTCTGATAGAGTTCTTCATCTATTTCTAGAATGTAGTGACATTTTAGAAAAGTGCGAGTAGGAATGTAGGCCTACACATTTGCTGTCTCCAATATGTACTGGTATATATCTTTGATTGAAGTGGGGGTATGATACCACTTCTTTCCTCCTTGTGTCATCATAATATTCCAATGGGATTCATGTGTAGGAGTAGGGATATGGGTCTCCCCCATGCCTTTTGCAGGAATATACCCACATACTTACTTCGAGTGATCAGGGATATGAGCCTACTTACTGGATACCACTAGAATATATCAGCACGCTTCATCAACGGAAGTGGGGATATGATCTCAATCCCAATTATCCAAATATTTCTATGCCCGATGTGTC
Source organism: Viscum album (assembly GCA_963277665.1). Taxonomy (NCBI): domain Eukaryota; kingdom Viridiplantae; phylum Streptophyta; class Magnoliopsida; order Santalales; family Viscaceae; genus Viscum; species Viscum album. The sequence goes on from OY728129.1 coordinate 795,201,373, forward strand.
TTCCTTGGTGCCCATGCATGAACATCATAGGTGGAAATGTGTTGGGTGGTTCCCTCAGCACACAACTGAGGGGAACCCGTGGGATGGCATTGGTGAAAGCGATTGACAAGACCCCTCCTTGATGGATATTGATCCAAAAGGAAACTATATTTTAATTCATGATTCAAATTCATCATATATTGAAAGTGGAAATTTTATTTCTTCGGGGATAGGATTCTGAAGTGATTGGATGTGGAAACGAGAACCAATGGATTTACTATAGCTTTCTATGGACAATATAGAATTGTCAGTTTCAGTATTTAGAGACCCTTGCATATAGCCTTGAGGGTTGGTATTGTACCATGTCGGTGGTATTACTAGACCATTGCATTCTCCACATGATGTTGAAGGTATCGGGTGGGTGAGGTCATTTTGCAACTCACAAGGGTTGCAGTCATAGATAATTTTATAAAAAAGTCACCAGATGAAGACATTATCTCAGGTTAGGGTGTTTTTGGTGAGATTAGTGTCTTCAGTCATGAAAAATACATGGAACAAGGTCATCGATTAGTGCACAATCGTAGGAAAGATACATGCTCAATTAGATATGCATAGGTAACATAATTTTCCTTTATTATTCCTTATCCATCCATATTACTTGCATGTACTTTTCATGACATGGATAGAATTATTTCATGATAACATTTATTACATTTGTTCAGCCGATCAATTTTATTATTTGAGAGATTCATGTCAGGTTCACCATTTTTGTTTCATAGGAAAAGGTACAACATGTGGTTTTTCTCAACGAGTGATTACGAGGGGTTCATTATATTGTATAATATTTTTCATCGGTTCCACCATTATAGTTCTTAACAAAAATTACCAATGGTTCCCACATCCATAACTATGTACAAACATGATTTCCAAAGGCGGGTGTCTAATTGGGAATTCAAACCTAACAGCACTTAGGAACTCACTTTGTTTGAGAGGATGGGAGGTCAGAATCATCACACCCTTTTTGGGGAAAATTATTTCCTACTCCAAGAACCTCTTATAGATTTAATATATGCTCATTAATCTATTCCAAATCCCAATATGAGACTGGTTACCCTAACAAAATGATAAAGGGATGAATCCTTCCATATGTAAAGAGGGGCCTATTAATGATTCCATTTGTATGTATGCGAGGTTCTTTATCCATTTCCTGTTAATGGGTAGCTACTTATATTTTGAAGCTATATATCCAAGAACTCTAGAGTTTACTTCCATCTTGGGAGGTGATTATTATTTCAAGGATGGGATTGAACCATTATGAGGCATCTTACGCATCCTTCTTATAATAGGAATCAAAACCTATGTAATTTTTTGAAACCATATAGTTTAACATCATGAAGAAATGAAATATATGAGGGTATATAGGAACTGGGTATTGAACTCAAGCCTCAAGGATATGTCCTACATATCTTGGTTATGGAAGGAATCAGAGTCATCATAGTTCGATCATGCCCTCGAGACTTACCTTGAGGTGGATTCCCTTATATGGGGGTAGTCATATCATACTGTTGAATGGGGATTTTACACTGATGTTTCCATGACTATAGAGATTCATAATTCAAGTGATATGATCATTTAAAATCCTTAATCCCATGTAATCCATGCTCTGTTTGGGAAATAAGGGATAACAAGTACTCAATCTCACTACATATGGATACAAGACTTATGAACTGGGGAAGCCCTTATGGAGTGTTTGATATATAGATCGGGCCTTAGGAAGGTGTGCTATATATCCTAGAAATAGTAGGAATCAAAGTTCTCATAGTTCGGTTTCCTTCTTAATCTTCTAGTGGATGGGGAGGAATGATAATCCCATGGGAGAGATTAGGTCCTGATAGTTGGAATATCAGAGACATGAAGGGTCTTACACCGAAGTATATTCTCATTTGAGCTCAGGCCATAGGATGGAGTCCTACGTATCCTGGATATAGTAAGAATCAGAGTTCTCGTAGTTCACTTTTATTCTCAATCATCTAGTGTATGAGGAGGAATGATAATACCATGATAGAGATTGAGTCCAGATGGTTGGAATCTCAGAGAATTGGAGGGGCATACACTGAAGTGGATTCCCATTTGAGTTGAGGCATTAGGAAGGCATCCTATAAATCCTAGATGTGGAAGGAATTAGAGTTCTCATAGTTCAATTGGAATTAGGCCCAAATATGTCTACTAGACAAGGCTATAATGTATTAGAATGTTTGTTTGACATGTTCTGATTATCCGCCTAACCCATCTTGATTGTCTGCCTGACATTCCTGAGGATGTATGAACATATCCTGGCTTCCTAGTGAACATGTGAAAACAAAATCGTATAACACAATTGAATTTTCTAAATGACATCACATGATTTGGGTAGTATGTCTAGAATAAATCATATGATAAAATATGACATGTCTTGATAGCGTCGTACAACTTAGGTGACATTTCTGGAAGACATTGCATGATCAAGGATGATATGTCTAGAAGGTGTTGCAAGATCAATATTGAAATGCATGGAGGACATCGTGAGACCTGAATGAAATTTATATAGAGTGTCACATGATCTGACTAACTTATCTGGGGGACATTGCATGATCAAGGATGACATGTTTAGAGGAAATCACAAGACCTAACTGACATGTATGGAAAGTGTCGCATGATTTGGCCGACTTTTCTGAGGACATCACATGATCGAAGATGACATGTATGGAGGGTGTTGCATGACCTATCTAACTTGTCTGGAGGACATCATGAAACCTAACTAACTTGTCCTATCACCATAGAATAGTTTGGGTGACATGTTTGGAGGACATCACAAGATTGGACTAACAAGCCTGGAGGACTTCATAAGACTTGGGTGGTATGCCCGGTGGGCATAACACAACTTTATTAACATGTACAAGGGACATTTCATGATCTAATTGAAATGTCGAGGGAGCGTCATATGAATTGGGTGACATGTCCTAGTGATGTCACATGATCTGGGTAGGTCATGAAAAGTGCACTAAGATCAGTGTATCCATCTTCACATAAGTATCCTATAATTACTTATTTTTTTCAATCTTTATTCTAGAATTTATCTCATATGTGCCTCAAGGTTTTTCCAATGTTAACTTATTTTAGGGTTTTCATGACCCAGTTGACATGTGGGGCCTCCTTAGCATAATTTGGATGACATGATAGAAGTCCTTCACATGATCTATAGAGTGATCACACAATGTTCATATTCATGCTACATGATCCCTTAGGTTGTTCCATGATTTTTACCCAGAGAAATACCTTGTGATCGTGTGACTAGACACTCTGAGAAGTCCGCTATTGAAATCTAGTGTAGAAGTCACTCATGGTCTCTCATCTATTCTGTGTGTTTTTTTGTGTTGGGGAGGGGGTATTTATAGGCCTCTCTACCCTGGTTATATGCCACCTTTAATGGTGTGTATCTCATTGATATGAGTTAGAGTTAGTGTATGGATTTTGGTGTCATACGCTTCACATGATATTGTTGTGGGTTATCCATGGTGCTACAATATGCAAGCGACAACAAAAATGTTCCACTATCTCTATGTTTGTTGGATCCCAGCTGATCAAATGGATTTCGATCAAACATTTTGGCATGTCAAAGGTATTTCATAAGGTTAGGCCTTCATTTATAGGGTTCTTTGTGAGATCAGTATGACTGTGGAAAGTCTTTCTCATGATCAAATATGAATTTTATACGGTCAGTCGTGAGACTAAGGTGGCTTGTCAAGGGAGCCTCCATGAGATCAGGCTCACATGACTATGGGCCTTCACTAGATCATACTATCTTGTCTAGGATTTTCTCACATGATAAATGGTGATCGCTCGAGGTGTATAACCCCTTTCACATAAAGGCCAGCATAACTTCACTTTGTAAGAAGCTCCTACCTTTCCCATTTTTTATTTAATTCTTTATTATATAAGTATAGGAGATCTTACAACATCATGCGAGTTTTTTAAGGATAATCACTCACCTTGTCTATGATGCGTCACATGATTAATAATGGATCTTTCAATGATGTGCGAGAATTGTCATGGAAAACCCCTCTTCTTGTCTATGAAACTGGAGAGGAAACACATAATTGAATGGAAATATCTGAGACACTTCATATAATGAAGGTGATATGACAACATGATCTTGTCTAACAAGGTGGAAAAGTTTCCAGGGGATCTATGTGGTCTTATGAATCCCATGAGTACTACGAATCTCTCCATCACATGAGGTCTTTTCCTTTATCTGCCTTTATTTTACAAAGGGGTTTTGGATGATTTTCAGGCATCCACTTATTGACAAGTAGTGTGATCAGAATAGCTTGTATGGTATCCTTTTCATGATCATCAATGATTTTCTTAGTGTTTTTTCAAGAATAGGGAGGCTTTTCAAAGGGGCCCTGCATGATCAAGAGAAAATAATGTGCTATGAATTATTAGATCGCATGACCTTTTGAGGTTCATGTAGTCAAGTGTCCTTCTAAAGGTTACGTGATCCGCATAAGTCAGCCTCCTGCTCTTCATTTATTTTACGGAGAAAATTATACCCATGATTTGGGTATTTCTTACCTTCTATATTTTCTAATGCTCATTTTATAGGAATCAACAGACACAAAGCATCCATCCCAATTTATTAAGATATCGCATGAAAAAGAGATTATATTACATGATGTGTGCTCATTGGAGGTTGTCATTTCTATGACTATACCTTATCTCCTTAGGGGCCTTGATGAGTTTCTAGAGTCCACTTCTAGTATTTGAGTATTACTCACCAATATCGAGATAAGGACATAGATATTCACAAACAAAGCATATTCAAAAGCTTATTCAATTATATTGAATTGTAGTTTTAGGACATTTAGGGCCCCGCGACAGGGGCCTGGTAATGTATGAGTTATACACGATCGTATAGAAATTAATAAATTCAATATTATTCAAGTTCAGAATAATATTTATTTAATTTATTTACTTATTATATTCATGAGTTATTTAGTGAATAATAATAATTTTTTAATATTCAGATCTTGTTAAATATTTATGTGGGTGAAATGAGTAGATTTAATGTCTCATATTTTATTACGTAAAAAATTTTATATGTTACACGTCACACCCTGAACACAAATTTTATTCCATTTTATTCTTTTCTTGGCTCTAGTTCTTTTGGTTGAGGTTCAGGTTGAGTTATTTGTTTGAATTTATGAGTTTTGGAGTTTCTGAGTGTATTTTTAGAATGTAAATGGTTTGTATGAATGGTTTGGGGGATAAACATGTGGTCTGTTGAGCCTAAGGGTTTTTTTAGTTCAAATTCTTCTTGAATAGTTTGACTAGAATAGATTTAGCATGGTTTTTCCTAAACCATACGAGTTCTAGTAGTAACTGTGTGGTTTGAGGGTTCGTGTCTGGACCATGGCACACATCTTACACATAATTAGGAGAAATTTTGTGGAAATAATATAGGGAGGATTTTCAATTTTAAAGAACCATTTTTCATGGTTTCCACATAGTTTAACAAACCATGTGGCCAAACCGTGCGGGGTGTCCCTCCTCTTCAGTAGGGTGCACATGGTTGGTGAACAATTTTTCAAATCATGTGGCCAAACTATGCAGGTTTCCCAGGTGTTTTAAAACCTTGAATTTACCCTTATACCCCTTCCCACTTTTAACCCATTTTGGGTTTATTTCACCCCATTTGTCTAAGGTTCACCAGGGGCTCCCCAAGACCCTCCTCCATTACTCTTCTTCCCCCATTAAAGCTCCCTCAAGGTCCCTAGGTAAGTTTCCTTTGGTTTTTAGTCAATTTTATCCTCCTCCTCTTCTTTTATCTTGATTTCTTAGTTCTTATTTGGTGGATTACCTTTTTGTCCAAACCCTAAGGGTTTGGGTTGATGTGTAGCTTGTATTTTTTTGGTTCTAGGGTGTGAGGTTTTTCTGTGGGGTTTAGTTCTTCTTTCTCCTGGAGTTTTGTTTTATCCACACATCGTTGAGGTAGTAATTTCCATAAATTTCCTTTCCGGAACATTAATTTTGAGTCTTGAGTGTTTCTAAATGATATATAATTTTTTTTCTCATACTTGTGATGTATTTTTGTGGATTTTTGTGGTTCCCTTATGTTGTAAAATTAGTAGAAATGGGTTTTCAAAGGGTTTCTTCAAATATGACTATATCTTTATGTATGAATTTTTTAAAATGAAATTTGTTTTTTTAGTTGTGTTTAGAACTAGTTATGTTTTGTAAATATGGTTTTCCTTTTGAAATGAATTTGGTTTGTGGATTTGGGAGATTCTCATGGTTTGGTGCTTGAGTGTGGACCATTGTGTTGGGTTGTAAGGCCCTTTGTGATTCTTAAAATAAGATTTTTTTTATTTTGTTGGATTGTTATATTTATTCAATTATTGTAAATATTATTTGAATTGGTTTTTGGAAACTTCTTTGGTTAAAAAATGGAATTCCATTGGATTTTGGCATATCCATAGGTGCATGGAGTGCACCTATGGTTAGGAACAAAAAAAAATGGACTGCTAAATAATTTTTTATCTTAAACTTGGATTTAAATATAATTTTCTTATATTCTCTTTTTTTATTCCTTAATCCTCCTCTCCTCAAATGGTTCTTTAAAACCCTTTTTGTTTTACTAAATTTCCATCGGTTTCAGATGACTCAAACTTGGTTTCAAAATAGCGTTTGAAATTATGGCCTGTTAGGTACTTTGGAATATGGTTGGTTTCTAAATAGTATAAAGTCCATTTAGTACTTTGTATGTTGTATGTTTTCATCTTGGTTTTTGAAATGGAATTGGAAATGGAATAAAATTTGGAAATGTAAGGCCTGATTTTCACTTTGAGACTCCTTGGAGATTTTTTTTGAAAATCATATGATGTGATGGTCCAGTTGGAACTTTGTTATATTTTTGGAAAATTTTTTAAGACTCATATGATGTGACGGAAAAATTATAACATGTGATTGGTTTATGTGTGATGGGAACCCCTTGGATGGATCCTTCAAGGAGAGGGTCATTGCACAGATGGTGTTGGTGTTTGGGCCTGTAAAGCATGGTGGTTGTGAGACTTAGTTTGAGCCATGCATGTGAGGACCTACCTATTCACCGCATACAATTATCATGGTATTCCTGGGTTTCATCTATAGGGTTGAGTGATGGTTTATTATTGACACTAATTAGATGGATTGGTACCCCTTGTATTTGATAGTTTAGAGAGGCCAGTTGGTTATTGACTGTGGAGTTTCACTATACACAGAAAGGTGGGTTAGAACCAAGTATATTTAGGAATTTTTTTTAGATGTTTAGGAAACACCCATTATTATCCATCTATATGTTCTATTTACTTTTTCTACACTTGGTTACTTGATTTATTAGTATTGTCTACTTGTATCTACACTGTTTCTCTTATTTGTAGCGTATCCCCCTTATCTTCTTATTGGGTTTCTCACTTGGGTTTTGGTTATGTATATAAGGACCCGACCTTATTACATACATAATCTTGAATTTATTCAAGAAAACACTTCATTTTAAATTTAAGATCTTTTCAAGTTTAGAGATTTAGAGAATTAGGACAGTACATTCATGACATCACACATTATTACAGAGTGGATACTATAAAAACAGTTCCCATTTTTTTTTCAAAATATAAAACAATAAAACTTAAAACAAGACTCCATGACAATTCTTCAACATTTAACGTGTCTTAATTACTTGTATTACACATCCATTAACCTATAAAAAAATCATTTAAAAACTTGGTATGAGCATAAAATCTCAGTAAGGGATGGAAAATAAGGAAAAATCACATTAGTCCATGAATACTCATAACGTATGAAAGAATTTTCAAAAGACATTCTTGTCACCCATATATAGTTACTTTGTGTAACATGAGATTTACACAAGATCCACACAAAACATGAGAACATAAATATAATCATAAAGGTATCTTGGGGCATTACTTACATAATCTTATAACCATTCTTGGATAGCTTATAATTTGTAACCCTCACGACTACCTTACTTTGTGTAACCATCACAGTTACACTTGGAGTAACCATACAGACGACCTCCAACATACTCATACCCAATGAATTTGAGGGAAATATAGGTCCCACCCTTAATCATAAATAATTCCCAAGAACCAAAATATAATCAAACAACATGAATAATTCCATAAAAACATTACTTTGGAATTTCGTAAAACCGAATTTAAAAAGAGGATTTTTAAAGAAAAGTCCCTTATAAATACCATAAAATTGAAGAGAGACTTAATAGAGTGGATGGAGTATTTATATATACTTTAAATACACAATAATAAAACATAGTATAAACAGAAACCATCACACAAACAATTTAAATATCACATAAATAATGAAGTATAAGGTTAACCCAAAGAATGGAAATCGGGTTAAGAATTCCCTTACCTCAGGTTTGTATTACTTACAACTTGTTTAAACCTCCTGTATAATGGTTAAAAGAGTGTTATTAATATTTTAAAGAAACATTTTCATGTTTATAACATATTATATGATAATTTCATAACATCATTTCACCCTTTAATTGTTAGTATTTTGCCCCTTGCACTGTTTTTGGGTGAATTCTTTACATGATTTCCAAGATTGGTTCATGATGGATGTTCTTGTCGATTGGAAGTGAAACTCCAGAATTGTAATGGAGTAGTATTTACATATATCCAGTAACATAAATTATTCCATTCATCATTTTTGATTCTTACATGAGGATGATTCATAAGTTAGAACATTAATGATGTTCATTTAGATCATTTTAGTTGTTATTTGATAATAACAACCCCGTTTTGTCTTATAAATTAGAAACATGAGTACAACAGAATTACAGAACCATGGGTGAGTTATAAAACATATATTATAACCTTATTCAACCATATATATGGTTTGATGACCATAATTGAAATAATTAATGGAAATTGAAATCACATCGTCCACAATGTCGATAATTCGACACAAACTGACGATGTTTTTATTCTTTAAATAAGTGGGATAAGAGAAGAATAATGATGAGTAATTTTCCATAAAAATGATAAAATATATAATATACATTATTTATGGAGATTTCATGCCTCTTGGGTAAGGATATATGAAGAAAGAATAAGGAAATAACTCAAAAATAAAAGAATAATTGTGAAATCGCTTACAAAAATTCGGCAGCCTAACGGCTACGCAACATGGTTTTAGAAAATATTAAAAAGAGATGGGACAAGGTTCAACCATCCAGAAATTAATCATAATATATATTAGATCAATAATAATAAGAAAAATAAGAACATGGTATGAAAACTTGAAAGTTATACCACATAAAAGAGAACTTGAAAGGAAAAAGAAAGAAATTGAGAATTTTCTTACCTCGTAGAGTAACCCTTAGAACTTCAAGGTTGGGACCTTGGGGGCTTGAGGAAACCTTGGGAGGACTAATATGAAGGTAAGGAGGCCAGATATTTGTTGAGGGATAATTGGGAATGAATTCAATTAAGGGAAGAGTTGGTATTTATAGGAAAAGTGAGGGATTATTTTAATAATTTTGAAGGGACACCTCATGAGTGGTATTTACAAAACCATGGGCTTGCCCATGGTATTTGCCCATGGTATAAGCCAATTGGGACACATCACATATTATTTAACTATAAAAAAGTCTACTAAATTTATGACATCATTATTATATCATTAATGATGTTATTAATACACCGAAACTAAAAACTGTATTTTTTACTATTCACCAAAAAATAAACCGTTTCAAAAAAATTCCCAAAATTCACCATAACCATTTATCAACGTGTAGATTTCAAAAATGAAGTCCATTTTTTGAAAATAATTTTCTAAATAATATTAATTTAATTTTTAAATAAAGTCATACTTAATTCAAAAATTAACAATTCTAATTCTGTAACTACTTCTATATCATAATGAAAAACTAACCTAGATGATATTATCTTAAAGCCTTAATAAAATAAAATAATAATAAAATTTACTATTCATTAGGGTCATATCACTATTCATATTACTATTAATAATGGTATGTTACTATTCACCAAAAAAACAAGTTGGTTCTAATAGAATACAAAATAACATACTGAACACAATTGTAGATGATAGTTTCTCGGAATTCAAAACATAGAAGTAGAAAAGTTACGTTTTAAAGGCTAATTAAAAATATCTACTTAAAAAAAAGTTCCATAGATTTATATTTATTTTTATAAAAATTTGGGGTGTTACATTATCCCCACCTTCTTGAAATTGCGTCCTCACAATTTTATTTACTTATTAGACAATTGAGGGTACTTTTCCCTCATAGAATTTTCAGACTCCCATGTTGCTTCTTCAACCAGGTGGTTTCTCCACAAAACATTTACCTGGTGGATTACCTTATTCCCCAATACTTGTTCCCTTCGATCAAGAATTTGAACCGGTTTCTCTTCATAAGAAAGGTTCTCTTCCAGCTGAACTACTTCTGGGCTCAAGACATGTGATGAATCTGGCACATACTTTCTCAACATCAAAACATAAAAAACATTGTGTACCTGAAACAAACTCAGAGGAAAAACTATGCGATATGAAACTATTCCAAATTTCTCCAAGATTTCAAAAGGACCAAGGAAATGTGGACTTATCTTTCCTTTCTTACTAAAACACATCACACTTTTCCAAGGAGAGACTTTAAGGAAAACATGACCACCTACCTCAAAAGAGAATTCTTTCCTTCTGTTATCTGCATAACTTTTCTGCCTACTCTGAGCTATCCTCATGTGATGCTGGATCATCCTCACTTTCTCAGCCACTTCTTCAACTAATTCTGGCCCCATCAACTTTCTTTCATTGACTTCATCCCAAAACACTGGAGTCCGACACCGCTTTCCATACAAGGCCTCAAAAGCTTCCATCTGAATACTGGAATGAAAACTGTTATTATAAGAAAACTCAACTAATGAAAGATACTGATCCCAACTTCCCTAATAGTCCATTGAACAAGATCGAATCATATCCTCCAAAGTTTGAATCGTTCGTTCTGACTGCCCATCTGATTGAGGATGAAAAGCTGTACTGAAATTTAACTCTGTTCCCAACGACTTCTGAAGTCCCTTCCAAACGTTATAAGTGAACCTGAGATCTCGGTCAGATATAATGGAAAGAGGAACTCCATGTAACCTGAAAATCTCCTTGAGGTACAATTGAGAAAGCTGATCCAAAGACATTGTATCTCGAATTGATAGAAAATGTGCAGACTTTGTTAGCCGATCAACAATAACCCAAATAACATTGTTACCTCGAGAAGTCTTTGGTAGTCCCACCACAAAGTCCATGGATACATTCTCCCATTTCCACTCTGGCATTGGAAAAGGATGAAGCATCCCCTTTAGCAACTGTCGCTCTGCTTTAACCTATTGACACATCAAACATTTCATGGTAAAATCAGAAATATCTCTTTTCATTCCATCCCACCAATAATACTCCTGAAGGTCTCTGTACATCTTAGTACTACCAGGATGAACAGAAAATAGAGAACTATGATCTTTTCATAACAAATATTTCTTCAACTGAGAATAACTAGGCACACAAAACCTTTTTCCAAATCTTAAAACATAATCTTTATCAAGATTAAATTTTGGAAACTTACCCATTTTAACCAATTCTACCTTTTTTTGTAGCTCACAATCTTCATTTTGCGCCTGCTTAATTCTGTCTGACAACAAAGACTGCACTGAAACCTGAAACAAAATAGAGGTATTCCCTATACCAATAACTTCTAATCCAAAATTCATCAAATCATTAATCAAGGGATCATGTTACAAATGTATCATGATTAATGATGCATGATGTTTCTGACTTAAGGCATCCACCACTTTGTTTTCTTTTCCAGGATGGTAATTAATCGTGTAGTCATAATCCTTTATCAGTTCTATCCATCTTCTCTACCTCATGTTTAATTCTTTCTGAGTGAATATATACTTTAGACTTTTATGGTCAGTATATATTTGAAATTTGGTTTCGTATAAATGATACCTCCAAATTTTCAAAGAAAAAAGCACAAATTCCAATTGCAAATCATGTGTGGGATAATTTAGCTCATGAGTTTTAAGTTGTCTCGAAGCATAGGCAATTACCTGATCATTCTGCATCAAAACACAACCAAGTCCCTTCAAAGAAGAATCCCTGTAGATAACAAAATCACCATTTCGAGAAGGTAAGGCCAAAACTAGAGCATTCACCAATCTCTTATTGAGTTCCTAAAACAAACATCACATTCCTCCATCCAAACAAATTTAACCCCTTTCCGTGTTAACTTAGTTATCGGGCTAGATAACCATGAAAAGTTCTTAACAAACGGTCAGTAATAACTTGACAAGACTAGAAAACTAAAAATCTCTGTAACATTTTTGGGTCTTGTCCATTCATCAACTACTTTTGTTTTGGTAGGATCAACTATTATTCCATCCTTATTTACAATGTTCCCAAGAAAAGAAATCTGTTGCAACCAAAAAACACACTTGTGGAATTTTACATATAGTTTCTTTTATTTTAATGTTTGTAAAGCAACCCTCAGATGTTTTTCATGCTCTTATTTATTTTTAGAAAATACCAAAATGTCATCAATAAATACAACCACAAACTTATCCAAGAAATCATGAAATACTCTATTCATAAGATTCATGAATATAGCAGGTGCATTAGTTAATCCAAACGTCATAACAACAAATTCATAATGCCCATATCTAGTACAAAAGGCTGTTTTCGGGATGTCATCCTCCTTCACCTTTACCTGATGGTATCCAGATCTCAAGTCAATCTTGGAAAAGTACTGAGCTCCCTGGAGGTGATCAAATAAATCATCAATATTAGGCAAATGATACTTTTTTTTAACATTGATGTTATTCAGAGCTATATAATCAATGAAAAGTCTCATGGAACCATCTTTCTTTTTAACAAACAAAATAGGGGCTCCCCATGGTGAAGTGCTAGAACGAATGAAGCCTTTTTCAAGAAAATACTGCAACTGATTTTTCAATTCAAGAATTTCTATTGGATCCATACGATATGGGGGTTTTGAAATTGGCTTAGAATCTGGAACTAAGTCAATTGTGAATTCAACTTCTCGATCAGGTATGACACTGGGTAACTCATCAAAAAAACATCAAGGTACTCATTTACCACTAAAACATCATTAATTTGAATAGTTCCCTTATTTTCAACAATATGAGAAAGATGAATTTAATTTCCATCTTTTAATATTTCTCAACTTCCTGATATATTATCAATTGTATGGGTTCATTCTTGTATACAAACTGAAACTCTTTCTAAAAAACAACTTCTTTTTCTCTACAGTCAATCTTAGCAGGATAATCAGAAAGTCAGTCCATCCCCAGAATAACATCAAACTCGACTAAGGGTAGAACAACAAGGTTTGAAGGTAAAGTCTTTCCACATACTATAATAGAAATATTCTTATAATTCCTCTTTGCTATAAAATTTCCCCCCTGGTGTTTTAACAATAAGTTCGAGTCTCATTTTTTGAGGTGATATTTCCAATTTACTAGAAAATTTCTCAGAGATGAAGGAATGTGTAGACCTCGTATCAAACAAAACTTTAGAAAAATATGAGTGAACAAACAAAGTACCTGATACAACTTCATTGGATGTCCCAACATCTACTGACGTAGTCGCAAAGGATCTCACTACACCTTTCTGCTTGTAATCTGGCTTCTTTGCATCATTCAGATCTCTCTTTGGGTAGACATTTTCATAGTGACCCATCTCACCACATTTAAAACACTTTACAGTTTTCTTATCAGGATTATTCCTAGGATCATTTTCATTGCAATCTCAGGCCATATGTCCAAACTTACCACATTTAAAACACTTCCCAGTTTTTCTAAGACATTCCCCAGGGTGTTTCTTGCCACACTTTTCACAAACTGGAAATTGGATTTTCTTACCATCAGATTTCTTTGGTTGATTCTTACCCATTGCTTGCCAACTAGACATATTATTCTCTTTATTTCCAAAATGCACGTGATCATCATCAAACTCCATCTCTACCCTCTCAGCACATCAGACAAGTTTCTCATAACTTTTGAATTCACGAGAGGCCAATGCCCTTCGATAACTTGGATTCAATCATGAGTAAAAGTGGTTGATTTTGCTATCAAGATCCAGAATAATATTTGGAGTATACCTCACCAGTTGGGTGAAGTTATCTTCATACACACCCACTGAATCTTTCTCCTTCTGTTTTAATTCAAGGAATTTCTTCTCCATTCTTAGTCGCACCACCTTAGGAAAATATTTTTCAAGGAAAAGACTTTTAAATTCATCCCACTCTAAGGCATAAAAATCCTCTCTACCCCTGATATTCCTTACCATTGACCACCACTGATCAGCTTCCCCTTAAAAATGATAAATGGAAAGACTTACCTTTTGATTGTCTGAACATCCCATAACATCGAATATCTTTTCAATGGATTTGATCCATCCTTCAACTGCTACTGGGTCAGAAGATCCATTGAATGAAGGAGGATGTTGTCTCATAAAATGTTCCACTACTGTCATGTTCCATTGTGGTACCTCTATTGTTTCTCTTGCATGGATTCCACAACCATTTACTTCCTACGTTAGCTGACCCATTACTATCACAAACTGCTTAGTTCCAATCCCTACCATTCCGGGCTGTAGTTCCGGAAGGATTTTATTCTGTTAGTGCCTCTCCTCTTCAGTATACCTATTCCTTCTACGGACAACCATTTTGAACAAAAATTTCTTAGATAAAGCAACATGGTAATATTTAAATGCTATTACATTTCAAATTAAACATAAAGTGAAAATAATTTATGGTATTCTATTAACATCACCCTAACCCCTAAAGTTATCTAAACCATCCTCTGATACCAACTATAAGGACCCGACCTTATTACACACATAATCTTGAATTTAGTCAAGAAAACACTTCCTTTTACATTGAATATCTTTTCAAGTTTATAGCTTTATAGAATTAGGGAAGTACATTCATGAAATTACACATTATTACAGAGTGGATACCATAAAAACAGTTCCCATTTTGTTCAAAATATAAATCATAAAAATTTAAAACAAGACTCCTTAACAATTCTTCAACATTTAACATGTCTTCCTTCCTTGTATTACACATCCATTAACCTGTGAAAAGTCATTTAAAAACTTGGGATGAGAAAAAATCTCAGTAAGGGATGGAAAAGAAGGAAAAATCACATTAGTCCATGAATACTCATAACGTATGAAAGCATTTTCAAAAGACATTCTTGTCACCCATATATACTTACTTTGTGTAAGACGAGATTTATACAAGATCCAAAAAAAACATGAGAACATAAATATAATCATAAAGGTATATTGGGGAATTACTTATATAGTCTTGTAACCATTCTTGTCTACCTTATAATTTGTAACCCTCACGACTACCTTACTTTGTGTAACCATCGCAGTTACACTTGGAGTAACCATACAGACGACCTCCAACATACTCATACCAAATGAATTGGAGGGAGATATAGGTCCCAAACTTCATCATAAACAATTCCCAATAACCAAAACATAATACTACAACATGAATAATTCCAAAAAACATTACTTTGGAATTTCGTAAAACCGAATTTAAAAAGAGGATTTTTAAAGAAAAGTCCCTTATAAATACCATACAATTGAAGAGAGACTTAATAGAGTGGATGGAGTATGTATATATACTGTAAATACACAATAATAAAACATAATATAAACAAAACCCATCACATAAAAAATTTAAATATCACATAAATAATGAAGTAGAAGGTTAACCCAAAGAATGGAAATCGGGTTAAGAATTACCTTACCTCAGGTTTGTATTACTTCCAACTTGTTTAAACCTCCTGTATAATGGTTAAAAGAGTGTTATTAATATTTTACAGAAACATGTTCATGTTTATAACATCTTATATGATAATTTAATAACATCATTTCACCCTTTAATTGTTAGTATTTTTCCACTTGCACTGTTTTTGGGTGAATTCTTTACATGATTTCCAAGATTGGTTCATGATGGATGTTCTTGTCGATTGGAAGTGAAACTAAAGAATTGGAATGGAGTAGTATTTACATATATACAGTAACATAAATTATTCCATTCATCATTTTTAATTCTTACATGAGGATGATTCATAAGTTAGAACATTAATGATGTTCGTTTAGATCATTTTAGTGGTTATTTGATAATAACAACCCCGTTTTGTCTTATAAATTAGAACTATGAGTAAAAAAGAATTACAGAACCATGGGTGAGTCATAAAACATATATTATAACCTGTTTCTACCATATAAATGGTTTCATGAGCAGACTTGAAATAATTAATGGAAATTGAAATCACATCGTCCACGATGTTGATAATTCGACACAAACAGACAATGTTTTTATTCTTTAAATAAGTGGGAGAGGAGAAGAATAATGATGAGTAATTTTCCATAAACATGATAAAATATATAATATACCTGATTTATGGAGATTTCATGCCTCTTGGGTAAGGAGATATGAAGAAATAATAAGGAAAGAACTCAAAATAAAAGAATAATTGTGAAATCGCTTACAAAAATTCGGCAGCCTAACGGCTACGCAACATGGTTTTCGAAAGTATTAAAAAGAGAGGGGACAAGGGTCAACCATCCATAAATGAATCATAATATATAGTAGATCAAGAATAAGAATAAAATAAGAACATGGTATGGAAACTTGAAAGTTATACTACATAAAAGAGAACTTGAAAGGAAAAAGAAAGAACGAAGGTTGGGACCTTGGGGGCTTGAGGAAACCTTGGGAGGACTAATACGAAGGTAAGGAGGCCAGAGCTTCCTTGAGGGAGAATTGGTAATGAATTAAATGTAGGGAAGAGTTGGTATTTATAGGAAAAGTGAGGGATTATTTTAATAATTTTCAAGGGACACCTCATGAGTGGTATTTACAAAACCATGAGCTTGCCCATGGTATTTGCCCACGGTATAAGCCACTTGGTACACCTCACATATTATTTAACTATACACAAGTAGACCAGATTTATGACATCATTATTATATCATTAATGATGTCATTAATACACCGAAACTAAAAACTGTATTTTTTACTATTCACCAAAAAATCAACTGTTTCAGAAAAATTCGCAAAATTCATCCTAACCATTTATCGATGTGTAGATTTCAAAAATGAAGTCCATTTTTTGAAAATAATTTTCTAAGTATTATTAATTTAATTCTTATATAAAAGCATAATTAATTCAAAAATTAACAATTCTAATTCTGTAACTACTTCTATATCACAATGAAAAATTAACCTAGATGCTATTATCTTAAAGCCTTAATAAAATAAAATAATAATAAAATTCACTATTCATTAGGGTCATATCACTATTCATATTACTATTCATAAGGGTATGTTACTATTCACCAAAAAAAAGTTGGTTCCAATAAACTCCAAATAACATACTGAACATAATTGTAGATGATAGTTTCTTGAAATTCAGAACATAGAAGTAGAAAAGTTATGTTTTAAAGGATAATTAAAAATATCTACTTAAAACAAAGTTCCATGAATTTCTATTTATTTTTAGAAAAACTTGGGGTGTTACAATGTATACTAGATTTTGGGAATGGAAAAATATTTTAAAAAGATAATTAGTGTGGATTGTTTTAAAGAGGGAAAGCTGTGTTGGGTTGTTTAAATGATTAAAAGAATATTTTCTAAATGTATTTAAAACTAGTGTTTATGACTGTTTTGGGAAAGGAAATATATAGATTCTATGGTGATTTCCTATGAAGTTGTTTTATTCTCACACCCTACTTATTCTACTTGGCATTGGTAGACCCAAGATGTTTTTCAGGTTCAGGTTTATGGTTCATTTTTCCTTTGGAGTAGGTTGGTCTTGTGGTTAGTGGTGAAAAAGTGGTCACATGGAGATCATGTCAGTTACGGTTTTGGTTTAGTTCTCCTTGTAGTTTCTGTTTCTTTTAGTTGTCATTTTATCAGATCTTATTGATGTATTTATTGATGTTTTGTTATTGTTGGTTATGATGTGTTCTTAGTTTGGTTAATTGATCCTGATTTTTTGGGTAGAAATTATTCCATTTTTTATTATCTTTGATTTCTGGTGCTATTCGCCAACCTAGGAGGATCAAGAATGCCTCTCGGGCCTTATCTTGGGCTGAGTTGGGTGTCAGGTTGGATGTAATTTTGGACCGATTCATGAAAAAATAGTACTAGAGTAGCCATTTATTATTTGCTGCATTAGGTAGATTGGATATTAGGACTATTGGGACTCGGTAGGTAGGTATAGGAAGAATGTTATGAACCCTTTATCATTCTGATCCTTGAGTTTCTAGGAGAATTATATGATTTGATTCTTTGTTTTTGTATTAGTTTGTATGGATAGGGGATGACAACCGAAGTGATATAGTGTGGTGCGGTGGTCTCACATGGACTAGTTATTAGTGCTTGATTGGTGCATGACCCACTAACCATGTCACTGGGTAATGCATGAATAATAGTTCCCTATCCCTAGAGTTTTCGTGAGTTGTGTTTCAGTTAGTTTTTTGTTGGTGTGAGTGGATTTTCAAAGGGAAAATGGTTTTTAGGGAAACAGAGTTTTCCAAAAAAAGTGGTTTCAAGGGTTGTATTTATTTTGAATGTGAGTTTTGGTGATTAAATTGGATTTGAAGGTGATTTGGGTATTTAAAAGTGGTTTTGAAATTCAAATTATTTTTAAAATTAGAATCAAATTATGGGTATAAAAGAGGTTTTTGGTTATGTTTTTATTGTTTAGATTACAAGCCAGATGTTTTGTCTTGAGGCATTCTTTTTGGTTGAGGTTTTATCAGATATTGATTTTTGTTCTGTGTTTTGATGTTGTTCAAAATATGCCACCCATAAAGGTCCCCAATGTTTTTAGCGAGTTTCATCTAGTTTTTGGCCTTGTATAGAATCCTATTGGATTTTTGGAATTTGGATGTTCTTGATCCTTTACTATATTCTGTGGAAATCGAGGCTAGTTATAGGTAGTGGAATGGATTAAGGAAGTTGAGAGTGTATTCAGATCAATTGGAACTCCCAAATCTATGACAATGTGTGCTATTCTTATCTCATTCAAAGGTATAAGTTTGGATCAGTTGAAGGTGATTCTTCTATCATCGCTATAATTTCGAATGAATTGGGAAGTGTTTAAGGCCACTTTTGTTTGATGGTTCATAGTTGAGTAGGCGAATGCAAGAAAAGCGACTAAGCTCTTGAGTTTTCAACAAGGTTGGAAAAAGGTAAAATCCAATGTTGACCATTTCAAGGAGTTGGTTTCTTTTTCTACAAATATAGTGTCACCGGATCTGTGAAAAGTTCCCTTTTCATCTGGGGTCTTCATCCAGAGATTAAGGAGTGAGTTCTCTCATATGATGATGATATGTTTGAAAGGTTGGTTGATGAGGTGTTCTTAGATGAGTTGGTTCCTAGAGTGCATCCTGTGGTGGTCATAAATCCAGTTTATCTTGGAACTCGTGAAGGTTCCCCATCTGTATAGGGGTGTATGCTAGATGAACATATTTCTGAGGAGTTTACTTTATTGTTTCCAACTTCTTTTTCATCGGACTATTTGATCATGTGTTTATAGTGTAGTTTTTTTGAGCATTTGAAGCCGTCTTGTTATAATCCTCTGAAGGATTATCATCATTGATGACATTTGGGTCACATGGAGAAATTATACAAGTGAGTTTTCTAGAAAATATAGTTTTGATCAGAGGATTTTAGCTCTTGGATGTGAGGCAGTGGATGCTTCAGGAATCATGGCTCCACCCATAGGCCCTAGAGTGAAGCTTGTATGTAGTTAGTAATCTTGTGGTATAGTGGAGTATTGGTCCATCTTTTTGACTTCAATGTTAGAGTGGATTCATATTAAGTTCTTATATTGTAGTTATATTTTTTTTCTTCTATTAGATTCTATTAATGTAAAATATTTAGTAGCCTTTTATTCTTGTAATTCTAGTGGCGGTTCTTCATTTTGTGGATCTTTGAGTGGTTATCCTTTCAAGAACTGGTTTTAGTTTTTTGTTGTGTTTGTTTGGAGATGTTTGAGACCTGTGGAATTAATAATTCTTGGCTTGGTCCATGGTTTAGGTTGAATTTATCTCTTGGGGTTTCCCTTGGTGTTGTGGGCCTTTGGTTCATCTTGGGAGTTCTCATGTCAGTTCGGTCCATAGTTATGGCATCCTGCCTTTTTATTACATAACTTTTCATTACATTTTACAAATAAAGGATCTTTAAAGTCTAGTGTCTTAGAAATCAGGAACAATATACATGAAAACAACATAAAAAATTACTCTCTTCCACTTTTAAGGCTTATCATAAGTTCATCCTAAGTACAATTATTGCATCTCATAACCTGGAGACATACATCAAAGGAAAGGGTGAGCAGGAGGCCTAGTATGGAAAGCAAGTGATATAATTTTCATGTGAACTTGAGAAATATCAATAAGATCATAGAGATAAAGAGGCATATCATAATAATAACTTGAAACATAACTTTAAAATATGGCTACAACATTTAATTTAGACATTCATGAACATATCACAAAGGTATATCCCCAAGGTATCATAAAAAATTACCAAGGTTATTCACCAAGGTATCGTAAAACTTGTCATCTCTAGAGATTAAATTATTTACCCAATGCATTGAAGAAATATCAGGGTTCACCCTTAGTATGTATTTATTTTCATGTGAATCACATAGATAATAATCTTAAATTTCATAAATAACCCAAAGAGAATAAAAGAAATGGGTTTCATATCAAAATCACGACGTTTTAAAAAGTGCTTAAAAACAAGATCATCAAGTCATTTATAACCCATAGAAAGAGAATAAGGGTTATATGTATGTAAAATAAAGAATAAAATATATCAATTTTATGTCTTGATGAATACCCCCATAAATAAAATAGTTTTGGGTATTCACATAAAGAAAATAAGATAATTCCTTGAGAGGAAGAGAGAAATTTTGAGACGAAATTTCTGCAGCATAACGACTATATAACATGGTTTTAGAAAACAATAAAAAAAGAGGGGACAAGGGTCTACCATCCATAAATGAATAATTTTACAATATAGGGAAATAATAAAATATAAATAAGATAATGATGTGGATATTTAATGACATACCACATGAAAAGGGAACTTAAAAAAAGAGAAAATGTGTTTTCTTTTAAGAAAATTCGGCAGCCTAACGACGTCACTTAAAAATTCAGAAAATCAATTGATGAGAGTGGAAAGGGTCTATCATAATTTGGACATGAAATGTACAGTAATAAGGATATATAAGAACATATCCCAACATAATAAGATGGAAACTAGAAGACATAACATAAAGGAATTCATGACTTAAAAGAGGAGGGTGAAAGGTTCCCTTACCTTGAAGGGTAAATTCGGAAGCTTGAAGGTTGGGACCTTGGGGGGATTAAGGGAACCTTGGGAGGACTTATTGGGAGGTAAAAAGACCAGAGCTTCCTTGAGGAGGAATTTGGAATGAAATTAATGAAGGAATGGGTTGGTATTTATAGAAAAAGTGAGGGAATATTTTATTAATTTCCAAGGGACACCACATCGGTGGTATTTGCAAAACCATGGGCTTTACCATGGTATTGGCCACTTGGGACACCTCATAAAATATATTAATGTTCAAAATTCTACCAGAATTATTACATCATGATTACATCATTAATGATTTCATTAAACACACCGAAACTCAAAACTGTATTTTCACTATTCACCAAAAAACAAAACATTTTATAAAAATATCATAAATTCACCCTAACCTAATATCGATTCTTTGAATTCAAAAATGAACTCCATTTTTTGAAAATAATTTTCTAAATATTTTTAATTTAATTTTTAAATAAAACCATTATTTAATCAAAAAAACTCTAAAACTATAACTTGTTTTGTAACACCTTGAAAAAGTAATCAAGGTACCATAAAATTATCGTATAACCATAAGATAATAAAGTAACAATTTATGATTAAATTTCATAAAAATACATTTCCATTTTAAATTATTAAATTAATTATAAAATTGTAAATAAAATATTTATGACATACAAAAATACCAAAACTTATACTATGATCGTTTCTTCACTTTTAAGATGTCTAAATTATATTTATACAGACATGGGTGAAGTTTCTATTTTTTTGGGCAATTTACTATTCATTAATATTCATCACTATTCATAAGGGTATGTTACTATTCACTAAACAATTATGTTGATCTTATTTAACCACATTTTCATCCTAATTACAACCATGTATGGCGGATTTTTGAAAATCATTTCATGGAAAAAGTTATTTAATAATAAAATATTTTTTTAATATTCATAAAAATAACACTATTCATCAAATAATATTCATCATGAAAACACTATTCATCCAACACTATTCATAAAAAATTACATTGATCATATTAGACTCTAAATTTCTTACTGATCACAACTGTAGAAGGCCATTTTTTGAAAATCATTTCACATTATTAATTATTTAATGTATACAAAAAATATTTTAAAATACCCTTTTTCCAAAATTCACCAATAATATGGAACTTCTATAAATTCATCCTATATCTAAATAACATTTAAAATCCACAAATTTAACATAATAAGAAATAACATTTTTATTTATATAAAAGGATTACACAACATGACTAAGGTCTCGTTACATAGCCCCTTATAACACCTGCATAAGACCTAAGTGTAAGGTTTGCTATGGTGAAAGAATCTTGGGGTGGCTCGGACAACATTGCCTGAGTGGTGATTTCTATCAGCTTGAACTTCTCCCATAGGATATTCCATTCAAGCTTCACATGTTGAAACCCAGATTGGGCTTGGTCTAGAGAAAAGCCTAGAGATGCTACCTCCTTCCCAAGATCTGACAGATGGGCATTGTACGACCCGAGTCTACTGAATGAGGACATCAACTCCTCTTTCTGTATTAATTAACCAAGATCACTTGTATTTATAAATAATAATCATATCATTAATAGTTTAGTTTCCAACAGTCATATTGAAAAACAATCATATAATAGTAAAAACCCAACAGTCTCATTTTAATTATACTCACTTAATTAATTAAAGGATATATTTTTGTTGAGTATAAAATAAAATAACACACAAATTTAGGAAACACATATTATTCAAAAGTTCGGGTCATTACAGTAGTAGTGCCATGACGTTGGTTAGGTTCTCATAGTGGGGAGAACCCTCCTCTTTACTCTATGATTCTCCTTGTTGTGGTTTCATATAGAGCTGGTTGGGTGTGAAATGTGAAGTTAAAAGGTCACACCGAGGTTTGTGGTTTCGTTTGGCCTTGTGTAGTTTTGGGTTTTGGTTTCGTTCCTTATTTGGATGGGTATATTTCTAGGGGAATAAAGTTTTTGTGGTGTGGATAATTGTCACACCCCAACCATGGATTTTCTTTCATTTTATTATTTTTTTGGATTTGGTTCTTTTGGTTGAGGTTCAAGTTGATTTCCCAGTTTGAATTTTTGAGTTTTGGAGTTTTTGCCTAGTTTTTTAGCCTATGTATGTTTTGTATGCACGGTTTGGGGGATAATAGTGTGTCCTATTAAGGCCGAGGATGTTTTCAGTTCAAATTATTCTTGTATGGTTTGACTTTAATGACTTTATCTTAGTTTTACCTAAACTATGAGAGTCCTAGGAGTAACCTTGTGCCATCCGGGTTGGTGTTTGTGCCATGGTGCATGAATTGCACACAGTTTGGAGAAACTGTGTGGGGAGGTTCTACAATTTGATAGAAATATTTTGAATGGTTGGTGAATAGATTGAAAAACTATGCATCCAAAACATGTGGGGTTTCCTTCCTCTCTATTAGGGTGTGCATTATTGGCACACAATTTTTCAAACTATGTGTCCAAACCATGTGAGTTTCACAAGTGTTTTAAAAACATGAATTTACCCGTATACCCCTTCCCCCTTTTAATCCATTTTGGGTTTCTTTCCCCCCATTCATCCAAGGTGCTATAGGGGGATCCCCAAGACCCTCCCCCTTGCTCTCCTTCATCTATTAAAGCTCTATAAAGGTTCCTAGGTAAGTTTCCATTAGTTTTTAGTCAATTTTCTCATCCTCTTCTTCTTCCCTCTTGCTTTCTTGGTTATTATTTGGTGGGTTCCCTCTTTGGACAAACCCTAAGGGTTAGAGTTTATGTCTAGCTTGAGTTTCTTTGGTTCTAGGGTGTGTGGTTTATCTATGGAGGTTTATTTCTTCCTTCTCCTAAAGTTTCATTGCATCTGCAAGTCGTTGAGGTAGTCATTTCAGTCCATTTCCTTTCCAACACATTCCATTTGTTACTTGAGTGTTTCTAATTGATATATAAACTTTTTTCTCATGTTTCTGATGTATTTGTGTGTTCCATTATGTTGGAAAATTTGTAAAAATGGGGTTTCAAAGGGTTTATTAAAATATGCCTATATATTTATGTATGTAAAGTGTTTGATGAAATTCCACTTGGACTTTTTAAAATGAAATTGGGTTTTTTGAACTATACTTGTCCCTAGTTATGTCTTGGTAGTATGGTTTTCCTTTTTAAATGAATTTTGTGGGTGTATTTGGGTGATTCTCAAGGTTTGGTTCTTGAGTGTGGACCCTTGTACTGGGTTTTAATGCCCTTTGTGACTCTTAAAATGAGACTTTTGGTATTTTTTTGGCTTATTCAATTTGTGTAATGCGTGTGATGATTCTTTGAATTGGTTTTTTTAATCTTATTTGGTTTTGAAAAAATTTAATGCCATTGGATTTTGGAATATCCATAGGCGCACGAATTGCACCTATGGTTAGGAACACAAATAAGGATGGAATTCTAAATAAATGTTTATCTTAACCTTGGACATCAAAATACCTTTCCTTTATTATATCACATTTCTTCCTTAATACTACTCTCTTCAAATGGTTATTTCAAACCCTTTTTGTTTTATTAAATTTTCCTCATTTTCAAGTGACTCAAATGTGGTTTCAATGTAGTGTTTGAATTTATGGACCATTTGGTACTTTGGAATATGGATAGTTTCTAAATAGAATGAAGGTCGGTTTGAATTTTTTGTGTATGTTGTATGTTTTCATATTGGTTTTTGAAATGGTATTGGAAATGGAATTAGATTTGGAAATGTACGTCTCAATTGGCACTTTGAGATTCTTTGGAGATTTTTTTTGAAACTCATATGATGTGATGGCATGGTTGGAATTTTGTGGTATTTTTGGAAAATGGTTTAAGAATCATATAATGGGATGAACCAATTGAAATATATGTTTGGTTGATGTGGGATGGGAACCCCTATGGTGGATCCTCTGAGTAGAGGGTCATCACATAGATGGTGTTGGTGTTTGGGCTAGGCAAGCATCGTGGTTATGAGTTTTAGTTTGAGCCACATATTTGAGGACCTACCCACTCACCATGTACTATTATCATGTGATTCTTCGATGTCATCTAGAGGGTAGATTGAAAGTTTCTTATTGACCCTGATTAGATGGGTTGGTACCCCTGGATTATCTAAGAGGCTAGGTGGGATGTGCCACTAGATTGGCTAGTTTAGATAAGTAAGTTGGTTATTGGATGTGAAGCTGCACCATACATCAGTAGGTGAGTCCGAACCGATTACATCTAGGGATTACTTCTAGAGATGCTTAGGAAACACCCATGATTATCTATATGTATGTTATGTTTACTTTTTCTACACTTGGTTAATTTATTTATTGCTATTGTTTACTTGTATGTACTGTTTATCTTATTTTTAGCATAGCCTCTTTATCTTATTGTTGGGTTTCTCACTTGGGTTTGGGTTTTATAAACTATATTTTGGAAATGGAAAACTGTTTTAAAAATAAAAGCAGTGTGGGTTGTTTTAAAGAGGGAAAGATCTGTTGGGTTATTTAAATGATTTATAAAATACTTTTTTAAATGTATTTCAAACTAGTGTTTTTAGAAAGTTTCTTTAAATAAAATTTATGGATTCTATAGTTATTTTCTACTAATTTATTGTGTGCTCACACCCTACTTGTGACACTTGGCATTGGTAGACCCAAGATATTTTGTAGGTTCAGGTTTATGGTTTGAGTTACTTTTGGAGTGGGTTGGTCTTGTAGTTGGTGGTTTCCAATAGGTCATGTGGAGATCATGTTAGTTGTGGTTTTGGTTTAGTTCTCCTTGTACTTTATAGTTTTTTTAGTTTCATTTGTATCTGATATTGTTGATGTATTTATTGATGTTCAATTATTGCTGGTTATGCTACATGCTTAGTTTGGTTAAATGATCCTAGTTGTTTGGAAATAAATCATTCCCTTTTTTATTATATTTGATTATCTATGATAGGCACTAGCCTAGGAGGATTTGGAACACCTCTAGAGCCTTGTCTAGGGCTGGGTTGGGTGTTGGGTTGGATGGAAGACCAGACCGATTCGTGACATTAAGTTACTAAAAAAATATTTATGATGTTTATGACACGTTAAATACATCATATGTGGTGAATATGGTTTCATTTATAAAAGAGATAAAGTGTATTTTTTTTAAATGAAAACCTGACATTTAAGGAAATTCAAGCTACTATTACCATGTACTATTTCTCCCACTAATTTGAGAGCACTTATCTCCTCCCTCTCAAGTCCTAGAGATAAATATGGAGGTTTGGGGTATCCTGATCCAAGTTCTCCCACCTATATTGAAGAAACAACGATCCCTCAATTGTATTAATGTTAAAATAACCTTAAAATCTACATGTTAGCATAGGGAGATCAAAGATCAATATTTATCAAGCTTCTGGAGCAGGTGTTAATGATCTAGAGAGATCCAACTTCGGTTCCTTCAAGTGATGATCTCCAAAGACTAATATAACATGTTTCCAATCAAAATTGGAAGAGGTATGATTTCAATTTATTTTTTTGTTCTTAAATTAATTTACATGATATCTTTAAGTTGTAACTGGGTTGCAATTATGCTAGTGACGACATCACATTATCTATCACAATATAAAAAAAATTAAATTCATGCTTTTTATGGATTCCACTACATGCCTAGTACTAATAATTGGTATTATAGCAAGCTTTTAATTTAATTAAGTCGAATTAAATATTAAATTTTCATTTATCAGAGAAGAGGGAATCTCTGTGGTCTCTCTTCCATAAATGGAACATCGATCAGAGATCAGATGACAGAGTTATGGTCATCCAAAGATCGAAATAATAATTATTTAGGCTTAAAACCAAGAATGAATATATATTTATATTTATTTCACTGGTGAATTATTATTTCATCGATTATTGGTGACATTAGGTCAGAAGTGATGTTTGGAGTCTTGTCTATGCGGGATCTGTTCGGCCGAGCTTCAGTACTGAGGAAGTCCGACTCAATGTAGACTTATTTAAAAGCACATTGTAACACACACACACACACACTCATATATATATATATATATATATATTAGACGCTATAGGGGTGTGTGGCTTCCATGTTAATTCAGAAAAATGAAAAAATTCTAAGAATAATGAATCAATATTTTAGAAATTTATTTTCTGTTTCAAAAATTAAATTTTAATTTTTGGAATGGTAAAAAAACTTTTAGGGACCATGCAGTATATATTATGTGAATAAAAATTAGTGTATGTTATTTTAATTCATATTTAATGTCATTGAGTTATTTTTTTCACAAATTCAATGTTATTACACATTTATTTGTGTGACGACCAATCATGAGCGGTGACCGGTCAACATATGTTTGAGTTTTATTTATTTATTTAATTATTGCCTACAATCATTGTTTTTAGTAAATGATTAATTAAATAGGTGATCTTCACATCGTCTGCCTTCTTCATTTTATATATAAGGGACTGCGTATCCACAAGATCTATATTGCATGTGTATTACTCATTCCCATGATCCCCTCGCCTATGTATGAGTATTTATGTATTATGATGAAGACAAACTAAGATGTGGATCATGTCGATGTGAGATGAAGATCTAAAAAATATGTAAATACATTGAAAGGTGGTGGGAACTGTGACATGAGTCAAACACGACTCCAGTAATTACCCATAAGGTCACAGTTGATCCATTTACACTAAATGAATCAACCAATAATATATTCTCATGATCAATTTTTCCTTTTATTTAATTATTCATGGTTTATTATTATTTTTTGAATGTACATATTTACATGATCACATAGAATAATAAACTAGCATGCATAGATAAAAAAATTTAGACGCAATGAATGTTTTATATTTAATGTATTGTCAAGTTGTGAGAATGATCACATAATACATGAATATTAAATAGAATATTATTTCATTCATCTTGAAATAATAAAATACCACAAAGAAAAATTAATTCATAACATCTTCCATCACTTAAATTTGG
The DNA here is from genome assembly GCA_963277665.1 of Viscum album. Taxonomy (NCBI): domain Eukaryota; kingdom Viridiplantae; phylum Streptophyta; class Magnoliopsida; order Santalales; family Viscaceae; genus Viscum; species Viscum album. The sequence continues at coordinate 795,229,857 of OY728129.1, forward strand.
ATATAACCAGGTTTATAAGGTGATCATCATCACTAGTTGAGGGTAACTCTTACTACCATAGATTTCTTATCAAAGCAATGAGTTGAATTAACTAAACTTGGTAGAAAACTAATATCCATATCTAGCTTGGTTTGATTTTAGAGGAAAGCATTGAGAAATGAAAAGTTATCCTTTGTATGAGATGAGAATCTTCTCAACAAATCAAGGAGCCATGAGTTAATGTGGTTGGATAGAAAAAATCCTACCTTGAAACTCTCTAAGTAGTGGTGTAGCCATAATTTGAACTATGGTGAGAAGTTTTAAGGATCCTTTCTACTAGAATACTCAAGAGATTGATTATTCTAAATCAAGTAGTTGAGGGTTAATAGGGTTCAATAAAATATTGATATACATTTAATATAATAATTCTATAATGTTTAAAAAACCAATAATCAAGATAAAAGTGCTAATATGTTTATGTTTATTTTTTTAGAAAATTGAAATTAATACCAAAAATACATTGTGGTCAATATTGGAAAAAACATGTCTTCACTGACATAAATGTAAAATAGTGGTATAAGCTCTTGCACATAGTACTACAATATGAAAGGAATTTATATGTGGTTGAGTCCCCACTACCTAATCAACATATTTAGGAAGCATGTGAGGATGATAAAGATTCTTACAGGAGACCCATGAACGAAGTATTTTATCTTTATATCATAATGCTAACATTAATTTCCAAAGAGTTGTAAATGAAATATGGGGAAATGGATGAATATACCATATTGTATCATATCTAAGAAGTCTATGAGTAGAAATTAGAGTGAGAAATAAATTATATTATGATCAAAATGATCATGTATATATTGGAATATGGAACTCCAGATGGTACTCATGTACTTAGGATGATAAAGTACATTGATCAAATAGAATAATTAGGATTCAATAAAAATAAATAACTTTTAGTTCATCTAATTCTCTCATCCTTACCACCTAATTTCTCCAGTTTCATTAAAATTCATAAAATTAATAGTTTGGAGAAACCACTTAAATATCTATTAGGAAAGGTTTTCCAAGAAGTTGATAATTTAAATATAGTTAAATATTCAATTCTTAAGTTGAATAGTAAGAAAGACAAGGGAAAACTTCCAACCACAAGTATACCACAAAAGGAACTTTAGTAGCATAATTTTATAAAAATAAATATATAATTGAACAAGAGGATATTTTATTCACATCTATCAAGATAGGACACTGGAAGATAAACTATAATGAATTGAAGAAGAAGTAAATACTAGATTCTACTTCAATTATAGTCATTATTAAATGTAATATTTTTTATACTCATTGAGAATTATATATAATATTTCCTTATATATTAGTTTCTAAGAACATGAACTAAGGAAGTCAGGAAACATTATTAGAAGTTAAGGTGTGTTCTCCAAGTGGTTCAAAAATAATGATACCTACGTCAATGGATAGAAGAACACATTTTTATTGCCAAGTGAATGGTTCTTATGAAACTATAATTGTGTATTGAATTCTACCTGAGAATTTAGTAATAAATGTTTTTTATGTTATTTCATACAAAACCAATATTTTAGTGATACATGAATCATTAACAATAATTGATGAATATAATATGTAAGACTCAAATACCTAGTTGTGGTAAGATAATTTTTTTTAGTAAAACAAAAAGTAGTTTTCAAGGATATACCTAGTATGATATTTAGACTCTCTTGATATAAAAACCTTAGGTATTATTAACAAATTTACTTATCTAGTTTTGGATAAGAAACCTTTAAAAATTAAGGTAAGCCACAAAGATTTCAGATTTAGTTTAACTAGAGAGTGTGAACTATTCCAAGGAGAAGTTATAGGTAAATTATTATATTTTATGAGATTACTTTAAGGTTTTTAAGGAATATAAAAATGAAGTAAGGAACATTCATAGTTTGAATATATGAGTTTCTTTGGGACCATGATCAAAAAATTAAATTGAATAAGCATTCATAAATCATAAAAATATAGAGTGGAGTAATTCCTACACTAACATTTCCTTATACAAATCAGGGTCATGGTGTGAGTAAAAGGAGGATCGATGATGAGTCCTATATGAATTCATTGATCATTAAAATATAGAGTGTATTTATTCCTAAACCCACATTTCCTTATACACATCATATCCATACTGTTAGTAGAAAGAGGATTAATGATGAAACTTATATGTCAACCAAAGTCTTTCATTATTTTTGAGGCATGCTTCAAAAATAGAGGCATTAATTCATAAACATATTCTAATTATAATGAAAAATGGATATCATATGAGTAATAGTAATAAATAAATCCATAATTTCATAATAACACGTGTTTATATGATAAGATATTGTTAAGAATAAATCACTAAACAAACTTACACCAAGAAAAATACAATGTGAATATATGGTAATTATCCTAAATTTTACATAGGATGTTATGTAAATTCCTATGATAGAAAAGTTATATTCAAGTGATAGACTATGTTTCTATAAAAGGGTGCACATCACTACTTGAGATAGTGAGAACAATATTGACTTGGGTTAAGTCAAGGATGGAGATGCACAAGTAGTTGGCATAGGAATAAGTTCCTTAAGAGCTTGTTGAAAAGGAATGTTCAAGAGACACATACATTATTGGAAGGTTAAAACCATAGTAATTTTTTATTTTCACTATGAAGAGTGATACATTATTCATTGAAAATAATAGATCCTATAAGGAGTAGTAAATGATAATCAATTATGATTGAAAAGATTATATGAATTCTGGAAAATGGATTCCATGTACCAAAATCAAGTTTGTATTTTGGTAGTTTCTCTAGTTGATGTAAATATATTGATGGATATTCAAGATAAAATATACATGGGTGGTACAAGTGTGGATGATTAAATCCATTTTAATTCCACTTGTTATATAAAATTTCTATAATCATTATATTACGCATTGGATGTCAAGATCACCTTTCTTGGAGGGTGTTTATATGATGAAAATAGAAAAGGCTGATGACAATAAAGAATTCCAATAAGAAAATAAAGTTTTAGAATTCTATTTATAGATTATTTCAATCTTTGAGATCATGGAATATTCGTTTGGAACAAAAATATTCTAGGTGTCTATACTAGGTTAGTGGGAGCGCCACTATTTTCCAAGTGAAAATATGTTGATAACATACGAGAAATGGTTATTTAGTCTTACAGTTAGTTAAGACCAGAATGAAAGTAACTCTCTAAAGAGTAAATTAAATTAGAAACCCAAGTTCCAGGGAGAAATATTCATTCAGTTAGATCTATAGGTTTCTTATACCAAATCAAAGTACATATACTAAGAATTTACTAAAAAATAAAAGTTGGAACAATTTGAGAGAAATTTGTTACCAATGTCACATGACATAAATATCTCCAAGAAGACATGTATTAGACATAGGAGGAGATTATAATGGTGAATAGAATTCTATATGATTTAGTGAAGGATCCATCACATATACCATGCCATGTACTATATATGATATTTCCAATATATAATTTATGGTAGACGAATATCAGATAAAACTAGGATGATTTCATGAGTTGTATTCAATACTATCTAATTATACATGATAAAGTAAAATGGATATGTACCCAGTACTTAGTGAGGAAGGGATACTAGTTATAAAGGGATACATACTTTTCTTCCTACAGATCAATAAGATCTAATATCATAGTTTGACAAAGGTAATGAGAAAAATAATCTCATTCAAGCCAGTGGTAGTCCTATCTAAAATTACCAAGTATGTTGAAGCTTCTGATGCAGTTAAAGAAGTAGTGTGATAATTCAAAACTATTTATTCTATTTATTGTTATTTTAACAAAGGTATTAACTAATATTTATAGATTATGCAGAGGAAAAAAAGGTTATACTCAATGATATAATCTCTTATAAATATTTACTCAAGGAGGTGGAGTCATAGATAATAGAGCAATCATGTAATAAAATGAGGTAGACCCAATAATTAAATAAATAACTCAACAGAAGTATGATCTTTTCATGCGAGAGGTAACAAGTTGATCATTATCAAGTTGTCTCTAGTGAAAGTGGGAGTGTTGTAAAAGTAGTCTCCCCAAAACCAAATTTAAAATTAATTCTCAATTACTAAATCATGAATGCAAAGAGTTAGGCATAATGAATACTTAACACAATAGTGTTGAAACTTTTATGCCACTATTTACATAGAAACATCCTTATATTATTTTCTTATGAACATATTATAGTAGTTTCCAACTATAATGAGAACATAGAGATAATATGACATTAATCTTATACATATGTTCTACGGTCTAGATACATCAAAATGATTGAAAAAAATATGATGTATGACTATTAGGTGATGGGGGATCATAAATATTTATTCTTATTCACATGGATTTCACACTTAGTAATATTAATTGGAGGAGATTATAAGGATTGATATGACAATAGGAACACCATATGATTCAGGTGTCATGGGTTGTTCCTATCTATGAACATACGTATTGGTCAATTAAATTGAGATCATTATCAATGTATAAATTTTGATCATGTACTTTGATTCTAGATGATATCCATGAAATTTATATCATGGTGAGGTAGCTTTAATCCGGTGCATCATTAGTGGTATGACATTGGTTGAATAGCCAAGAGAGAATTTGTTTCCTCTGAAAGGAGGAGATATCTCAGGCCCAATTTACTAGGATGATAGTACTATTATTGAATCCATGACCATGGAAGTATAAGGTAAGTATATATAGTAAGTACATGAATAAATAAATCTAGAAAAGATGATGAAACAAAGTGTGCATCCTACTTTATTAAGATATCATATGAAAAAGAGACTATATCACACAACATGTTTTTTTAGGAGGCTCTCATTGCTATGACTATACCTTATATCCTTAGGGTACATGATGTGTTTTTTTACTCTAGTAATATTCTATGATTAATACTCACTATTATCTAGATAATTACCTAGAGGTTTTCACACAAAGCATATTAAAAATCTTGGCAAATTCTATTGAATTAGAGTTTTAGGACATTGTGAGCCCTGTGGCAGGGCCCGGGTAATGTATGAGTTATAAATGATCACATGGAAATAAATAAATTCAACATTATTCAAGTTTGGAACAATATATATTGAATTTATTTATATATTATATTCATGAGTTATTTAGTGAATATTAAGAAAAACATTTTTCAAAAAAATATTAAATATTAAATATATATTTATGTGGGATAAATGAGTTAAAATAATGACTCGTATTTTAACATGTAACATATTTTAGATGTTATAAGTGAGTTATAAAATATTTATGATATTTATGACATGTTAACTACATCATACATAGTGAATATTGTTTCATTTAAAGGGTTTCATTTCTAAAAGGGATAAAGTGTAATTTTTTTAAATGAAAACCCCCTATATAAGGAAATTGAAGAAAATAATCCCATTAACTATTGCTCCCAAGAATTTTAGAGAACTTATATCCTCCCTCTCAAATTATGGAGATAGATATGGGAGTTTGGGGTTGCTGATCCAATATCTCCCACTTAGATCAAATAAATGAAAATCTTGTGATCGTATAGACATTAAAAGTGCCTTAAAATTTCCATGATAGCACCTGAAGATAAAATATTAATGATTAAGAAAGCTTATGGATCATGAGTGGATGATTCAGAGGGATAAAAATTCAGTTCATTCGAGTGATGATCTCTGATGACTAACATAACACATTTCTAATTAAAATAAAGAGGCATAGTTTCAATTTTTTTGTGCTTAAATTAAATTTTGTGAGATACTCAGGTTGTAACTAAGATGATATTATACTATTGATGATGTCACAATGTTGATCATAACATAAAAAATTTAAATTCTTGATTTTTAGGCTTCTGTTGTGTGCTCGACACCAATAGTCTTTTATCAACAAGAAGGAATCAATAGATAGATTACAATGACTTTTTTCCAAAAGAAGGAATAAATAAATAGATTATGATGTAATAAACTCCTCAATAGAATGGTTTTACATAAAAAATGAAAATAATTTTTTGGACAAGATAAATATGATATTGAAGACTACATGAGTTTTCAAGATATTTTGGTCAGAATCAGTGAAGACCGTCTGTTACATAAATATAATTTAATGGTGATTGATATTAAAAAACCAATAGATATGTTTACTTCTAAACCTATTGACTATTATTGATTATATATATATGAAAGTCTTGTATAAGCATCTTTTAATAAATAATAAAGATCAAATTTGGGTTCAAGATCTAGGAAATGCATCTTCTTGGGATATGCTGATGACATGAATGTGTATTGTTTACGTGATCCCACTTCCAATAAACTTATCATCACTAAAGATTTAATTTTCATAGAAGAAAATGTGAAAGTAATTATTAATAGAGACTTTAAGAAAGAGAATTCATAAAATGTGAAAATCAAGGTAAATAATGTACTAAAAGAAGAACTGGTTTCCTCTGAATCATTACAAGAGCATGATAATTAAGAACCTGTGTATTCCGAACCATGATGGTAAAATCAGGAGAAAAAATCACCAATATGGTGCTATGATTATATCACTAGAACAATACTATGTACTACTTGTTCATGGAGGAAGGTGAACAATATTATTTCATGGAGGAAACTCAAAGTTAAGATGCATCCTTATGGATGAAGGCGATGTAAGAGAAACTTGAAGCTATATACAAGAACAATAAATGAGATATTGTTTCATTATCTAAATAAAGGAAATCCATTGGTAAAAAATGAGTTTTTAAGATCAAACAGGATAAAAATGACTAGGTGGAATGATATCATGTGAATATGGTAGTAAAAGGTTATGCTAAAAAGTAAGGTATTGATTTCAATGGAATATTTTCTCTTATTGTTAGAATCCTGATAGTTTGATTGGTTTTGGTGTTGTGTACTACATATAATTTTCATCAGGAGAAGCTAGATGTGAAGATAATCTTTCTCTATAATAATCATGATGGTGAAATTTATATACTATAAATATAATATTTTTTATAAAAAAAAGGATATCTTTATTTTTAGGTTAAACACATAATTTTATGGTCCCAAGAAGGTGCTAAGATATTGGTATAAGATATTTAATTTCTATATCATGAGTCTAAAATCCTTTTATATATTTTAAGTATTTTATTGGAAATTATTTTATCATTATTATATTATAGGTGGATGACATGTTTGCTGTAGGGTAAAAAAGATCAAATCTATCATTATAAGACACAATTGGCTTGAAATTTTGATTTGAAGGATTTGAGACCTACAAAAAAGATTCTTAAGATGTCAATTTTCTGAGATTGAAGTAATGAGTTTAACTATTATTAAAAAATTACTAAAAAAATATTGAAACACTTCAATATACAAGAACATGAATCAATTTCTAACCTTATTCCTATTTATTTCAAGTTATCCTTTACAATGAGTTCTAATAGCGAATAAAATAGGATGAATATGTCTTAGGTACCATATGAATTGATAATGGGGAGTTTTATGTTCACCATGGTTTGTACTAGAACAAACATTTCACATGTTTTGGGAGAAGTTATTTGGTATATAGAGAATCTTGGATGAGATCATTGGAATATAGTGAATAGGATCTTGAGATACATCAGGGAAATCTTCGATGCTATATTATGTTATGGAGGATCATATTTGACTACCATATGCTATGTTGATTCAAATTTTGCTTGTGATCCTAGTATAAGAAAACCCACTATTTATTATGTGTTTACTCTTGAAAGAGGATTTTTACAATGAGTTTTGAAATCATAGTCAGTTATAGACATTCCCACAACTGAGAAAAAATACATGAAAACTACATATTCTTGGAAAGATCCTATTTAGATAAGAATATGTCTACAAGAGATCAGACACAAACATAATAAGAATACCTTATTTCATGAAATTTAAAGAACCTTACATATTACAAGTAACCCATATTTTCATTAAAGGATAAAACACATTGGAGTATAAAATTATTTTTTTTGAGATGTGGTAGAATAAAGAAGTGTGAACATTCACAAAACCCACAAAAAATAAACCTAATAGATTTCTCAATGGAGATGATTGACTCAGATAAGTTCAGATGCTGTAGATCCTTGATTATACTTGTATAAACATAAGAAATATTTTTTTGACAAGTTATGAAGGATGTTTAAGGATATGATTTGTTTTCAATAAAATCTATAAGTGACAGATATGTTATCTAGTCAATTTATGGAGAGTTATGACATGTAGAAAAATCAATTATTCAATTAAGATATTTTTTGTTAGAATGTTAAATGAGAGTAAACTATGACATATAGGGAGAATTATTATTCAAAATTAAGTATTATTATTAAATTCCAATTTATTATTCATACATTTAAACCTATGGTTTTAGACATGGAATTTATCTTAATAAATTGAGTATGCCACCTCTTCCTTTAATGGTGTGTTGATATCATTCATTTTTCTATAAAAAATTTGGGAGGTGATTCTCCTTGTAATATTAAAAAGTGTGTACATACAATTTTTCATAGCGAAATCCTTTTTCCTTGGCTAGGGTTTTTTACACCATAATTTTTGGGGGTTTTCCCATGAAAAATTCATGTGTTATGTTTTATTTAACTTTAATCATATTTTCTAATAATGAAAGACCATTTGATCAAATTTTATGATTTATCAAATATTCATGGTGGGTCATAAAAATTTTCATGAATATTTTCATTCATTTTAAGGAATTAAATAAATAAATTAAAATTAAATTTTCATTAAAGAATAAATTTGAGAAATCATTAATATGATTCCTTGATTCCTAGATGATAATTTATTATTTATCAATAATGACCATATTATTCCAAAACACTAATTTTATTAATAGTGGAAATTATTTTTTAATTACTTCAGGAAATAAAATTAATTGTATCAAATAACATCCAATTTAGTTGATGAAATAAATAAATAAAAATTTATTGTTAACGTATAAGGACACAATAAATAATAATTTTTTATCTTCTGATATTTATATTGCTGGAAAAAAATTTAATGAATAAAAGTATTTTTTGTCATAATATAAAAATAATTTATTTTCATATTGTCCTTTTGGGATATAAAATACCATATTCAAGACAATATTGATTTTAGAAAACAAAATATTTACTTTTATTTTATGGAATAAAATAAAATCAATTGAATAATTATTCTAATTCACTTCAATGAATGAAATAAAATTATTTGATCAGGTTTTATGTTGTCTTCAAGACTAATGACATGATTATACAATTGAACATTAACTACTGGAAAATGACTCTATCCCCACAGATCTATATGCATAGTTTATAAAAACCATGGGTATATATTTTCTACCCAAACATATACCCATGGTTTTAAAAAACTATTGGTATAGGTTGAGTTATACCAATGATTTTTTTAAAAATCATGGGTATAACCCTTTTACATGGGCAACCTCACTCAGGATCCTCTACCCCATACTAATTTGAATCCCTAGCTCTCCTCTCCCACCAGCCTCAAGAAACCTTAGAATACCCCTACCCTCCTTAGAAGACTTTGGTGTTCCCCCTCCCCTCTTCAGGCAATATTTCACCCATCATCCAAGTGTTATTCCTACATTTTTGGAAGTTTTTTTATTGTGATCTTTGAGTGGTAAGATTTATTTCCCTCTTATTTCTTATCTTGTCTTCTCCTACATCTATTTATTCTTTCTCACATAATTCCTCAAGTAAGGTTTTGGCATGTTACGATTATTCCATTGTTGAAAAAATGGATCTGTTTTTCACGAACCAAATTTGAGTTCCATCCAACTCGACACTCGACCTAATCTATTGCATGACCTGAAGTGCATTCCTGATTCCCATGGGCTGTAAACTAGTAATTGGGTATCAAAAATACACTCTGGGAATGATTTTACTCATGAATATAAAAATAAACAACCCATTAGAATAAAAAATCATTATAAATGATAACCACAACCAAACGAGGTACAACAATTTTCAGATTCAAAGTTTTATAACTTTAACCAAACCCAAAAGTACTAAAACAGAAAGGGAACAAAAAAATATCCAAAAAACTACCATGAAACAAGAGGGACATCACCCTCAAGCGACCACCACTACCACCAACAAGAAGTGGAGCACTAGAAACTGGATCTACCATCACCACCATGATAAATATTTCCTTTACCTGGGCCATACATAATAAAGTCTACATACACCCAAAATTGTATATAGGGTTGATCCAAAGCCCATTAGTATGCCACCTAAAATAAATATTGCATTCTATAACATTAAAAGACAAAAAAATATGCACATTTACATAATAATATTTGAAACATTTCTAAGAAAACATTTTAAGGAAAACTTTCTCAAGAAACACCTTTTAGGAAAAAACATTTCTCAAATAAGATTGCTTAAAATTAAAGAGTACTCAAGGTCTACCATATACCTATGGATATCACAACATCACATAAGAATCACTTCATAAGAGATAACCATGTAAAATCCCTATAGGTAACTAGCACAAGTGGGACCCTATGAACCTCATACCTCGGTGATAAAAATACTCCAACTAAACTACCAACAACATCCTCATGAATGATCCACTAGAGGGGAACACATCCCAAGGTCTAGTAGTCTCCATATCATAATCCAAAACCAAAACAATTCCTATGCATGAGACACTAGAGGGGATCCCATCCCAAGGTCTAGTGATCTCCGATCATATCACATGTTTTTTAGTGCTATATCATCAAACCTGCTAGAAGTATCCAAGCCTTATCCACTTCTAAATCAACTAGCATACTAGTTCTAGTTCATCCACCTAGATACCAGGGATTCTATTTGTGCTCAAATTATATTTCACATATCGCATAAATCATTACTTTCACGTACACATATCAATAATCATAAGCACATAAGTAAATCACCACTTTCTCATTTTCACATTGATGCAACAATCAAAAATCAACATGGAAACCACCATTTTCCATAAAGAAAAACACTTTTCAATTCACACAAACACCAAAACCACTTGGAAATATATTTTTCACTACTTTCAAAATTTATAAAACCCATTTGGAAATGAAACAAGAAGAACACATATGGAATCCAACCATTTCCATGGGAAAATCCCCTTTCAAATTCATACTCACATCAAAAACATTTTATAACCTGATTCACATCATTTTCATAATTCAAAGACACATTTAAGGTATATAAAAAAGAATCCAACAAGCAAAAAAGCCCATTTATATTGTAAAATCCACTTTTAACACACTCAAACATTTAAATCTCTTTAAAAACCCATTTTCACCTTTCACACAAGGCATAAAACATATTCAAGAAACACCACAATGAAGAACGCATTAAACATAACCAATTTCCTTTAGAAATACCATTTTCATCACATGTGCATCTGAATTTTTTTAAAAAATATGGTTTACACCACAAAAATAATTCATAGAACATATTTAAACAATCAAAAATCAATCTAAACTCATCTAATAATGTAAAATAATGGAACCACCAACCTTACACCTATAAATATTTGAAATCTAGTGCAAAACCAAAACCACACCTCAAAAAGACCCTATAAAGGAAATATAGAGCAAAAAACATCAATATTTCCCCAAAAAATACAAGGTCGAACCCTCTTTAGGTCAAAAAACCCATTAGAAATGGAAAAACCAATAAAGAGGGAAGAGAAAACCCAGAAGAAGGGATAAATAATGATAAAAGAAACTTAATCTATGATTACTTGAAGTTCCATGCAAAACTACCCTAATATTAGAGTTAAAAGGCTCCAAGAAGGCTTAGAGTAAGATCCCATGGCTGAAAATACTATATGGGGAAGATGGGTGATGATTTAGGGTTAAAATCAAAGATGGAACAAGAGTAATGTTTCACTTTTTAATGAACTGGACATGTCATATGGTTAGCCCGCATGGTTTTCCAAACCTTGTGATGACCACGTGTCCCTCACTATCAATGAGGAATAATCATCATGGTTTTCCAAGACCATGTGTCAACCATGAAGTCGCTACTATCCAAAATGAACATTTGATGCATGGTTTCCTAGGTGAGGGGGCACAGTTTCCCCAAACCATGCGCCAACCGTGTGCCACCAGCTGTTAAGACCAAAATCTCAATTTTCTCCAAAACATCATGGGGAAACTATAGGATAAATTCAAGACCAAAAATAAAAAAACAATACCTCAAAAAAAATCATGGATGTGAAAATTCTCCCCACCACAAAAATTTTTTTCCCTCAGAAAGTCAACTCGAAGCCCGATCAGAGAAAAAAATGGATACTCCTCAACCCAAGAATTCTACTCCCATGTATCATGCTCATCACTACTATGCTGCCAAATAACTTAGACCAATGGAATATAATTCCCATGAATCACTTTTTTTTTCTGAGAATCCATAATCTGTACCAGCCATTCAAACACAAACGAATCAGGCTCCAATTCCAACTCTTCCCAATTAAACACATGAGATAGATCTGAATTATAATTTTTTCAGTGGAGAGACATGGAACACATCATGAATTGATTTCAACTGAGAGGGAAAGGCTAACCTACATGACACCTTACCCACTCTCTTTATAATCTCAAATATTCTGACAAACCTCGGTGTTAGCTTCCATTGCTTACTCAAACGACGATAACCCAAGAAAGGTGCTACTTTCATAAACATCGATACACCCATAGAAAACTCTAATGATCAGTTACTTTGATCAATATATGACTTATAGGGACTCTATGCCATAAAAAAATGCTACCTGATCAAGTTAACTTTGTTATACGTTTCTTTCACAAGGATCGGTCCCAACAACGTGGTCTCACCTACCTCATCCCAACACAAAGGGGATTGACATGGCTGACCATAAAGATCCTCAAAATGTGCCATTATAATAGATTATTGGTAACTATTTTTATATAAAAACTCAACCAATCCCAAATGTCTATCCCATGAACCTTCAAAGCCCAAAACAAATGCTTGAAGCATGTCTTCCAAAATATGATTCAACTACTTTGTCTGACCATCCATTTGAGGATGGTATACCACACTAAACTTAACCTACAACTGCATCACCTTTTGAAGGCCTTCCCAAAACCACAAGGTAAAATGAGGGTCCCTTCCTAATTTTTTTGATGGAACACCATAAATCCTCACAACCTCCTAAATATACAACTGACCCAACTCATCCACTTTGGATGAATAACTGACTGGAATGATATGGTCTTATTTGGTTAGATGGTCAATCACTACCCATATGGAATTCCTCCCTCATGATGTATGTGCTATCCCAACAATAAAATACATGGAGACCTCATCCCACTTCTAGGTAGGAATAGGTAGTGGATGAAGTAAACCAGAGGGCCTTTGTTTATACGATTTAACATCCTGACATGTATAACACTATAATACAAAGTTAGCTATGTCTCGCCTCATACCTAGCCACACCAACACACATCATAACACATCTTGGTGGAACCAGGGTGAATGGCCTAATGGGACTGGTGGTGATCCTACATCACCACCTTTCTCAACAAAAACATTGCCACAAAGATACCCTTGAAACACAAGACTCCCTCGGGATACAAAAACCAATCACAAGGCATCTCCCCACCATTAAGAAACTTCATATAATGATAGAAAAACTTATTACTTGGATTATCTTTCTGAATCAACTCTATAAGGGAAGATGTTAGTTGAACACTAGATAAGAACACACCTCCATTGTGTTCCTTGATCTCCAGGTGCATTTGAGAAAAAATCCCCATCAAATTCCACACATCACCGAACTCTTTCAATGCCTTAACTAGAATTTTCCTTCTCAAATCATCTTCCCCAACATTACCCTTACTTGGGGTACAAATTATATCAAAATTGAACCCCTAAAGGTACTCAAACCAATGAAACTTCTTAAATTCAAATACTTCTAAGAGAAAATATAGGCTAAAATATTATGATCTGAATAAACCAAAAAAATTTCCTCAAAAAGATAACGGTGACATGTCTTTAGGGTATTCATCACTAATTCTAACTCTAGGTCATGATTTGGGTAATTATTTTCATGAGTCCAGAGTTGGTGAAAACCATAAGCCACCACATAGTCATCATACATCAACACAAATCCAAGAACCATACCATAAGCATAAAAATAGACCATATATCCCTTTCCAAATTCTGGAAAGATCAATACAGGGTCTATGGTCAACCAATGATTTATCTTCTAAAAGGATTCTTAACACTTAGGGATCCATTAAAACTTTACCCCTTTCTAGGTAAGTATTTTGATAGATGAAGAAAGTCCAGATAAATATCAAATAAACCACCTATAAACCCTACCAGGCCAAAAAATCTCCTAATCTAGAAAAAATTATTCAGTTGTTCCCATGAAATAACTGCATTAATATTCTTGGGCTCGATTGATACCCCTCATTATGAGATTACATGACCCAGAAACTCCACATCCTTGATCTATAAGGTGCAATTATAAATATTTTCATAGAGACGATGACCACGAAGAGTGCCCAATGCAATCCTAAAATATCTCTCATGATCTTCCTCAGTCCCTGAATAGACCAGAATTTCATCCATGAATACTATAATAAAGGAATCAAGATACTGGTGAAAAAACCTATTCATTATTTCCATAAAGACCATTGAATCATTTTTTAACCTGAAATTCATGATCAAGTACTCAAAATGGTTGTACTTACTTTAGAAGGTTATTTTCAGAACATCCGACTCTCTAAAATTGACTTGGTGATACCCAGAATGCAAGTCAATCTTGGAAAACCACCTTTCCCCATTAATCTGATTGAAAAGGTCATCAATACAGGTAAAATGGTACTTTTTCATAATAATTACCTTATTTAGCTTCTATTAATTAATGCGCAACTAGAGTGATCCATCAGGCTTTTTCACAAACAGAACTAGGGCGACCCAAGGTGTGATGCTCGATTGAATGAATCCTTTAGATTCCAAATCATCCAATTGAATATTTAATTCCCTAAACTCAGTGGAGGCCATATGGTATAAGGGAAGAGATATAGGCTTTTCCCCAATGCCAAATCAATGGAGAACTCCACATCCTGCTATGAAGGAAAACCCAAGAAATCCTATGGAAAAACCTCTGGGAACTCATTCTCCATAGGTGGTAATCCACTCTCAGGGGCCCCATCATTTTCATCCAACATGATAAATGAGATATGATAATCAAGGTTTCCCAATTCTATAAGTGTAGGTCTAACACGTCTCAACCAAGGGTTCCATTAAACTTGAAAAACTTGGGTAATTCCATTAGGTTCTACCAAAGTCACTCACCACCTATAACAACCGTTGTGCACCTATAAATGCACCATCCAATCCATAACAAAGATCATGTCAAATAGGTCTATTTACAAAACTATAAAATCCCATTCTAGATCGACCCCTGACACGGTGAGTGCACAAGACAGACACCTGAAAACCCGCTCTCACTTATTACCAAGTGGTGCTACCAAATCCATTGCATATGACATAAGATCAGTTGTAAAATATAACACATACATAAGATGGGTGAAAATAAAATAAATAGTGGAACATGTATCAAATAGAACAACAACTAAAGATGATGCAATAAGAATGGTATCTCGAACTATCGTAAGCCTTGCATTCGATTCCACAAGCACTCAATACACTACATGAAGTTGCCTCATCTCTGAATGAGGCTAAGAAAGACCATTGATATGTGGATGTACCCTAAAATGAATCTTCCCAGATGATGATCTAGCCATTCCACCATAACCTCCAAACCAAGAACCCACTATCCTGGATAGTTATGACCAGGATAACATCCCTTTAGAAGCCATAGATCCTGCACCACTCTAATATGGGTGTTCCACCTTATAGAATCATTATAAGTGCCCCATAGCTCTACACTAGTGATAAGGTCTTGGTAGATATGAACATGCAGACCGCATGTGCCCTACCTTTCCACACTAATGACACACAACTAACCTTGCATCCGAAGTCATAGATTAAGAAAACTGGGAAGGATGACCTGAACTACCACCTCCCTTCTTTCCATTCTCATTCTGATTTATCTTCTTCTCAGATGAACTACTACCACCCCTACTAAGAATATACTAGAGAAACCAGACTTTCCCTTATGGTTAATTTATACTATCATGGAACAATCAACCACCACAACATAAGTTTTCATCTTGAACAAGAAGACATGAGATCATATATCTAACTGCAACCTCATCTCAAACTTTTTATAATTTAGCTACTCATTGGAAATGACCTCAGGTGTATACCAAACTAACTCTACAAAGTGGTTAGTGTACTCCATCACAGTATGGTCTCCCTATCTAAGCTCTAAAAACTCCTAAGACCTAGAGAAATTCAAAATCTTAGGAAAATAATGCTCATTGAAGATGACATTAAAGTCCTTCCAACTCATCTTCTCATGCTTCCCAACATGAAAAACTGAGTCCCACCACTTTAGACTGGGTCCTTCCAAAGACTAACACCACATCTCATAAGCATCATGTCACAAGAGATCGAAATGGTAAATCCCTATGGGTAACTAGCACAAGTGGTACCCTATGAATATCATACCTCGATGATCAAAATCCTCCAACTAAACCACCAACAACGTCCTCATTCATGGGCCACTAGAGGAGAATGAATCCCACGGTCTAGTGGTCTCCACATCATAAGAAAAAACCAACAACGTTACCATGCACGGGCCACTAGAGAGGATCCCATCCCAAGGTCTAGTGGTCTCTGATCATATCACATGTTTTTTTAGTGTTGTATCATCAATCATGATAGAATAATCTGAGCCACATCCACTTCCAAATCAACTAGAATACTAGTTCAAGTTCACCCACCTAGAAACCTAGGATTCCCTTTGTGATCAAATTCCATTTCATATATCGTATAAATAATCACTTTTACATACACATATAAAGTATCATAAAGACATAAGGAAATCACCACTTTCACATTTTCACATTGATCTAATGATCAAAATCCACATGGAAACTACCATTTTCCATAAAAAAATCACTTTCTATTTCACACGTACAACAAAACCATTTGTAAATACATTTAGAACCACTTTCATAATTTATGAAACCCATTTGAAAATTCAAAAAGAAGAACACATATGGAATCTAGCCATTTCCATGGGAAAAGACCCTTTTAAATTCATATTCACATAAAAACCATTTTATAACATGCTTCACATAACTTTCACAATTCAAAGACACATTTAAGGTGAACAACAAAGAATCCAACATGCAATCAAACCCATTTATCTTGGAAAATAAACTTTCAACATACTCAAAACATTAAATATCTTTGAAAACACATTTAAAACCTTTCACACAAGGAATAAAACATATTCAAGAAACACCACAATGAAGCACACATAAAACACGACCAATTTCCTTAAAAAAATACAATTTTCAGCACATGTGCATCTCAAATTTTTTTGAAAACATGTTTCACACCACAAAAATAATCCATATAACACATTTAAAAAAATAAAGAAAGCAATCCAAACTCATATAATAATGTAAAATCATGGAACCACCTACCTTACTCTTGTAAACTTCCGTAATCTAGTGAGAAACCACAACCACACCTCAATAAGACCCAATAAGGGAAACATCGATCAAAACATCAATATTTTCCCCAAATCACAAGATCAAACCCCCATTAGGTCAAAAAAACCTCTAGAAAAGGAAAACCCAAGAAAGAGGGAATAGAAACCCTAGAAGAAGGGAGAAATCAAGAGAAAGGATACTTACTTTATGATTCTTTGAAGTTCCTACACCAAAAACACCAAATTATCAGAGTTCAAAGGCTCTAAGAAGGCTTATAGGAAGCTCCCATGGATAAAAATTCCATATAGGGTGGATGAGAGGTAATTTATGGTTAAAATCAAAGAGGTAAAAAGAGTAATTTTACACTTTTTAATGGCCTAGATATCAAGAAATTAACAAGATCCAAAATTAATAAAATTATTGGCCTTCGGGTCATTCAGTCAATGGACTAGATATGTTGCACGATTATCCCAGATGGATTTATAAACCATGTAGAGATCATGTGTCTCTCACTATACAAGAAGAACAAGATGCATGGTTAGCTCGTAAGGTCTTCCAAACTATGTGCCAATTGTGCAGTCTCCACTATCCAAAATGAACATTTACTGCATGGTTTCCTAGGTGAGGGCGCACAGTTTCCCCAAACAATTCTCCACCTTCTCTCAAGCCCAAAATCTCCATTTTCCACCAAAATCCCATGAAGAAACTATGAGAAAAATGAAAGACAAAAAATAAACAAAATAATACCTCAAAACAAAATCATGGATGTGATATAGTTGTGTGAAAAATGGATTCCATGAAATAAATTTTTTTTTATTTTATGTGATGCCTTATAGTTTTTTTGTGAAATTAAATATATTTTTAATACTATTTTGTGTTTTATTACAAAAGAAATTTTACCCTCTTGAAGGGTATTTCAAGACTGTTTATTTTTAACATGTGAAGTATATGTGGTGTTTTGGTATTAAACTAATTGGAAACATTATGAAATATAAATATATTATTATAAGATATTGTTTAATGGTAATTAGTTTCATAATCATGATACAATGGTATTTTCAAAAAACTTATGTCAACATGAATATTTATAAAAAAATGGTGATTTACAAAAGTAAAATTTTAGAATGATGGGGATTTATCCCATTAGTGGGTGGTTTTAAATTGTTTCAAAATATAAATGTTTTGTAATTAAACAAGGTAGTTATTTATTGATTTTTTTTCAAAGGTGTTTCCTCTTTGGTGGTTTAATTATTAGTATCTATCACTTATTTTTTTTGGAACTTGTTGAATAAGGGGGTCCATAGTTTTAATAAGAGTATTTTTTTAAATCAATTTTATTATTTTATAGATTGGTTTGATTTTGGGGGAATGAACATGTTGGGTTGATTTCTTATGTTTATTTAAAATTGGCCTCCCAAAATGGTCTGCTATGAAGATAAATTACTTATCTTTAGGGGTCATTCCATGTTCCAGTTTTAACACTTACCTAGATCTAAATACAGTTCCATGTGCTATATTCACTTATTTTTATAGTATCATGGATATTTATAGAGAGGTGATATCTAGTGAACATGTATATAGACCATATATTTCAGGTGGTTTAAACCATCATTGTAGTCCTGATAGTTGGATTAGCGAGGGATAGTTTTCAAAGATACTTAAATGTGTTCTAGAGTTTTAGTATCACTTATATGTGTATGCCTTGTTATTTTCTTATGAAATGACTTATTATTTGTTGGTATGGATAGTAGAGTATTCTATAATGGCCACTTACATCATGCTTTGTATTCAATTTGGTTTCCTATTAGTGTTCTTTAATTTCTTATACATTATACTTTTAATTTGTATTTAAATTTGTATATCATTGTAATTATGGTTTACATTGTTGATTGGAACATAATTGTTTCCCTATAATAGAATGGATAGAAGTTGGATGTATCATACCAATTAGATTTCAACCAAGTTTTAAGATAATTTGGAATTTTTTTAGATTTTTCATTTAAAAATGCTTCAGATGGAGGTCGTATACAATGTTCATGTTATAATTGTGTTGGAAGACCATGGTTAAGATGGTAAGAAGTTGGATACCTTATAATGAAATCTATATTTTAAAAAAACTATTATGTTTGGTCTCACAATATATATATTTGAAAATATTATACTATTCATGAACAGAAAGAAAGAAGTGGTCTGGAGAATTTGATATTTGACCGTTTTCCATTTGTGCATCATAATGAGAGAGATATTATGAAAGTGTAAGAATATAATGATATCAATATACTTGGAGAAAATAATAAAGATGGTGATGTTAAGAGAGTTAAAAATTTAATGGATGATTCCAAAACTTCTGTATATAAGGAATGTACTAAAATATTAAATTTGAAAATTTTATTGTGGTTATATCATGGAAAAAACATGTATGGAATTTATAACAACTCCATTGATTATATTATTACTTTTTCAATGAATTTTTTACTGATAGTGTAGATATTCCCTCAAATCATTATAAGGAATGAAAGTTAATTAAGAAGATCATATTTTATACTAACAAAATTCTTGCTTGTCCAAAAGATTTCAGTTTATTTTGGGAGGAAACAAATAAATTTAATGACTTTAATGAATGTGGTAAATCTCAGTAGAAGGAAAATAAAAATGTAACACTATATCATGTGCTGAAAAAAGTCATGTGTAACTTTCAATTGATTTATTGTATTCAAAATCTATTCATGTCTATAAAAACATCATCCAATATGAGATGGAATGATGCTGAAATAATTAAAGGTAATGATGAGTTGGATTATCTTGCAGATGGATTATCATGGAGGGAATTTCATGCACAACATCCCGATTTTTCAGTTGAGGTTTGTAATGTTAGATTGGGTCTATCATATGATGAGTTTAATCTATTTGGTCAGATGCTTAATTCCCATAGCATGTGGTGAGTTTTTATTCACATTTATAGTCTTCCTATGTGGATGTTTATGAAAAACTCTTTCCATTTCTTGAGTATACTAATATCCAGACCTTATAATCCTCTCAATGATATAGACATCTAATTTCAACCTTTAATAAGAGAGTTTAAGTATCTTTGAGATATAGGTGTGTGCACATTCAATGATTCTTCAAAAAATATATTTTAGATGCGTGATTCCCTTATATAGACTATAAATGATTTCCCTACTTATGAAATGATGTATGGTTAAAGAAATAAGAGAAAACTATCATGTCCTATTTTTATGAAGAATACATGATTGATAAGGGTTAAATATCTCTATAGTTTTAGTTTCATGGGGCATCAACGATTATTTACAATGGATCATCAATATTGGAAGAATCACCAAAGTTTTGATAATACTTATGACATTGAAAAATCACCTCAATATATGTCAAGAAATAACATGCTTAATGAATAAGAAGATTTCAGTTTTTCATTAGGGAAAGTTCAGATGAAATCTAAAAAGAGGAAATATTTTGACACCAAATCCAATTTCAATTGGAAAAATAGAAGTATATTTTTTGAGTTTCCATATTGGTCTACCAATTTATTATGTAATTGTTTAGATTTAATGTACATTGAGAAACATATATGTGAAATGTTGTTCTAAATTCTTTTAAATATCAATGGGAAGAACAAAGATCTCTTCTGATCTCACCAGGACTTGTTGGATTAGGGTATTCGACCAGAACTACATACTGTGTGTATCAATGAAGACAAATGGAATGTTCTTTATCCTTATTATGTTATGATGCCTTTAGAGAAAAATCAATTTATGTAAGTATTAGATAATATCAAGGTTCCTGATTTCTATTCCAAAAACATATCTAAACGATTCAATAGAGGGGATTTGAAACTAAAATCCCTAAAAACTCATGATTATCACATCCTTATTAATGAATTGATTCCAATATAAATTTGAAATTTTCAATAAAATAATATAAGGGTGAAAATGATTCTATTGTTCAATTTTCAGAGACCTTTGTGCTAAAAGGTTATCGAAGAATTTATTAATAAAAATGCAGCAAGAGGCTCCATTAATTTTGTTTGAGTTTGAAAATAAAATTCCCTTATTTTTCACTTGTATACCGCATTTAACAGTTTATATTCTAACTGAAACACTTCTTGGAGGACCCATTTCATTTTGGTGGATGTATCCTACTGAAAGTGATATGTGCACAATGAAATATTATGTTCGAAATAAGAATAATGTTGAAGTTTCTATTGTGAGAGGTTATCTGCCTCAAGAATGTATACTTTTTTTCTATGTATTTGTCTGATGTGAGTACAAGACATAACCAGACAATGAGAAATGAAGATGAGTAGTATGGGGAAATTTATCCCTCATTTACATCTCTTCCCTAAAGAGGACAGAACATAGGCCATATACATTGGCTGTATTAGGCCTTGAAGAGAGGGATACGACACATCACATTATTATTTAACTATGGTTTGTTCGATGACTATATCAAGTAAGTAATTTGAATATTTATATGTTATCTCATACTATTTCATTTCACATATACCTTACACTTTTATTATAATTTTATGTAGGGAAAATAAAAAAATTATAAGTAGAGTTTATTGATATTTTACTTTGATAAGGAGAGAGGATTTGCATTGTCGAGAGTTTCTTGCCTGGTTGAAATCAAAGCACTACTACAAAATTGACTATTAGTGAATGAAAAAAGAGGTCTCTAATAGTCTTTAGTGACTGAGAACTGACGGCCAATGGTGGTTGTAGTTGGCCCATCGGTAAAGGTCAATAGATACTACCATTGGTGGTCCCTATAGGGCCTACACACCCGACCACGACGACGGTCACCGATAGGAGTAGTAGAGACTGCCAAAAGCAGTCGCTAATGATCCACAAAAATGACAACATTAGCAACTGCCTAAGGCAGTCGCTAATCTGGGATTTTTTTTAAAAAAACTAGAGCTTTGACAGTAGTCAAAGAGGCAAAAAAACAACCTCCTGCAAACAGAAGCATGTGCAGAAGGTTCAATGTGGTTGTGTCTTTCGATTAAGTGGAAGGAAACTGAAATTTAGAATGCATCTAAGGTGAAAAACATTTATACAATGATCACCATGACTGGAAGATACCTGTGTTCGAGTAATGATGGATAATTTATTCTTCCAAAATTATGATAATATCGTATGATATAGCTGATTGGAAGATGTTGTAATTGGAAGCCACTTCAATCACAACTCATGATGAAGAAATAAATATGAGTAAAAAATCTATTTAGATAAAAGTAGATGACCAAATAATAATTCATCAAAAAATATAGTAATGTTTACATGAGCTACTGAAATCCAAGAATGAATATTATTGGATGATCAACAAATGGATTTGCATAGAATTACATGCAAGAATCCATGTAATGTTTATGTAAGTGCTTCGTCTTTCTTGAATGAAGCCAGGATCATGCGAAAGACAAAGATATTATGTTTTCAACAGCCAAAGAAACTCATAAAAGGATCAGGATATACTCAATAGTTTCCTCATCTGCATTTATTATAATATATCCATTTTAGTTATGAAATCTAACCCAAACATCCTTATCATGTTCAGATCTAGTTTTGATAAATAAGATCTTGATGTTGAGGTTTCTACTAATGGAAATGATCAAATAGAGACTTAATCTAAATTAATTGATGATGAGAATATATTTAAGAAGCTGATAGATGATTTTAATAGACCAAGAGGTTTATACTGAATCCTTTAAGATTGCTAAAAATGAAATTATAGTAAGAAACAAATTGAAGACTATCTTTAAATTTAAATATGTTACACTAATAGAAATACATGTTCTTGATTAACTAGAGATGTTGGTGAACTAAAAATTTTCCTCCATCATGATTCACCCTAGGCTCATTGTATAAGGGTTTCTTCTTAATCACAGGGGTCTGAAGAGACACCATAGGTGGTCTCTAGGCTACAATTGTTTAAAAAAAACCAAACCTAGAATCAGATGCTGCCATGCTGAATAGAAAAACCAAGGAAACATTCATAAGGATAAAATCCTAGACCCCATGTCGCCATAAACCATAAAAATAAAGAGATTATCCATTCAAGATATTTAAAACAAAGCTGGTAAACTATTATAGCTGAATAGAAGATAAAATAAGAAAGTCCCAATCCAATTATAAAGATACATGATAAATCTTCAGCATTGAGTGAAAGGTTCAAGAAATCACTTTGCAAATGGTGGTTATCATCATATTTCAGTAATTAACCGATATAATAATTTTCATATCAAGTACTTAAGACTTATTATCAAGCTTCAAAGATAATAAAATCATGATTTCAAATAGATTCTAAAACACTAAACAATAATAAACTCCATGGAGAAATTCTAAATCAATATTAAAGTCTGGATGAATCTTCCCTGCTCATGAGACATCCATATTTCCATGAGGCCATAAAATACAACACATACATAAAAATGAAGAATCTAAAATGAATATAAACTAAAGTACAAAACAAAACAAAAATGTAAAACCAGATATATAAAAAACACAAAATGAAAAACCATATATATAACATCAAAAAACTAATGACCAAAAGAATACGGTTTCCATTCATTATCTTAATTCAAATGAAATCATCATTATATCATCCCATAAAAATCACCACAAATATATTCCATCCATATAATGAAAGCAAAAAATAAAGAATCGATACTCAGACAACTTTGGACCTTCCAATATCCTTTCTCAATCAACCAACAAATATAATACAAGAAAAAAATTAAATAAAGAAAATATAAATAGGCTCTTTTATCTCTAGGAAAAAACACATAATGTTTTATGAGAAATCTCATAATATAATTTTACAATGGAAAATTCAGGAGGTAAATAGTTAGTGGATTATGGAATTGTAACAATAATGCATTCTTCTAGGAAACCAACAAACATAAAACCAATAAACAAAACTTGACATTCTAAATAAAGATTAGTCTTATCCCATAACACCCCACAATCTCATACTTGGTATGTAAATCATAATAAATGGTATATTGACATGTCTCTTCAATAAAGTATCAAATATGTCTAATATTACCTCTATGATTTTTATCTAGTCCATGGAATCCTATAGTCCTCCCATTCTCTAAAAAACTAGAAGATATTGGAGCTAAAATTCATGGATATAGTCAAATATGGTAGTTTTTACACCTCCTCCATGGGATTCTGTAATCCAAAAGACTCTAAGATATAGGGGTACTAATTCCTAAACCACTAGAACATGTTCGAGAGAATGATATGGTGAATCCTCCTGCATAGCTTATGGTTAAATTGGTATATCCAACCTGTATCGATAATTTTGGTTATATTCATAGAGTTTTATAGTCAAGCACCTTGGTGGTGGAATTTTATGAAGTTTCTAATGAAATTTTAGAATAAAATGAACCACTTTATTAAGGTATTAAATTTTAAAGCTTAAGACACACAAGAATATATTTCTTTTTTACTATACTCATAATTTCATCACAAAAAAAACAAGAATATATTTATTTTTTTACCAACAAAAAACCACTAACAACCTATATTAATAAATATAAACAAAAAAACTACCTAATCCTATGCCTTAGATTCACAAGAATGTCGATATATCAATCTTTCCTGCTTCCACGGTCGCTAAAATATTCATAAGGTTAAAGATTCATGAAAATAATATTGAACTTTCACTTTAATGAAAAGACAAAACCTATATACATAGAAGAATATACTGATAAGCAATAAGTATTTATTCTATGACCATAAGAACCATGATTTAAGGATAATTTAAAATGATTCTTTCCCGATAGAAATATCCATGATATCCCCATAGTACCTCCACAATCCTAGTACTAAATCAATTTTAGTAAATATAAGATTTGTAGAATCCCTTAAATGATTTCCACAGTGCACGCACTTAAAAGATAACATAATACTTAGCCTTTGAATAGCCTCATCTATTCAAAGTGCATTCCTCCTTATTCTCCAAATCAAAAAGCTCATTTTTTTGTAACACTCTTATCCCAGAATATATTTCCCCACAAACATATGGATTTGAAGTGCTATTGATATTTCCAAATGCAACAGATGAAAAAAATACCATTAAAACTAGGTATGTAAAATAACCAAAATTTAGAAGAATATATAACAATATCATTGGCCTTAGATCTTTGATCTCTATCAAGCACCGCATGAAGAAAATTCAGGCACCAAAAACACAACAGAGGTTCCAAGAAAATAACTTTCATCATTAGTGGTGAAAAACAATGGATACCTGTATAACATAAAATTAAAGCATGCTTCTATGTATCTTGATATCTAATTTAAATTAAATTCCAGTTTCAAAAATTCTACATTTAAAAAGATTAAATTTCATTGAACACAATATGCTGGTAAATAAATTTCATTGAACATAATATATTCTTATATATTTTAGTGATATACAACACACTATATGGGATACAAAGTATGCAGTGATATATTATTGTACATTTCAGTGAGACACAAAAATATATAGTATAAATAACAGATGGATATGACCTTTTATTCCTAAAACATTTTAGTATATGGGATAGATAATAAATAAAAGAATTATTAAAAAATGACAGTATGATTTATTAGCTATAACATCTAGAAAAAATGGGTAGGTCCTTTATTGAAATTAATAAATATCAACAACACCCGATATTTAAAAAAATGAGAGTGTATAACTATAGAAAAAACATTAAATGGGTGGTGTATAATAGTAGACCATATTTAATGACTTTTTATAATAATAGATGGTATTAAATGATAGTTTATAATAGTAAAAATTGAAAAAATGATAGTGTATAATAGTAGAAAGTATATAACAGTATAGTATTAAATTAAATTGTATAACAGTAGACATTAAAAAAAGGTAGTGTGTAACAGAATAATGTAACAATATACATTAAAACAATGATAGTGTATAATAGTAGACAATGTATAATAATATACAATATTAAAATGGTAATGTTTTGATAGTGTATTAACAACACCTAATCAAATCTCAAAAATCTGATCATCTCATAATCCATATAGATACCATTGAAAATAGAGAAAGGATAACCAACCAATGCATCCAAGATAAGTGGTATCAAACAATGCATCCAAAAAATGCAATTTTAGTTAAAATTAAGTCACAAATGAAATCAAATGCTACAAAAAAATGAAATAAAATACATACTTGTTTAATATTTAAATTTTGTGCATGATTAACCTATAAAACCAATGAAAACATGAAATATAGTAAATTATGAAGTAAAATAATTTAAGAAATGGAATAAAATAAATAAATGAACCTAAAATAGGGTCAATTTTTTTGAATAACATTCCATTAATTAATTTAAAACTGTGAGAGATCATTGTATATTATGTGCATGATTAACCTAGGGAGCAGATGAGATGAGAGTTTACTGAATATTAAATACCAGGATGTAAAGATTCTTGGAAGAATGGTAATTGGAAGAACAATTGTTCGTAGATAAGATACTTGGAAAAAATATGCAAAAATGAAATAATTCTCAATTAGAACCCGAGGCCACCGAGATCTATAGATGGGAGATTCCAGAGGTGGGAGTGGAGGTAGGAGTGGGGGTGGGGACGGAGGTGGAGTCTAGGTGAGGTATGAGGAAGGGGCGATGGGGAGGGAGGATGGGCTATGAAAATAGCTCCAGGTGCAGCATTATAGGTTGGGGTTGGAGGTAGAGGTCTAGTGAGGCACGATGGAGGGGTAGCGGTGAGGGAGGATGGACAGAGGCATCAACTCTAGGCGCGACGTTGGCGATAAACCTAGGTGCGGCGATGGAGACGATAAAACCTAGTGAGATGGTGACAACGAGCAATAGGGAGGGGTAGTGGAGATGGGTCTCTGCATTAAGGGAAGGATTCAGGGGAGGAGGGTTAGCTAGGGTTTGTGAGGAAGATTTAAGGAGGGGGGTGTGATTGCACTAATTTTTTTTTTAATTCGAGTGAGCGACTACCAGTGGTGGTCGCCTGTTCCAAGGGACTCAAATTCCTAATTCTCTAGTAGTGAAGGTATAAGAATTACTTCAATTAAATTAAGATATAGATATTTATTTAATTATATTATTCATATATATTTCGGGTATTGAATTTACCTATTGACTTTGTTTATTAAGAATTAAAAGCATCGGATTTTGGTCCCAATTATTTTGTTCGTGAATGAAAATATTTAATAATAGATGGGTATAATTTTTTACAACTGATCGAGCATTGAAAATGAGAACACAACATGATGATGTTATGTTAACATCTATTTTATACTATTATTCCAGTGCATCAGATTGTCGGACCCGATATGAAAATGTGTCTTATTATGGATTTGTTGAGAAAATATTGTTATTGAATTACCACCCTTAGGCCATTAGTCGAATTTTCCATTAGGCCATTAGGCCTAATGACCTAACGACCAATTGGAAAATTGGACTAAAGGCATAATTTCCTAACATCTAGTTAGATTAATGGTCAATTGGCTAATTTGAACTTCCGAAAATAGGCCAATTTTCCTAACGGCCAAACGACTAATTGGCTTAATGGCCCAAATACAAATTTTTCTAATAGGCAATTGGACTAACAACCTAATGTAAAATTTTCCTAATGGCCTAATGGAAAATTGGACTAAAGGCTTAATGTCTAATTTACCATTAGGTTATTAGACCAATTGACCTAATGACCTAATGGCCAACTGGCCTAAAGGACTAAGGTCCAATTGTCCAATTTTCCTAATAGCCTAATGGACAATTGGCCTAATGACCAATGAATAATTATCCCATAGTCCTAACAAACAATTTGACTAATGACCTAATGAACAATTGGCCTAATGTCCTAGTGGAAAATGGGCCTAATGGACTAATGTCTAATTGGCCTAATGACCTAATGAAAAATTATCCTAAAAGACTAATAGAAAACTAGCCTAATGTCCTAATGGAAAATTGGCCCAATGGCCTAATGGAAAATTGTCCTAAAGGCCTAATGGCCAGTTGAAAAATTTTCCTAATGACCATTAGGCAGTTAGCCAATTCTCATTCCTTGTGAATTAGAAATAAAGTATTTATATTTATAGATTATGAGTTGTTCATAAATAAATAATTTGAATTATTCAAATTTGGGGCCTTTTTTTGATATTATTGAAACTACATCCAAATATTTTTGATGATTGATTTGATCAAGGATTAAATATTATTAATTATGTTAAATTTAGATTATCTAAATAGTTTGTATAATAAATTTAAATATAAAATATTTATATTTAATAAAAATGTCCAATATATAAAGGAAATTTCATATAATGAATAATATGGAGTTTATATTATGAAATGAATATAAATCATTCATATTCAATATTATGGATTGTTTATAATGAGTTGGTAAAATTATACACTGTTTATGATTAGATTTTATTTATGAAAATTTCAACAATGTTTATCACATGGTTAAATTTATGGATTTTTCAATAATTTAAAAGTTATTATATTTTATTATTATTCAGGATTATATAATGTTTATATTGGGAATATGTTTATAATAATCAATGTCATTTTCCACAAGCTGTATTGGGCATCGAAGGCCATGTGCCTCAAGAAAAATTATTTTGCTCGTGTAGGAAGAAAAAGGATGGAAGTGAAGTAATTGAAAAAACACAAGAAAAGATTTTAAGTTTTTATTTATATTTAAAATATTTGTACCAAATTCATAATTAAATATATTGTTTATATTTTCAATAGTCTTCCCTGGAGGCCCTCGATGATAAAGAAGATGAAAAATTTAATCCAAATGACAATTTGAGTAAGGTATTAGGTGAGGAGAACCAGATGAGAGTCATATGTCTACTCAGGAAAACCATCATTCACACTAGTTATTTCTTCTCATCAGGCTCCTCTCAAACATCTCAAACCATCGAGCTATAAATTTATTACACAAAAGCAACCAATACTAGAAAACTTGTTTTATAAGAGCATGAAATAAATAAAAATATCATTGAACACCTCATGAAATATATTTCAGTTATAATTAAATCACTTTCATCAAAGGCTGATAGTACTATTGATTCATATAAAAAATCAATGCTCTCTTTAAATGATTTCCCAAGTTATGTCAATGAGGTACCTTGTGGAGATCGAGCTGATGGTGGCAGTGGTGGTGACGGTGATGATAATGATGCTGCTTTTGTTAATGATATTGATGTTACTACTACTTTAGATGATACTGTTTGTGATTAGGATGTTGCTGATGATGATAAGGATGAGGATATTAGCGATGGGGGACATATTTATCCCCTACATTTTTGACTTTGTAGTTAAGATAAATGTGGATGTTGTTTAATGACTTGAATTGATTGGTTGCATGGATTTATTTGTATGTTATAATATTATTAATGGTTTAAAACTTATTACAAGAAGTTGGTTGAGTGTCAAATATACAATATTTGTTTTTAATTGATTGTGTATTTTGTTTTTTATTTTATTTATAGGTTCATTGGCTAGAAGAACTGTTGCTTCTTCCAAATGGGGACAACTACCTATACCCATTGTTATCCAAACCACGATTATATTTTTTTTGTTAGGAAAATTTATAAACATGAATTTTTGAACCATGGGTATAGATATATAACCACATTTTGTGTTAAACAGTGGGTATAGGTCTATACCAATAGCTTCTAAATCCATGGTTCCTAAAACTATGGGTATAGTCTATACCCATTTTTTAAAGGGCTATACCCATGGTTTAAAACTGTGGGTATAAGGTGTTTTTCTAGTAGTGATTTTTATCCACTTTAAGGGATAATGATTCTTGGAATACTACAAGTACATGATTAGTGTCATTTTATACTATATAAAAAACATTTATTTTTATTATATATATACATGTGGTTGTTCGTAATCCAATTTCATTGGTACATTTTTCTTATTTTATTTGATGTATGAATACATTTATCACTATATTTATCTAATTTCACATAATTTTTTACTGTGATCTCAAAAAAAATCCAATTTTATTCAAGAAATAAATTCAAATCATTAGATCAAGTTTCATGATTACTGCTATCCCTATGGGAGTTGTTGTTTCCCTTACCAAATTTATAAATTTAAAACACGAATCAAACAAAACACTAAACTATTGGGTAGTATAGGATATTAATGTCCAAGGTCGAACCCATAGATAAAGGGTTGAAGAAAATATTAATTCAATAAACAAGAACTAAACTAATTTCAATTTTCAAAAATTTAACCTAAGCTAATGAGCATGTGATTGGTGAAGAACATGGGAGAAGAAAATAGAAAAAGGGTGCCATAAAGTAATTAATCATGGTTTATGGGATAATAAGGTATGAAATAATGAACTATCAATCATTTAGTTTTCATAATCATGTTCTAGTGAGTCATATGGTCTTGGTAAACACTATCCATCCAAAAATATCATTTTCTCATGGATAGATACTTCGTATTGCAAATAATGGGTAATTGGAAACCTTATTAAAACATAGGGTAAGATAAAAACCAACAATAATGGTGGGTGTATAAAACCTAGAACTAAAATTAAATAAAGTCATTCAATCAACTCAAGAAATGGTCATGCTCAAAGAAGGAAATAAATTAAACCCACTTCCTAACCCCGCTCACAATGGTCAAGCAAAAAGGAATCAAGGAAGGGGTATAATTGAAGAACCAATATAAAATCCCCACATGAATTTCAATAAAAAATTAAATACCTTATAAATTAAATCCCCATTCATAATGCACACTGTAACGCCCCGACCCCAGTCACCCAGAGTCGGTGCATTATTACATAACATTGGTATGATCACAAAAGATCAAATCTCGAAAGAACGATTAGTTTAGTAGCCTTGGAAACACTAGATACATTCATAAAGTTTAAATTACATCATAAAGTAAAAACTACAACAACATCTTGTCTCCACACTCATATCCCCTTATACTATCCCTACAGGTCATTCATAAAATACTTCTTCACATCCTGGAAAAAATAAAACATAGAAATGGGTGAGCTCAAGTTCCCAGTAAGGATAACAATATAGCGGAAACTTTCATAAATAAGCATAAACATTTAAGGTAATGTATAACTAAAACAAAAGCCTTTTAAACTTGAACTTAAGAATAATATGGCAAAGAAAAAATCAAATAATTCCATTTACTTATTCACATGGATATTCTACTCGTCGAATAATCACATGCAATATCAATAACCACTTTCATAATGAAAGAATGCATAATGCTAGACTATCATAACCACATAGTCAAGGCCTTGTGCCAAGACTACAAATAAGATTTTGTCAAGGCTTTGTTATAAGACACTAGTTTGTCTCATGAGACCTACCGATGCATCGGGGAGCTATAGCGGGCTCCACCCATCACTTACTAAGTCCAATGCATTCCTCATATAAACAGATTTAAACATAACATAAACATTCGTATTAAAAATAGTATACGAAGTGTCAATAATTTCTCCATAAACCATGAATGGTATAAAAATAACACATCCACAGTCAAACATATAAAAAAAACTTCAATACAATATGGAAGTTTTGTATCATAATAAATCAACTTCAAATAAGCTTAAAATCAATCAAAGGATGTTGACATAGATGAAATCAAAACTATTTGAGAGAAATATCTCTTTTTTTTGAAATCATTTAAAAGTCACATAATTATAAAATAAAACATTTACTTTGAAAATATCCTTATAAGCTTGTAAGGGAATCTTTGAAGATTTTATAATGGCATAAAATAGCCGCACCCACCGTATAATTAAAAAAAAAAGACATTCTTACCTTAATTCTGTCGAAAAGGTTAAAAAGGACCTTGTCTGGAAAATGACAGAAAGATTCCTTTATAAACTTCTTATAAAAATTCAAACAAGGGTATAAATGAATTTAACCCATAGTCTGTAAAATAGTAATAATGATTTGAAATACATTTTAAAGAAACATGGATGTGAATGATAAAGAGGTCCCAATAGATAATTACGTATAAACAACCTCTGATAATGAAGAGATTGTGAAATAAACCCTTACCTTGTAATTTTCCTTGGTTTATGGTAGGTTAACCTCCTGTATAATGGTAAAATAATTGTTATTAAATTATAAAAGAATCAGATACATTAATATGATATCATATATGATCTTTAAACATTTATTGTTAATAATATCTTATTATTATCATCATTTTGGGTGTTAACGGATTCATTTTCCTATATATTATTTGTTATGTAAGACTTATTTATTATGGATGGGATGTATATTATTCATATCCAGAATGAAATCATGTCTCTAGAAATTATTTTTAATCATCAAATGAAATTTAGTCTTGAATGGATATGATGGAGAATGAATCTCATCGTGTTCGTGGAGACGGTAATCCGTACGTACGCACGAGCGACAATATAATTCTTTTGATATTAAAATAATATATAATTGGATAGTATATCATATATATAGGATAATTATCATTTTATATTTATTATTTACATGAATTACACGTCATTATTATACCCATCCAACTAATAATGTTTTGAATAACAATTACACCACGATGTGGAGATGGTAAGCCGTACGTACGCACGTATGGTGACATGTCATTCAAAGGATGGATAGAATAATGAATATGGTTGTAACATAATAACATCATAATATATAGAAGATACTAGAGTTATTATTTTATAATGGGAATAACAAAGAAAGAAGAAGTTGAAGAAGAAAGGAACTTGAAAGAGGGTGGTGAAAACATTACCTCTTAATCAGGTTCTTCCTTTTGATTTGATCAAAAGGGATCCTTATGATTGCTTTATGATAAAACTAAGGCCTATAGGTTGAAGTGAGGGAAGTTGAGAGAATATTTGGGCAGGGGTTGACCAATCCAAAAGGATTTTAAGGTGTAAATTAGAGAGAAGGGGGAGTGCCCTTTTATAAGAGGGGTGAGGGGTACCTTTGGAAAAGTTAGAAATATTATTTTATAATAAATTCATATTCAGTTTATAATGGCTCCAAAGTGTATTATTTAAAGGTTAAGGTGGGGATGGGTCGAAAAACACTCAACAAATAGGTTTTATACAGGTTTGGGTCACTTTATAAACCTTATCTTTTAGTTTTAACTCTTAGTTAATTAGTTTGGCACTTACCATGTCTCTTTGTATTTTTATATTATATAGTTAATAAACTTACTATAAACTTCCAAGAGACCCCCAAGTGGTCCATTAATAATACACCTATCATTATATAAGTCCTTTTGAAGAACCTTAGATTTTTAGGAATATAATATCAATTAATAATATAATATTTGTTTTAAAAACTCTTTTATGTCCATTTTGACACTATTGGGTATTTTGTTTTTGATAATTTCATAACAGCATTATTACTTCTAATAAAATTTATATAACCAATACTAATATGTCATATTAACCTAGAAAATTAGTGTAATTCATAAAAAGTCTCAAATTACATTTATTTTGGTATTTATAATATCAATTATTTTAATATTTCATTAATTAGGTAATTACTGCATCACCATTGTGTCATAAATAAATTAAATTATTTAATGTCTGAAAATTATAAATAAAATACCATTATGTAGGAAATAATTTTATCTTTCTAATGAATATTTATAATCGAATTTATCTTATTTATAACCCTATATTAAAAATGTTTTAATAATTAAACTTTGATTTTAACTCTTTTAACGCTTCTTTGAATTAAATAATAATAAATGTCCTAATCTAATCCAAGTGGACCTAAATGATAATATTTTATTCCCAAGGTTGTTTTTGGTCGAGATAAACTTGTCCAATAGAATTAGGACATGTGTTAGGGTAATATTAATATCATTTTTACCCTTAATTTCCCTATTTACTTTTAATCGTGGTAAATAAAAGTAAAAAGTTACTATTCACAAAAAATTATTTTTATCTTATTGAACCACATTTTACTCCTTGATATTAACCGTGTCTCTCATATTTTTTAAATTCCACTCATAGAAGCGGTAAAATTAAGTTTTACGTGAATTTTTAAATTCTCCTAGGAGGTGGGTAAAAGGCGGTGAAAAGTTCAATAAAATTTTTATATATCTAAAATTATTCTAAACTAACTTAAATGAATTAAATCGAACTTATATAGGTATTATGTATCTATTTTGACCTTAATTAAATTTAAATAAATTAAATAATTATTTAAACAAAAATTTGGTTTTAAACTATAACTCAGTGTTCTTTTTCACTATTCATAAAAAATTGAATGTTTTCAGAAAAATACCAAAAATTCACCCTAAGATAATTTCTATATTCCGAATCAAAAAATGAAGTCCATTTTAAAAGGTAAAATTTTTAAAATTTCAAAATGTGGGTATTACTATTCATAATAGCTAGTTTGATTGGTTGTGGTGTGTGTTAGAACTTGAAGTTGCGTACAACACACGCTACTGTATTATTAAAAGAGAAGTGTACCATGGAAGCTTGGGTGTTACATTCTCCCCTCCTTCAAATAATTTCATCATTGAAATTTCTAGAATACTACCGCATGAAAAGACTCGGGTGATTCTTTATCATAGGTTCCTCGGGTTCCCATGTTGCCTCTTCCATTTTATGGTTTCTCCATAAAACTTTTACCAGACGAGTCGTCCGGTTTCTCAGCACTTGTTCTCTAGTATCAATAATCCTGATGGGCTCTTCGCAATAAGACAGATCAGGTTCCAATTCTAATTCCTCATAGGTGAGTACATGCATTGGGTCAGGCATGTATTTTCTCAACTGTGATACGTGGAACAAATCGTGAACTTTGGAGAGACTTGACGGCATTGCCAAACGGTAAGCTACAACCCCAATTCGTTCTAGAATTTCGAATGGTCCGATATACCTGGGACTCAGTTTACCTTTCTTACCGAAACATATAACTCCCTTCCATAGAGATACCTTCATGAAAACATTATCTCTTACCTGAAATTCCAAATCCTTCCTTCGATTATCGACATAGCTCTTCTACCTACTTTGAGCTGCTTTGATGTGGTTTTGGATTACCTTTACCTTTTACATCGTTTCCTCCACCAGTTCTGGGCCTACAAGTTTTCTTTCACCAACGTCATCCCGATAGGTTGGTGTGCAACATCTCTTTCCGTATAACGCTTCATATGGTGCCATCCGAATACTTGAATGGAAGCTATTGTTATAGGAAAATTCTACCAGAGGTAAATATTGATCCAACATACCCTGAAAGTCAAGTGAGAAGGATCTCAACATGTCTTCTAAGGTTTGAATAGTCTGTTCTGATTGTCCATCTGTTTGAGGGTGGTTGGCAGTGCTCAAATGAAGTTCAGTATCCAAGGCCTTCTGAAGACTCTTCCACAATCTTGAAGTAAAACGGGGATCACGATCAAAAACAATCGATAGGGGTACTCCATGAAGTCTCATAACTTCATTAATATATAGTCTTTCTAGACGTTCCAGTGGTAGATCTTCTCTTATAGCAAGAAAATGTGCTGACTTGGTAAGACGATCAATAATAACCCATATTGCATCGTTCCTTCTAGGAGTCTTTGGAAGCCCCATGAAAAAGTCCATCGTAATATTGTCCCATTTCCACTCCGGTATGGGAAGAGGTTGCATGACTCCTCCAGGCTGTTGCCTTCCAACTTTCACTTGTTGACAAACCATACATCTTGACACAAAATCAGAAATCTCCCGCTTCATGTTGTCCCACCAAAAATGTTCCTTCAAATCTCTATACATTTTGGTGCTCCCAGGGTGTATAGAGAAATTGGAGCTATGAGCATCATCTAACAATTCCCTTTTCAGATCAGGTATATCGGGAACACAAAGTCTCGTCCCAAATTTCAAAATTCCTTCTTCATACACAAAGTCTCTCAATCTCCCATCATTCACAACTTTAATCTTATTTTTAAATTCTTCATCATTGGTCTGAGAAATCTTAATCCTTTCTAGTAAAGATGGTTTGGAAACCATTTGAAAAGCATTGATGTTTCACCTTCCATGGTGATTACCATATCCATCTTTACTAGATCCATGTATATAGGATCCTTTTCAACTCTCATCTTGTTCAAAACTCCATGCTCCTTTCTACTCAAAGCATCTGACACCTTATTCGCCTTCCCCGAGTGGTAGTGTATCATGCAATCATAATTCTTGAGTAGTTCAAGCCATCTCCTTTGCCTCATGTTGAGTTATTTCTATGAGAAAATATACTTCAAACTCTTGTGATCAGTATAAATCTCACATTTTTTACCATAGAGATAATGTATCCATATATTCAAAGAAAATATTACAGCAGATAACTCAAGATCTTGAGTAGGATAGTTTTTCTCATGAATTTTTAGCTGTCGTGATGCATAGGTAATAACCCTATCATTCTGCATAAGGACACAACCAAGTCCTTTCTTCGATGCATCACTATAAATAATGAACCCATCATTCCCCGATGGTAGTGTCAATATAGGATAATTGACTAATATTCTCTTCAGTTATTCAAAACATTCTTCACACTCTTTTGTCCAAACAAATTTAACCCCTTTACGTGTGAGATTTATTAATGGGTTAGCCAATCGTGCAAAATTCTGGACGAAACGTCGATAATAACCTGCTAAACCAATAAAACTACGTACCTCGATTATACTCGTTGGTGCTGGACATTCTTGGATTGCTCTTATCTTAGTAGGATCAACATAGATTTCATCCTTAGAGAAAATATGGCCAAGAAAAGAAATCTCTTGAAGCCAGAATTCACACTTTCTAAACTTCCCATATAATTCATGTCTTCTCAGAGTCTTCTGGATAATGCGCAGGTGATTTTCCTGATCTTCGTACCTTTTGGAGTATAACAAGATATCATCAATAAATACCACTACAAAATCATCGAGATATTCCTTGAAAACTCTATTCATTAGATCCATGAAAACAGAGGGTGCATTAGTCATCCCAAAAGGCATTACTGTAAACTTGTAATGCCCGTACCTAGTTCAAAATGCTGTCTTCGGAATGTCTTCCTTCTTCACATGCAACTGATGATATCCAGATCAAAGGTCAATCTTTGAAAAGTATTGAGCTCCATGCAGTTGGTCAAATAAATCGTCAATGCGAGGAAGGGGATACTTGTTCTTTATTGTTATAGCATTGATATCCCTGTAGTCGATACATAACCTCATAGATCTATCTTTCTTTTTAACAAAAAAAATAGGGGATCCCCATGGAGAAACACTAGGGTGAATAAATCCCTTATTACTCAATTCCTCTAGCTGTTTCTTTAGTTCAAATAATTCTACAGTGGCTATTTTATAAGGGGTCTTTGATATGGGCCTTGATCTAGGAATTAAATCAATGGAAAACTCAACTTCTAGTTCTGGAGGATGTCCAGGTAAATATTCCGGAAACACATCTACATATTCTTTCACTATAGGTACATCCTCTATTTGAACATTATTTTCCTCACCCACATTCATTTAATTCTCTTCCTCCCAAATAATTGAATTTAGTTGAGATACTGGGGGTGGATCTAGATAAGAATTAGGTGGTGATGATTCTGCTCTAAAGATAATGTGTTCCTTATCATCATCATAAAAATTGTAACCTCCTTCTTCTTACAATAAATCTTCGTATCATGGTCCGAAAGCAAATCCATACCGAGGATTATATCAAATTCAATCATAGGTATGACGATGAGATCTGCAGATAAAGAACATTTATGTGCCCTAATGGGAACAGATCCACAAAACTTTGTAGCAATGATACTTACCTTAGGAGTTTTGATTGACAACTACCTTGTTAAATCAAACTGGAAATATCTAATTTTCTTAGAAAACCGGGAAGATATGAAACAATGTGATGATCCAGAATCAAATAATGCATTTTCTAAACTTGAAGAAACCATTAAATTACCTGCCACCACATCTTTCGGAGTTTCTACCTCAGCAGTAGTGATAGCATAAGCTTGGCCTTGATCCCTTGTAATTTTCTGAGGTAAGTTCCCCTAACTCTTAGGACATTCATTTTCATAATGTCCCATCTCCCTGTAGTTGTAAAATTGAACATAGGTAGATTCTTTCTTCCCCTTACAATCACGAGCTTGGTGACCTTTTTCACCACACTTATAACAGACTCCCATTCAAGTACCGGGGTTTTTCTTCCTACATTTACTGCAGGATGGATATTCAACTTTTCCCTTCTTCCCCTTATTTACATTCTCAGAGTGATCGGCATATCTCTTCTTCTCTTGCTTTAATTAAAATCATAAGACTTAGAGAATTCTTTTTCTGTCTTGATAGCACACAAGACAATATCTTCGTATGACGAGAAGGATTGTGAGACCAATGCTCGAAGAAGAAATAGTTTTAACCCATAAAATAAATGATCAATCTTACTTCTTGGGTTACGTATATAATATGAAGCATACCTTGCTAACCCTGTAAAGTTAGCCTCATACTTTGCGACATTCTCATCCTCCTTTTGTCTCAGACTTAGAAATTTCCTTTCCATATCTGCTCGATGGTCACAAGGAAAGTATTTTTCTAAAAACAGATCTTTGAACTCCCTCCATTCCATATTTAATACTTCATAATCTTCCTTAATGTTTTGAATCAATGACCACTATTGATCAGCATCTCCAGTGAGGCGGTAAACTTCCATAATAACTTATTCACTTTCAATACTCCCTAAAGCCTAAAATATTTTCTCTAGGGAACTTATCCATTGCTCATCTTCCAATGGATTTGTACTCCCATTGAATGTTGGTGGATGTTTCCTCATGAAGAGATCTAACATTATCCTACATGCTAGGGATTTGTGTGCTCCATACGGGTAAGGTTATTATTCAAAACCTGAGTGAGTTGTCCTAGTATGGTGATTAGCTGATCAGCACCAGTTACATCACCAGCTCACTATAATTATCTTGAGCAGGAGGGAAATCCATACATGGAGTGCATGCATTGATATGGTTTCCATTCCTTCCACCAGGTTCCATTTCTAAATAATTTAATAAGCTATATCGGTTTATGAATCAAAATACATAATTCCATTCTTGTAAAACACTTAACATAAATTGAACTATTTATGGATATAATCCATAATCATAAAAAAATGTTTTCTCTGAGGAAATAATGGTTTGTAAAGAAAATGATAATTATCCTAAGCATATCCCCCGGGAGTGTCATAACCAAGAGTGTAGCAAGACCCGTTGTCGTGCACCATTTCTCGTTCGAGTCTAGCTCAAAGAGGTGTTTTAGGGTTTTACCCCTAGGTACATCTGTTCCAGAGCCACCTCTACCTGCTCGTATCCAGACAGGGATGTATTGCTCGGAAAACTCACAAAATCTCTACAATACTAAAATTCTAGGAAGTTCTTCTATACTAATCCTCAAAGTCCATCTTAGATCTATGTGCTATAAATAGAGTTTATCTAAATCTAGCTTCCAAGGTTTGTACTAAACTTCCTCTAATACCAACTATAACGCCCCAACCCCAGTCACCCAGAGTCGGTGCATTATTACATAACATTGGCATGATCACAAAAGATCAAATCTCGAAAGACCGATTAGTTTAGTATCCTTGGAAACACGAGATACATTCATAAAGTTTACATTACATCATAAGGTGAAAACTACAACAACATCTTATCTTCAAACTCATATCCCCTTATACTATCCCTACAGGTCATTCATAAAATACTTCTTCACATCCTGGGAAAAATAAATCATAGAAATGGTTGAGCACAAGTTCCCAGTAAGGATAACAATATAGCAGAAACTTTCATAAATAAGCATAAACATTTAAGGCAATGTATAACTAAAACAAAAGCCTTTTAAACTTGAACTTCAGCATAATATGGAAAAGATAAAATGGAATAATTCCATTTAATTATTCACATGGATATTCTACTAGTCAAATAATTACACGCAATATCAATAACCACTTTCATAATGAAGGAATGCATAATGCCATACTATCATAACCACATAGTCAAGGACTTGTGCCAAGACTACAAATAAGATTTTGTCAAGGCCTTGTGCCAAGACACTAGTTTGTCTCATGAGACCTACCGATGCATCGAGGATCTATATTGGGATCCACCCGTCACTTACTAAGTCCAATTCATTCCTCATATGAACAGGTTTAAACATAACATAAACATTCGTATTAAAACTAGCATAAAAATGGCAATACTTTCTCCATAAACCATGAATGGTATAAAAATTACACATCCACAGTCAAACATATCACAAAAACTTCAATACAATATGAAAGTTTTGTATCATAATAAATCAACTTCAAATAAGCTTAAAATCCATCAAAGGATGTTGACATAGATGAAATCAAAACTATTTGAGAGAAATATATCTTTTTTTAAATAATTTAAAAGTCACATAATTATAAAATAAAACATTTAATTTGAAAATATACTTATAAGCTTGTAAGGGAATATTCGAAGATTTTATAAAAGTAAAAAATAGCCGCACCCGCCGGATAAGTTAAAAAAAAGACATTCTTACCTTAATTCTGTCGAAAAGGTTAAAAAGGACCTTGTCTGGAAAATGACAGAAAGATTCCTTTATAAACTTCTTATAAAAATTAAAACAAGGGTATAAATGACTTTAACCCATAGTCTATAAAATATTAAGAATTATTTGAAATACATTTTTAGGAAACATGGATGTGGATGATAAAGAGGTCCCAATAGATAATTACGTATAAATAACCTCGGATAATGAAGAGTTTGTGAAATAAAACCTTACCTTGTAACTTTCCTTGGTTGAGGGTAGGTTAACCTCCTATATAATGGTGAAATAATTTTTATTAAATTATACAATAATCATATACATTAATATGATATCATATATGATCTTTAAATATTGATTGTTAATAATATCTTAGTATTATCATCGTTTTGGGTGTTAACAGATTCATTTTCCTTTATATTATTTGTTATGTGAGTAGTATTTTTTATAGATGGGATGTATATTATTCATATCCAGAATGATATCATGTCTCTAAAAATTATTTTTAATCATCAAATGAAATTTAGTCTTGAATGGATACGATGGGGAATGAATCTCATCGCATTCGTGGAGACGGTAATCCGTACGTACGTATGAGCGAAAATATCATTCTTTTGATATTAAAATAATATATAATTGGATGTTATATCATATATAATGAATCATTATCATGTTATATTTATTATTTACATGAATTACACATCATTATTATACCCATCCAAATAATAATGTTTTGAATAACAATTACACCACGACGTGGAGACTGTAAGCCGTACGTACGCACGTATGGTGACATGTCTTTCAAATGATGGATAGAATACTAAATATGGTTGTACCATAATAAAATCACAGTATATAGAAGATACTGAAGTTATTATTTTATAATGGGAATAACAAAGAAAGAAGAAGTTGAACAAGAAAGGAACTTGAAAGAGGGTGGTGAAAACATTACCTCTTAATCGGGTTCTTCCTTTTGATTTGATCAAAAGGGATCCTTAGGATGGATTTCTGATCAAGATAATGCCTATAGGTTGAAGTGAGGGAATTTTAAAGAATATTTGGGTAGGGGTTGGCCGAGACAAAAGGTTTTGAAGGTGTAAATTAGAGAGAAGGGGGAGTACCCTTTTATAAGAGGGGTGAGGGGCACCTTTGGAAAAGTTAGAAATATTATTTTATAATAAATTCATATTCAGTTTATAATGGATCCAAAGTGGATTATTTAAAGGTTAAGGTGGGGATGGGTCAAAAACCACTCAACCAATAGGTTTTATATAGTTTTGGGTCACTTTATTAACCTTATCTTTTAGTTTTAACTCTTAGTTAATTAGTTTGACACTTACTATGTCTCTTTGTATTTTTATATTATATAGTTAATAAACATACTATAAACTTCCAAGAGACCCCCAAGTGGTCCATTAATAATACACCTATCAATATATAAGTCCTTTTTCTGAACCTTAGATTTTTAGTAATAGAATATCAATTAATAATATAATATTTGTTTTAAAAACTCTTTTATGTCAATTTTGACACTATTGGGTATTTTGTTTTTGATAATTTCATAATAGAATTATTACTTCGAATAAAATTTATATAACCAATCATAATATGTCATATTATCCTATAAAATTAGTGTAATTCATAAAAATTCTCAAATTAAATTTATTTTCATATTTATAATATCAATTATTTTAATATTTCATTAATTAGGTAATTACCACATCACCATTGTGTCATAAATAAATTAAATTATTTAATGTATAAAAATTATAAATAAAATACAATTATGTAGAAAATGTTTTTATATTTCTAATTAATATTTATAATCGAATTTATCTTATGTATAAACCTATATTAAAAATGTTTTATTAATTAAACTTTGATTTTAACTCTTTTAACGCTTCTTTGAATTAAATAATAATAAATGTCCTAATCTAATCCAAGTGGACCTAAATGATAATATTTTATTCCTAAGGTTGTTTTATTTCGAGATACACTTGTCCAATAGAATTAGGACATGTGTTAGGGTAATATTAATATCATTTTACCCTTAATTACCCTATTTACTTTTTACCGTGGCAAATAAAAGTAAAAAGTTACTATTCACCAAAAATTATTTTTATCTTATTGAACCACATTTTACTCCTTGATGTTAACCGTGTCTCTCGGATTTTCAAAATTCCACTCACAGAAGCGGTAAAATTAAGTTTTATGTGAATTTTTAAATTCTCCTAGGAGGTGGGTAAAAGACAGTGAAAAGTTCAATAAAATTTTTATATATCTAAAATTATTCTAAACTAACTCCAATGAATTACATTGAACTTATATAGGTATTATGTATCTATTTTGACCTTAATTAAATTTAAATAAATTAAATAATTATTTAAATAAAAATTTGGTTTTAAACTATAACTCAGTGTTTTTTTCACTATTTATCAAAAATTGAATGTTTTCAGAAAAATACCAAAAATTCACCCTAAGATAATTTTGATATTACAAATCCAAAAATGAAGTCCATTTTGAAAGATAAAATTTATAAAATTTTAAAATTTTGGTATTACTATTCATAATGGCTAGTTTGATTGGTTGTGGTGTGTGTTAGAACTCGAAGTTGCATACAACAAACGCTACTGTATTATTCAAAGAGAAGCGTACCGTGGAAGTTTGGGGTGTTACACACACCATAACACAAAGAAATCACCCCATCATTCTATCCATGAGAGGGTGAAAAAAAGAATAAGAAAAATACTATTGAGTAGTAGTAGGTGGGCTTTGACACCGCGCCTTGGTCTAACGTCATCCATCTTTGAGGATCCCAACCTAAAATATCTCTCAAAGAAGTATCCAAATTTTTAATAAATAAGCTACAGTGTTGAACCCTCGAATCTGTGAGTATATTTATATTTTTTTTCTCAAAAGTTTCACGACATGTAATTTTCACAAGATTTGTAATATACGTCATTGGTAAATTCTTCATATCTTTATATGTCCTGAAATGTCATGTCTTGTATTGTTTACATGATGTGTAAAACTATTGGAAACACACCCTATAATCATGGTTTAGAACCATGGGTATAGCCCCTAAAACTGTGGGTATAGCCTATACCCATGCTTCTAGGAACCATGGCCTTGGGAGCCATCAGGATAGACCTATACCCACAGTTCTTAAACCGCTGGTGTATGAAATTTCAATAGAAATACCTATACCCACGGTTTGGTCAAACAGTGGGTATAGGTCCTTATTTAAAAAGAATAATCCACTGGGATTTAATCCGAGCAAATTTCGCCTACACTCCAATGACTTTACCATTATCCTACAAAACATTTCTTGTTGATATATTCAATATATATATGTGTATATATAAAATAATATTTATGTTAAATTATTTAATACCATTATTATTATGAAAAAATAAAGTGCCAACTTATACCCACAATTTGGTCAAACCATGGGTATAGGTCTTTATTAAAAAAAATACTCTAATGGGATTTGATCCCAACACCTCTCGTCTACACTCCAACGACTTTACCACTATCCTACAACACATTTTTTTGTTCTTATATTCAAAAAATATATATTTATAAATATAAATAT
Source organism: Viscum album (assembly GCA_963277665.1). Lineage (NCBI taxonomy): Eukaryota > Viridiplantae > Streptophyta > Magnoliopsida > Santalales > Viscaceae > Viscum > Viscum album. The sequence continues at coordinate 795,274,660 of OY728129.1, forward strand.
ATATTTATATTAAATTATTTATTATAATTATTATGTAAAATAATGGGCCAACCTATACCCACAATTTGGTCAAACCATGGGTATAGGTTTTCCCATAATTTTTCCCTACACAACCTATTTCCATGGTTTACAAAAACCTTGAGTATAGGGGTGACCTATACCCACAGTTTTGGATAACCATGGGTATCCTTTAAAACCTATTCCCATGGTTTATAAAAAACCATGGGTATAGGGTTGTCCTATACCCACAGTTTTTGGAGAATTGTGGGTATAGGTCCTTCCCATGAATTTTTTTTCTACAAAAACTATTCCCACAGTTTACAAAAACCATAGGTATAAGGGTGACCTATACCCACAGTTTTTGGATAATCAAGGGTATATCCTTGTTTTCTATTAGTATAATTAATTTTCACATTTTTTTCATTTTCCAAATATAGGTTATATCATGCCATAAAACATAAAACAATTTAAACTATTCACAAATTGGAAAGATTAATAATTTATTTACCAAAATCAATGTACCAAAATATTCTAACATGTTTGTATGAAATACACATATCAATTACTCATTTAGAATTTATGTAAAATAAATATTTTAATAAAACTTATGTTAAAACATTATTATACACTTTTATCACGTCATTTTTGTATTGAAACTATATAATTATAAAAGTTCCTTTCAAAATAATACTTGCGAAACAAGGATGGAAGTTTTGAAAAGGCGACACCCAATATAAAAATCCATATGAAAAAACTAAGCTTTAACATATCACATTTAATTACCTTGATCTCAATAGATATTATAGAAAACAAACATAACAAAAGAATAAAAAAACACACACCCATGGAAAACAAAAACAAGAGAGTTTTACATGGATCAAACTTAATCCTATTATACTGGAGAAACACCACTTCTATTTATTAGAAATAGAAGAGGAATGTAACAATTATAATATTTGAAACTATTTGAACAAGTGATCCCACTTGCCTATAAATAGACTAGTCCAGTCAATTGATACAGTTCCATCACCTTCTAATCTTCACGGATGGACCTCCACTTGATCAAGGCCACTGATAGTTGCCCAAAAAATGCACCGCCTCAACTTTAAATCCCTGTTGGATAGTGAAAAAAATTTCTTTCACTCTTTCACAACCATTTGAATAATTAATAGTGAAAAAAATATTTTAACATCATTTTTTAATTATAAACATCATTTTTTAACCAATGTTGATGTAAGTGACGTTAAAAATAACAGTTTCAACATCAATTTTCAAAAAAATTGACATAAAATATTCAAAATAAAAAATAAAATTTAGGTGAACTCTCAACATAAGTTTATATATCATCCCTTTCTCTTCATTAATTTTTGTAACATACTCTTCTTTTTATTATGAAAGTGGTTTCCCTAGACTATAACGACCTTGATTTTTATTACACATTAATACATTTTTTATTACACTTAATAAAACCTAGAATATCAAGAGGTGTAGTGTCTTTGAAAAATTAGGTACATTACATAACGAATTAAAACATGAAAAATAACATCTTTATTAAAAACTTCTTTCACATGACCAAAATGTTCCTTCATACTTAACAATTCATGGGATAACCTGAGGATATATATAAGAAATAGGTGAGCTATAAAGACTAGTAAGGGAATAAACAAGGCATAAAATGAGAATGAAAATAAATGTTAGACAATAGGCCTATCGATAGAGCATAAAAAGAACATGAATAATAAGGCATGATATAGCATGATAATCATAACATTGGAAATGTGGAAACAACTTAAAACACTACATCATAAACATAGGTAAAGGCTAAAACTTCCACGATATAATGGTGGAAAAAGTAGCATAAAGGAATCAGGTAAACCCCTTGTACCAATGTGATGTATCATGATATTAACCATTACCCAATGCATTGGAGCACTATGATTACACACCCTTCATAATCATTTCATTATCATGCTTAACTGTGCCACATAGATCATATAACATGGATTCATTCAACACCATAATTTATTCCATGATTAAGTAATATGGAATAAATAAATTTAAGTCCCCAATAAATAAGTATATGTGTATATAGGAGAATGAACTTGATAGATGAATTGGTAGGTATTCACTACATAATTATTTCAGAAAGGAAAATCACGGTGTAATTTCAACAGCATAACTGCATTATATAGAAATTCATAAAATGGGTTGATGAGAGAGAAAGAGGTCTGTAATCATTTATACATGAAATGGAAAGTAATAGGGATATGTAAATACATGTCCCAACATAATTAATTGGATGTAGAAGGCGTAACATTATAAATAAACTTGAAGAAAGAGGAGAAAGGAAATAACCTTTATAAAATTTCGATATGGTAAGAGGTGTGCATAATGGTTCATAGGAGGGATAAATGAGTGTGAAATGAGATATAATCATTTTTAAATAAAATTTATAGTAAGGGGGATATTTAATAATGTATCCCAACATAAGAAAATAGAAATTAAAAGACATAACATTAAAGGAGTTCTTGATAAAAGAGGAGAGTGGAATATCCCTTACGGAATTTCGGTATAGTAACAACTTAGATAAATGTCAAAATGAGAGAGGATAAATAATATATAATTAAAATAGAATCAATTGGATAGTAATAAAATCATAGTAAATGAAGTAAAATATAACTCATTGAAATTATAAAGACTAATTTAAGGAAGACTCTTGAATTGAAAGAAGGAGAGGAAGGTGAGGATCCATTACTTGAGTGTGTGACTCCAAAGACTTAGGAGGGTATTCTTAAAAGATTGGGGGAACCACAGGAGAACTTTAGATAATATAGATAAGAGTTTGGTTGCGATCAAAGGAGTCTGAGTAAATAAAAATAAGATATTGGGTGGGTTTATATAGGAAAAGAGGGATATTTATTTATTATTTTGGTTTTAGAAACTACATAATAAAATATTCAAAACCACAAACCCTCCCATGATTTTTTCCCATATTTTTTGAAAAAGGGGAGTAATATGAATTATTTTATAAGTTCAAGGGATAAAGATAATAAAATAACGTCCTTGATTATGGGGAGGTGAGTCACACTCCCAAATAAATTATTTTAAAACCTTAAAATATATTATAAGTCTTGGAGGATTCACTAAGGATTTATAATATAAATAAAAGAAACATAAAATTACATTATTTTAAAGGTAAAACATATATTTGTATGAGGATACCTTTTATAGTATTTATTACATCACTATTGGGAGATTATGATGTCATAAAATACACTATATATTTATACGATATTTAATTTTTACCCAAAAAATTGGTTGTCTCAGAAAATTATGAAAAATTCACCATTAGATAAAATTTTACTCCCTTCTGAGTTAGCTTGGTAAGTGGGTTTGACAATCATGATAAATTTCTCACAAATCAGCGATAATATCCAGTTAACCTAATGAAACTATGAATATATTTCATAGATTTTGACCTTGGTCATACTTTAATTATTTTTTTATAGAATGATCCAAATATTTCCCATTTCTTATGATGATATTCCCCAAAAATGAGACTTACTTCTACCAGAACTCACACTTGATGTACTTGGAATATAGATTCTTATTTGGTAAGGTATTTATCACAATTCTTATATTCTCTTCATGGTCCTCCTCAGTTTTGGGATATTTTATAATATCATCTATAAAGGCTACCACAAATTTTTAGAGATAGTATCTAAATACTACATTCATCAATTCCATGAATATTTGTGGAGAATTAGTGAGTCCAAATGGAATCACTATGAACTCATAGTTCCCATACCTCATACCAAAACTATTCCTGGGGATATACTCCTTATTTACCCTAACATGGTAATATCCTAACCATAGATCCACCTTGGAGAAGTATTGTGCTCCACGTAGATGAACGAACAAGTCATCAATCTGTGGAAAAGGATACTTGTTCTTTATTGTGACCTTTTTGAGATCATGATAATCAATACAAAGGTGCATTAAACCATCCTTATTCTTGAAAAATAGAACTGGTGTACCCCATGGTGAAGCACTTAGGCATATGAATCCTTTATATAGATTCTCCTATAGTTGTTTCTTCAGTTCCTTGAGTTCCACAATAGCCATCCCATACAGAGTCTTTGATATTGGAAATTCCCCAGGTATAGGATCTATTAAAAATTAAACCTCTCAACTAAGGGGAAGACTATATAATTACTTAGGAAACACATTAGGGTATTCTGTCACAATAAACATGTCTTTAGGGATGATTATTTCCTTATAATCAATAATTTAAGATAGATATGCTTGCTCGTAGGGAAATAATATCCATTCTTGAGATGATGTTTCTAAATAAGATTCATCCTCATCCTTTCACTTTTATAGAATCGAGGGTTGATTCTCTATATGGAGTTTTATTTTCTTATCATGGCAATTAATGTTGGATCTATATATGGAAATCCAATCCATGCCCATAATTGCATCAAATTCCACTAAGGGAAGTATGAAAATGTTTTCCGAGAATTTCATCCCACAAACATTGATAGGGGGGATTTATATACTTGGGATGCAATAATTTCTCCATTTTCCATTTTCACTGAAATATCTACTTCCATGCTTTGTAGTGGTGTTTAAATAGCTCTTCTAAACTTTTATGATATAAAGGAATGTGTAGAACTATGGATGATAAAACTATATTTTACATTTTAATTTTGGTTATACTTTATCTAATATAGACTTAGGGATGATTACTTTTAAACTATTAAAAACATAAATGGTAATACAAATACATTAAAGGTATAACTTATAAATTATATTTATCTCCTTAACTTATAGTTTCTAGGATTAAATATGTGATATCAATGATATATTTCCTAACATATATTATTATAGTATTTTTTTTATTCCCTTAATAATGGTTCGTAATGAGATTATGAATTTACCAAAGAATATCCCCCTAGAGTGTCAAACCAGGTGCATATTAAGGCCTGTTGTCATGTACCAGAATACCCTGAGTTAGGCCCATAACATCTTGTCAAAGTTGTTACCCCTAGGTACATCTATTACAAAACCACATCCACGTATAGTTTCTATATAGGGATGTATTTTCTTGATAATACACTTAATATATATATACAAAAATTTAGGTATGTCTTCTTATACTTAGTTTTATCCCTAAGGAATTTGATAGATTTTTATAATCCTAATCCAAAAAATAACTAAACTTATCCTATGATACCAACTATAACAACCCTACAATTCTTTACACATTAATACATGTTTTATTACACTTAATAAAACCCAAAATATCTACAGGTCTAGTGTCTTTGGGAAATTAGGTACATTACATAAAAACTTATAACATGAAAAGAAATATCTTTATTGAAAACTTCTTTGACATGACCAAAACGTTCCTTCATACTTAACACTGCATGAGATAACATGAGGACATACATACAAAAGGGGTGAGGTATAAAGCCCAGTAAGAGTATAAAAAAGTCATAACATGAAAATGAAAATACATGTTAGACAATAGGAATATCAATGGAGCATAAAAGGAACATGAATAACAAGGTATGATATAGCATGATAATCATAACATGGGAAATGTTGCAACAACTTAAAACACTGAATTATAAACACAAGTCAAGGATAAACCCACCAAGAAATAATGGTGGAGGATACCATAAATTAATCAGGTAAAAACCCTATTCTAATGTGATGTATCATGATATTAACCATTACCCAATTCATTTGAGCATTATTAGGTCACACCCTTCATAATCATTTTATTCTCATGCTTAAGTGTGTCACATAGATCATATAACATGGATTCATTCAACATCAAAATTTATTACATGATTAATGAATGTTCAATACATACATGTAAGTCCCAAATTAATAATTATATGTTCATAAAGGTGAATATCGTTGATAGATAAATGGGTATGGTATTCACTACACAATTATTTTAGCATGGAAAACCACAGTGTAATTTTGACACCATAACTGCATCATATAGAAATTAATAAAATGGGTTGATGATAGAGAAAGGGGTATATAATCATTTATAAATGAAATGGAAAGTAATAGGGACATGGAAATACATTTATCAACATAAGTAATTGGATATAGAAGGCGTAACATAAAAAATAAACTTGAAGAAATAGAAGAAAGGAAAGAACCCTTACAAAATTTCGACATGGTAACAAGTGTGTATAAAGGTTCATAGGAGGGATAAATGAAAGTGAAAGGGGATATAATAATTTATAAATAAAATGTACATTAAGGGGGACATGTAATAACATATCCCAACATAATAAAATTAAAATTAAAATACATAACATTAAAGGAGTGCTTGATAAAAGATGAGAGTGAAAGATCCCTTATGGAATTTCCGCATAGTAAGGACTTAGATAAATATCAAAATGAGAGAGGATAAATAACATATCATTAAAATAAAATTAATTTTATAGTAATATAATCATATTAAATTAATTACAAGATGACCCATTTAAATTATAAAGACTAATTTCAAGGAAGATTCTTGAATTCAAAGAAGGAGAGGAAGGTGAGGATCCCTTACTTGAGTGTGTGAATCCAAAGGCTTAGGAGTGGATTATTGAACTCTTGGGTGCACCTTGGGATGAATCTAGGGAGTATAGGTCAGAGTTTTGTCATGATACAAGGATTTTTAGTGAAGATAAATGGGATCTTGGTAGGGTTTATATAAGAAAACAGGGGGATTGGATTATTATTTTGGTTTTGGACACTAGATAATAAAATATTCCAAACCACAAACCATCCCATGATTTTTTCCCATGGATTCTTCTAAATGGGAGTGGTTTAAATTATTTTATAAGTACAAGGGTCTAAGATAAGAAAATAATGCACTTTATTATATGGAGGTGCGTCACACTCTCAAAGAAATGATTTTAAAATATTAAAATATATTATAAATATTAGAGGATTTATTAAGGTTTTATAAAATAAATAAAATAAACATAAAATTACATTATTTTAAAGGGAAAATATATATTTGGATGAGGATACCTTATATAGTATTTATTACAACACCATTTGGCCATTATAATGTCATAAAATACACTGTATATTTATACGATATTTAATTTTTACCCAAAACTTTGAATGAATCAGAAAATTATAGAAAATCCATCATTAGATAATTTTTAAATCATGATTCCAAAGATAATATTACTTTTATCTAAATAATTTTCTAAATATGTGAATGTTCTACCTTTTAGGTGGTGCGTTTCTAGGTGGTACAGAAATAGTCTGCTGAGGATCATCACCCGTCCATTTTTTTCTATAGAGATGGGTTCTCGTTGAGTTCACCATTCCTTTTATTTCGACCCATTAAGAATAATTATTCTTTAAATAAGGTTGGATTATCCTTGTGGGAATCGTTGGTCCCATCGGGTGAATTCATGGGGGTCAAGCACTTGTGAAATTTGTCCTTCTAGGATATAAATTCCTTGGATAACCTCCAACGGGTTTATTCGTAGAGCCTGGAATGCCCAAAGGCCCTGGTATCTATGATTAATGGAATTGATTTCCAAAGTCAGGCACTCATTGGATGAAGATTCAGCCAATGACTCTTAAGGACTCCATTGGTCGAGAGGATGGTAGGTCATGCTCACCGCACCCTTCCGGGGGAGTATTGTTGCTTGTTTCGGGACTCTCTTATAGATTTAAGTCATGTTCATATTTGAATCCTTGGTTCATTCCTGAATTGTGTGTTCATGATCTACCCTTGGTTTGTAGGATCATCATAAGCATGCACATATTTGATTTTATGAAGGAAATACTGACTTGATCCATATTATAAGTCACTCTGGAGTTTATCTTCACCCAGGGGGGATGAAAGGTGACTTGATGTCGGGATCGAGCCCATAAGAAGGGATTCCTACGTATCCTTGGGAGAGGAATTAGAACCCATGTAGTTCGGATTATGTGGGGCTTATTCATAGAATCTATCCATAGGTAGACATGATGGGGTGAACCATTTTGGATGGGTAACCTTTTGAGCTCAAGCCTTCTAGTAGGCGTCCTATGTATCCTGGTTTGATAAGGAATCAGAGTTCTCATAGTTCATATGTGTTCATGTTGTAATCATCACAAAACTCTAAGACCATGTGATTCATGATCAGTGTGAGAAATAAAAGGATGTGAAAGATTCAACAATGCACATGCCTCCTCCCCTATTGGTGGGGGAGGGAGATCCCATGACAAAAGAGCCCGAGGGGACCATGGGTGAGGGTGCAGAGCAATAAACCTTTCAATGCGAAATGACATTGAGGGTCACATGGCCCTACCTCAGAAGATTGGGGATTTAACTCAGTGGGAGGGCCCCGGAGCATGTTCTGGGAAGGGGAGGAGTTTCTTCCTCATCAAAAGGAGAAACGAACATAACTCCTTTGACTGATAACTATTCCCCATTGAATGGAAAAGCAAGTGATCACCCTTAATCCCTAGAATGGGGAGGTTCATGTCAGCATCCCAAGGTCGGACTCTAGGTTACCATGGGAATGTAGATCCACAGGCATTTCTGAAGACCAAACCGTTGTGGGGAGATCCTTCGTGACTCAGCTTACCATGGCTACGTAGACTCAAAGTCATGCGCTGATGCCTCCGATGGTCTGATCATATGGGTATGGTGGCCTTGTAGGAGGCTTTGGCCTGATGCCTAAGGACTATTTATTGGAGGGATCATGGAGGACTGGATGATAATGGAAGGGTGAGGTTGGGACCTGAGTAAATAGTACCTAAAAATACCCCATTATGCGTATTGGTTTCTTATGCAGGATGGGGGAGGATCCACATACCGTAGTGGTATGCGGGCAGAGGGTCCATTCGCATTCCGATGTGGTATACAGGAATCGATATAGGCAACCACGTACCATAGTGGTATGTGGCCCATCATGCCGCTTTGGTTTCCATCCCCGTAATGATGCAGTATGCGGCGCTGGGTTCAGTCCGCGTAGCCGTGCACTACGCGAAGCACTATATTGAAGGAGTGTCCAGGGGATTATCGTTCGTGGGGATTTTCTCAGCACGAAGTTTGTGGTTTTTGGTTCACCAATTAAGTTCAAAGTTCTCTTTTTATTTTTAAATTCCCTAGTTTTATGGTTCGCGGTCGGCTATTCCTACGGAGAGAGCGGTTCATGATTTGGGCTTCGTCGATGAATCAAGACGGAAACCGGGGTCTTCTTTGAAAACTTTCTTCCAACCTCTGAGTCCCCTTCAAGCCTTCTTCATCTGTCCCTCGTCCTTCTACTGTGCCCCTTTTATAGAGTATCCGAGAAATTGTATCTATTAGGCATGAAATACCATTTTCAGAGGCCCATGAAGCAATATTATGACCCACATAAGACTTGGTCAATCGAGGTTTGTGGGGGCTTCGGTTCACAATAATGGTTCGTAGAACCCTGATGGTTCACTTCATCCACAAACTGATGGGTTCGCGGTATGGTACACGGATTGAATTTGTGCGCACAATTCCTTCAGTGAAATGGTTCGTGATCTACCTTGTTCGCTAGCCACCACTTCAGTGGGCTAGCGGTATATAGATCGTTCTGGGTACCTATTGGTTCATGATCCAGCTAGTCCGCATACCTTTCCCGATGATGGTATACATGCCACTTGAATTTCCTTGAAAACTTGAATTAATTCAAGTTTCTTCTAAAAATTACAACTTAATTTGAGTCCATTCACCTTTCTAGACTTTTAAGAGTATTTAATTCCTTCTTTAATGAGATTGTGGGGGTAATTCCTTCCCTTGGAAGAATTTTCTGGACCCTACAAATTCCCCCCATTGGAATGGGGTCCGTTTGGAACGAAAAGGGGACTATTCCGATATTGAAGTGGTCCTAAACTAAAATGGTACGCGATAGAATAGATAGACCTGATAGGAGGGGACCACACCTATATATAGGGGCCCATGTCATTTGTCCTTTACCGTTTCTTGCAGTGAAAAGTTCTCTCGATTTCCCCAGCCTCCTCTGTTCTCACGTACCATGCTCCTTGCGAAAATCCCATTCGCGAACCACTTTGTACGTACTGTGAACCAATATTCTCGTCATTTGTCTGTCTGCATACTATGTTATTGATTTCATGAATGGTTTTGTGGAATTTTAAGACTAAAATATGGATTCCACTTAGGAGGAGGCTATGCGGCTTGCACGTCCGATTTCCAAACTTGGATCAACAAACCAAACTTTAAGAACCAATAATTTGAACTTTAAAATTTAATCCAGAATTTCTGAATATGAACTTAATCAAGGCCTAGGTTCACAATATCCACTTTCTATGAACCTTTCTGTTCACTGAACAATGATCCTCGGGCCAACACCTCCCGGATGGTTCATGTACCATGGTTGTACATGGTGATATGCACCTTCTTACCATAGATATAGGTGGGGGTTACTTCCATGTATCATGCTGTAAGTGGGATGTGGATAATGCATACCATTTCTAGAAATATTATATGGAGCCTTATGTGGACATATTTTGAGTCCTTTATCCATTATTCCATAGCCTTTATCCAACAATTTTTATTGGAATAAATTTTTGTCAGCTTTTGGATCTTCCTATGCAGGTTACAATGGCTGCTTCATAGGCTGTGATAAAATTGACGAAGACAAGTGCAAACATGGTAGGAAATAGCGAGGATCATCTTTGGGCCCACATCATTCCTCATGATAGCTTCTTAAGGGATTTCTTAACACTAGATATTCTAGCGTATCTGCTATCTATACAGTTTCCACTTTACGGTTTTGGTTTTTGTGACAATATTCCTCTGCCGTTGGCTGACCCCGATACCCCTTTTATCCTCTTAGAGGTACTGTAAGGTTATGACCATGAAAACATTTCCCCAGTAGGAGAATTCATTTCTTCTCCAATTCAGGAGAACATTTTCATACTACGAGGCTCGACATAGACTCAGGGAAACCAAAGGTGTCACAATGGTGTCATGAGACTAGATTCCTGAGAGTACCCATCCATTATCAGCATATCCCAATAAAATCCTAGAGGTTGGTGGAGAACCAAATGGGATATTTGGGCCGGAGGATGTTTCTCCGATGAGTGGGCCTGGGAATTCTAGGTATATCAGACCTGTTTAGAATCCCCTGACCAGTTGGAGGTGGTGAAATAGTATCAGGTAGCCTGGGTTTCTCAGTTTTCAGTCTTCTCCCTAGGAGAAATTCTTCCTGAGCTACTGAGCTGCTAGTGTTCAAGAACCAACACCTTCAACTTATTTCATGGAGAGGTGGGGATCATCCTATGGGATATCAGCCATCTTGGAGGAATCCCTATCCTTGGAGAGATGTATGACGAGTTTCTCCCGGTAGCCGCTTCTTGGAAAGACACTGACCATGTGTCCCCTTTGACAAGGAGTTTACTGGTTATGGTAGAGGGATTACTTGACTATCTCCTCCTGGATCACTCTCTTATCCCATTCTAAGCATGGATAAGGTCATTCTTGCAGACTAATAGACCCAAGCTAAGGGCTCACCACAACCAAACTCATCCATCTTGCTAGTACTACCAGACTCCAGGGTCATATTGTGCTACCCTTGAAGCAGGATGATATACCACATGGGGATATGAGCTTCTACCAGACGTATCACCTGCGCTTAAACTAATAGGTTTCTTTTACATGTTTTTGAGTGGATGGATTTTCCCATAATACGACGTATATACCAGGGTTCGGTCCTGTACTTTGATGATGGCGGCCACATTGGCAGAGGGTCGACCCATTAATTTGGCCCTTTCTACCCTCACTCAGCTTTATGAATTGTTGGAAAAAATACAGGAAGGTAGGCCCCCACACCATCACAGAAGATCGTTTCAATTTTTGTATGGGTGGATAGAAGAAAAATTCCCCTGTTATGAGTACAACACACTGCAAAGGTTCCTTATTTTGACTTTCAACCCACCCTTATCAATATTTTCACTGTTCTTCCTAGGACTCTAAGTGTTATTGATGAAGTTGGGCAGTTGAACGATACTTCTCGTTTCTTGTTTGCACTGCATCCTACCCCTAATGGGTCATTGAGAGGTGAAAAGTATGGTTCTTTAGAGGAATGATCGTACCTAATTACACTTCTAGATGGAATTCCCACTGCTCGTATAGATCGAGTAGTCATTTGTGAGCCATACCTCCCCTACCAATTTTCCAGGCAATTCAGATGCCTCCAACGGACTACATTGCTTCCGGATGTCCAATTAAGGGGAGAGTTTCACACTATAGTTCTTCACCAATTATGTCTCATTATGATGCATTAAGGTGCTGCTATGGAAGTTATCATTCCCAACATGACTGATTCCACTTTCCTTTCACTGGAGTATTCCCAACTGTGGGCAGATTGTTACCCCAATGGGATACTGAAAGAACAAGTTTGGTGAGTGAAGAAACCTTTAACCATTTTCTTCCCCATATTTTCCCCATCGACAATTCCACACATTCCTTCTACTGTGAAGAGTGAAACAACTACACCTTCTACTTCTGTCCCTTCAAAAACCACGATAGATACACTGCCTTCCCCTACCCTTATGGTAATAAGACACTTAGTTCATCATTAGAAACGTCTGGGAGGGGCCTCATCGGTACAACCTATCTAATTGGGGAGTGATTCAGACTTCTCCCCTCACACAGATATCACCCAAGACCTTAATGAGGATGGCACTAGCAGAGTATCATCGATCATCCTAGAATCTGTGGGTTGTCTTCCACATTCAGCTCTAGTGGATGGTCTATCTAAGGGAAAAGAGAGTATCACATTTTGGGTGGCCTGTCTTAGGTACCTCCCCACTTATGTGATGACACTTACAACTTATAGACATGTTAAAACAGGGGAGGATCAAGGTATTGGTGCTGCGGCGAGGCACCAAACAGTGCGAAAAGAGGAATGGCGCCAGTTATGATCTCTTGCCGTGGAGACACCCATGGTCAATTTTACTGATGAGGGTGACAATTTTTAGCAATTATTCACTAACCTAGGTTCCGAAGGCTTCAATTATCCACACTTAAACCTCCTTGTTTACCAATTAGTCATTGCCTGATAAAACGTTACATCCTATGAGGACAAGCTGGCCAAGTTCAATTCTTCCCATCATCAGGTGGACAACTTCTGAGATGTTTCAGAATAATTTGATAATCTAACGTCCAAGGAGGTGAAGTCCCATGATTTGGTGGACACCCAAGAGGAAGAGCTGCAAGAGTTCGAATCTCGTGCAGTATGGTTGAGGGATCAACTGGCCTCTTCACGTGCCAACTATGAAGTCGTCCAGAAGAAAGGGTGGGACCTCAAAGTCATTCTGGAGTGGGTGCGTCCGATGGTCAAGGATGAAATAGAGGAGAGAGATTATTCAGAGCAAACTATTAATGGCCCATGATGATCACTTTCCATCCTTTTAGAAAGGGATAACTGGTCCTTGTTGTAGTTCTATCCCAAATCATGATATGTACTCTTCCCTTTTTATGATAGTTTGGATAAACTCTGAACTAGGGATGCTCCTCTATTTGTGTCGAACTCAATGAAACTGATTTGCCTTTAAATTATCTTTCTTTGCCTTTTCCTATCATGTCAACATAATTTTAGTTAGGCATTAATTTTAAACCATGACTTAAAACCAGTAAACTGAAATAATTGAATTGGGCTCTAATTGTTTGTCTGAGTTTCGGGGCTCAATGAGCATAGTTTGACTATTGTTGGGGTTTCATGGAAAACCTCAGAAAATTTTATGTATTTTTAATTATTAACATAATTTTTGCCTAAGCATACTTTCTACAAGATTAGAAAGCACAATTTGACTTTTACTTAGGTCACCCTTTGCATTTTTTCAACCTAACAAGCTTTAATCCTTTTTTGATGGGTCAATGTTGTGTTTTTTTAAAGAAACAATACTTTACTTTTACCCATAGGTGCTTTATGTGTATTTTCCCTCTGCAAGTATGGTGAATTTTTCACTGACAGTTCACAGCAATTACAATAAAATTTTTTACTGGTGTTTTAGGTCAAATAGTTTTAACCAGAATTAATGGGGCAAGGCCCTAACTTGGGACCGTTAGCTGGGAATGATCTAATATTCTTCAGACATGGACTAGGGATTTTTATTGACCCTAGATTTGTGAGTTTGGACATGCATGAGCCTTGTGAGCCATTTTAGGCGTACAGAGGTAGGAAATGACTCTCATGGGGATGAATTTTCCTTTTATCAACATCCATTTTGTAGGCGACGTATGCCGAGCCACCGGGGCACGATGTGCATAGTCAATCAAAGGTGTCTACATGATAATGGACTTCCTTCTCCAATGGACCTGGTGTGATTTTCAACATTTTGAATTTATTTTGAAGTTGGGAGCCACTGTGGGTGGCTGGCCTGAGTAGTGTTGTCTAAAAACATTAGGGACATTCATATCAATTTTTAGGGGGCAATTGTTCCTGCACAGTTTCTACTTGCATGAGGGAGAGCCGGTGAATGGTCAATTTAGTTATAAATACCCACTTTTTTTATGTTAGGGGAATTTTTAAAAAGGAAGGTATATAAGCCGTTATCCAGGAGTTTTCCAAATCCGGGGGTGTGACAGAACATGAATGTCATTTGAATATACGAGAGCTTGAAATGACTCTCCTGGGGACGAATTTTCCTTTGATTGACAACCACTTTTGTGGTAAACATATAAAGAGCCACCAGGGCATGATGTGCATAGTCAAACAAAGGTGTCTGTAGGAAACTGGACTTCTGTCTCCGATGGCTATGGAAGATTATGGAGATTGGGAACTTTCTGAATACGATATGTCACCTTTGATAAGGGGTGAACCTAAATACAAAAGGGGGCATTTTAACTGAACTTATCCTGAAAATGAGTGGATGAACTCTTCTTTTGTATGTGGATCAACTTCACGCATATGGATGGGTTATCCTTAGAAACCTCAAAAGGGACCAGAGATGAATCAGGCCCATATGTTCTGATATATCCAGGATGTGTGTATGGAGGAAAATGTAAACCATGAATTTGAGAGCCTTTGAATCAGGAGGGATGGAACGAGGCTTAGAATCCATTGGGAATACTTAGATAGGATAAGACTCTCATAGGGATGAATTTTCCTTTGATTTATGGCCATTTTTATGGGCAACATATGAAGATCCACCGAGGCATGATGTGCATAGTCAAATAAAGGTGTCTGCAGGACATCGGCCTTCCATCTCATATGGATTTGGAGGGTTATGGGGATTCAAGATCACTTAAAAGAACGAAGTTTGGGGTACAATAGGAGTGCATCTGGGAATATTGGGGACATTTGGGATACAATTTACTCATGGAATCAGGTGTCCCTTACTTAGATCTTACTCGTACGTAGTTTGAGGCATTCATTCCATATTTGGAGTAGCTGGTCATTTAACGTCACATGGCCATGTCGTGGGGTTCTTCTCGGGGGAGGGAACTGTGATATGCCTCTTAGGGTTGTGCTGCTAGGACCAAATTCCCAGGATACTTTTCTATAATATCATGGTGTATCTATCAATAAGACCCCTAATCTCACGTGAGATACGCTCGATGTGAGAAAAAATGGATTATGAGGATTCCGAGTCACTTTATAAGAATAGAAAAATCAACATTAGAGGCCACTTCAGGCTTAAACTGGTGATATGCAGTTTAACGTCGTATAATAAGGACGATTTTGGCCTTGCAGTTTAATGTCATGTGATGAGTACATACGCTGTGCAGTTTAGAGTCGTGCAGTGAGGACGATTTTGGACTTGTAGGGTGGAAAATACTGTCATAAATATCTTTAATAGTTTTGGGTTAATCGCAATCAGGATGTTCCAGCGTTCCTTAGACATGAGTGATAATAGAAGTTGTAAAACATAGTCCTAGGGGAAAAATGAATCAGGGGGTATGAAATGGGTCTTGGAATCTATTGGGCGTATTGAGATAGGAGAAGACTCTCCCAGGGATTAATTTTCCTTTGATTGATGACCGTTTCTATGGAAAACATATGCAGAGCCTCCAGGGCCTGATGTTCATAGTCAAAAAAGGTGTCTACAAGACACTGGAATTCCATCTCAGATGGCCATGGATGATTATGGGGATCCAAGTTTTCCTGGAGTATGGAGTTTGACAAATGAGAAAGATGTACCTGCGAACATGATAATACCTAGGCCATGATTAACTGTGAACTACTTGGAGCTTCCACATAGGTCTGACTCATATTTAAAGGGTAAAGTTGTATATTTTGACTTTTTTTGAGTGGGGGGCATGTGTGGGATCTCGTGAAACTGAGAATCGGACCACCCATAACTCTCAAATAATTTTGCAGTTTATTATCATGCGATTAGGACCTTTCATGGGATCCCCATAGAAGTATAACCAATTCATGGGTGAAAAGGGGAATTTCTTTTTTTCTAATGGTGGCTGGGCCATGATGCCAAATCTGGGCATCACTACATATCATGAGAGAGCAGGAATCAAGACATACGTAGTTATAAATGTTCCCTAAAAATGTTTGATCGATGTTCAGGGACATTTGAGGGAATTTTTTTCTTGATGGTGGTTGAGAGAGGATTCCAAATCTGGGCATCAATACATATCCTATAAGGGAAGGAATCAAGACATATGTAGTTCTGAATGTTCCCTACAAATGTTTGCTCGATGTGTAGGGACATTTGGGGGATTTTTTTCTTGATGGTGGTTGGGCTAGGATGCCAAATCCAGGCATCACTACGTATCCTATGAGAGCAAGAATCAAGATGTACGTAGTTTTTAATGTTCCCTAAAATTTTTTGCTCGATGTGTAGGGACATTTGAGGTATTTTTTTTCTTAATGGTGGTTGGGCTAGGATGCCAAATCTGGGTGTCACTACATATCCTGTGAGGGTAGGAATCAAGCCGTACATAGTTATGAACGTTCCCTATATCGATCTGGCTTAGTCCACATGTAAGGACATTTTTGTTTCATTTTCTAGGGGTTTTGGGTCCACCATACTTCTCTATCACCTTTTTGTATAGAATAATCCTTACCACTGATCCTAAGATCACGTGAGTCATACTTATTGTGAGAAAAAAGGCATAGTCATAGGGTTTCCTTCGTAGGTGTTGGGAGGTAGAGGATATTATGGGGGGATTTTCTTTTTCTCTCTTAGTGGGGATGGGCCAAGATCAAGGATCGAGGAGTCGCTACATATCCCATGAGGGCATGAATCAAACCATACATAGTTCTATATATACCCCGTACCGATCTGGCTCGGTCCAAGGGTAGTGGAATTTTTGTTCTATCCATCATGGTTTCTGGATCTACCATGTTACTCCATAGTTTTCTTTCATGAGAGAATACATACCATTGATCCTAAGATCATGTGAGTTATACTCGATGTGATAAACAAGGAGTGATAAGGGTTTCCCTTACAAATATGGGTAGATAGGGGGCATTATGGAGGGATTTTTTTGATGGGTATTGGGTCGGGATGCCAAATCCGGGCGTCACTACGTATCCAGCGAGGATATAAATCAAGCCGTATGTAGTTCAGTGAGAGATTATGTAGTTTATTGTCATGTGATTAGGATGTTTTGTGTCATGTAGTTTAACATCTTACGACGAGTACATGAGTCACATTTTATTTTCTTGTTTTAGGGACAAGTTTCTTATAGTTTAACGTCATGTGGAAAGGAAAATGACTCATAGTTCAAGGTCTTAATGTTTGGACCGTAGCATTGGGGGTTTTATAAATCATAGTTTAGGGTCGTAGAGCATGGAACATTGGCTTCATTAGTGCTCATAGTTTAAGGTCTTAGAGTTTGTACCATTGGTTTCTGGGTATTATAACTCATAGTTTAGGGTCATAGAGCTTGGACCTTAATAGGGTTGGCTGTTACTCATAGTTGAAGGTATTAGAGTTTAGACCATTACATGGATTTTTTTTTCTATTACATGAAGTATTTATTCAAGAACTTCGCATTTGTGGGAGCCATGATGAGCTGTCCATCCATTGATATCAGGGCGTATGCTCCATTGGAATAGACCCTATGTTTGAAATATGGTCCTTCCCACTTTGGTTCAAGTTTTTGGGGCTTCTTCCCAATAATAATTAGGGTTCTGAGGACTAACACCATTTCTCCTTCAAGGAAATATCAAAGGTGAACCTTTTTGTTAAAGGCTCATGCAATCCGATTTTGGTAGATTTTCAAATGGTGTAAAGTGTGAAACCTTTTTTCATCTAGATGCTCAAACTAATCAAACCATCTCTAGGATTTCTATTCAATGGAAAATTGATCTAAAATGGCCACAAAAAGTGATGACACTTGAATCTCGATAGGAAAAACTACCTCTACCCCAAATACTAGTGAGTATGGGGTTGTATGGGTGGCAGTGCGGGTCATGGTCCGATAAGCCCATAAAGCATGAAGGATATTTTCTAGCCATGATTTCTTTTCCTTATCAAACATCTTTTGGAGTATGTTGGAAAAAGTATTGTTGAAAGCCTCTATCTTCCCATTGGACGCTGCATGATAGCGGGATGAACGGTTGGATTTTATTCCATACTCCTGGTATAGCTTGTCCAACTTAGCAAATCAAAAGTTGGTGCCATTGTTCGTCAGTATTGTATGAGGGACACCAAATCTGGTGATGATGCTGGCCTTCACAAAGATGATGATGTTTTTCACCCTGACTTCTTTAAGGGGTATGACTTTGGACCATTTGGAAAAGAAGTCGGTCATTGTGAGTATGAACTTGAATTTTCTGGCTGTGGAAGGAGGATATGGTCCCACAACATCCATTCCGAAACGGCTCGGCCTCTCCTCCCTAGTTCGGCGGTTTGAGGTGGGGAATTCTTCGCTGGTGCGGATATGTGTTGGCTCGACTGGTGCACACTGGTGTCTTTATCTACGACACGGTGTTGAATCTGTGCTTGAGTTCCAGCCCCGGCGGTTCGTGATCGTCATCTAATCCACAGATCTGGGCGTTTGGGGGTTGAGCATTTTTTTTGTGGATCTAATGGATGGCGGTGAAGGGATTTTGTTTTGGTTTGAGTTTATGAGAAGGATGTTGACCTGATGGTGGATCTGGTTTGCCCATGCCCTTATTCCGAGATCCTCTGCAGACGCTTCGCAAAGGACTTGGAAGGAGGTGTTTCGCAGGCGGTGGTGTTCCCTGTGCGTTTGATTAATCCTCCTCTTCCTCTTGCGATCTCTATGTGAGAGTTTTTTGAATTTTCGGATTGGAATGGATTATGGGCTAGTTTGGCTGATTCTGTTGAGGTTGTGTTTTGGATTTGTGCATTCTGTGTGGTTTGGATCTGGTTTCTCTCTTGTGGGGAGGGCGCGACGGTGACGGAGACGCCTCTTGGAGTTCTGAGGTTCAACACCGGTGGTGATGCCTTCTTTCAGTGGTTTCTCGCCGGCGTTACAGGCATGATGTGATGATTTTGGGGGTGCGGCTCGAGGTGGTTCGTTGATTGAGACACCTCGAGGTGCGTGGATAGGTGTGCGGTACGATGGCAGGTGGGCGGCTTAAGGAAACTTTCTCGTGATTTCTAGTTTGGTTATTTAAAATTCGAACTTGAATGGGATGTTTTGAATTGGTGATTTTTCAGTGTTGAAGTCCTATTTTGGGTACTGTTAACCCTCAAACCAGCCTTTAGAAAATGAAAAAAATGATTAGCAGGCAGACAGTAATACCCAAGTCTTTAGATTTGATGAGAGATCTTGGTTGCTGATTGATGTGCTCCACAAGCTCTGGTGTGCACTTCTTTCATGATGACAGCAGTCTCTTATTCATTAATGCACCTGAGAAGGATTCCATCAAGGCCTCATTTTTATAGAACCTTTTCTTGGTTTACCCCATTGTACAAGACAAAGTTGACTACCCGTCTTTAAATCTGCTCCCTTCCAGCCCTATCTGGTGGGAGTTCCCCATTGCAAAGGTAATTTGTAATGGGTGTCATCCAAATGGTGGTATGAATATAAGGTTTAGATATGGGGAAAATTTCATTAATTTACTCCGTATTGCTCTGGATGAATGGAAAGACCATCTGGCAGTGAGAAATGCTAATGACTATTTAATCGAGGTCTGGATCAGCCAAGGCTGTGGCTGCATTTACCAAAGTGTCTACTTGAGTATTTTGTGACTGGGGAACATAGGTCAATGTTGGTTCTGATGGGAATTCTATCATCAGTCCTTGAACATGGTTTATCAAGGGAACTAATACTTTTTTCTTGATGGCATAGTCACCATTAACCCATTTGATGACTTGCTCTGAATAACCCTTTATTTTTAGGTGTTTAGATTTCACATGAAGTGCCAGTTCTAGGCCTGCAATGAGGGCCTGATATTATTCTTCATTTTTTGTACACCCTTTTGAAAGAAGGTAAGTTTAATTCAAGACAAACTTTTTAGGGGATACAAGTATAATTCCCAACCCCACTTTGTTGAGCTTGGTATCCTCCACCCTTTTCCCTGTTGGGATTCTAGAAGCACCATCTCAGTACATTTCCCATATGTGGGGGTCCTCCTGAATGAAAAACGCTTCTTCATCAAGAATTTCGGCATCCAACACTATTGTCACCTCCGAAGGGTGATCTGCTAAGAAGTTTTCTAACACCTAACCTTGGATGGCCTTCTGAGGAACGTATCATATGTAAAACTATTGAAGGATGACTGCCCATCATGATAGGCTCCCATTTAGCATGGGATATTTGATGATATATTTGATTGGGTTGTAGTGGGAGACCAGTTGAACCTCATGGTGCTGTAGGTAATTCCTGAGTTTCTGAACTGTGAAGATTAAGGATATGCAATTATTTTCAATTTTTCAATACTGAGTTTCAGCATCAATCATTGTTAGGATGAGGTAATAATGGTGGTTCTCATAGCTGGCATCATTATTCTGTATGGTAAAGGTGCCTAATGACTGTTCTAGGGAGGTTACGTACAATATGAGTGGTCTCCCCTCAACTAGTGGCATTAGCACCGGTAGGATTAGGAGGTATCTTTTGAGATTTTCAAAATCTTCTTGGAAATCATTGTCCCACTCATACATAACTCATTTCTTCATGATCCTGGAGAAAGGTAAACATTTACCTATCAAGTTGTCTATGAAGAACCAAATATAGGTGAGGTTTCCTTAGAGACATCTCAACTTGGTGAGGTTGTGAGGTGGGGAAATGCCAAGGATGGATTTTGTCTTATCAAGGTCTGCTTTTATGCCACGATGGCGTATGATGAATCTGAGGAATTTTCCCTTGGTAACGCCAAAGACACACTTTAGGGGATTCATCTTTAAACTACGCCGTCACATTTTTTTGAAGAAAATTTCAAGATTAACCAAGTGGTTTGAGCACTGTCATGATTTAACCACTAAATCATCGACATAACACTCGAAAAACTTTCCCAATAAGTCCTTGAAGATGAAATATATGGCATGCTACTATGTGGTGCTGACATTCTTTGGACCAAAGGGAATCACTTTATAATAAAACACTCTCTGAGGGGCCCTAAAAGTGGTATCTTCTTCATCTCTTTGGGCCATCTAAATTTTATTGTATCCAGAATAGCCATCCATGAAAGAGTGTGCTTCATATCTGGCTATTGCATCGATAAACAATTCTGAGACCGGGACCGAGAAATCTTCTTTTGGGAAATTATGGTTAAGGTCCATGAAGTCAATGAAGATTCTAATATATCCACTCTTATTTTTTGACAGAGACTATGTTTTCTATACAGACCAGATACTATACCTCCCATATGAAGTTGGATTTCATCATCTTGTCAACTTCAACCTCTATTTTGGAAGCATGCATTAGGTGGGTCCTTCTGGCTGCCTATTTATAACCCTGATGATATTCTGGTAAGCCCAGATAATGAGTGGAGACCTCAGGATAGAGGCCTAGAATTTTGGTGTATTTATAAGAAAATACATCTCTATTCTTATTTAGGAAGGAGGTATATGCGTCCTTCCCCTCGATAGGTAAGGACACACTAATTGGAGTGGGCCGCAGGTCATCTTTAGTGCCAAGATTTATCTCTTTAACTTCTTCAATTATGGTGGAGACACATTCTTCGAATGCAGGTGGGGCATATTTGAGGTATTCTTCCCATTATTCTTCTTCTTATTCATCATCATTTTCATCTTCTTCACCTTATGATGGAGATAGGATTTTCGAGAGGAACTCACCAATGTTGGGAGAGAAATCATCTTTTGCCTTAGTGAATGAGGTAGGGGCAGTTTGAGGTCCCGTGGACGGACTGAGAGCATCTTTGATAGGGATTTTCCTGACATCCTGGGATTCAGCTCGCTTTTTCATGTATTTGGACTCGGTGGCCGTAACAGAGACCATGTAGAAAATCGAGTTTGCATCTGGACTTGCACTTATGTATTCAACTTGGTTGATGGGTAATACATACTCTTTAACAAGTTTTTGGAGGGGGTCAGTGAGGGCTATTTCCAATCCATTTGGGGCATTGATCCAATCAATTTTGTTGTCCAAAATATGTTTTTCTTCCATTTCATAGAACCCTGCGTTGATATAATGTGACTCATAGGACTCAAATGGGGATTTATCGGCATGAAATGTACCATTTTTCTCATTAGTGAAATATTTGAAGCACTGATGGTACGATGATGGAATTTTAGCGTGCTGATGCAACAAAGGCCTCCCTAACAAGATGTTGAAGGCCGTACTTTTCCTCACTACTAGGAACTCAGAATATGACATGAGATCTATGATCCAAGTTTTAAGATTGATTCGTCCCAATGGTTTCTTCTCACTCTAGTCGTATCCCAGCAGAGTTATAGTGTTGGGTGTCAAGATTTCTTCATCATACCCCAGTCGACGAAGCATTCACAGAGGGCGGAGGTTAAATCTAGAGCCGTTGTTAATGAAGATCTTCCAGACATCAATACCGTTTATATTGCTGAAGACATATAAGGGTTTGATGTGACCTTTCATGATAGTGTCTTCATCCCTATCTGTGAAGGAGATGACGACATGGAATTCTTCGAGACTGGTCTCTGTATGATAGACTTTTCTACTACTACTTCTGACTAGAACTCCTAGGGACTTAGTAAGGCTTCAATGAGTGCCTACCTAATATCTATAGATAGTCTTAACACATCCAGGACTGTCATCTTTGCTGGAACTGAAGCCAACTACTTTAAAATATCATACTTATTCTCTAAAGGTCAGAGATTCCTGGCTTGGGGTTTCTCTTTCATAGAAACTTTTGAGGTTTGAGCTTTGGATGTAGATGGTTTAGCCTCTATTATTAGAGCTGATGGTGCTATGGTCCATTCTAGGTTGGGTCGAACTGATCTGCCTATATGCCTTGGGCGGTTTGATATTTGTTCTTCCCTTGATTAATATTCCAAGATAATGGGGCCTAGATTTCTTTCAATAGGGGAGTATGATCATTCCAGTTCTTTTTGTCTCTTCTAGAGAGTCCTTCCACAATATTCCATGATGTTAATGGTTTGACTTGTGGCATGGATGGGAACTTGACTCCTACAACGATCATGCCTTCCAAAAACCTCTGGCCTCTGTGGCCTCTTCCTCCTACTATCCGGTTGGGTGAGGGGAATTTAGGTTTGTGGCCATAGTATTCATCCTAAAAGGGGTCCATCAAGTGAATGGAATTAATGGATCCAAAGATAAGTTCTTGATCTGACATTGTTTCAGTATGACTGTCTTCTTCTGATGGTGCCGTTTTGTGGGGCGGTGCCCATTTCATCATTTGGAGGGGCAGTTCCCATTATACCAAGACTGTTGGCATGAAGTCCAAAAGCATCAACACTGACTTTGTATTTAGTACCATCTCATATTTTTTCTCTTGCTTTCTTCCGGTTTTTCCTTTAGAGGGTCGTAGGGCCGAGGAGGATGGTTGTGTCGTATCAGGAACTTTTTGGGGAACAATTGGTTGTTTCAACTACGCATGGAGGATTCCGTGAACTTGATTGACGGTATTATGGGTCATCTAATTGTCGAAATTTTTCTCCTTATTACTGGTGACTATTTTCCATTCCTCTTCTTCTCTTGATTCTGAGGTGGAGACATACACCACTTGTGATGGTGGCAGGCCCAACTTGACATGCCTAGAATCCACCATATTTTGTAGGAGATCCTTGAAAAAAAATAATTCCTAGATGGTATGTACCAATATCCGGTGATAGGGACAATAATTTGGATGGTCGTTGAGATCCACTTCATCAGATCTCTTTTGCTCTGGTAGCTAGAGAAAATTTTAATTCATGGATGCTATGAAATATCTACAGATCTGGTCATCTTGGAATGAGTAAACTTTATTTCTTTCTTCTTCAAACTGATTTCTTTTAGCACGACGTCTCTCATCTTTCCAAGGTGGGGGTGGCTGTTGGTGTCTAGGGGTTCCCACACGGTTCGGTGGGGGCCTCGCAACTGTAACCGATGCCGGAGGTGGCTTAAGCGTGATAAAAGCCGCTTTAGATTTTCCCATTCTTTTCCCAGGGTCTTATGGGGCCATTAAGGACTTAATATTGGTCTGCTACAAGGAGTATTCTATCCTTTGGGCAATGGAAGAGAAGTCTCTAAACCCACTTGTGTACTTCACTGGGATTAGTGGTGTTCGCAATTCATCATGAAGGTTATCGATGCACATGGTGAACATCTCATCCTAGGGGAGCGGCCAGTTCACGGAATATTTTAGGCCTTTCCATATGGCCATGAAGTGTGAGAATCTTTGATTCTATCACTATTTTCAATTCATGAGATCAATGAACATAATCTTAGGAAGTGTTGAACAGAAATAGAATAGAAACGTTTGCCAGAGGTCCTCCCAGCCTTTGATTGAATTGGCTGACAGTCTAGTATACCATACGAAGGCTGATCCCTGTAGGGTTCGTTCAAAGCACCTAAGTTTTAATGCTTCTTGCTACTCTAGATTTCCCATCATAGAGTCACAATAAGAGGCATAGTGCATTAAATTATATTCTAGGTACCCTGATCTATTGATTACTAGGAATACAGGGTTCCCAAAGTTTGGTGGTGGTGGAAAATTGCTCACCCACTCGGGGTAGGGTTTGTGTTCTGGATGTATTGGAGCATGCCACCCCTCCATGGATTCTAGTCAAGCTGTTAATTGCTCGACGGTGTTTAAGATCCCTTGATGCATATCCCAATAGGCTTGAGATTGGTATAGTGTGGTAGTGGACAAGATTGGGCATGCCGGTGCAGCTAGAATTTGGGGTTGATACCCAACCAGGGGTTTCATTTGTGGGTTTACCTGGATATATTCCAGCTATCTTCCCAATGGGGGGGGAGTCTTGATGTACTTCTGAGGCCAGGTTTAATGGACCTCCGAGCTTTGCTTCATTCACTGGAATGAGTTCCTGTGGCATGGGCACCTCTTCTGGGAGCACTTTCTAACTTTCCATGGGGGAACACATCTGGAAAGATAGATCTCTTGACATATCTCAACATTAATTCACCTAATCTCTTTCATTTCTTCCTCCTTCTTGGTGAACCTCTCTTCGAGAGTGAAGAAAAAATTCTCAGGGGGAGGAGGAGGAGGGTCATAGACGACCTTGATTTTTTTTCTCCTTGTTGGAGTTTCACAGGGGAGGTAACGACGAATTAACTGATGGGTCACCCTAATTTAAGATTGCTCTCTGGTTTCAGGTATGCAAACCATCAGGATCGGTGTGGGATTCCTATGGGAAGGAACTATATTACTTCACATCCTCTCCCTCAATGTCATTTTTTTGTGAACTCCATGGGGTTGAAATTTACCACATTTACTGAGGCATACGACATTGGGGGTGGTGTACCCAGTGCTGAATGGTTGGAAGGATTTATGCACCCTTTTCCAGACTTTCTCCTTCCATTCATTAGTATTCTTTAGGTTTCTTGGAGAATATTGACATGAAGGGAGCCCTGTTC
Organism: Viscum album; assembly: GCA_963277665.1. Classification (NCBI taxonomy): domain Eukaryota; kingdom Viridiplantae; phylum Streptophyta; class Magnoliopsida; order Santalales; family Viscaceae; genus Viscum; species Viscum album. The sequence continues at coordinate 795,300,593 of OY728129.1, forward strand.
TGACCTCGTAACATGCCTTTTTCTCGAGGGGTGTGAACCATGAGAAAGGGTGGAATGAGTAACTCATCTTTCAATCGTTCTTCATAGGAGGGAGAAGGAGAACGCCCACTGTGTGGGGATTTGAGGTAAAAATTCTCCCAGCCCTATGGGTGGGGTTGTTCCTATTCTCTTATTGATGCGCTATGACCTAGATTTGTTGGTCTTACATGGGAATTTTGATTTAAAAATTCCCACAGCCCTATGGAATGGGGGTTTTCTCATATTGCAGCAATAGATGCCGCTATTGCCACCCTTTCAATTTCATGTACTCCCATGCGGGTGTGATCTGAGTATGGAATTGGGACTGTATGGAGTTTTTGGTATTTTGAAGACATAGACACTGCTTGTTGGTTGGTTTCCCTTAGGCAGGCAGGCTACTGGATTTTCTTGGTTGGCTGACTCAGAGTCTTTTCGATGGCTTGATCCCTTCAGCCCTGATGCTTTTGAGACTTACTCTGAGTCGGTTTTTGTTGAGTATCCCATGTTTCCTGAGTAGGGGTTTCACTTTATTGCTACCTCTGGATGATGACGTTTAAGGATGTCATTTCCAATGGGGCCTCCTAGATGGGACGTGTGGTGAAGTGTAGAGCTCCATGTTTTCCCCATCCCCAAATGTGAACTCTAGTTGATGCATTTCCAATGAGGCGACACAACTTATGCAGTGCATGGAGGAAAGACAATTCAAGGTTTTTATTTTTCCTTTCTGATTGTGTCTATCGTGCATACGAGAGGGCTTCCTGGTCGATTAGATGGAAAAGCTACCCTATCGTGCTGACATGGTCCGCATACCCTTCCTAGGGTAGGAATTTTTATTCCAGCTAACAAAAATTCATCCATATATTGAGGTGAATGTCATGTGTGAATTCCCTAGACAACTCTCTTAGTATGTCAAAGTGAGAAGTGGTTTTAGGCCAATACACCACTGGTATATTATCCCTTGCCAGTTGTCTTCTCACAAGAAACATATACTGCTGTTGTTCTTCCGGAGGCTCCTCTACTTGATATGCCCATCTCTACTGCATCTAAATAATTTAATTCTAAGCAACCAAGCTAGTGGGAGACTTATTAATTTGCGGACACCACATGGGTGGATTAGAAGATGAGCATGGCCCCGAGCCATCCTCTAGTTGAGAAAAAATATCACTCGTTATAGTCGGAGTGTCCGATGTGTATGAATCCATTTTTCCGAGAACCTCATCATACGAGGGATTTCTCATATTTGTTCTGGAAAGGGGAGGACCTTTCTTCCAACATGAATTTTGATTGTGGGGAGGACCTCTACAATTGGTGTTGCAATGGCGAGGGCTATTATTGCAACTTGATGCCTGACTGTAGGAAATGTCCTTACGGTGTATACCCTGGGAAGGACCTTCAGGGTGGGTTATAGTGAGGGGAGGACCTTCTTGTTGCTTTATATAACTGTGGGGGGGGGGGGGGGGGATTCACAACAACTTTCATTGTGGGGAGGGCCTTCGCAATGACTGTTATTATGGCAAGGACTACCATCATGACTTGATACCTAGCTACAGAGAGAATTTCTACAGTGCAAATCTTGGGGAGGGCCTTCCGGATGTACTGAAATGAGGAGAGGTCCTTCTCATTACTTGGAGTTACTATGGGGAGGACCTTCATAGTAACTTCCATTATGGGGAGGGCCTTCGCAATGAATGCCATCATGGAGAGGGATACCATCATGACTTGATGTCCGACTATAGGGAGAAGCATATCTACAGCGTATACCCTGGGGAGGACCATCGAGGTAGACGATAGCAAAGGGATGACCTTCTTATTGTCTGATCTTTAGGTCAAGGGAAGGGCTACCCCAGCACGCATCAGGATATAGGATCTCGTGATTGATCATTCCTGGCCCACAGAGTGAGCCCCTATGGGTGCTATGTGGAGGAACTTCAGAGCTGCTGATAGCGACATTGTGGGGAGGAAATTCTCAACTACTACTGCCACTTCCATAATTTGGTAATGGAATGACAGGGTCTTGATTCTTTGTTGATATATGCTTGAGGGCATCAAGAACCCCAACTTCTAACAAAGTAGGATCATGTATGTGCTCTTCATTTTCTGGTTACCTTTGGCACTTTTCATTTTTGGGAGCTCCCTTGTGGGTAACTGGGGCCATTTACTATTGGTAATGGCCCTCATATATGAGTCTCTACCTTGTTGGGTACCGTGATGTCATCGGGAAACACTGAAGAACATCTTGAGTTTTGGCAGGGATATATGATTTCCCTGGAGCGACCACCACATTGGACCGACGTCCCCCAATTGAAATGAGTATTTGTTCCTAATCTAGTTGTCTGTGTATCGCGGGATATTGCCGTCGACCCTCCTGGACTGGAGTTGGGATGCATAACTACTCTGGAGTGACTAAATCATTTTTAGAGTTAGTCATTCCATTTGAGGAAACTGGGTTGTGGGCCCTATTTCTTGCCTTTTCCACTCATGCAATGATATATTGGCATGTTTGGAAGATATGGTCTAGAATCGACGTCTGATCCTCCATCATTTATAGGATGTTCTGAGATATATCTTTGGCCAGAATGGGTATGAAAACCCATTCTGATATTGGAGAAGGAGTTTGTGCCTACTCTGGTCCTCTATGAGTTGCTAATAGATACTAGCAGTTCTCCTATTTCGGGATAGAGGAATGATTCAGTCACCAGTTTTCTTCTCCGGTTTCCACCATATTTGACTGGTGGTCTTCATATTCATGAGTGGGGATTTTCATACACTCTCTTTCCACTGTATTTGTCTCACTGCTTTGTATGCATCCACATGAATTTGACTCTGCTCATATTTGGTTGCTGCCCTATTTAGATGGCTGGCTTGAAATGCATCGGTAGGTATTTGTACCTGCGTATAGTTGAGTGATTCCCTATTTTGTTGATGGGATTGTTGTGTATCAGCAGATATCTACATCTGCCTGTAGTTTAACGCTCTGTCTGCAGGGTGGGACCGATGAGCACTAGCAGGAACGTGCATGAGCTTGTATTGTGCCACCCTATTTTTGTGGTGGGCTTGAGTGGAGGGGGAATAATAGTATGTCTTCCCATTAAATTCCACCACATTAGTATGTCAGAGATGATCCCCAGGAACTAGGGTGATGGCATGTTCCTTATTATATATTCTTCTCCCTTGGAGGGAATCCCGAGGGGCCCGGGTCTCCTGGACTTTGGCAGGTGACCTCAACATAAGGTCCTCTTCGGTGGGAGGAGGCTTGGTCATCCGGTATTGGTGATGACACTCTCTAGTGGGGGCCCATGAGTAGGACCCATGTGCAGTAGTGATGAGGTTGTCGACATCAACTTCATCTAACTCCTTAAGAGAAGGGAGGTACTTGTTGTCACATTTCGGGGACAGGATCCCAAAATCGTTTGAGATAACCACCAGGGCTACCTTGTGCTAGGGTGCTGGTAGCGTCTGAAGAGGTAGCTATCAGGACTTTGCAGATTGGAAGTCTTGTCTTGTGGCCTCCATCATGGGGAGAGTACCATTTCGGTGGTACCCTTTGATCATCATGTTGGATACCCAGTGTTGAAGATGCTGTGTAGGTGAGGGGGTCCTGCTCTTCATTGGGGCCTCAGTCACCTGCGGGATTGCTGATGTGTGCATCTTCATTGGTCATCAAGATGTCATTTGGATCAGAGGTTTTTCTTCGGGAACCTGTGACATACATATATGACATACAAACCAAAAAACCTCCTCAAATTATCACCTGTTCAAACATTTTCATATTTGGAAATTCATATTTTCCCCACTTCCTATTTTCTTTTACTGTGGGGTGAAGGGGCCTGAGTGGGGTAATACCACCACCTTGGTTAAGGATTCACATTGGGTTCACCATTTTTGTTCCACCTTCAATGTGGTGCATTTTGTGTGGACCAAGGTGAAATAAATGGGCCGACTTACAATGTTATTTTTTCTTTTATCATTGGGGTAGAATCGCCACCTTGGTTAAGGATTCACGTCAGGTTTACCATTTTTGTTTCACCTCCGAGGTGGTGTGTTTCTAGGTTGTTCAGAAATGTTCTGATGAGGATCATCACCCATACCCTTTTTTCAATAGACATGGGTTCTCATCGAGTTCACTATTCCTTTTGTTTAGACTCGTTCAACTTCATTATCCTTTAAAGAAGGTTGGATTAGCCCTGCGGGAACCATTGGTCCCAGTGGGTGATTGCGTGGGGGTCAAGAAATTGTGAAATAGGTCCTTCTTGAATATAACTTCCTTGGATGATCTCCAATAGGCTTATTTGTGGAGCCAAGAATTCCCAATGACCCTGGTGTCCATAATTCATGGACCTGCTATCCAAAGGTAGGCGCTCATTGGCTGACGATTTGGCTAACGACACTTAAGGAATCCATTGGTCGAGAGGATGGGAGGCCAGGATCACCACACCCTTCTAGGGGAATATTATTTCCTGTTCTGAGACTATATTATAGATTTAATCCATGTTCATATGTTCATGAATCCTTTGTTCATTTCCGAAGAGTGTTTCCACGGGCTACCTTTGGTTTGTAAGATTGTCGTAAGGATGCACATATTTGATGCTATGGAGAAAATGATGACTTGAGCCATATTATAAGGCGCTCTAGAGTTTATCATCTTCTAGGGGGGACAGAATGTGACTTTATTTCAAGATCAAGCCCCTAAGAATGGATTCTTACCAATACTTGGGAGAGGAATCAAAAACCACGTAGTTCAGATTATTTGGGGCTTATGCATCGAAGCTTTCCATAGGTAGACATGATGGACTAAACCCTTTTGGATGGGTATCCTTTTGATATCGGGCCTTCTGGTAGGCATCCTATGTATTCTGGTTTGATCAAGAATCAGATTTCTCATAGTTCAAATGTGTACATGTTGTAATCATCACAAACCTCTAAGCCCTAATGAGTCATACTCGGTGTGAGAAACACGAGGATGTGAAAGATTCAACAAAGCACATGTTTCCTACCCTATTGGTGGGGGAGGGAGATACCATGAAAGGAGAGGCCAGGGTGATCGTGGGTGAGGGCACAAAGCAATAAACCTTTCAATGTGAAATGACATTGAGGGTCACGCGGCCCTGCCTCAGAAGATTGGGGACTTACCTCAGTGGGAGGTCCCTAGAGAACATTTTGGGAAGTGGAGGAGTTTCATCCTCATCAAAAGGAGAATAAAACATAACTTCTTTGACTGATCACTATTCCTCATTGTATGAAAAATCAAGTGATCACCCTTAATCCCTAGAATGGGGAGGTTCACATTGGAATCCCAAGGTCGGACTCCAGGTTACCATGGGAATTTAGACCCACATATATTCTCAAAGACCGAACCGTTGTGGGGAGGGCCTTCATGAATCTGCTTACCATGGGTATATAAACTCAAAGGGGCATGCTGATGCACCCGATGGTCTAATCATATGGGTCTGGTGGCCTTGGAGGAGACTTTGGCCTGATAATGGAGGACTGGTTAGCAGAGGTATCATGGAGGGATAGACGGTAATGGAAGGGTGAGGTTGGGACTGAAGGAAATAGTATGCGAAAATACCCCATTTTGCATATTGGTTTCTTATGTGGGATGGGGGAAGATCTGCATACCGTAGGGGTATGTTGGAAGAGGGGTCATCTGCATACTGATGCGGTATGTAGGCATGGGTATAGACAACCATGTACCATAGTGGAATGCGGACCATCACGCCACTTTGGGTTCCATCTGCATAATGATGTAGTACGCGTCACCGTGTTCAGTCTGCGTAGCAGTGCACCACACGGAGCACCATATTGAAGGAGGGTCCAAGGGATTATCATTCATGGGGAGTTCATCCGCGTGAAGTATGAGGTTCACAGTTCACTAATTAGGTTCTCAGTTCTCTTTTTTTTATTAAATTCCCCTGTTTTGTGGTTTGTGGTCGGCTGTACTTGAAGAGAGAGCTGTTCACGATTCGGTCTTTGTCGATGAATCAAAATGGAATCCAGGGTATTCTCCAAAAACTTTCTTCCAACCTATGAGCCCCCTTCAAGCCTTCATCGTCCATCCCTCTTCCTTCTTCTGTGCTCCTTTTATAGAGTATCAGAATAATTATATCTATTGGGAACGCGACACCATTTATGGAGGCCCACAAAGGAATATCATAACCCATGGAAGACTCAGTCAATCAGGGTTTGTGGGGGTTTCAATTCACGATAATGGTTCGCGAAACCCTACTAGTTCTCTTTGTCTAAGAACTGATGGGTTTGCAGTATGGTATGTAGATTGACTTCACGCGCAAAATTCCTTCGGTGGCATGGTTTATGATCTGCATTGTTCACTGGTTATAGTTTCTGCAGGCATGCAGTTCACGGATCGTTCCACACACCAGTCGGTTTGCGATCCAGTTGGTCTGCGTTCCTTTTGATGTGATGGTATGTGGGCCACTCAAATTTCTTTGAAAACTTGAATTACTTCAATTTTCTTCTGAAAATTACAACTTAATTTAAGTCCATTCACCTCGCTAGAATTATAAGAGTACTTTATTCCTTCTACAAGGTGATTGTGGGGGTATTTCCTTCCCTTGGAGGAATTTTTAGGATCCTACAGTGATATTTTATTTTTAAAATAAAAACTGACATTTATCGAAAATTATGGGTTTTTGAAAATAAAATTTTTCTGAACCCTTATGAAAATTATATTTGAATTAATAAAAATTATATGATCATTTATATTTAATTAAAATTAATTAATAATTTTTTTTAAATATTATTTATTTCAAAATTCAGTTAATTAATAAATAAATTGATTGAATTTTAATATTTACTAGAAATACAATTTGTGCTTTATTGAATCAAAAATAAAAATCATTTATAAAGTAAAAATAATAGGATGAAAATATATTCATTATTCTATAAAAAATAATGTAAATATTTATATTTATAGGGTCTTGATACATATACATTTAATACACCAGCATATTCCCTAAGATTAAGGTGCGTGATGGTGTGGCTTTGATAGGGCTATTCAGTGAACATGGTTTGGGCCATTATCTCAATGAGCTTGAACTTATCCCATAAATGGTTTCACTCATGCTTAAGTTTTTTGATATCATCTCTGGACTGTTCTAGGGAAAATCCAAGAAATTCTATCTCTCTTGGAAGCTTTTATAAATGGGATTCATAGGGTATGATCCTAGTAGTTGAGGCCATCACTTCCTTTGTCTGTTCCAAAAGGATTTGTTAAAACCCTATATTTATACTAGTCATGTGTTCAAAGACTATATTAACAATAGTAAATATTATTAAAGGTATTTTAAATCCAATAATATATAACCAAGGAAGTATTTTATATAACCATATACATAATAATACATTTAATTAAATAAAAATGGGAAAATTTATTTATAACAATTCTGGTTCTTACATAGACCCAACTTGAGCGATAATTTTGATTTCCATATCATGTATATAAAGAGTTATACATGATGTATACTTACCATAATATTATTGATTCTTTTGTGTCTACTAATAACATGGTAATTTCCTTGAATTATTTATCATATCAAATGGTTATAGTAGATCCCAACTATAATGAGAATATCTAGATACTATGAAAATAATCTTAAAAATATTTCCCATGGTATAAATATATTATACTGATGAGACACAAATTATGTATAACCATTAGGTTTTGGGGTATAATAATCATTTATACTTATTCTCATGAAATTTACACTTGGTGATCTCGAGTAAATTAGACTTTGAGTATTGAACCACTAATAGGAACACCACATGTTTCAAATGTGATTGGTTGTTCCTATTTATGAACATTTTTATTAGTCTCTTAACTTGAGATCATTATCATTATATATAATTTGATCATGTACTATGATGCAAGATGAAAACCATGAAATTTATGTCATGGTGAAGTATACTTACATTGAGTGCTTCATTGGTAGTATGACATTGATTAAATCATCAAGATGTGATTTTTCACTTTTGTAACAGTTGAGATATCTTAGCTCCAATTGTCTAGGATGGTAGTACCTTTACTAAATCCATGTTCATGGTAGAAGAAGGTATGACCATCCAGTAAGGTTATGAAATAATAAAGAAATAATGGATGATGACATAAAGTGTGCATCCTGCTTTATGAGATATCACAAGACAAGAAGATTATATTACACAACATATATTTATAGGAGGCTGCCATTGCTACGAATAATCCTTATCTCATTAGGGTCCATGATGTGTTTCTATATACTACTCTTGTCTTGGGGGTATCACTCACTACTATTGAGATTAGGGTATAGAGGGTCATACAAAAACCATATTTAGAATCTAGGCCAATTCTAGTGAATTAGAGTTTATGACATGGTGGGTCCCATGGTGGGGGTTGAGTAATGTTTGAGTTAAACGATTTAAAGTAACAAATAAATTCAATATTATTGATGTTTATAATAATATGTATTGAATTTGTTTACTTGAGGTATTAAAAAATTTTCAGTAGAAATGTGAAGGAAAAATATATTTTATAAATGAATAATATTTTTATTCAAAGTTTGTTTAAAATATGTGGGAGAGTTGAGTTGAGTTAATGACTTAGATTTTATTAAATAAAATTATTTACAAGTGTGTGATAAAATATTTATGATATTAGTGATATATTCATATGGTCACAAATAACATTTAATAATTATTTAGGAGGCTAAATATATTTTTGGGACCTCAGTGAAAATTTTAAGATTTGAACTAGTCTATTTAAGTTGGGAGAGGCTCAAATTTGTGGGCACTATTCATCACATGATTTTGAGAGCCTCCCACTCCTCTAATCCCATTTCTAGAGCTATAAAGTTGGGTCTGGGGTACTTCAATTCAATAAATGTTTCTTAAATCAAAGTAGTAGTGTTCTCGCGACCATGATGATTTCAAAAAGTACTCATCTTCTTCACGATAATACATAGAATATGACAATTGATGATCAAGAAATTATTTGGAGTTCATGTGAATGATATAGATGGTTACAAATTTAGTTTCTTGATGTGAAAATCACCGATAATGAGTGAAATTCATTCAAAATTTAATGAGGTAAGTTTTATATTTTATATTTTTCATGATTAATTTTATCACATGATTTGTTTGAGCTCTTAACTAGGTGTGTTTCATGGACAATGACATTCTGACGTTGATCACAGTGTGAATTTTTTTAAATTACCCACATTTCATGCTTACTCCATGCATTGGGTAATAATAAATGGTATAATAGTCATCATGTGTTTAATTAAGTTGAATTCAAATTAAATTTTATTGAATTTGAGTAGTGGACATCAATATGGTTCTAATGACACTAACGACGGTTTTATTCAAAGTTGGATGACCGATATATAGTCATATGAAGATTTATTTACGTTGATTTTGGGATTGAAAAATAATTAAAATGAACACACACACACACACACACACTATATTAATTTGGATGAAGAGAAACCCAATGTTACTATTCATTTGGGTGAATAGTGATGCAGGTTGGGAGTGTTGTGCCTAGGAATAAGTTAAGAAAAGAAAGTCTCCTACCTATGTGGTTGGTGAAAAAATAAATAAATAAAAGGGTCTTGGGGGGGGGGGGTGGGTGGGTCATCAATACGGACAAGAATAAAAAAAACTAAAAATGGCAGGTGAAAACTTTTTCGCCTGTATAGATAAAATTAGTCGCCCCATTTTTGGGGTGACACACTTCATGTAACCCATGCCAAATGGTGTGGGTATTATAAAAAAATTATTTTGTTTTGTCTTTTTAAGAAGCAACTGCCTTTATTAAGTACCCATACATACACACCATGTTCCCTACATGGGGTTCCCTTTACCCATGCCCCATATCTCCTTCAAGGTAACCCCTACCCCAGGAAAGTTGGCCCATCTTGATCCCCCTGACCCTATCCAGGCCCAATTATCACCTAGAACCCCTATGGGGAGTTAAAAAAATTTATGGGATGCCCAAATATTTTAAAAAATTCCTCTTATATTCAAATAATAGTTGTGAATTAAAAATATTATTTTTGGGAATTTGTGAGAAGTATTTTATGAATTTAAATTGGTTTAATTTATTTTAATTCAAAAAAATACCCTTAAGAATAATTCTTCAGAAATTTAATTTTATTATGTGATTTTAATCCATAACAACTGATCATGAGCTTTGACCCACAAATATATGTCTGGTATTTATTTGTTTATTTATATAATAATTAAAATGTGCAATGTTTGTAATAATTAATTAATAAATGATTTCCTTAACATCATTTATCTCTTCATTATATGTATAAGGGCTTGCGTGTGTACGAGTGATCATATTTATGTGCATTTCATATTCCCAAGACCCCCTCACTTGTGTGTGAGTAATTATAAATACTCCGACCCTAATAGCCCGGATCTAGTGTCTTAATTTATTACATTGGTGTAATAAAAAAGGAAGACACATCTTGAATGAATGAATAGTTTAATAGCTTTGGAAAACTAGATACAATCACAAGATTTACATTAAAACTTGAAATGAAATAAAACTTAGAAACTCCATTGGAAACATCAATCAACTCCTAGATTATCCCTGCAAGTCATTCATAATGTACATATTCACATCATGGGGAAAAATAAAACATAAAAAAGGGGTGATATGAGATTATAATTAAGGAAAATTAATACAGTAGAAGCTAATATAAACAAAAAGGTATGGTGAATGACTAAAAACACATGCCATTAAAATATAATCTTGAGAAAAATATGATAGGAATAAAAGATGAATAAATAATTCCATATAAATAATCACATGAAAATTAAACTTAACCATGTATACTATACTATTCTAATAATCACATGGATTATCAATTAATAATTTAATAATTAGGTAAATCATAATTCTATACATCATAAACATACCATCGAGGCCACGACTAAGACATCTGAAAATAAATGGTTAAGGCCTAAACCAAATCCATATCTATTTTTTCTCATGAGACCTATAAATTAATTGAGGGGCTATAGAGGGACCTACCATCAATTACTAAGTCAAATTAATTCCTCATATGAATGAGCTTAAACATAAAAAAAATGTTAATAGCTTTCCCTAATTTGTAAACATATCCACTAAGCATTTTGAGTAGTATAGCGAATGTTATCAAGATAGCACATCCACATTCAAACTAATCACAAACCATTTAATAAAATATGGTATATGATAATAATTAGATATCAATATAAATAAATCATAATATTCAACATAGGTGTTTTAATAGATTAAAATGCTCTAATAAAATCATCGAGGAATTCTTAAGAGAAATACCCTTTTCTACTTTGCAAAGAAGAGTTTTTTGGAAAAAACATTTGTATTTGTCATAATTGTTTGTATAAAACCAAAAATGAAAAAAATATAGTTTTTCATGAAAAAATTATTGATTTTATAAAAACAACGTATTCTTAAAATAGATTATGGATGGTACTTGAAAATGGGTAAGAAATTGAGAAGTTCCCTTTAACCAGGCTTGCGTATCAGGAAGAATTGAGAAGGGAACCTTGTAAAAATGTATTTTACCATAAAATAAAGATGAAATGATATAGATAAATAATTTTGGAATATATAAAAATAATTTTTAATTAGTATATTAAAATAAATAATAATTATATTTGGGTAAAGAGTAATAAAGCATAACCTGAATGAAAAATGGAGGTTCGGGTAGAATCCCTTACCTTATCTTTGAAAGTGTTATGCACTTTTACTTAATGTCACGAATAATGAAATTATATTCATTAATAATTTAATTTAGAACCTATTAATTTTTTTTAATTTATTATAATTTTATTAAGTTCACTTATGTCCTTTTTGATGAGTTATAATATTCTATATTGTTGTTCGGGAGTGTTTGTTTCCTTGATTTTCATGATTGATTCACTTGTATACATGTATGAAAGATCATGTAAATTGGAAATAATACTCCATAATAAAAATTATGTATTATTGATGAAAATAAATAATATTTAATGGTCTTTTATATTATTTTGTTTCCAGATATTATGATGATTCACTAAATAGAAATTTAATGATAGTCATTTAGATTATTTTTGCGATTTTTTGATCATCAGAAACTAGTTTTATCTTATTAATTAATATCATGTATATTTACTAGTTCCAGGACACTAAATAGATTATAATATGTATAATAAAATATTATTTAACCATAATTATGGCTTTATAACCATAATTGAAGATGGTAATGGAAAATAAGTTACATCATCCATGATGGAAATAATCAACACATCACGAATGGTGTTTTCATTTTTAGAATAAAAGGGGGGAGGAGAAGGGGTTTGATGATGGATATTACATCAACATCATAAAATTATAGTATATATAAGATATTGTAGTTATAATGAATGTTTTTACTGAATAGTTAAGGATATAATAAGTAGAAAATAAATTAAAATAAATTGAAAGAGAATGAAAAAGGATTTACCTCTTGAATTATTCATCTTGATAACCTCCTTAAGAAACTCTGAAATGGTCTTTTGATGAGATCAGAATGAACAGAACGTGGGGGGAAATGATTGGAATAAGAAATAGGAAGAATATAATCAATCTTCAAGGCTTTGGAAGTGTGAGAAGAAGACACGGTGAGAGGTGGTATTTATAGTGGGGGGTGTTTTTTGATTATTTTAACAATTAGTTTGTTTTTTTGGATCAAGACTATGGATAGTTTTAGAATTATAAATAAATATATTAAATAATGAAGGGAAGTTCGAGATTATGGTTCTTACATAATTCATGACTCAAGAAATAGTGCATTTATCTTATAATGTATATATACCATAATTTCCATATTTTACTATTCACCAAGAATTCAGCTATTTTAGAAAAATCTCAAAAATTCACCTTAACCATTTTTTGATGTGTAAAATTAAAAAATGAACTCCATTTTTAGAAAATAATTTTATAAATATGATAAATTTAATTTTTATTTAAAATTATTATTTATTCAAAAAATACTATTTTAAAAATTATAATCGAATTTATGATACTTAGTAAAATTAATTAAGGTTTCATAAAATTGTCTTTTATTCATAAGACAAAAAATATTAATTTATGAATCTATTTTATGAAAATAAATTTTCTTTTAAAGTATTATATTAATTATAAAATTTCAAATAAATATTTATTTTTCACAAAAATACCAACAATTCATTTATCATTTTTATTACATTTATTTACTTATTCCAAAATGTAAATATACCATATTTTAATTTATGAGATACCTAAATTTTATTTATACTTTAATAGGTGAGTTTACTATTCTCTTGGTCATATTATTATTCCAAATGATCACATTACTATTCCAACAATCATATTAAATAGTATATTACAGTTTTAAACTCGGTGTCATGTGAAACATAAACTATTGAAGATATTAAATTTTAAAAGAGGCATACCATAAAATATTGGGGTGTTACATTCACCCCTCCTATAATAATTGTTTCCTCAAGATTTTCATAATGTCACCTCTTAAAAAGGTTTGGATAGTTCTTTATCATAAATTCATCTGGTTCCCACATCACCTCTTCAATTTTATGATTTTTCTAAAGTACCTTTACCAATTTAGTCGACCGATTCCTCAACACCCACTCTATAGTGTCTAGAATCTAGATAGGCTCTTCACAGCAAGATAAACCAGGTTTCAATTCTATTGCTTCATAAGTGAGGACATGCATTGGGTTTGGCATGCACTTCCTTACAAAGATATTTGGAACACATTTTATATTTTATAAAGTCTAGGTGGCATTTCCAAACAATAAGCTACAGTTCCAATTTTTTCCAGGATTTCAAAAGGTCCAATATACCTGGGGATTTTGTTCTATTTCCTTCAAAATCTTATAACACCCTTCCATGGAGATACTTTTAGAAGAAAAAAATATCCCAATTGAAACTACAAATACTTTATTCGGTTATCAATATAGATTTTTTGTCTACTTTGAGATAATTTTGTATGGGTTTGAATAGTTTTTACCCTTTCTATTGTTTACTCCACAATTTCTTGGCCAACAAGCTTCCTTACACCAACTTCATCTCAACAAATTGGTGTATGACATCTCTTTCCATACATTTCTTCACATAGTGCCATTTTACTACTTGAATGGAAACTATTATTGTAAGAAAAATTGACCAAAGGTAGATATTGATCCCATATACCTTGAAAGTCAAGTGAGAATGATCTCAACATGTCTTCTAATGTTTGAATGGTCCTTTCAGACTGCCCATTAGTTTGATGGTGATAAACTATACTCAAATGAAGATAAGTGTCTAAAGATTTCTAAAGTCTTTTCTATAATTTTGATGTAAATCATGGATCATGATTACAAAAAGTAGAAAGAGATGCTTCATGAAGTCTTATAACTTCATTAATATAGATTCGTGCAAGGAAATCCGGTTTAAAATCCTCCCGTATAGCGAGTAAATGTAAATATTTGGTAAGTCGATCAATAATTACCCATATTTCATCATCATTTCTTGGATTTTTGGGTAATACAGTGAAAACATACATAACAATGTCTTCCCATTTCCATATAAAATAGGGATACGTTTCATGACACCTCTAGGATGTTGTCTTTCAACCTTCACCTATTGACTGATTAAACATCTTGATACACAATCAACAATTTCCCACTTCATATTATCCCACTAGAAATGTTCTTTTAAATATCTATATATCTTAGTGCTATATGGGTGTATATAGAAATTCAATATTTGAGCATCATACAATAATTCCCTCTTTATCTTGGGTATAGTGACAACACAATGTCTCTTACCAAATGTCAAGATTCCATCTTCATATACAAAGTCAACAAATTTCACATCATTCAAAACATTAATTTTATTGTAAAAATTTTCATCATTAGATTGAGAAATTTTAATCCTTTCCAATAAATATGGTTTTGAAATAATTTTAAAAATAAATTATATTTCACCTTCTTTGATAATTCTTATATCCATGTTTTCTAGATCCATGTACACATGGTCCTTGTCAACATCCATCTTGTTCAGAACTCCATATTCCTTTCTACTCAATGCATATGATACCTTATTTTCCTTCCCTAGGTGGTAGTGTATTGAAAAATTATAATCTTTGAGTATCTCAAGCCATCATTTTTGCCTCATGTTGAGTTATTTTTATGAGAAGATATATTTCAAACTCCTTTGATTTGTATATATCTCACATCTTTCACCATAGAGATAGTGTCTGCATATCTTCAGGGAAAATATTGCAGCTACTAACTCAATATCATGAGTTGGATAGTTATATTCATGCATTCTTTAACTTCCTTGATGCATAGGAAATAACTCTATCATTCTACATAAGGACACAATGAAGTCCTTTCTTTGATGCATCACAATAAATCACAAGTCCAAAATTTCCCAATTGTAGATTCAAGATTAGAGAATTCACTAATCTCATATTAAATTCTTCTATAAATTCTTCACACTCTTTTTCTATGTGAAATTAAACCCTTTACGAGTAACTTTGCTTAAAGGGTTAGATAATCAAGAAAACTTATTAATAAAACGATGATAATAACCTGCTAAACCAATTAAACTATGTACCTAGGTTATGTTCATTAGTGTTAGCCATTCCTGGTCTGCCTTTGTCTTTATCAGATCAATTGATATTCCATCCTTAGAGAAAATGTATCCAAGAAAGGAAACTACTTGCATCCATAATTCACAATTTCAAAACTTATCATATAACTCTTTTCCTCTAAGAGTCTCTAGTACAACCCGAAAGTGGTTCTCACGACCCTCATAGATTTTAGAATATATAAATATATCATCAATAAATACCAGAAATTTTTTCAAGATATTCCTTCAACACTGTATTCATTATATCCAAAAAAAAAAACAAAGGGTGAATTAGTCAGTCCAAATAGAATTACTATAAACTTTTAATGTTCATACCTGGTTTGAAATGCTATCTTTGGAATATCTTCCTTCCTCACAAGAAATTGATGATATCCATATCAAAGTTCAATCTTCCAAAAATATTGATCTTCGTGAATTTGATCAAAAAATAATTAATGCAAGGTATATTGTACATTTTATTTATTGTAATAGTACTAATTTCTCTATAGTCAATGCACAGTCTCATGGATCCATCTTTTTTCTTGACAAAGAGAATAGGGGTTCCTTATAGAGAAACACTGGGGATGATAAATCCCTTATCACATAACTCTAGTTGTTTATTTAGATCTACTAATTCCACAGTGGCTATTCTATAAGGAGTCTTTGATATAGGTATGGCACCTGGAATTAAATCAATAAAGAACTCAACTTCTTTCTCTGTAAGATGTCTAGGTAAATCCTCTGGAAATCCATTAATGTATTCTTTCACAATAGGTACACCTTCAAATTGAAGATTTATTTCCTCATCCATAGATGATGTTTTATCTTCCTCCCTAATAATTTCATTTAGAAGAGCTACCAGAGGTGGATCCAGATATGAATTATATGATGAGGTAGCCCCTCTAAAGATGAGAATTTACATACCTTCATCACAAATCATAATTTCCTTCTCTTTGCAATAAAAATTTTCATTATATTTTGAAATACAGTCCATACCAAGGATTATATCAAAATCAACCATTGGTATGATGAAAAAAAATCAGGAATTATAACATGTTTGTGTTTTATAATGGGAACTTATCTACACATCCTTTTTGAAATAAGGTTTCTATTAGGAGTATTTACTAAAAACTCCATTATTAAGCTGAATTGGAAGTATTTAATTTTTAAAGAAAACTAGGAAGATACAAAGGAATGTGATGATCCAGAATCAAATAAATCTTTATCTAATTTTGGGGAGATGATTAAAGTACCTATCACCACATCATTGGGATCTTCAACATCAACAGTTGTGATTGCATAATCTTAGCCTTGTTCCCTTGTACTTTTTCTGGAGGAAGTTTCCTTGATTCTTCGGACAATCATTTTCATAATTCCCCATATCTTTATAATTATAGCATTTAATATTGGTATCTTCTTTCTTTCCATTGCAATCATGGTCTTGGTGGACTTTTTATACACACTTGTAACAAACTCCTTTTTCTTTTAACTAGGAACCAAGGTGTTTCCTTCCACAAGTATCAGATTTTGGAAAATTCATTTTTTTTATTCTTCCTGTTATCCATTATTTTCTCTACCACCCTCTTCTTATATTTATTTTTCTTAAATTCATAATACTTACATAATTATTTCTATATCTTGATAGCATATGAGACTATATATTTGTATACTAAGAAATTTTGGTTGACCAATTTCCTTTAGATTAATGGTTTTAAACCATCAAAGAATCAATAAATCTTGCTCCTTGGATTACGTATGCAGTCCGAGGCATGCCTTGATATCCATGTAATGTTGGATTCATAATTGTAAATGTTTTCATCATATTTTTGTTTCAAACTCATTAATTTTCTCTCCATATCCACTCATTGTTATCTAGAAAAATATTTTCAAAGAAAGGTTCCTTTAAATCCATTCATTCCTTGTTCTCTATTGCTTCCTCCTCTTTTTTGTTTTGAATCAATGACCAAAATTGATCCTCATATCCTGAGAGAAAATAAATTTCCATTAAAACCATATCGCTTTTGTTACTACCCAATAATAAATATTATTTAATAATAATATTTCATGAAAATAATATTTATTTAAAAATGATTGAATTTATTAAAAAGTGTGTTTTAATTAAATCTAAATATTTCCCAAAAATACAATTTTGTTTTCTTCATATTAAAATCTAGTTTTTATAAAAATCATTATATAATCATGTATATATATAAAGTAGTAATTAAAATGGATGAATATATTAATTATTTTATTAAAAATAAAATATACAAATTAACACTAATAGGGTCTAGATACATAACCCCTTATTACACCAGTACACACTCTAAGGGTTAGTTGTATGATCGTAGTACTTTCCTAGGGTGGTTTGACAAACATGGTTTGGTAAGTGATCTATATGAGCTTAAAATTTTACCATAAATGGTTTCAACGATGTTTTATTTGTTGAATCTCGAGTTGGTATTGGTCAAGGGAAAATCCTAGTGATACTATATCCCTTAGAAGATCTAATAAGTGAGCTTCATAGGGTACGATCCTACTAGTTGAGGCCATAACTTATTCTATTCATATCAATTAGATCTTATCGTAAGCCTTAATATATATAATAATCTCAATGATCAATATAGAAACTCTATATTATCATTTATTATGATGATTAATGGTCTTTTAATCTTGATAAAAAAATTATGGGTATATTTTATAATGGTCTAAAATAACAAATGAAATATAGTGCATGTGCTTTCAATAACTATATTTCCTAATAAAGAATTTATTCATTAAAAATGGAATTTAATTTATAAAATTTTGGGTTGTTACATAGAAACTCTTGAACACCTAAATTCATCTGAGAAAAGAGGGTCATCACTTACCACTCACTACTAGACTCCCATACTACCTGATTTGTTATCTTTTTGATCAATGTGTCTAAAACCAAATTACAATTTCCGGGGTGTATGCCAACTTGAAGTTAAAATATTATAAATACTCAAACCAAATTATTTTTTGAAAGTTTAGGTATCTTTGGGTGAAAATACACCTCATGATCTTATGGTCGGTATACACTATGAACCTCTCACCCAACAACCAATTACACCAACATCTCAAGGCATGTACCAGTAATTCTAACTCCAAGTTATGTGGTAGATAGTTTTTCTTGTGTGACCTTGAATGATGCAATCCATAAGCAACCACATGAACATCTTGCATCAATACTACTCCCAACCCAACTCTTAATGAATCATGGTAAAAGGAAATTTTCTTACTAGGCTTGAGTTGGGTCATTATTCCGCTACAGTCAATCTACCATTCATCTCCTAAAAAGAGACCCCACAAGTACAAAACCAAATTATTTTAAACCCTTTCTTGGATATTCCTTTCATTTATGATGTTAAGTGTAAGAATTATTGAATAAAACACCTTTAATAATTGGTTTACCCCAAAATCCATGAATATGAAAAATGTTCTTGGGTTACTCCCTAAAAATGACTACTCTAACATCTTTAGGGCATACTGATACTTTAATATCATATATAATGTTCCCCAATAAGTACACTTGGTCAATCAAAAAGTTTCACTTTGGGAGTTTAACATATAGCCGATGCTCCCAAAGTGTACCCAAAACAATCTCTAGATGTCGTGTGTACTCATACCTCAACTTAGAGTACACTAGAATGGCATAAAAAACTAACTATGAAGTTTCCTAGATACATATGAAAAATCTAATTCATTAGGTCCATGAATACCATCAATGTTTTTTTTTCAGATCAAACATTATCACAATGTAATTGTATTGACCGTAACTGTACCAAAAGGAAGTTTGAGGTATATATGAATGTATCACCCTTAGCTGGTGATAAATAGATCTAAAATCCATCTTAAATAATAGTCAGGATCCCCTATATTGATTTAAAAAATAATTGATACAATTATGGTCGACACATAGCTTTAAGGGACTATATACCATATTGGAGAATAAGACTAGATCACCCTAAGGATATGTACCTAGTTATATAAATCCCTTGCCCTCTGATTCCTCTAATTAATCCTGTAGCTGAAAAAAATCCATGGGATCCATCTGATAAATTGGAATGGAAAAAGTCTCTACACCTGGAATGAGATCAATAGTAAAGTCATTCTCTCTCCAAGGTGGCATCAACAAGAAGTCTCCAGGTAGGATATCCCTAAATCTATCAACTATAGGAGGAACACAATTCTTACTACATCCCCCCATCATCCAGTGCAAGGATATAAACCCAAGTTATAATCCCACCCAAATGTCGATGATCATGTATTTAATGACATGTGGGTAAGTTCCACTCTCCAAAGTTGTACATAAATACCACCCTCGAGGTATGTAAAGGGCACTTATCCATAATATAATTTGATGTAGAATTGATACATAACTAACCAGTACATCATGAGTATCAAGTCAAAGCCGACCATCTCTAATATGAAGAGATCCTAGAAAAATATATAACCATCAACTACTAGTGAACATTGCCTAAACTGGTGAATTCTCTCTGATCACACCCCTAAAGGTGTGTCAATCGATATCACTCCATGAAAGTAATCTATTTATAGTCTTAATATATCTAAAAACTCTACTTAAATGAAAGAGTGAGATCCTCCCATGTAAAAAAAATCACATTCTAGAGTAGAATCTACTAAGATTGTACCTATAATTATATACTGTATAACCTCCTACTTAGTAAGAGGGAGATTAATGACATGCATCTGGTCTGAGAGTTGACCCTGATCTCCTCTCTATATCCCATTTGAATCACTCCTTTATTTTCATTTCTTTCATTTCCCCTGGGCACCAAATCTATTTCCTTGGTCTAAATAGCCATACAGCTATAACTACATATCTTCTAAATGTAACTAATCCTACTCCAAACCCTATACCTTATTGGATCCCTAATACCTATGAAATCAATATAATCTAATATAAAACATCAATAGGTCTCTTATATTCCCACATGATCTGCACTCAATTGTTGGTCGATCGCAATGAGGTTGAATGTGGATAGTCCTACCACACTGATGGAACTGAAAAAATTACATCCACAAGGAAGAATGGATTAACTAAAACTATGGATACCCTTTAAGAACTATCAAAATGGTGCTTCCTTCTATCTGAATACCCACTACTAGTCCCCATAACCGAATCCTCCTACCCTAATCCTTGACCTTCCCTCAGATTTTTCTTAGTTTAAGCACTTGATTCAAAAACTCCAAAAATAGATGGAAGATAAAAAAATTGAACTGAACTTGGACCTCATACCCTAATACACCCTAAAAAATTCTAACCATATCATACCCTTCCAATTATAGAGAAAAAACTTCAAATACTTAAACTGATCATCATAACCCATTACTGACATACCTTATTGTGTGAGGTACTGATTCCCTTATTTTTCATGATATTTTTAAAAAATTTAATTTTGAATTTAACTGTTTTTGAATTGTGATTCCTAAGTAATTAGTTTTTTATTTGAATATGGGTGATTTAAATTTAAAGAATTAACCCAGAGTAAAAAATGTGACAATGTTGAATTTGGAAGTTTGATTTTACTTATGAAAATTTGGTAGTTTTTTCTCAGCCTTAGGCCTGGACTAGGGATTAATTAATGGTAAAATTTTCTCTACCTTTCTATAGGAGTATTTTTAGGCTCTATTTAAGGGTAACTAATTGATTTCAATGGTCGTGTAAGGTCAAGTTCTCTACCTTAGGCATTTTTAAGGGTAACTCAAATTCCTAAAGGCTTCATAAAGGCGAGACAAGAGCTATATAAAGGTAAGATATGTACTTCATAAATATAATCCTAGTGTTTCAAAGATACATAATGGTAAACTTTTTTTTATTAAATATATATAAGGGTAAGATAATGGGTACGTAAGGGTTACCTAGCCCATATGTGAGGGTAACTCAGAGTTTCCTAAGGCTATATAAGGTTCACCAAACCACCATTTCTACACCATTGTCTCCACCACTATGCCATAGGGACACCATGGAATTTGAAGACAGAACCTAGTGACACTAGATAATTTTCACCCACTACCCCACAGGATTCTCCATTATATCATAGTGATCTAGGACATCGAACCATAGGAGGAGATTACACTATGGACTAACCAACTACATTTTGGTTCACTGTAGCTTAGGTTTGGAGATGGGGAGATACACTATAGGGTTTCCATGACACCATAGATGAACTAAAAATGGTGGTGGATGGTTTTTGAGGAAGAAAAAGTTGTACCTATAGGGGAGATGGAAATTCTGTATCCATGCAAAGCCATATATAAGAAAATCCAAGGGGGAAGATCTAGACCATACTATTTCTATCCATGTCATAGAGGATTTTTTGTACTGAAACTTCAAACAATGGATATCATTGGGATACCCATGACATTAAACATGATTCTTGGGTGGACATAAGGAAACATATTTATGGATCCTTATATATAGGAAGGACGTAAAAAACTCCCTAAAATAAAGGATGACCAACTTAAATTGAGATATAAATAGATATGAATAAAATTAAATATTAATGAAGATATATGGTATGATATTTTTCCTATAAGTATAAGGGTGTTGTTCTAGATTGGGAAGATTGATTGAAGGGGAGTATGTTTCTACTATTAGGTTTATTTGTTTTTTAAATTTAGTATTTCTTTTTCATGTAATTATTTTTTATATTTTTAATAAATTTTTTTCTTCTAATCTCTCTCTCACTTCCATTCTCCACCATGAACTCTTATACTCATGATTATGATTAACTGAACCAAGTAATATCTTGGGGGAGTAACCTGGTGTTGAACCTAGGTATATGTTTAAATTATTATTTGGGTTAATCCAAGGATAATTTATAGTGGGTGTCATCCTCATTGCTGTTATCTAATGGTTAAATCCTTATTCAACAACTATTCTCCCTCGATTGAGGAGGTCGATGTAGAGTGTGTTTGGTGATTTTTGAGTGCATTTTATATTCATAAATAAGGAAAAATAAGGTGGTCACACATACTATGAAGTGTGTTCATTAAATATATTTAAAACTGGATTATGAAGATTATTAATGGATGGATATTAAAACTAAAAATTCTATTTTTATTTGATTTTTAAAAGGTCTCTTTTTGATTGAATAGTAACAAAAAAACAACATAGGAACCAAAACAAAGAAACCCAAAATCAAAGTTTAAATTCTAAAAACCATAAAGAGATCATACACCCAAAAAGATCTCATCTATGATTCAACCAAATTATATTTCTTGTCACTTTCCATCAATATCATGAGTCACCAAAGTCATACTCACCATCCTATCACCATCATTGTTGTCATCGTTCAACCGCCACACTAGATCACCAAAGACCTCATAACCGCAATAAGATATCAGCTCCATGTCGTCTATGTCCCCCATCAAACCGGAAGTATCCTAACCACCAAACAGAATGATCTCACCTCAACCAAATGCATAAATAATTCACATGACACTATCGTGAAAAACACAAATGACCACCACCAAAACTAGACCTGAACAAACCAGAAACCGGAATAAGAACCTTTACCAAACAGGAATCAACCAGATTGAATGGATAAATCTTTTAGGATAATTTCCTTTTTTATATAACACCATTCACTATATTTTGAATGGAATTTTCATGTTATGTTTAGTTTTTAATTGAATTCTCTTTCTCCCTAACTTTTCCTTCATTTTCATAAAATAAAAATGTACCAAAATTGCAATAAGTAAACTAGGAATTGGTGAGTGATTAAATGTAAAGATCCTCTAGTTAGATGACCTTGGTCAGCCATTATCTTATACTAAGAAATAAATTTTATCCTTTTCAATTACCTACAACATGCATGTCAAAACATGGAACATTTTTTAGAGATCCCATATTTCATTCATTATTCCTTTTCACATCTATAATTTTTTTATTTATTTTCATAAAAAAATTAAAAAAATGTTTAACTCACCTTGATCCATAAAGGATATTTTTGGTTTATTTTCTAGATAGTTGAGAGGAGTGTGAAAATCAAATTGTGGAGGGAAGGAATTATAAGAAGTTATAGAAGGCCCAATGGAGGATATAATGGAACTAATTTTTAAATCCATATAAAGGGAACTAAATAAGTTCTCCCACTACTTTACAAAGTTTTATCAAGAAGTTTTTGGGGCATAAAAAAACTCTCCCTATGTATATCCAATTTTTTTTGAATAATTTTGAGATATTGAGGCCTTACTTAATGTCTATATATAGCCAAACCATATCAAGATCTAGATTTAAACCTTCCATGAAGATTTATAGAGTGATTACAAATACTCACATGCTGAAATACATATCAAAGATCAATAAGACTCATATTAATTTTCTAGTAAATTGGAAACTATTGAAATTAAACATGATCTACCCATATTTAAAGTAGAAGAATCATAACTTCTATAACTTTCCATAGATTTAGAATAATAATAAACCACCCAAGTGGTGGAATTTGAAGAAAAGATAGAGGAGTCTGACTACTCGCCTCCATCTACTACTGCTTGACTCTAAGAGGTAATTTCCACTAAAGAAGCAATTAAAGTCAAACCAAATCAAAGAGTTGATATTTTTTTAAAATCATTCTCAAATAATTTTATTACAATTGAATTAATTATCACCTATCATTATTTTGAATTTTCATATTTATCCAAAACTTTTTTTCCTTTTAGAAAGATTAATAAAAATAAGATTCACCTATTGAGGAACA
This sequence comes from Viscum album, assembly GCA_963277665.1. Taxonomy (NCBI): domain Eukaryota; kingdom Viridiplantae; phylum Streptophyta; class Magnoliopsida; order Santalales; family Viscaceae; genus Viscum; species Viscum album. Next base: position 795,325,001 of record OY728129.1, read on the forward strand.
TATAGATCTCCCTAAACATATTGAACAATTATTGAAAGGATTATATGAGGAGATCCAAGTTTAGTGTCTAGAGGAAACCGTAACATAATATTATAATATTAAAAGGGAATGATTTGATATTGATTATTTATGTTTTAATTTCATAAAAATAAAATTACATTCTAACATTCCCTTTCATTATTACATTGATAATCATAAATTAATCAAACACTAGAGAGTGAAGAATAGGTTGTGAAATTGGTCACTGAAAGGAAGAAGGACTCATACTTTATCCTACCCATAATATGCAAGTTGTATCTCATTTCAATGGGGTATATTTAGTGTAATATACACATAGAGTCCTAAAAAACAATTAAGAATAAATTTAATAAAGAAGAAATATGCGTTGGTTGTTCAAATCAAAGAAACTCCACTCACCATCATATTTCAGTTAACAATTGGTATTTACATTTTGGAGGTAGTCAAAACCCAAGGTCCAATTAGGGGATCAAAAAAATACTTATATTTATTTAATTTTACTTGATTTAGAGGAATTTATTTTTCAATTTCTTTATTAGTAATTAGTTTTAGGAATATATTATGTTTTATCCTAAACCCCCTCACTGTTTTTGAGATTACTTTGACATGGTACTTATAATTTAATGATCAGTTTTCTTTTATAGGACCATGATGAGGGAACTTGGTATCCCCCCCAATAGTAAGAATATAGATAAAGAGATATTTATTATAAAGGGAAGTTCATTATTAAATTCATTGTATTTTAACTCCTTGATTTTTGATTGAAAATATATTTTTGAGATTGAGAGAATTTTCATACCAACACATAGATTTTTTTGTTTTATTTAACTTATATAGGAGAAATGAGATTATTAGGAATCCCCTAATTCCATTTTTTATATTTAAATGATAATGTTATAGAATTATTAAGATAGAGAATTGAATGATTAAATATAAACATAAGATTCTAATTTGATAAATCATGATTTGAGGGAATGGGTTGATTCATGTAAATAAAATTTCCATACCATTTTTGAAACACCCTGATTCTTCATGAATTATTTTTCTCTAATAAATTAAATTTATTTCACAGATTTCATAACACATGACAATAAGTTAATCTTGTGATACACACAACACTGTCTTAGCTTGTGTTATATGCAACACCGAGTTCTAAAAAAACCATGATATATTATTAATACGACTATTATAACGTAACCATTAAAATTAGAGATATAAATAGTAATAAATACTTTATAAATATTTTGGGAATTATTTTTATATAATTAAAACATATTTATAGTAAAATACCTAATTTTCGGTAATGTATTTATATGTTTCAATAATACTATTGTTCAAAAAAATGTTTTTCGATGTATTTTTGTGAAAAATAATATTTTTTTGAAACTTTTAGAAAATGAAGTTGATTAAAATAAACTTAATTTTTTAATTAATAATTTAAAAACTATCTTAGGGTGAATTGTTAGGATTTTTTGGGAAAAGTTTCATTTTTTTGATGAATAGTGAAAAATATTGAATTTTAATTGAAAACATTATTTTCGTTTAATTTATTTATAAAATTAAGTTATAATTTAAATTGGTTATAAAATATAATTAGTTAAATTATAAATATATAAATAAAATTAAGGTAATTGGAATCATTTTTATATTGAATTTAGATATAAAAAGTTTGTAAACTCTTGAGCATTTTCACTTTGAAAACTCAGTGTCTCATCACATCTGTGAGATTAATTTTACGTTAATTTTTACCACTTATGTGAATTGAATTCAGAATAATTGATTTAATATTTTTAATTATAATAATTTATAATTTATTATTATATAAACTTAATCTTTGACCAAAATGAATGGTGAATGTAGTAAAAATTAAATACTGTGATTACGGTAAAAATGGATTTACTAGGGGTTAAACTAGAATGGTAAGAGTGAAAATGGCCTAAAATACTATGAAAATTATATTTAATGAGATTATTTAGACATTTGAAATAAAATAATCTAAAATATGGCAAATAAATTTCACTTTACTTTGAATATGACCCATATTATATGTTAAGTAAATAATAAGACAAAAAAGATACCATTCTTCCTTTTAATATCTACAATTCATTAGGATATGAAAAAAAAGATATATTTGTTTATATATATTATTTTGAAATATAGATTAGTTTATTTTATCATAATAATTTTTTTTTAAATTTTTAGAGATAAAATAATTACTTAAAATGCTTAAGAAACTCCAACATAATTATTATTTAGTTAATAATAAAATAAAATAAAATATACTAAAAATTTTAAAAGTAAAGTAAATAGAATTAATTATTTTGTTAAATTACTTTTTTAGATGAATATATCATGTTATATAGGTTTTAACATAATATATTATAATTCAATCATTTTCTGGATAATTTTAAATTCAATTTAAATGAATAATGTCAAAATTGATATTAATGTCATTTTATAATAAATTATATTTTATTAAATGATTTAAAATTACTAAAAAATCCCATATTATTCTAGTTGATTTTTAACTGAAAATAAATATCAAATATGTTAAATTCATGGATCAATTTTTCTATTATTTTGACTATGTTGAGAGTTAAATAGTAAAAACTTGGTTTGCAGAGTTACAATTAAAGTTGTGTTTCTGCACATTATGTGTGCTTGTGTTAAAAGTAATTTCCAAAACATATAGGGTTTTTATTTGATAAATTGGATTTGATATTTAGAATTAGTGAGACAAAATTATCTATGAAGTATCCTTTTCATTTAGTCTTAAATGACACATTATTTAGGTTAAAAATACTAGTTACCATAATGAAATACCAAAATGGTAAAAATAAGGAAACTTAGAAATTAAGGAATGAATGTTTAAAACATAAATTTAATTGTATGTTGGAGTTTTGGATAGACCATATAATCCCTAAAAATATTTAATTATCAATTTTTGATCCACTTTAGGTAATATTGACCTCCTAATAGTGAATTCTTTGAAGTATTTACCAAAATGCATCTCCTCCTCAACTATAAAAGAGCACTGACACTCCCAAATTATTCACACATATCTAGCCATTTGGATCGAAAAAAATATACCCAAATCACTTAACAACTTCTATAACCTCATACTAGAGGAATTATTTTGGACATAAATCCAACCAATGAAGGATTTAGTGCAAACCTATGAAGGATACCTGAAGAAGAGGTAACATTCATCAATGAGTGTTTTCATTTTATTTCTTCCTCGAGCCATTAAATTATTATTATAACATGATTATATAATAACATTAGTATATTAAATATATTGATATGTTTTTATGTTTTGGTTTTGACCTAAAACTACACAAAATTCCATCAAATGGGTTACAAAATCATTGTTCGTGTGTACGACAGACTATGAACTTGTGAACCGATGTCATTAATTTTTCCATTACCACCTTTAAAGGTTGTGAATAGTGATGTATTTATAGTTTATATATTATATATATTATTTTTATTATGTTATTATTATTCTATAATTATTATATCACTCAAATTATTATTCTTTCCATTTTTTGGGAATATGATAAAATCATTCGTGTGTACGGCGGACTACCTCCCTTCGAAGCAATGTGATTTGTTATCCCTTTAAATAGAATGTATTAATGATGGGTTTAATTATCATATGTGATATATATGACATACAAATTATTATATAATGATAATATATCACACAATTCTCTTTCTTTCAAATTGACAGGAAAATGGAAACAATGTTCATGCATGCGTATGACCTACTATCACCATGAAAGATGTGTTTAATTTCCTATTTTTATATTTTATAGATTATTATAAATACATATATAATGAATATATATAATATACATATCATTTTTATCATTATGGATATGATAAAATCATGAATAAATTAAGATAACTAGAAATATAACAAATCAAAACATATATGAAAAACAAAGTGGTTATTACCCAAAACAAAACTTTAACATGGAATTTTTAATAAAAGGGTAATAAAACATCTTGATAAAATCATATATAGTATGATATATATGGATATGGTTCTTTAATATATTTATAATAAACTTATATTTATTATACATGATTTTTGAATGAGTACGATGGAATTCAATACTCAATGTAAGGGATTTCCATCTCACTTTTTACTTTTAGGAGACATATGACATATTCACCACCTATGTAACACCCCATTATTTCATAGTACATTATTTCTTCAAAGTAATTCAATAACTTTCACTACACGGAACACCGAGTTCTAGCGCACCATGACTTACCATACAAGCCGTTCAAAAGCGGTTATGAATAGTATTAACTGAATTTTGAACTTTATATAATCCTTATAATTTTAGAATCCATATTATGAGTTTCTTAGACATAATGTAAGAACAAATAAATTTTTTTCAGATAAAAGAAATATTTTTCAAAAAATGAAATTTTACCGCCTTTTAATGGCAAAGCCTTTTTAAATCCAATATTTTAAACTTTTATATATTAAATTTGACAAAATAAACTTCTTATTTAGAATCGGGACATAATAATTTAGTTTTAATAACGTTTTGGTGTTTTTCTGATAACTTTCATATTTGGGTGAATAGTGAAAAATACTACATTTTAACTGAAAACAACTTTTTAAATCAAAATAATTTATATTGTTAAATTATACATTTTAATGGTTTGGAAGTATAAATAGATTATATTTTTACCATTTAATCCAATGATGGTCATTGTAAGTAATTTCACTTTGAAATTGGACATAAACAAGTGCCAAACCTTTGGTAGTTATTATTTCTTAAAAATACGCCTTTTGGTTTTGGCAGCGGGAATTAATTTTAAATTAATAAATTCATCTTCTATGTTTTGAATTTGGTAAAATATACTTAATTATTGAATTCATAATATCAAAATTAGCTTAGGGTAATGTTTTGGTATTTTTCTGAAAACTTTTAATTTTTGATGAATAGTGAAAAACACTGAGTTATAGTTTAAAAACGAATTTTTATTTAAATAATTATTTATTTTATTTAAATTTATTTTATGTAAAAATAGATAAATTATACCTATATAAGTTCAATGTAATTCATTGGAGTCAGTTTATAATAATTTTAGATATATAAAAATTTTATTGAACTTTTCACCGTCTTTTACCCACCTCCTAGGAGATTTTGCAAATTCACATAAAACTTAATTATACCGCTTCTGTGAGTGGAATTTAGAAAATACGAGAGACATGGTTAATATCAAGGAGTAAAATGTGATTCAATAAGATAAAAATAATTTTTGGTGAATAATAACTTTTTACTTTTATTTACCACGGTAAAAAGTAAATAGGGTAATTAAGGGTAAAAATGACATTATTATTACCCTACAATATGTCCTAATTCTATTGGATAAGTATAATTAGACCAAATAAACCTTAGGAATAAAATATGAACCTCTTTGGTCCACTTGGATTAGATTAGGACATTTATTATTATTTAATTCAAAGAAGAGTTAAAAGAGTTAAAATCAAAGTTTAATAACTAAAACATTTTTAATATAGGGTTATACAGAATATAAATTAGATTATAAATATTCATTATAAAGATAAAAATATTTCCTAAATAATGGTATTTTATTTATAAATTTTAGATATTAAATAATTTAATTTATTTATGACACAATGATGATGCAATAATTACCCTATTAGTGAAATATTAAAATAATTGATATTATAAATACCCAAATAAATATAATTTGAGACTTTTAATGAATTAAAATAATTTTATTGGTTAATATGATATGTTTGGATTGATTAAATTTTTTTTTGAATTAATAAAGTTATTAAGACTTTAACAAAAATCAATTATTAAATAGTGTCAAAATTGACATAAATGAGTTTTTAAAACAAATATTATATTTTTAATTGATATAATATTCCTAAAAATCTAAGGTTCAGAAAAAGGAATTATATGATTATAGTTATTTCATTAATTAACCACTTGGGTTTCTATTGGTAGTTTATAGTATGTTTATTAACCATATAATATAAAAATACAAAGAGACATGGTAAATGTCAAACTATCTAACTAAGAGTTAAATCTAAAAGATAAGGTTACTATAGTGACCCAAACCTATCTAAAATATATTGGTTGAGTTGTTTTCTACCCATACCCACCTTATACTTTGAATAATCCACTTTGGAGCCATTATAAACCTAATATGAATTTCTTATAAAAAAATACTTTAAGTTTTTCCTAAAGAGCCCCTCCTCCCCCTTATAAAAGGACACCACTTCTAACCAATTACTCACACCTCTCAAGCCTTTTGGATCGTCCAACATCTGCCCAATTAATCTACCTATATCCCTATACTACTCCTAGAAGACTTACCTTATGCAGAAGGCACTTCAAGAGTCCTTTTTGGTTCAAACCAAAGGGAGTTACCCAAATTAAAGGTAACGATTTCTCTTAGCTTCTTTTCTTTTATTTTACTTCTCCCAACCCTAAACTCTTCTTATTATTTTCTTTTGTAACAAAAACAGTATCCTAAATATACTAGGATATTTTAATGAGAATTATTCTAACTACACTTACACACAACTCTATCTAATGGGTGAAGAACATAATGTTTCTGTGGATGGCAACCAAACGCCTTATGAAAGGATGATTGTTTAATTATCTCCTACCGCCTCTCATGGTGGCAATTATGATGGCACTATAATTAAATATGATATTAATTATATTTATTTTATATATAACCTTCTGTAATTCCATTTTATATCATACCAGTATTTGTTTCATGTTGTATATATATATATATATACGATAATTTCATTTGAGGAAGTGCGGACTACCGCCCCCTCAAAGTGATATGACTCGTTCATACCATACATGGAACGTATAAAGGATGGTATTAATGAAATTAAGTAACACATATAAGATATTATATTATACTGGAATAATAATATACCTATGTATCATTTGTTTTTGATTCCTTTTAAAATGAAAAATGAAATGGAAGTAGCGTTCGTGCATACAGACAGACTACCGTCTCCACGAATGTGTTGAGATTCATTCCCCATCGTATCCATTCAAGTATAATTATCATTTGATGATGAAAAACAATGTTTATGGACATTATATCATCATTTATATTAATATGATACAACCTATCCCTAACAAACACGACTTATGTAACAAAACATATAAAAGAAAACGAGTAAGTTAATACCCGAAACGACGATAATACTAAGATATTATTAACAAAGCAATGTTAAAAGATCATATATGATATAATATTAATTTATATTATTTTTTTATAATTTAATAACAATGATTTAACTATTATAAAGGAGGTTAACCTACCCTCGACCAAGGAAAAGTACAAGGTAATAGTTTATTTCACAATCTCTTCATTATCCGAGGTTGTTTATATATAATTATCTACTTGGACCTCTTTATCACTCACATCCATGTTTCTTAAAAATGTATTCCAAAACATTTTTACTATTTACTAGACTATAGGTTAAAGTTGATTATACCCTTGTTTGACTTTTTATAAAATGGTTTGAAAGGAATCTTTCCGTCGTTTTCCAAACAAGGTCCTTTTGAACCTTTTCGACAAAATTAAGGTAAGAATGTGTTTTTAACTTATAGAGAGGGTGAAACTATTTTTCATTGTTATAAAATCTCCAAAGATTACCTTACAAGCTTATAAGAATCTTTTCAAAGTAAATGTTTTATTTTATAATTATGTGACTTTTAAATGATTTGAAAAAATGAGATATTTCTCTCAAATAGTTTTGATTTCATCTATGTCAACATCCTTTGATGGATTTTAAGATTATTTGAAGTTGATTTATTATGATACAAAACTTCTATATTGTATTGAATGTTAGGTGATATGTTTGACTGTGGATGTGTTATTTTTATACCATTCATGGTTTATGGAGAAGGTATTTATATTTTGTATGCTAGTTTTAATACGAATGTTTATGTTATGTTTAAACTTGTTCATATGAGGAATGCATGGGACTTAGTAAGTGATAGGTGGAGCCCGCTATAGCTCCTCGATGCATAGGTAGGTCTCATGAGACAAACTAGTGTCTTGGAATGTGGCCTTGACAAAATCTTATTTGTAGTCTTGGCACGAGGCCTTGGCTATGTGGTCATGATAGTCTTGCATTATGCATTCCATCATTATGAAAGTGGTTATTGGTTTTGCATGTGATTATTCAACTAGTAGAATATCCATGTGAATAAGTAAATGGTATTATTTCATTTTATTTTTTCCATATTATGCTGAAGTTCAAGTTTAAAAGGATATTGTTTTAGTTATACATTGCCTTAAATGTTTATGTTTATTTATGAAAATTTCCGCTATATTGCTATCCTTACTGAGAATCTGAGCTCACCCCTTTCTATGTTTTATTTTTCCCAGGATGTGAAGAAATATTTTATGACTAACCTATAGGGATAGTTTGAAGGGGATATGAGTGTGGACTATGGAGACTATGTTATTGTATTTTTTCACATTATGATGTAATGTAACATTTATGAATGTATATAGTATTTCCAAGGCTACTAAACTAATCGGTCTTTCGAGACTTGATCTTTTGTGATCATGCCAATGATACATAATAATGCACCGACTCTGGGTAACTGGGGTCAGGGCGTTACAGTTGGTATTAGAGGAATTTTAGTACAAACCTTGGAAGCTAGATTTAGATAAACTCTGATTAGATCACATAGCCCTAAGATAGAATTTGAGGATTAGTATAGAAGAATTTCCTAGAATTTTGGTATTGTAGAGATTTTGTGAGTTTTCTAAGAAAGACATCCCTGTCTGGATACGAGAAGGTAGAGGCGGCTCTGGCACAGATGTACCTAGGGGTAAAACTCGAAAACACCACTTTGAGCTAGACTCGTACGGGAATTGGTGCACAAAAATGGGCCTTGCTGCACTCTTGGTTACAACACTCCTGGGGGATATGCTTAGGATAATTCTCATTTTCTTTACAAATCATTATGAAGGGTTTATGAGTATATAATTCCTCAATGAAAACATCCTTATGATTAGGGATTATATCCATAAACCATTCAATTTACGTTAAGTATTTTACAAGTTTGTAATTATTCATTGCAATTTATAAACTAACCTAGTTTATGCTATTGTATAGGAATGTCGCCCAGTAGAAGGAATGTGAACTCCAGCAATACGTATGATCCAAAGAGTAAGAAGCATCATATCTTTCACAATTTTAATCCAATATTTAGAAGGGAAATAGTCTCCCATGTATTCTCAACATATGAAGAAATAATATCATGTGTTAATAAGATAAGTAAAGAATTCTACGAGTCCTATGGATTTGAAGTGAATCAAGAGAAGAAAAGGATGTAAGAGAGAAAGATGGATAAAGGGAAGAGGGAAAAGAAGAATTTTCCCTTATGTGATAATTGTGGGAAGAAACACCCTGGAACTTTCCTGAAGGGAATATGAGTTTGTTATAAGTGTGGAGAAAAAGGACACCAAGTACGTGACTGCAAGGGTAAGAAAAAGGTTTCAAATGAAAAATGATTCATTTGTAAGGAGTTGAGACACTACATGAATCAATGTCCCATTCATAAGAGTATACCGCAAATGATGTTATTAGATAATAATGAAGTTATGATACTACCACAGATGAGGAGGAATGATTAGAGTTCTTATGTTGTTATTAGGGAATTATGTCATTTGAGTGTTGTATCAACAATGTAATGGTTATAATAATTATGGAGTATATAAGGATTGTACTGCAGTACTATTTCATTAAGGACTTGAGATTGTGTGGAACCAAGAAAAGTGACTCAATAGCAGGTCAAATTTTTGGAAAATATATGGTTGAGAGAAAGATAAACCATAATATGGTTCTGATACCGAGGTAGTGATTTTAGAATAATACATGATTGATTTGGATAAATTATATTGGATATTCTTGATTACCTTGAAACTGATTAATGATTTGTATATTCCATCATTGTTGGAGTTTACAACATTTTTTGGATAGAAGGAGTATATGCAGTATTCTATAAGGAATAAGGGATCATGAATGTAATCAATAAGGTTTTATGGTAATTCAGGATATTGCAGTGTCTTAAAAGAATACATGATGAAGGTGTTCACATGTTATTACGCGGAAAAAAGGATCTTCATTGTGTTTACCTTCCTTATGAATTTTGGACTGTGAGTTTGGACAGAATTATTTTGGATAATTCTAGTTTGAGATTATTTTTGAATTGCAATTAAAGGACAACCTAGAGGTCGGGCGACAACCCATCGCGTCCGGCAAGGCCGTGAGACTTGAACCCGCAACTGAAGGGCGACAAGGGTGTATCACCTACCACTGTCCCACATGATGTCCTGGATTTAATAATGTAGTCTTTTTTAAAAAAATTCTTGTAGATGAATTATAAATTCATTTTTTTGAACCCTATACGAATAAAATAAATAGAATATTATTTTTAAGTTCTATTATCTTTTAGAGTGAAAGATGAGTTTGTGGTAGAAATTAGTTAAAGGATGGGACTATACTTGTCAAGTATATATTTTTCTTCTTATCTTATTCCAAGAAGAAATTAATTCTTATACTTTAGTGAAGGGATCTTAAAACAAAAAAATGTGTTATCCTAATACCATATGTTTTGTTGAACCGATGGTATTTTAAATCATCATAGATTGATGAATTTAAGGCCCTAAATTTTACACTTGTTTATGATTGATGACCCCAATCACTACCTATAAATATTTACGTTTTCCCTCCAATTATATGTCATTAATTTCCACCAATGTTCTCCTAATCGAGATCATAATTTGGTGGTGACCCTTTCATTTCCATTTTCCTCTTATTAAGACTAAATTTTATTAACCTAATTTCCGATGTGGGTTTTCCCAAAGATATTTTCTATTTTCAACCTTTTATTTTCGAAAAATAATTTTAAATTACGAGGATGCAATTTATTGAAGGAGGGAAGAATGTAACACCCCAAGATTTCATAGTACGTTATTTCTTCAAAGTAATTCAATAACTTGTACTACACGCAACACCGAGTTCTAGCGCACCATGACTTACCAAACAAGCCATTCAAAAGCGGTTGTGAATAGTATTAACTGAATTTTGAAATTTATATAATCCTTATAATTTTAGAATCCATATTATGAGTTTCTTAGAAATAATATAAGAACAAACACATTTTTTTTAAAATAAAAGAAGTATTTTTTAAAAAATGAAATTTTACCGCCTTTTAATGGAGAAGCCTTTTTAAATACAATATTTGAAACTTTTATATATTCAATTTGACAAAATAAACTTCTTCTTTAGAATCAGGACATAATAATTTAGTTTTAATAAAGTTTTGATGTTTTTCTGATAACTTTCATATTTGGGTGAATAGTGAAAAATACTATATTTTAACTGAAAACAACTTTTTAAATCAAAATAATTTATATTGTTAAATTATAAATTTTAATGGTTTGGAAGTATAAATAGATTATATTTTTACCATTTAATCCAATGATGGTTATTGTAAGTAATTTCACTTTGAAATTGGACATAAACAAGTGCCAATCTTTTGGTAGTTATTATTTCTTAAAAATATGGCTTTTGGTTTTGACAGCGGGAATTAATTTTAAATTAATAAATTAAACTTCCATGTTTTGAATTTGGTAAAATAGGCTTCATTATTTAATTCCTAATATCAAAATTATCATAGGGTAAATTTTTGGTATTTTTCTGAAAACCTTTAATTTTTGATGAATAGTGAAAAACACTGAGTTATAGTTTAAAACCGAATTTTTATTTAAATAATTATTTATTCTATTTAAATTTATTTTATGTAAAAATAGATAAATAATACCTATATAAGTTCAATGTAATTCATTGGAGTCAGTTTATAATAATTTTAGATATATAAAAATTTTATTGAACTTTTCACCGTCTTTTACCCACCTCCTAGCAGAATTTGCAAATTCACATAAAACATAATTTTATCGCTTCTTTGAGTGGAATTTCTAAAATACAAGATACATGGTTAATATCAATGAGTAAAATTTTGTTCAATAAGATAAAAATAATTTTTGGTGAATAGTAACTTTTTACTTTTATTTACCCCGGTAAAAAGTAAATAGGATAATTAAGGGTAAAAATGACATTATTATTACCCTAACACATGTCTTAATTATATTGGCTAAGTATAATTCGACCAAAAACAACCTTAGAAATAAAATATGAACCTCTTTGGTCCACTTGGATTAGATTAGGACATTTATTATTATTTAATTCAAAGAAGAGTTAAAAGAGTTAAAATCAAAGTTTAATAACTAAAACATTTTTAATATAGGGTTATACAAAAGATAAATTAGATTAAAAATATTCAATAGAAAGCTAAAAATATTTACTAAATAATTTTATTTTATTTATAATTTTTAGACATTAAATAATTTAATTTATTAATGACACAATGATGATGCAGTAATTACCTTATTAGTGAAATATTAAAATAATTGATATTATAAATACCCATATAAATATAATTTGAGACTTTTAATGAATTACACGAATTTTATTGGTTAATATGACATGTTATAATTGATTAAATGATTTTTTTTTATAATTAATGAAATTATTAAGACTTTAACAAAAATAAATTATTAAATAGTGTCAAAATTGACATAAAAGAGTTTTTAAAACAAATATAATATTTTTAATTGATATAATATTCCGAAAAATCTAAGGTTCGGAAAAAGGACTTATATGATGATATTTATGTCATTAATGAACCACTTGGGGTTATCTTGGCAGTTTATAGTAAGTTTATTAACCATATATTATAAAAATACAAAGAGACATGGTAAATGTCAAACTATTTAACTAAGAGTTGAATAAAAAAGATATGGTTACTATAGTGACCCAGACCTGTCTAAAATCTATTTGTTGAGTGGTTTTAGACCCATACCCACCTTATACTTTTAATAATACACTTTGGAGCCATTATAAACCTAATATGAATTTATTATAAAATAATACTTTAAGTTTTTCCTAAAGAGCCCCTCCTCCCCCTTATAAAAGGACACCACTTCTAACCAATTCCTCACACCTCTCAAGCCTTTTTGATTGTCCAAACTCTGACCAATTAATCTCCTTACATCCCTAGACTCCTCCTAGAAGCCTTACCTTAGGCATAAGGCACTTCAAGATTCTTTTTTGGTTCAAACCAAGGGGAGTTATCCAAATTAAAGGTAACAATTTCTCTTAGCTTCTTTTCTTTTATTTTACTTCTCCATACCCTAAACTCTTCTTATTCTTTTCTTTTGTAACAAAAATAGTATCCTAAATATACTAGGATATTTTTATGAGAAGTATTATAACTACACTTACACACAACTCCATCTAATGGGTGAAGAACATAATTTTTCTGTGGATGGAAACCAAACGCCTCATGAAACGATGATTATTCAATTATCCCCTACCACCTCTCATGGTGGCCATTATGATGTAACTATAATTAAATATGATATTAATTATATTTATTTTATATATAAGCTTCTGTAATTCCATTTCATATCATACCATTATTCATTTAATGTTGTATATATATATATATACATGATAATTTCATTTGAGGAAGTGCGGACTACCGCCCCCTCAAAGTGATATGACTTGTTCATACCATACATGGAATGTATAAAGGATGGTATTAATGAACTTAAGTAACTCATATAAGATATTATATTATACTGTAATAATAATATACCTATGTATCATTTGGTTTTTATTCCTTTTAAAATGAAAAATGAAATGGAATAAGCGTTCGTGCGTACGTATGGACTACCGTCTCCACGAACGTGATGAGATTCATTCCCCATCGTATCCATTCCAGAATAACTTCATTTGATGATTAAAAATAATGTTTAAGGACTTGATATCATTCTGGATATGAATAATATACAACCTATGGATAACAAACACGACTTATGTAACAAAACATATAAAATAAAACGAGTAAGTTAACACCCGAAACGACGATAATACTAAGATATTATTAACAAAGCAATGTTAAAAGGTCATATATGATATCATATTAATATATATGATTCTTGTATAATTTAATAATAGTGATTTAAATATTATACAAGAGGTTAACCTACCCTCGACCAAGGAAAATTACAAGGTAAGAGTTTATTTCACAACCTCTTCATTATCCGAGGTTGTTTATATGTAATTATCTACTGGGACCTCTTTGTCATCCACATCCATGTTTCTTAAAAATGTATTCCAAAACATTTTTAATATTTACTAGAGTATATTTTAAATTCATTTATACCCTTTTTTGACTTTTTATAAAATGGTTTGAAAGGAATCTTTCCATCGTTTTCCAAACAAGGTCCTTTTGAACCTTTTCGACAAAATTAAGGTAAGAATGTATTTTTAACTTATACAGCGGGTGCGGCTATTTTATGCCATTATAAAATATCCGAATCTTCACTTACAAGATTATAAGAATATTTTCAAAGTAAATATTTTATTTTATAATTATGTGACTTTTAAATGATTTAAAAAAAACTGATATTTCTCTCAAATAGTTTTGATTTCATCTATGTCAACATCCTTTGATGGATTTTAAGATTATTTGAAGTTGATTTATTATGATACAAAACTTGCGTATTGTATTGAAGTTTTGGTGATATGTTTGACTATGGATGTGTTATTTTTATACCATTCATTGTTTATGGAGAAATTATTTACATTTTGTATGCTAGTTTTAATACGAATGTTTATGTTATGTTTAAACCTATTCATATGAGGAATGAATTGGACTTAATAAGTGACGGGTGGAGCCTGCTGTTGAGCAATGTATTGTTTTTAAACAAATCAAAATAATGTTTTTTAAAGGGGGAGATTATTTTAAATAATAATCTGTCTCTTTATGATGATTTTGATGCTCACAAATACCCTTAATTATTTACTAATTATTTCGTTGAGTATTTTGCAGGAATTTATTTTATATAACGAGATTTTATACTTCATTTATTCCGAGATCAATTTTAGCGTATTCTGGAATCACTGTAGCGCGAGGTCAATTTTAGCGTATTCTGGAATCACTGTAGCGCGAGATCAATTTTAGCGCGTACTGGAATCACTGTTCATACCCTACGTTGATGAACGTAACGTATGGATGAAAAGTTTACTTTTTATGTTATTTTTGAAACGTATGGTTAATGAACCTTACGTTGTTGAAAAGTATGGAAGAAGAACATTACGTTTGGAAGGAACCTTACGTTTTCGTTGTTGAAAAGTATGGAAGAGAAACCGTACGTTAGTTTTCAGTGTTGAGTTTGTTTCTCAAAAGTATGGATCATCAACCTTACTTTTATAATCAACCGTACGTTCTTTGGAGAGTTGAAGCAAGACAAAGTATGGATGATCAACCCTACGTTTGAATGCTGAAGAGAAAGTATGTATGTTCAACCTTACGTTCTGAACCTTACGTTTGTGAACCCTACGTTTGGAGCCACGTCATCAACCCTACGTTTGGCGTCGGGATATTTTTGACAGACGATATTTCCTTTTGAATTAGTCAATCAAGCAGATTATTAGGCGGATTTTGAGCTGATTCTTAAATACGACTTTGACTGAATCAGAGACGGTTTACAACGGATTAATGATTGATTTAAACAGAGCTTTTTATGCCGATTCTTCAGGGGAGTTACAACGGCTCTGTTATTTCATTTAATATCGCGAATCTAAAGGAGATTTTCATGGATCTATTTATGCGGAAGATTTTCTCATATTTGAATATATATGTTCTATCTTGGAAACTTCGGATATATATATGCACAGGAAAGTGTGTGGTACTGATTGATTTTTTTGACGAGCAAGAAAACAGAGACTGCGTGAAAGTGTTCTTTTCTGGTGATCGAGAAGAAGCGTAAGACCTTTATTACTGAAGGAAGATCTTGATAGCAGATTCACGTGTTCTACATCGACTACCTGTTGTGAATCTACTGCTGCTGAAGTTGTGAAGTTTCTGGTAATATCTATTGCAACTGGATCGACTCAGAACTGTTTTGATTACGGATCTTTATTTTCTGAAGACGACGATCTATCTACTGTCAATTGCATTCTGTTGCAATTGTGAAGAACAACTGGAGAAGTGTTTCTTTATCGAAACCCTTTTATTTTTGAGTGATCAGCTTCTCGTTCTAAGCTGTGTGGGTTCGTGTTTGAACCAGGAAGGCTGTGTTTGCCTGAATCTTGTAAAGGTGTCAACTGCCTGTACTCAGTTGTGGACGGGTCTGTGGAAACGAGGACCAGATAGTGAAAATCGCCAAGCTCGTGGATTTGAGCGTTGGTGGAGTGGACTAGGGGCCTTCTGTTTCCCGAACCACTATACATCCGTGTGTTCATGCTTTTACTTTTTCCGCTGCATATTTAATCGTGCAAAAGCATAGTGAACAGAATTTGTCTAAATTGAAGAGATTGTAATAATTTGAAAAAGACACAATTCACCCCCCTCTTGTGTATAATCCGTAGATTCAGATCCAACAATTGGTATCAAAGGAGGAGCTTCTTATTTCTAAAGTCCTATCAAGCTAGAAGTATTTAAAGATTATACATAGTGTATCATGGCTGATATGAGAGAGGGAATGTCAATGGTCAGAGAACCTTACTTTAATGGAGATAATTATGGCTGCTGGAAATCACGTATGATTATTTATCTGAAAAATCTTGGTTACAGAGTCTATTCAAAGATTCTGACTCCCTATGAAATTCCTGAAAATCCCGATACATGGAGTGCTGCTACAGAGGCTGAGTATGACATAAATTCAAAAGCTATGAATGCAATCATCTGTGGTCTAGGACCAGACGAATTTAACAGAGTATCTCAATGCCCGACTGCATATGAAATGTGGCAAACAATAGCTGTTGCTTATGAAGGAACAGATAATGTAAGACAGATGAGATATGCAACTGCTAAGTTAAAATTCGATACTTTCAGAATGATTGAAGGAGAGAGCATCACTCAGATGAATGGAAGATTGACAGAAATTGTCAATAATATAACAGCTCTAGGAGAACCAATCAAGCAGGCTGATCAAGCGTTGAAGGTACTGAGAGTACTTCCTACTCGATGGAATGGAATCTCTGCAGCAATCAGACAATCAACTTCTGTTAAAGATCTAACTATGAGAGAACTGATTGGTACACTGATGATGTACGAAGCTGAAATGCAAGATGAGGTAAATGAGCATAAAGTCTACATAAAAAGGGAAAATACTGCTTTGAAAGTGACTTCTCAACAAAAGGATAGAAAGATGAAGAACAAAGAAGTGAGTGCTAAATCAGAAAGCTCTGATTCTTCAAATTCGGATGAAGAACTGGCACAGCTAGCCAGAAAATTCAGAAAGTTCTATAGTAAGAAGAAAGACTTCAAGAAATCCTTTAAAAAGGATAGCAAGGAAGTGAGATGTTATGAATGCAAAAAGATGGGACATATCAGACCGGATTGCCCAAAATTGAAAGATGCAAAGAAGAAGAAATTCTTCAAAAGAGATGATTATGAGCAGAAAGACAAGAAAGCTATGAAAGCTACTTGGAGTGTTTCTGAAGACTCAAGTAATTCTTCTGAATCATGCTCAGAGAAGGAGGAAGCCAATTTAAAAGAAAATATGTGTTTCATGGCTGAAACTGATGAGGTACACTCATACTATTCCTCTGACTCAAATAATGAATCAAACTCTGAAACAAGCCTCTCAAATAAAAAACTTGCAGCTTACTGCAATATGCTTGAAGAAAGGTATGACTCATTATTTAATAAATATAAATCTATAAAGAACTTGTACAAAGCTATTTCAGATGAGAGAAATACTTTGTTAAAACAACATAAGGAATTAATTGACAAATACAATTCTGCTGAATCAAATAAAATTAGTTTTGAATCAAAAATAAAAACTCTACAGGATGAAGTAGAATCTTATAAAACGGCTGCATTAGTTTTTACAAAAGGAGAAAACACCTTAAATGAGATACTTGGAAAAACTGTAATTAAAAAGGAAAGATTTGGAATTGGAAGTAAAGGAGAAAAACCTAAGTTATACAAAAATTATTTTGTTCCTAGCACTAAACAGGTTATTTGTAACTACTGTGGAACAAGAGGTCATATAGCTAAAAACTGTTTTCTAAGACAACCTCAGATATGTGGAATTAAGAAAGCTTATATTTCCAACGATCTATATGATTCAATCAATTTTAAGAAAACAAAGCAAATCTGGATACCCAGATCACTGCTTGCTAACACTCCTGGACCCAACAAAATATGGGTACCAAAGCAATTTGTTTGAATGTCTTTGCAGGTAGCAGGTCACCAAAGAAAGAAAGAAATATGGTATATGGACAGTGGCTGCTCAAGACACATGAGTGGAACTTCAGCTAATTTCTCTTCTCTTACTCGAAAGGAAGGAGGACTTGTCACCTTTGGTGACAATGCCAAAGGAAAGATTATTGGTATTGGAACAGTTGGAGATCCAGAGACAGTCTCAATCAACAAAGTACTTTATGTACAAGGGTTAAAACACAATCTGATAAGTATCTCTCAACTTTGTGATGATGGATACACTGTTGATTTTACTAACAATAGTTGTACTGTTTCTAAAGATAAACTGTTTAAGTTTAGAGCACCCAGAACTGATAATGTTTATACTTTGGATTTGTATTCCTTGTGTAAACAACAAGTAAACTGCTTAACTGCTAATATAAGTGAATCCTGGATCTGGCATAGAAGACTTGGTCATTGCAATATATATGCTTTACATAAATTATCTAAGAAACATTTAGTTTCTGATTTGCCTAGTCTCAAATTTGAAAATGACAGATTCTGTGATGCATGTCAGCTTGGCAAGCAACACAAATCATCATTCAAATCTGTTAATAAAGTTGCTACAACTAAACCTCTAGAACTTATCCATATGGATTTGTTTGGACCCTCAAGAGTAGCAAGTTTAGCTGGTAAATTATATGTTTATGTATTAGTTGATGATTACTCTAGATTTACTTGGATTTTCTTTTTGAAATTTAAAAGTGAAGCTTTTAGTTTATTTGAAGGTTTTTGTAAATCTATTCAAAATGAAAAAGGTTTTAATATAATCTCATTGAGAAGTGATCATGGTGGAGAATTTGAGAACCAGGAATTTAATTCGTTTTGCTCAAACATGGGTATTAAACACACCTTCTCTGCTCCAAGAACACCTCAACAGAATGGGATTGTAGAAAGAAGAAATAGAACTATTCAAGAAATGGCTAGAACTATGTTAAATGAATATAGCCTACCTATATATTTCTGGGCAGAAGCTGTTAATACAGCTTGTTATATAATGAATAGAATTTTAATAAGACCTATTTTGAAAAAGACACCCTATGAACTATGGAATAACAGAAAACCTAAAGTAAATTACTTTAAAGTTTTTGGATGCAAGGTTTACATCTTGAATACCAAAGATAATCTTGGTAAATTTGATCCAAAATCTGATAAAGGTATTTTCTTAGGATATTCTGCAACCTCCAAAGCTTATAGAGTCTATAATAAAAAGTCAAGGATTGTTGAAGAATCAGTTCATGTGAAATTTGATGAATCTGATCCTTTTGAGAAAAGGATAGAACAAATAGATGAACCTGATTCTAATGAAAACATGAGACCTGAGAATTTAAAGAATGATTTTGAAAATGATATAAAAGAAATTCAGTCCAGTTCAGAAGAACATGATACTGAAGAGCCTTTGAATGTAATGCCTAGACAGTCTAGAACCTCAAAGAATCACCCTTTAGAATCTGTGATAGGTGACTTAGAGACTGGTATTCAAACTAGAAGAAACTTTGGAAACATAGTTGAATTCTCTGCTTTCCTATCCCAACAAGAACCTAAGACCATAGAAGAAGCCTTAGATGATGAGAGCTGGGTAATAGCAATGCAAGATGAATTGAACCAGTTTAAGAGAAATAAGGTTTGGGAATTAGTTGAAAGACCACATGATTATCCAGTAATAGGAACTAAATGGGTCTTTAGGAATAAACAGGATGATCAAGGGATAATAACTAGAAATAAAGCAAGATTAGTAGCTAAAGGATATAATCAAGAAGAAGGAATAGATTATGATGAGACCTTTGCACCTGTAGCCAGGTTAGAAGCCATTAGAATCCTTTTAGCCTATGCATCTTATATGAATTTTAAATTATTTCAGATGGATGTTAAATCTGCCTTTTTAAATGGTTATTTAATGGAGGAAGTTTATGTTGAGCAACCTCCTGGTTTTGAAAATTCTCAAAAACCAGATTCTGTTTTCAAACTTACTAAAGCTCTTTATGGCCTTAAACAAGCACCTAGAGCTTGGTATGAAAGACTAAGTTCTTTTCTTTTGAAAAATGATTTTACTGTTGGACTAGCAGATCCAACACTCTTTAAGAAAACTGTGAAAAATAATGTTTTGTTGGTTCAAATTTATGTTGATGATGTAATTTTTGGATCAACCAATAAAATTCTTTGTCATGAATTTTCAGAATTAATGCAAAAAGAATTTGAAATGAGTATGATGGGAGAATTAAATTTCTTTTTGGGTCTTCAAATATTTCAAAAAGATTTTGGAAATATTCTAAATCAATGCAAATACATTACTGATTTACTTAAGAAATTTGGACTTGAAAACAGCAATACATTTACAACTCCTATGTGTACTAATATAAAACTTGATTTGGATGAAACTGGAAAATCAGTGGACAACAAGTTATATAGAGGTATGATTGGTAGTTTGTTATATCTTACTGCTAGTAGACCAGATATAATGTATTCAGTATGTCTTTGTGCTCGATTTCAATCAAATCCCAAAGAATCTCATTTAACTGCTGTTAAAAGAATTTTTAGATATTTAAAAGGTACTATTTATCAATCTCTGCTTTATCCAAAAACCTATGATTTTAATTTAATTTCATATTCAGATGCTGACTTTGGAAGCTGTAGATTAGATAGGAAGAGTACTTCAGGAACATGTCACTTTTTAGGAAAGTCTTTAGTATCATGGTCTAGTAAGAAACAACACTCAGTTGCCCTGTCAACAGCCGAGGCAGAATATGTGTCTGCAGGTAGTTGCTGTGCACAGGTGTTGTGGATGAAAAACACTCTTATGGACTTTGGATTAAATTTCAATAATACACCTATTTTATGTGATAATACTAGTGCAATTAATATTTCAAAAAATCCTATTAGTCATTCTAGAACTAAGCACATTGATATAAGACATCACTTTTTAAGAGATCATGTGTTAAAAAAGGATATATTTTTAGAATTTGTAAATACAGAAAATCAATTAGCAGATATTTTTACTAAACCACTTCCCACGGCAAGGTTTGAATTTATTAAGGGGGAGTTAGGTTTATTTAATTTTAAATAGTTTCTTTTTAATCTTATTCTGTTTTCGAATTCTACTTAATTTCTGTTTCTCGCTATAAGCTATTTTATTTTGTTTTAAATAAAAGTAATGATTAGTGATTACACGGGAATCAAGGCTGTCAGAACCGTTTCACCTTCTAACCTGTTTTCACCTTTTTCGGAAACCCTTTCGAAAACCTAAAACCGCACATCTGCTCCAAAACCCTTTTCTGAATCTTCAAACCCTAAACTTACGAACCTTCAGAAATCGTTGTTGAAATGGCAAAGACTAAGCGTCCAGATGAAGCCGAGAGCAGTGCTGCAAAGAAATCTAAAGTAGTTGGTCGGAAGATACTGCAAGGTAAAGTCATCGATTTAGAATGGCTGTTTGAAACTAATTTGCTGTTGAAGCAAGCGTTGTCGTTTCAAGGCCTTGAGCAAGCTTTTAATAGTGAAAACTCTGAGTTTCTATATGAGGCAGAAATGAGACATTTCTTTAGAACTGTTCAGTTTAGCCTTGGAGATACGGAGGATAGTTTATTGGCTCAAATAGAGGATAAGGACTTTTCCATATCATCTGTAGAGATAAGTCAAATTCTTAACTGCCCTCATGAAGGAGTTTTTCATTTTGATTTACGGAATATTGGAGATTCTGTACATAAGTCTGAAGACATTATGTCTTTTCTGTTTGGAACCAAAGTGATAAAGAAGATGTTTATTAAAGATTTGGAGCCCGATCAGAAAATCTTAGTAAAGTTTGTTCAGACTGGTTTAGCACCAAGGATGGCTGAGATGGAGAAAATTCTGTACCCTGACATGTATATAATGTATCTTTTGATGAGTGATATTAAGTTTAATTTTCCTCGATTTATGATAAGATATCTGAGATACTGTTGTCAGAGTGAAGCAAGAATGACCTTTTTCCCATATGGAAGGTTCATTTCTTTGTTTTTATTTAAAAGAGGAATGATCAGATTGGTAAGTGCTGGGGTGAAATGTCACCACAGTAATGTTTTTAATGCTGGAACTTTGAGGAAAGTGGGATATTTCTGGAGCACAATTAAAGGAAAACTCTTACCTGTTGGATCTGAGGAAGACTCGGAGAGTGCTCAGGCTCAACCTGCTAAGTCCAAGGAGGGACAAGCAGAATCAAGGGTTAGTACAGTGGCAAGGAGAATTCGCTTTGAGATGGAGGAAGTTGAGGAAGAGAGAAGTCAGGAAGGACTTCAATCTAGAAGGAAGAGGTCAATTGATGAAGAAATTATCTCTCCTGTCTTGAAATCTTCTGAACCTGTAATTTCTTATTAATTTGTGAGAGAAGCTGTTGTGGAGAGGACTGCACCGATAGAGGAACCAGTAGCTCAACCGGAAATTCAGCTAGAACCTCAAACTGCTGCTGTGGCTGTTGAAGAAGCAATTCCACAAGAACAACTTATGGAGGCAGTGCCTGGTGAAGAAGTGGCCCGACCTCAAGAAGTTCATGAAAATATTGTTCTTGATCATTCAGTAGAAGTCAGAGAGACTACTGTTCGTGATGAACACACTTCTGAAGCTAATACAGAAGTACTTCAGGAAGAATTTTCAGTGGAAGAGTTTCAGGCTTCAAAGAATAGTTCAGTGGATCAACCTTTTAAGGACAAAGAACAATCAGATGCAGATTCTTTACCCCTTGTCCTGCTTCGTCAATCTGATTCTGGACATGAGAATCAAGCACAGGGTGCCCCTGATTCGAGAAAAGAAGAAGTTGTTGAGTTATACAAGCGTATTTCTCAGTTAGAATCTGAGAATGTTAGTCTCAGAAGTTCTCTGAACTTGGAGCAGTTAAAGTTTCAGAATCTGAAAGAATCTACTGTTTCAAGACAGGAAGTAGATTTGTTTAAGACTGATATGTTGCATGCTGTTGATCAGTTGAAATCAGAAATGGTAACGAAAGATGATTTGTCTGAGATGAAAATTTACATGGAGAATAAATTTGAATCTGTTGCAAATAGTGCTGTGAGTGGATCAGGTTCTTCACCTGATTTGATTCGAAGATTTCAAGCAATTACTGGAGCACTGAGCAATATGAGTGACAGATTACACGATCTTCAGTGTAATAGTGCCCCTTTGTCAGTTTTGCTGGATAATCAGAAATTTTTGGTAGATCAGTTGACATATGGAGAGCAACCGATTAGGATTCTTTTGAATCAGTTATCAGAAAAGCTGGCTCTTTTTGTTGAAAAAGAAGAAAGAATGCATGAGTTTTTCAGAGTTAATTTGATTGAAGATATTCATATGACTCAGGAGAACAGGGATCTTATCATCAAGTTAGGAGATGGGATGATGAAGAGGCTTCGAGAACAGTTTACAGAGATCAAGACCGCAATTCAAAGGAGATAGACACCTTTTTCCCTGTCTTATCCCTACACCTTGATTCCTCTGTATATCACTGTCGTAGCTTGTGAATAAAAATTCTTTTCTTATCTTTTTTGTTTTATTATTTATTGATTTATGATTAAGTTAGCCAGTATACAAAATTCACTTATTCATACACAGTTAATTATAGCATTTACTTATAGTTCAGTGCAATATTGAATGTGTTCAAATCCGTAATTTTTCATTCTTTTTGATATCACAAAAAGGGGGAGAATTTGGATAAACACAACATTTAAATTCATTCGTTAAATTCATTCGTTTCCTATGAAGAAATTTGGATATATAGGAGCATTTGGATATATACGACATTTATCTTTTATCTATTTGAAAATTTATTTTTATGGGAGAGTTATGGGGGAGAAATTTTATAGTTAAATATTGTTTTAATCCTTTCAAAATTCTAAAATTTTATAAAACTTTTTTTTCAATCAAGATTGCAATTAAATTAGTTCTATTATTTTATGGGTTTTGTGATCATCAAAAAGGGGGAGATTGTTGAGCAATGTATTGTTTTTAAACAAATCAAAATAATGTTTTTTAAAGGGGGAGATTATTTTAAATAATACTCTGTCTCTTTATGATGATTTTGATGCTCACAAATACCCTTAATTATTTACTAATTATTTCGTTGAGTATTTTGCAGGAATTTATTTTATATAACGAGATTTTATACTTCATTTATTCCGAGATCAATTTTAGCGTATTCTGGAATCACTGTAGCGCGAGGTCAATTTTAGCGTATTCTGGAATCACTGTAGCGCGAGATCAATTTTAGCGCGTACTGGAATCACTGTTCATACCCTACGTTGATGAACGTAACGTATGGATGAAAAGTTTACTTTTTATGTTATTTTTGAAACGTATGGTTAATGAACCTTACGTTGTTGAAAAGTATGGAAGAAGAACATTACGTTTGGAAGGAACCTTACGTTTTCGTTGTTGAAAAGTATGGAAGAGAAACCGTACGTTAGTTTTCAGTGTTGAGTTTGTTTCTCAAAAGTATGGATCATCAACCTTACTTTTATAATCAACCGTACGTTCTTTGGAGAGTTGAAGCAAGACAAAGTATGGATGATCAACCCTACGTTTGAATGCTGAAGAGAAAGTATGTATGTTCAACCTTACGTTCTGAACCTTACGTTTGTGAACCCTACGTTTGGAGCCACGTCATCAACCCTACGTTTGGCGTCGGGATATTTTTGACAGACGATATTTCCTTTTGAATTAGTCAATCAAGCAGATTATTAGGCGGATTTCGAGCTGATTCTTAAATACGACTTTGACTGAATCAGAGACGGTTTACAACGGATTAATGATTGATTTAAACGGAGCTTTTTATGCCGATTCTTCAGGGGAGTTACAACGGCTCTGTTATTTCATTTAATATCGCGAATCTAAAGGAGATTTTCATGGATCTATTTATGCGGAAGATTTTCTCATATTTGAATATATATGTTCTATCTTGGAAACTTCGGATATATATATGCACAGGAAAGTGTGTGGTACTGATTGATTTTTTTGACGAGCAAGAAAACAGAGACTGCGTGAAAGTGTTCTTTTCTGGTGATCGAGAAGAAGCGTAAGACCTTTATTACTGAAGGAAGATCTTGATAGCAGATTCACGTGTTCTACATCGACTACCTGTTGTGAATCTACTGCTGCTGAAGTTGTGAAGTTTCTGGTAATATCTATTGCAACTGGATCGACTCAGAACTGTTTTGATTACGGATCTTTATTTTTTGAAGACGACGATCTATCTACTGTCAATTGCATTCTGTTACAATTGTGAAGAACAACTGGAGAAGTGTTTCTTTATCGAAACCCTTTTATTTTTGAGTGATCAGCTTCTCGTTCTAAGCTGTGTGGGTTCGTGTTTGAACCAGGAAGGCTGTGTTTGCCTGAATCTTGTAAAGGTGTCAACTGCCTGTACTCAGTTGTGGACGGGTCTGTGGAAACGAGGACCAGATAGTGAAAATCGCCAAGCTCGTGGATTTGAGCGTTGGTGGAGTGGACTAGGGGCCTTCTGTTCCCCGAACCACTATACATCCGTGTGTTCATGCTTTTACTTTTTCCGCTGCATATTTAATCGTGCAAAAGCATAGTGAACAGAATTTGTCTAAATTGAAGAGATTGTAATAATTTGAAAAAGACACAATTCACCCCCCTCTTGTGTATAATCCGTAGATTCAGATCCAACACCTGCTATAGCTCCTCGATGCATCGATAGGTCTCATGAGAAAAACTAGTGTCTTGGCATGAGGCCTTGACAGAATCTTATTTGTAGTCTTGGCACGATGCCTTGTCTATGTGGTTATGATAGTCTGACATTATGCATTCTATCATTATGAAAGTGGTTATTTATTTTGCATATGATTATTTGACTAGTATAATATCTATGTGAATAAGTAAATGAAATTATTTCATTTTATTTTTGCCATATTATTCTTAAGTTCAAGTTTAAAAGGATTTTGTTTTAGTTATACATTGCCTTAAATGTTTATGTTTATTTATGAAAGTTTCCATTATATTACTATCCTTACTAAGAATCTGAGCTCACCCCTTTCTATGTTTTATTTTTACCAGGATGTGAAGAAATATTTTATGACTAACCTATAGGGATAGTCTGAAGGGGATATTAGTGTGGACTATGGATACTATGTTATTTTAGTTTTTCACTTTATGATGTAATGTAACATTTATGAATGTATTTAGTGTTTCCAATGCTACTAAACAAATCAGTCTTTCAAGACTTGATCTTTTGTGATCATTCCAATAATACGTAGTAATGCACCGACTCTGGGTAACTGGGGTCGGGGAGTTACAACCTATTTAATTTATGTGGTGTATATACCACCCATGAATGTATTTTAAAATTATTATCCTTAAAATTATGGGGATTTACATATCCATTTTATTATATCTCTTTTATGGGGGTTTATATTTCGAAAGTTACTAAAGCTGCAATAGATTTTTGTCTCAATTTTCCTTCATTAAGATTTATGTTATGTCATGAACCTATATTATTTCACAAGGTGTATATAAAACCCATTGGAAATGTAATATTATGAATTTATTCATACTAATGATATTATAAGTTTCATTTTATGTTATTCCTTCATGGAGCTTATGATTCAATGTTACCAAAGCCGTAAAGTTTTTGTGTTACAATATCATCATTTATCAGGATTGTTTATGATTAAGTATAAAATGATGAAATATCATAATCTATCTCAAAATAATTATCATTTATTTTCTTATCCTGTGGTTATTAATTATATCTTCAAGTAACAATATAATTTTTCCATTCTATGGTAGTTATTATAATTAAGAAAATACATTTAAGAAAATCAAACCTTATTTATCTCTTCAATTGAAAGTATATTTAATTCCAAAAACATGTTTTATAATAACATTTTCAAGAATTATTTTAAATGATATTTTAATCTCATTTTAAAAGAAAATTATTTTTAAAATGTTTTTTTAAATTAAATTATTTTCAAAGATTCCTTTATAAGTTTTCAAAGGTTTTTTTCACAGAAAAGTATTTCAAAAATGTTTTATATTAAAAAATATTTTTAAATGATTTTCAAAAATTCCATTATAAAATTTCAATGTTATTTTAAAAGAAAAAGTTTTTCAAAAGTTTATATGTTTTAAAAATAATTTTTAAAAGTAAAAAGGATATTTTCATCAAGAAATGTTTTAACTAATCATTAAAAATTATTTTCCGTATAATATTTCATCCATTGATGTTGTTTATGAATTACCGGTGATATGATCCAAGGAAAAAATTCTTATTATTTCTCTAAATGTTTTATGTTTATGGTGAAAAGTTGTTTACGAAACCTGTTTCTCTTCCATGGGTTATACCATGATAAAATTATTATGAAACCTACTTCTTTTCACATGTTATTCTATGATGAAATGATTATGAAACCTATATCTTTTTCATAGGATATGATATAATTAATTTTTATGATACCCATTTCATTTCATGGGTTATGATTTTATGAATTTTTATGATATTTTTGAACACATGAATATGGATTTCTTTATGTGATGGGAAATACCTATATTTCACTCCAATTCATTTAGTAAAGATAAATTATCTATGAGAACAGAGGGTACACAGGTAGTCAGCCCAATCCCATAAAGAAGGGTACACTGATGGTTAACCCAAGCCTGAAACAGGGGCATTGACAATCAACCCTAGCCCAAACATATTGTTAATGTCTTGGTATCTATCCTTAACATGTTTTTTTATGTTTATGTGTATGCCAAAAATATATATCTTATTCCAATTTTATGCTTACATAAATCATGTTATTCTATTTCCTTAACGATTCATTTCTTATAAAATTCCAATATTTATGCCATGATTCAAGATTATGATCTTTAATAAGAAGGGTATGGTTTTCCATTGTTATGATCATGTTATCATATCCTTATTCTAATGTCATGCTTACTTATCTTCATTTATTACCCTTACTGATTATTTGAGCTCATATGTTCTTTTTTTCCTTTCCTTAGGATATGAAGAAAGGTTTTAAATACGGTATGTTAGTGAATATTATAAATGGGGAAGATATTTATAGGAGATGTTGAAGATATTTCATCAGATTAGAAGATTGTGTTCCATGTTTCTAGAAGCACTAAACTATTATGTTCCTTAGGCCTAAGTTTGTGTAATTCAGTGAATATTCATCTAAAAAGATGTAATATCCATGTATGAAAATCCTGGGTTGTTATAGTTTGTATTAAAGGAAAGGTTTAGTTAAACTTTGAAAACTATGATGATAAAACCTTAGTGATATCCCTAGTGATATTTATAAGAATATTTTAGGGATGTCTCTAAGGAAAAGTCTAAGGATGAGTAAAAGTATAGGAAAATATCATTGAATTTTGGAAAGTATATATTGAGTGGTTTCCTAGAAATACATCCTTGTTTGGATCCTACAAATGGATGTGAATCTATAATATATGTACATAGGGGAAACAACCCTAAAAAATTATATTGAGATAATCTCAATTGGTAACTAGTGCACGACAACAGACTTTTCTTCACACATGGTTTGACACTTTTGAAGGATATTATTTGGATATTCAAAAACTCATTATAAACCATCATAAAGGATTTAAATAGATAATGATCCTAGTTATACTTGTTTAATACTAAGGTGTATTAAATTTAAAATATGGGGTCATGATTTAGAAATACTATAATATATTTTCATGATTAAGTGGTTTTAATCTATGATAAGTGTTTCTCACAATATGCCTTAAATCTTTAGTCAATTGCAAGAACTAGAATGAAACGTGTTAACGTTGAAAGTGATGGATAATTTTATGATGAGTAGTAAAATGGGATGATGAATGGAGTGAAGAACATTGTGATTATTCCTAATTAGTTTTCACTAAACATGATTAATAATGTATACCTTAACCAACTATTAGACTTACCAATGAAGAAAAGGAAAGAGTTCATTGAGATTTTAGGTAGTGGAGACCATGGATAAAAAAAGATTTAGTTTCCTATGTGT
This sequence comes from Viscum album, assembly GCA_963277665.1. Taxonomy (NCBI): domain Eukaryota; kingdom Viridiplantae; phylum Streptophyta; class Magnoliopsida; order Santalales; family Viscaceae; genus Viscum; species Viscum album. Next base: position 795,354,411 of record OY728129.1, read on the forward strand.
CGAGAATGTGGTAAGAAATACCCAAGTGAATTTCATAGAGGAACATGAAGATGTTTTGACTATGGAAAAGATGGAAAAAAAGTAAGTAACTGTAAAGGAAAAATGAAAAGTTTAGTTAATAAAATGGATGAGAATATTGTTCTCCTTAAGATATTATCAACTGTTTAATTATTTAAATGTGGAATGTATGGGCATTATGAAAATTTATTTCCTAAAGTGAAATACTATGAAGAGAATCAATAAAGAGGTACGAGTAATGGTTATATTTTTGATTATTAAGAGAATATAGATGACATGATAAAGGAAAGAAGTGTTAAAGAATAAAACAAATAATCTTAGTTAATTTTTTGATAATGAAGTAAGATGAATGGAGTATTTATTTATTGGAATTCAATGATCATATTATCTGAATTATGAAATATATTAGGATTTTTCAGTGTAACTTTTTAATTATATATTTTAAATAATATGCTGAATGATACCGATGACCTAGAAAATTGATTTAATGTAAAGGTTTTTTTTTTAAAAAAACATGATTAAGGGAAGAAAAACCTTAGTATGTTTCTGAAGTTGAGAAAATTGTGTTTAGTTTAGATAAATAGATGTTGGATAAGAATATAGTAAATTAGATAATATTTATCACCTTGGAACAAATTAATGATTTTTTGAAAAAGTGGTTTATGATATAATGAATAGAGTTTAAAACATTTTTGGATTTAAGGAATATATCCAATAATCATTGTTCTATGTATGTAATGAAGAAAAATCCATGTTTTTAATAAGTTTTTATAATAAATTAAGTTTATTACCAAGTTTAAAGAGAATACATGATGAAGGTATTCACATGTTTGGTATTTGATAATAAAGAGCCACTTTATGGTGTTTGGGGATTAATAATAATTTAATTTTAGAAATTTAGTTATCTTACATTAAATTTTGAATATTAGAAGGGTTACAAGTTTAACCATTTATGGAATTGTTGAAGTTAAATATTTATATGAGATTTTAAATATTAAAATGTTTCTTCTCCATATAAATATTTATGAATATTGGATAACCCATGATAAACATTTTTTTGATGATAACTAAAGATAGATGGAATGAATTATCATTCTATTTATGGATCTTATGATCCATTAGTGATTTATTCCCTAAAAATTCACATAAATTTCTTGGAGTAAGAGAAGAAGTGGAAATTGATTAGGGCATAACTATAGGGTGGGAATGTTCTCATGAAATGGAAAGAAATCAAGTAAGTATATTTTTTTATGAAAATTCTTCAACTTTAGGAAAAAAGGTCTTTAAAGAAAATGTTAACTTGTTATCATCAATTTTTATGATATAAATGACCTTTTTTATACCAATTTTGTTTATGTATTTGTGGTCATTAACCTTATACAGATCACCCACTTTATGTTGATTAATTTCTCAATCACTATCCATTAGAATTTGGTTGTTAGTTTTCTCTTCAATGTCCATGATTTAACTTCCCAAATATTTTATACTATTTGGAAACCTATTGTGTGTTATTATAGATGAAATTTTCCCATCCCATTCTCGTTTTAAAGATGTTTTTTTATTAACATTTTTTCAATGTGGGTTTCTATGAAAGAAACTTTCAAGTATTAAACTATTGACGACTGAGATGAATTTTGAGGGAGAAATTAATTTTAAGAGGGGTATAATGTTTCACCATGAGTTTTAATGAATTTTTTTTAATAAATTAAATCTATTTTATGGATTTAATTACATGAAACACCAAGTTATGCTTGCGATACATGCAACACTGACTTATCTTGTGTTACATGCAACACCGAGTTTTAACAAAACCATGATATATTATTAATAAGACCATTATAACATAGAATTTAAACTAAGATAAATGAAAATTAATAAATAAATTTTAAATATTAATGGTAGTGATTTAATATAAATAAAATAGACTGATGATAAAATACATATTTTTGTAGTAAAGTCTTTATATGTTTCCAAAATACTATTTCTCAACAAAATGTTTTTTGACGTCTTTTTGTGAACAATAATAGAATAAATATTTGAAGATTTTATAAAATTTAATTTATAAAATAAACTTATTTTTTGAATTCATAATTTCAAAATTATCTTATGGTGAATTTTCAGAATTTTTCAAAAAGGTTTCATTTTTTGATAAATAGTGGAAAAATAATGAATTTTAATTGAAAACTACATTTTTATTTAATTTATTTATAAATTTAAATTATATATTATATTTTTTTAAATTATAATTAGTTAAATTATATATTTATCAATCCAATTTAGGTTATTGTAATCATTTTCATATTTAACTTAAATATAAAATCTTTTTAAACTTTTGAACATTTTCACTTTAAAAACCTGCTTTCTCATCATATATGCTTGATTAATTTTAAATTAAATTTTCTTTATTATATGAATATAATTTACAAAAAATGTATTACATATTTTAAATATTAATAATTTATAATTTCTAATAAGGTAAACTTAATTTTTGACCAAAATGAATAGCGAATGCAGTAAAAATTAATTATCGCGATTAAGGTAAAAATGGATGTACCGAGGGTTAAAATAGAATGGTAAGAGTGAAAATGACCTAAAATATTTTATAAATTTTATTTAATGATTTTATTTGGAAATTTTAAATCAATTTATCTAAAATATGGAAAATTAATTCTACATTATTTTGAATATGACCCATATAATAAGTTAAGTAAAGAAAAAGACAAAAAAGACACCTTTTTTCCTTCTAACATCCATAATACCTTGGGATATGGACAAAAAAACATATGTTTATTTTTATACATTATTTCTGAATATAATTTAGTTTTTTTATTATAATAATTTATATTTATTTTTTACAGATATAATAATTACTTAAAATTATTAAGAAACACCAACACAGTAATTATTTAGTTAATAATTAAATAAAAGAAATGATACTATTTTTTTTAAAAGTACAGTAAATTGAATGAATTATTCTTTTTAAATTATTTTTATAGATGAATATATCAAGTTAAAAATTTGTGAACATAATATATTTGAATTCAATCATTTTATTGATATTTTTAAATTCAATTTAAATGAAGAATGTCAAAATTGACATTAATGTTATTTTATGACAAATCATATTTTTTAAATGATTTAAAATTACTAAATATAAGAATATATTAATAAAATTTATTTATAAATTATAATAAATATATAATATATTCTTTTAATGGACCAATTTTTCTATTATAATGAAAATATTTAAAATTAAATAATAGAAACTTGGTTAACATAGTTACGATTAAATCCGTGTTTTTGCACGTTACTTTCACTTGCATTAAAATTAATTTCCAAAAAAACATAGATTTTTTATTTAATAAATTAGATTTAAAATTTATAATTATTGGAAAAAAAATATCTAATAAGTAACATTTTAATTTATTCTTAAAGGATAAATTATCTAGGTTAAAAGACTAGTTAACATAATGAAAAAAAAATGGTAAAAATAAGGAAACATAGAAGTTAAGAAGTGAAACTTTTAAAACATGTTTTTAATTATTTTCAAAGGTTTTTATAATCATATCATCCCTAAAAACCACCAATTATCAATTTTGGATCCACTTTAGGTAATATTTACCTTTCAATAGTGAATTCTTTTGAGTATTTACAAGAATTCCACTCCTCATCAACTATAAAGGGCACTCGATCTCCCCATTTATTCACCCCTATAAAGACATTTTTCATGATGAAAATATTCAAAAATAACTTCCAAAATTCCTTCCAATAATCCTAGAAGCATTATTTTAGTTATAAATCCAACCAAGAAAGGCTTTTGTGCAAACCTAAGGTGGATACCCAAAGAAGAGGTAAAGTTCATCAATGGGTGTTTTCATTTTGTTTCTTATTTTGACCATTAAATTATTATTATACCATGATTATATAATAAAAAAAGTATATTCCATATAACTATAGCTTTTTATGCTTATTTTATGACCTAAAACTGCACACACGTCCACCAAATGGGTTATGAAATCATCATTCTTGTGTACGAAGGATTACCACCTCCCAAACCAATGTCGTTCATTTTTTTCCATTACCACCTTTCAAGGTTATGAATAATGATGGATTTATAGTTTATATATGATATATTTTATGTTTATTATGTTATTATGGTTATGTAATTTTTATTTCAAATATACCATCATGGTTTCCATTTTGTGGGAATACGAAAATGTCGTTCGTGTGTGCAATAGACCACCGTCTCACGAAGTGATGTGATTCATTACCTCTTTATATAGAATTTATTAAGTATGGGTTTAATAAAAATATGTCATATATATGAATTAAAAATTAGTCTTTAATGATAATATATCATATAGTTTTATTTCTTTCAATCTGACAAGAACATTGAAATAACATTCATGTGTTTGTACATCCTATCGACTCCATGAACGATGTATTCCATTCTCTATTTATATATTTTATTGATTATTATGAATACATATATTATGAATATATATAATATTTATACCATGTTAATAATTCTTCATATTATGAAATCATTATTAAAGTAAGAGAACCAAAAATATAACAAATCAAAACACGTACGAAAAACAAAGCGATTATTACTTCGAAATGTAACATTAACATGGAATTGTTAATAAATAGGTAATAAAAGGTCATAATAAAATCATATATAGTATGGTATATATGAATATGGTTTTTTAATATATTTATAATAATATTATATTTATTATACTATTGTTTTTAATGAGTACAATAGAAGTTAAGACTTAAGGTAATGGACTTTCGTCTCACATTTTACTTTTGTGAGACACATTCCATATTCACCACTTATTTATTTTATGTGGTTTATATAATTTACATAAATTTATTTTATGATTTTTATCCTTAAAATTATAGGTATTTACATATATATTTTATTATCTCACTTTCATAGGGTTTTTTATTTTAAAAGTTACCAAAGTAGTAAGGGATTTTTGTCTTAATTTTCCTTCTTTGAGACGTACTTTATATTATGCACCTATATTATTTCACATGGTTCATATATATATCCTTTAAAATTTAATATCATTAACTTATTTATCCTCATAATATTTTAAGTTTCATTTTATGTTATTACTTCTTGGGGATTATGATTTAATGTTACTAAAGTCGTAAAGATTTTATGCTATAATCTCATTATTTATCAGGATTGTTTATGATTAAGTCTCAAATGTTGAAATATCCTGATATACCTCTCAATAATTATCATTAATTTTATTCTCCTCTGGTTATCCCTGATATCTTCAAGTAATAGTACCATTTTTCCACTCTTTGGTACTTATGATAATTAAGAGAATGATTTTAAGAAAATTCAAATTTTATTTTTCTCTTCAATAGAAAATCTCTTTAATTCCCAAAAAATGTTTTCTAAAAAAGTTTTCAAAAAAGTTTTTAAATGAAATTTAATAAAATATTCAAAGAAAATGAATTTTAAGATTTTTTATGTTTAAAAAGTGTTTTATATGATTTTTTAATCTTCCTTTATAAGTCTTCAAAGGTTGTTTTTAAAGAAATGGATTTTGAAAAGATATTATTTTCAAAAATTGTTTTAAATGATTTTCATAGATTTACTTATATGTTTTTATAGTTATTTTCAAATAAAAAGGTTCTCATAATGTTTTATTTTTTAAAAATATTTTTTTTCAAATCGAAAATGATATTTTCATCAATAAATGTTTTAAATGATATTTCAAAATTATTTTACATTTAATATTTTATCTATTGATGTTAACTATGAATTATTGGGGATATGATTCAAGGATAACGTTCTTATTATTTCTTGGAATGGTTTATGTCTATGTTGCAAATTTTTTGGTGAAAACCATTTCTCTTCTGTGGGTTATACCATGATAAAATGATTATGAAAACCTCTTATTTTCACAAGTTATGATATGATTAAATGATTATGAAACCTGTTAATTTTCCTCATATTATGATATAATGAAATTTTTGTGATACCCATTTCATTTCATGGGTGATATGATGAATTATTAGGATGTTATGACACATAGATATATATGATTTCATTGTGTGATGGGTGGGACCTATATCTCCCTCCAATAAATTTGGTAAAGAATTATATCTCATAAGATATACATGAATAAATCGGGAAGTGAATCCAGTTTAGTAATAAAGGGATGGAACAGAAAGTGAACTTGGTTTAGTAAGACATAGCTAGAATGGGAAGTGAACTCATTTCAATAATATAGGACTGGAAGGGGTATTAAATCTGCTTCAGAAAAGTAATTTTTCTTCCATGATTGTCTTGGTAGTGAGCCTTAACTAATATGGAAATAATTTTATATGCTTATGAATATGCCAAAAATTTCATGTATTATGATCTCATAGATTATATTCATTGATTACTTTATGATTTATGATTTATAATCCACCAATATTAATGCTATGACTAATGATTATGATATTTGAAATGCAGGGTATGGTTTTCAAATTTTAGGCTAATGTTCTCATACTCTTATGTTCATGTTATGATTACGTATCTCTTTTTTTACCCTTAATAAGCATCTGATCTCACTATTTCTTATTTTTTTCTTTCCCCAGATTATGAATATATTTATTATGTATGATATTTATAAGAATGGTTCTAGTAATTAAGAACATAGTGGGAGATGATGTAGCTCACTTATGGACCAATGTTCATGTTTCCAAGTTTCCAAAGAAACTAAACTATTGTGATCTTTAGGAATGTGTTTATATAATGTATCATATAATCATCTAAAAATATGTAATATACATGAATGAGAATCTGAGGCTATTATAATTTTCATGTTATGAATTTATAAAATTTACGTGGATTGGTTTGTTATCATTAGTCGTGCCAAGAGTGATTTTCCAAATTCATATGTTTCATTCATAATATGACATCAAAAACTAATTTTTTCTATTTTATATCTTGATAATATTTATTTATTGGTCTTTGGGTATGCCAATAACTAGAACTTGCATTGGAACTTGTCAAATATTGACTATTCAAAGTCATATAAAATATGATTGATATTTTTATTTATTTATTTAACCCTTATTCTTGAGAGCAAATTACTCATTAAAATTTGTTTATCTCATAGAATCCATGAATGGACTTGTTAGGAATGGAACACATTATAAGAAAATATTTCACATTCCTACCCTAATCTATGTACTAAGCATGATATTTTAAAGTTAAAGTGTGGGGGTAAGGGGAGTCTTGGTATAAGGAATGTACTTCATTATAAGGAAAAAGTTTGGGGGTATTCTTCTTGGGAATCAGAAAAGGTTTATATTTAATTAATTTTAATTTTATTATTTTCCCTTCTTGAAAAAAGGGAAAAGAGAAAAAAAGAATAAAAATAATGGATTGTGACTTGGGAGAATAAAAAATCACCATCACCGAACCAATGTTTTTTATTATATAGGGTTAGGTGGTGGATGTGAGATTCATTCTACGAATAAATTTCGAAAAAATATTCAAAATTAGTTTGAAAATGTAAAAAGGCATAAAAATTATAGAAAATTGAATAGGGTGTATAACATTCATTGAGCTTTTATTATTCTTTACCTTTATTTTGAGCTTCAGAATAGGGTTTTGTCACATTTTTAAGGGGTTAAATTCATTACACTTTACTTTTGATATCATGAATTATGATTTAGAGATAAGACTCCTCTTTAAGCCTTAATTTTTTGAATATCATTTCCCACCAACCTGAATCCTTAATGTTAAAAGAACATTTATTGTAAATTTATCATAATTTTATGAGATTTTTTCTTTAAAAAGTAGATTAGGTAGATCCTTTTCAAGCTTATGGAAAGGATCATGTAATAGTTTTATGATCATAACCCTACTAGAATATTTAAAACGAGTGATGAGAAAAATAAAATTATTATGAAGTAAGTCCCAACTCGGAATTCTTATTAATAATAAATTATGATATGTGAATGAGTTAAAGGAGAATATCCACCAAGTTCCCAAGGGAAAAAGTAAAATACATGGGTTGATAAGTACCTTTTAAGAGTGTGAATTTGAATTGATATTTTATACAGAACATGAAAGTTTAGTTTCCAATTAATAATAATTTTGTTTTATTACTTTGAAATATAAATATTTGTAACATGTTGTTCCTTAATTTATTTTTCAGATTCAATGCTTGAGGCAAATAAAGTTTAAGTGTGGGGGTATTTGATGCCTTTTTTTAATGATATTTTAAATTTACGTTTTAATTTCAATTTTTTTGAATTATTTTTCCCAATTAATTAGATTTTACTAAAATTTGGGTGATTTAAATTTAAATAAGTAATTTGGAGTAAAAGATATGAAAATGTTAATTTGGAAGTTTGATTTTACTTATGGAAATTTGGAAGTTTTTTATTACCCTTACACATGGGATAGGGATTAAATAAATGTAAAATGTATTATACATTTACATAGGAGGTTTTTTAGGTTTTACATAAGGGTAACCCTTTATTTTAATAGTTTGTGTAAGTGTATGTGCTCTACCTGAGGCACTACGTAAGAGTAACCCCAAATACCCAAAGGTTTCTTGATGGTAAGATAAGAGCTGCATAAAGGTAAGAAAACCATCATTTAAAGGTAATAATCAGTTTTTCGAGATACTTAAAGTTAACCATGTTTTTATTAAGGATACATAAGTTTAAGAAAATAACTATTTAAGGGTCACTGAGCCTATACACGAGGGTGACTCAGAGTTTCCTAAGGCTACGTAAGGACTACAAGACCATGAATACTGCACCATTACTGCCACTACTACACTATAGGGACACCATATAAGTTGAAGAGAGACTTATAAGATACAAGATAATTTTAAAATTCTATTCTATAGGCATTTCCATTGTTTCATAGTGATCATAGTGACCAAACCATAGGAGTATCTTGCATCATGGACCAACCTATTGTATCATGGCTTGATGTAGCCCAAGTTTAGAGATATAAAGCTGCACCATAGGGTTTTAAAGGTATCATAGACATAACCAAAATGGAAGTGGAATGTTTTTGAGGAATAAAAAGTTGTGTTCAAGGGGGATATGGCTACGTCAAATATATACATATGAAAACCCAGGGAGGAAGAGTTTCACAACAATATTTCTCTCCATAATGTGGAGGGGTTTTGAACTAAAACTTCAAACACTCAACATATTTGGGATACCCATGATCTTTACCCCGAGTCATATAGAGAAGTAAGGAAACATATTCATGGAGAAAACATACACACAAGGAGGTATACAAAATCCATAAAATCAAGCATGATCAGCTTAAATTGAGAAAAAAATTGATATGAATAAAATGAAATATGAATAAAGATATATGGAATGATATTTTTCCTATAAATAAAAGTTTAATGTAAAACACTCGGAAGATCAACCGAAAGGGACTAGGTTTCTACTATTAGGTTTCTATTTTTATGTAGTTTAGGTTTTCTTTATCATGTAATTATTCTGTATTATTTTAATTAAAGTGTTTCTTCCATGATCTATCTCTCTCTCTTTCTCTAACTATATTTATTCCATTATTTGACATAAAATATTATAATTATGATTGTGACTAAATTACCTATGGAATATCCTAGGGGATTAATTCACTTTTGAACTCAAGTATATTTTTAAATTATACTTTGGGATAATCTGAGGATGATTTTCAATGGGTGTAATCCTCACTAAGGTTATCTAAAAGTTAACTTCTAATTCTAAAACCATTATGCCTTGATTGAGGAGGTGGATGTTGAGTGTTCTTGGAGATTGTTGAATTAAACATGCATTCACAACTAGGGTAGAAAAAGTGTTCATATATACAATGATGTGTTTTCATTATGTATATTTAAAATAGGATAATGAAGGTTCTCCATGGTTGAATATCTTGAGAGACATTTCTTTCTTATCTAACATCATTCACTCTATTTTTCATTATATCTTCATGTTAGGTTTAGTTTCACCTTACATTTTTTTCTCCCTAATATTTACTTATTTTTTATAAAAAAAGTGAACTAGGAATCAGTGGGTGATTGATAATAATGATACTCAACTGAGATTGTAAGGTACTATGTTTTTGGACAAGTTTAATTCTCAAAATAATTGTAACTTTTCAATTTAGTGGATGGTATAAACATTAAATTGACATTTTTATTGGAATTTAAAGAATTGGATCACATAAATGCGATGTTTTTAGATGGTGTTTAAGGAATGAGAGATACCTCATTTGTTCAGTTGAGTTTCAGAAGAATCTATATTTTAAAATTATTTTACAGAAGGAGAAGACTAAGGAGAATAGTTGACACATGGATAGTAGTATCCATGAAACTCAATCGTGTGGCCCCTAAATGGATTAAAATAGTTTGATTAATCAGTACTGGTGGGGATCACGACTGTGTGAGAGGTTTATAGAAAACTATAGAGTTGGTTTCATGGGCTGCACATAGTTTTCCAAACTATGTGCCTATACCACAGGGTTAGTGCCACTAAATCAGTAGCACAACATGGTTAGTGTACAGAAATACCAAACTATGCATCCATACCATGTGGGGTGTGTCTCTTTGGTAGTGTGTGTTTCATGGTTGGCATACAGTTAGCCAAAACATGTTTCCTAATCATGTTCCTCATTAAAATGGAAAAATTACTTGTTTTACCCTCTAACACTTAAAGTAGTTTCACCATTTTACTCCCTCATTTTCCTAGGAGGCCTCCCATTCACACATCCCTTATACTTATTCTCCCTTCGGTGGATCTCCCTCATTTGAGCCCCGAATTGAATTTCGTTAAAATCATTGGAACCATATCGATAAGTATAAGACCCACTTCTTCTTTTTTTGTTTATCCTTTCATATTCAGTGCTATCTTCATGTAATCTAATTCTATATATTTTTGGGGTGTTTAAAAATACTGATGTTTTTTCTAGATCGAAGAAAAGCCTGATTTTGGATGAGTGGACTATACTTAGAATTAGGTAGGTGGTATTTGTTTTATAAATTATTACATTACTATGCATGTCATATTCTCCTTGTGTTTCTCCTAAAATGTGAAATAACCTAAATTAATTATATAAACCATGAGCTAGACCTTTTTTTAGACCCATTTTCATGGTTGGAGGTTGGTGACCTAAACTTGGTCTTCCCCTTTGGGTGTGTCCTATTAATTTACCTTATTTTTCATTATTCTCTAATTGGCCCTAGGGAAACTTGAACCATAATATGACATGCTTACTAACATGCTCGTCCTTATTACTTATAGTTAAATGGATAAGTGTACTGGATAATCTCATGTCCTATTAAATTAATAATTGACATATAATGGAATGTTAATAATAATGATGTACATTTGACCCCTATCAATTAATGAATGTAATGCTTGACCCATTTCACATGGTGAATTAGTAGTGGAATGTACCTTTACATGACCTTCTTAATTACTTAATAATTTAACAACTCTATATATCATCCTTGAATTTTGATATAGAATTATTATGGACATGGAATATTTATTATTTCATATTATAAATTGTGATTTTTAGGCCTGTCGTCCCTTTTTAATGGTGATACTCGAGCCTGACTTCCCTTACACATTGTGATACTAGGGCATAAAATCCCTCATTATATACTATCATAAAATCCATCATTTTGATACTCAAAAATTTCGTCCCTTATTATTATAGGCAGGGCATCTCTGATTTTGATACTAAGGCATGAAACCCCTTTGGATTGATGATACTCGAGCATGAAATCTCTCGTGATTTATGATACCCAGGCATGGTGTCCCTTATTATTAGGGTTATGGCATCCCTCATTGTTTATGGGAATAACATCCCATATAATTTACAGGAAAGGAATCCCTCATTGTGACACTTGGGTATTCTGTCCATCTTGAATGATGATACTCAATCATGGCATCCCTAATGATTTACAATATTCAGGCACGAAATTCATTGTCAATCTATGAGACTCATACGACTACACATGGATGCCTGAGTTATGCCTTGGGTCATGTTTAGTCTTAGTATCTCTACATATGGATACATATGTCACTATATATATAGTTCATATATACATACATATTTATATACTTATATATATATGGAAAAGTTATCATAGATATTCCGACTTAAGACGAAGTAGGTATTTTCAATCGAGTGTCCCTTGGGGAAACTAAGTTTGACTTGTTATTTTCTATTAATTAACTATATTATTGAAATACCCAGACAATACTATAATTTAAATTCATGGAATGGATTTTCATTAGAAACCATTGGTGGTATTCTACTGAGAGTATCTCACACCTTGTTCGAACCTCTATTTGGTAGCCCAGCAGATCTCATGGTTGTAGGTTTAGGATCATGGATTATATTGTGTGTAATTACCCTTTTACATGGAGATTAGGATCACAGGACCAAGTCAGTGCTCAGGATTCTCATGGAGTTGGCCCTTAAGCTTTTAGATTTTGTTCTTTTCATTTTTCATGTATTGTACTGTATGTCTTTTTTCCATGTATTCATTTTATTATACATTATATAATGTTCATGCATTATTATCATTCATTTATTATTTATTATCAGTTGTTATTATATTCTTCTACCCTTTATTTATTATTTATTATGCTATATTTATTTATGATCCAGAGTGTATAGTATACCCACTATAGAACCTTAATACCCTCACTTCTAGTTAGTACCTTTTAGCATATGGGGAGGTGTGATTGAGGACATGTAACCAACTATATCAGGGAACCATTTCAATGGACCCTAGTGCGGAACATTACAAGTGGTATCAAATCATTTTTTCCTTTTGTCTTATTATTTTGGTATGGTAGAAATAAGTCTATGAATTTCTTAGCACTTGGTAAAAAGATTGTGATTGGGTCCGGGAAACCCATGCACAAGGGAAAGATCAAGTTTCTAGGGATGAGATTATTTATACTATTACTATTACAGTTGATTTTTATTTTAGCTTGAGTGATTGATGTATTTTTTCTATTTTCTAGTTTATTGATTTATGGATATTTACCCTTGGATCGGTATGGTAAGGGAGTATTGTTAATGCATCATTTTAGACACATAGAGATTAATGTTCCACTCATATGACATGACATGTAGGTTGCATTTCTTGATTTCTTGATATTTGATGTAGATTCTATATATAATTATTTATCATGCTTGACTGTATAACATGATTGCTTGTATATCATGTTTTGGGTGATTCATTCCATGTTTTCCTATATTCTATTCTTATTTAGTAACTTTACATAATTATTTCCATATTTACTAGCATTATTTATATAATAAAATGATTTGTTATATTGTGATAAAATAATTGGTTCTTAAAGTGTCAGTAGAAACCTAACTGATGTTTTCCCATATAGCTTGATGGTGGAACCTAGGTTAACTAATTATTACATGTTTTATCCATGGACCATTGGTTTCATGGGATGAAACATTTATGTTTGCGATTAAATGGGTTCCTACACCAATTTATAAAGTGTATGGGCCTTTATAAATTGGGAAGGGTAACCCATATAATCAAACCATAATGTATGGACTTGTTATATTCTAACAAAAAAGGTAGAATCCCAGTTGTAGTTACATGAATGACAATTATAACTTGTAAAGGAAAGTAAATTTATAAATTGGGAATAGAAATTCATCTAACTAAACCCTGATTCTTATATATATATATATATATATATGTTTAATTGAATTTATGATAGTAATTTTTTTCCTTTATGAAGGATAGTACCTCTATTAATTGGGCATGATGACCTATATGACTACATCCCAAAATGAAAAACTTGACCCAAGTAGGTCAGTTAGGCTAGGTTACTTATGAAACAAGCCTATTAAGGATGTGTTAATATCTTTAATGAAATAGAGATACCCTCATAGATTGCCTTATCTTTTTATGCTTTAGTACTTGACCCCATGGGGGTATGCCTTTCATAAATATGGGATGATTATTTAAAGTTATAACAGCCACTTATATGAGTTATGTATAAATTTATAGTGGTATCTTATTGAACATATTCCACTAAAATTATAAAAGAAATATTAATTTTATTTTTTGTTTTACTATTATGAGGTGTCAGTTAATTAAATGTCCAATTACAACCTAAATAGTATTTTCTACTATAGATTAGAATTGAAATTTTCATTAATTGAGATAAATTGTGATAAATTTATGGATAGATCAAATGAGGATTAAATAAGAAAATATATAAATAATTTTCATAATGATGCATGACTTCAGCTGAATAAGTGATTAGTATTTTTTATTTTTATAACTGGTATTTGTTATTCTTTATGTGAGATATGCTTTAGATGTTCTAATAACTAACCATCAATTAAATATCTTAAAATGAAACATTTAGAGTTGTTTATGACATGAAATCTTGATTAAGGGATAGCTTTAAATGTTTCCTTGGTATTGGTACATGGAAATTTCCCATAGATCTCAGTTGATCTCCTTCATGTTGTTGCTTGCAATTAATGAATAGGTGGTAGATCCTTGTGTTTTTTTGGTGTGAATCCATTTTTAAAAGTTAACACATTTTTTAAAATAGGGGTTAGCCCATTGAGGTAGCTCCCTTCAGGATAGTAAACTAGTATAAATTTGACATGATTTTCTAGGAATGGTAAGTGCTTATTATTGATCAAATTGAGTTGGGTAGGACTCTTACTTAATGAAATGACACCCCTAGGTGGGAAGGTGGTTGTATGAAAAGTGAACCTCTTAAGTGTTTTTACCATATATGTATACTGATAAGTTTCATATATCTACCCTTTATGTTAGTTTTGTAACCTTTCAAAAAGAACTCCTATATCCATATTCTCAATGATGATTAAGGCTTAGTAGCCTAATGTTTGGTAGGTGATGCCGTTACACCTATGATAATAGGTTTTGTCACTTATAGGTCGATACTTCCTTACCTGTTTTAGTTTAACCTCTTCAAAAAGAGTGTTTTTAGGTGTGTTATATGTTGTGTAATAAATGAACTTAAATGGAACACAATTCTCATGTGAGAAACCTTAAGTCTAGGTGGTGAGACCTAGTGGCCCTATTTTGAGATTAATCCATAGGTTTAGGAGGGAGAAATTGATACCCTTACTTTGATGTAGACCCTTCAAGCTAGCTGTGATGTGTTTGATCATGGAAAACCTGAGAGATTTGTTTTTATGGGGTTTTCATATTCTTTAAAGGCAACAATCTTGGTTTTACACACTTTTTGAGACCGCTTCACATAAGGTGCTAAATTTTTACATTATAAGTGAGATGATTCCTAGCATTTTCAAATAATCACCTAGGGTGGTTGGGTATCTAAATAGATTCAATGGGAAGGAATTTTTAGGTTCCTATCCCAGTTGACCTATTTTTCCACTATATACGCTTTAGTTTTTGAAAATGGCTCCTTGAGGGAGGCAACCGTTCGATAAATAATGGCTCAGGTAGGTGTTTGATTTGAAGAGGAGTTTCAAGTTAGATCCTAGAATGTTTAATAATTATGTGTTTAGAAGCATAATTAGCTTGAATATTTTTATTAAATAAACTATTGGGGTGTGAGATGGGTCTCAAATCGGGTGATATGAGATAGTACACTCGTTGCAAAAGATAAGTCAGCTTGTTTCGATCACACATGGTAACTGTATAAACGTTGAATATCAAGATGAGCGGGTTCCTAGCAATTATAGTTGTTATATATAGAGGGGACAATGAATGGGATGTGTTGATTAGTTTTCTATTTGTTATCATGGTGTGGGAATGAGTGATGAGTAACGTTTACATCATCACTCAAGATGAGCAGGTTCCTAGCCATTATAGTTGTTATATATAGAGAGGACAATGAATGGGCTGTGTTGATTAGTTTTATATTTTTTATGTGATAAAATGTGTGCTACTAAGATGAATATTGGGACATTGGTCTCTAGTGGGAGACCATCATGAGATATGGGTTTTGGGAACTTAACATCAATCATATGACAATCATTTTGGAACTCGCATGCTGTTAAATAAATTAACCAAGGTATGGATGGATTTCTCAATAAATTCTAGGTACAAGTTTGAATACGAACCTGGGTGAAGTCCAAGTGTAGGAGTTAGACTTGAAATAGACTTTGGTAATCCAATAGTTGGATAAAGTATCCATCAGTGCTGGTGTTATTGCACAATTATAGTTTTGAATAGGAGATTGTTTAGTCAAGATATGTCACCATAAGTCAAGTACGAGATCCAATGAGCGAGATCGAACGATATTAGTGTGCCTTGGGAAAAGGATTTAGAATCTAGATTTTGTGACATGTCATCTATAAGGACTTAGAGATTTTGAAAATAGTTTTATGAATTTAGTTCTACTTGTGCTTCCCCAAAAAATTTTATTCATTCAACAAGGAACCACATCGATCATACCATTGGGATGAGGTGGGCGCAGTTTAATGGTTGGCCAAGGGTTTTCAGGGAAAATTTCACCTAACCAGTTTAAAAAGAATTTATTTGGGGTTTGAACATTATGATCAAATGAAAGACCACGAGTAGTTTCCTCATTTTTAATTTGATAAAAAATAGTTAGTGTTTCACTATGACACTAAGGTCATTCTTAAATAGGACATTCCAATGGTGGTAGCACTATTACTCAGAGTTGGTCATGAGAAATTTTAAAAACTATGGAGGTGAATATAATAGGAAGGTTAATTTAAGGAGATTATATCATGATGAAGTATCAGGGATGAAGATCTAATGTAAGTGTATTCATAATGTTTCAATGGTAGTTTTGAGTATTGGATCAAGTTTTTTTGTCTTAAGTAACATGTGCTTTAAGTGGTGTCTGGTGGTCCATTGGGTGTTTGGAAATGAAATGTTACCATTTGAGTAAAACTTTGAGACTCAATTAAGTTAGGAGTTGTTTTTATTATTTCCCCCAAGGATTATTAGGGATGAGAAGTTTCAAGATGATGAGGTTTTAAGGTCCTATGTTTTGGGATTGGTTGAATTTTTAAAATAATTCAAAATTTTCAGTTTGGTGGATGGGATAAACCTTAAATTGACACTCAAATTGGAATTTAGAGAGTTAGATCACTTAACTGTGATATTTTTATATGTTTTATAATTATTGAAATGTGTATTGGGAGTCCAATTAAGTTTTGGAAGCATTGGGATTCAAATATTCTTTTAAGGAAAGAGAAGAATGAGTCACATGGTTGACACATGATTAGTAATAACCGAGTGGTTCAACTGTGAGACACCTAAATGTAGGAGAACAGTTTGAGAAACCATGAAATGTGGGGTGAATTTTTATATAATAGGTCTTAAATTAATTTTACAGGTGACATCATGGGACACACACAATTTTCAAAACAATTCACATAGCCTGCATTGTTAGTGATACTTAACTAGTAGCACCAAATGGTTGTCAAATGAAAAGGCCAAATCGAGAAGCCAAGTCACACGGGGTGTACCTCTTGGGTAGTGTGAGTTTCATGGTTGGCGCTTGGCTAGCCAAACCATGTGGACTAACCTCATGCCTCATTAAAAGAAAAAATTACTGATTTTTTCCTCTAACCCTTAAAGGGGCTCACCCTTTCCCTCCATCATTTTTCCATGAGGCCTCCCACACATGCACCCCTTCCTCTTCCCATATCTTTGGTATATCCTCCTCATTTTATATTTAAATAAAAAATCATTAAAAGTGTTGGAATCATATCATTAAGTCCGAGACTATTCTTTATTTCTTTCTTCATTTATCTGTCCATCTTCAATGCTAACTTTATACAAGACAATTTTCCCTATTTTCAAATAGATTGATGATTATTCTAATTTCTCCTATTCCAAATTGAATTAAAGCATGATATTGGATGAGTGGATCATCCTAATAATGTGTTAGGCAGTTTATAGATTTTCCATTTAAGTCTCATTGTTTATAAATTACGTTGTTGTGTCGCATGTTAGATTCTTTGTGTCTTGCTCCTAAAATGTGAAATAAACTATATTGATTGTCAAAACTGTGACCTAGACCATTCATTAGGACCATTAGCATGGTTGGAGGTCAGTGACCTCAACTTGGCCAACCCCTTTGGGCGTGTCCTATTAATTTCCCTTACCTTCCATTATTTTGTAATTGGACCCAGGGAAATAATTGATTAGTTATTGATAAATGAATTGTAAACTTGAAAAGTAATATGACATGCTTACTAATATAAACCTCCTTATTACTTATATTATAATGTAGGAATGGAATGGATAATATCATGGACTATTAGATGACCAATTGATGTATATTGGAATTATAATGACAATGATTTACAATTATCCCTAATCAAGTAATGAATGTAATGTTTGCACTATTTCACATGGTGAATTGTTAGTGGCATGAACCTTACCATGACATTATTAATTACTTAATAATGAAATTTACGTAAATTTTGTATATGAATTATTATATAGAATGATTATATACATGGCCTCTTTATTATTTCATATTATAAATTGTGATTTTTGGGAATGACATCCCTTTATCATGATAATACTTGGTCATGGAATCCCTTACACATTGTGGTACTTGGGAATGACACCCTCACTATATACAGGCATGGAATACCTCATTGTGATACTTAGAAATGGTGTCCCTCCTTATTTATGATCATGGTGTTTCTCATTATTTATTATAATGATTTCCCTTATTATTTATGGGAATGGTGTCCCTTATTGTGATACTCGATCATGGATTCCTGCTTGAATGACGATACTCAGGCATGAAATAAATCATGATTTATGATACTAAATCATGTAATCCCTTATTATTACGGTCATGGAGTCCCTCATTGTTTACGAGCATGCTGTCCCTTATTATTTTTGGGTAGGGTGTCTCAAATTGTGATGATCATGCATAGTGTCCTTATTGACAGATGATACATGGGAATAGAGTCCGTCATGAATTATGATATTTGGTCATGGCATCCCATATCATTCTATGAGTCTCTTACAACCAAGAATGAATGATTTAGTTACACCTCAGGTCCTAGTTAGTCTCATTATCTATATATTTAGATATATATGTTACTACGTATCTAGTCCATATATACACACATATTTATATACTTATATATATACATGGATATATCATTAGAGATATTCTGTCTAAGTCCAAAGTAGGTATTTTTAGCTGAGTGTCCCTTGAGTAACCCAAGTTTGACGTGTTATTATCTATTTATTTAATTTATTATTGATATACCTACACATTGCTATATGTTATATTCACATAATGGATATGCATTAGAAACTGTTGGTGGTGGCCTACTGAGTATATATTACACCCTGTTTGGGCTTCCATTTTCTACCTGAATAGACCTCATGGTTCCAGGTTCAGGATCATGGATTATACTTTTTGTTATTACTCTTATACTTGGATCTCAAGAGTACAGGACATAGTTGATTCTTAGGATTCACATAGAGTTATCCCTTGATGATTTTGTATTTTGTTCTTTTCATTATTCATGGATTGTATTGTATGTTTTCTTCCATGTATTTGGTTTCTTTTACATTATAGAATGTTTATGCATGATTATAATTCATTTATTATTTGTTTTCAGTTGTTATTATATTCCTCTACTCTTTATTTGTTATTTCTTCTGGTGTATTTATTTTTGATCCAAAATGTATAGTCACCCCACTATACCACCTTTAGATTATCACTTTTATTTGGTAGCCTTTATCTTATAGAGAGGTGTGCTTGAGGCCATGCGACCAATCGGCTTGGGGTATTATTTCAGTGGATTCTAGGTTGGGATGTTACAAAGATGACCCTGACCATCCACTGTGCTACAATAGGAAATAAATTACAACTTTTTTAACTACACTATGATTGGAATGTTTGGTGCATAAACACACAAACCATATCTTATCTTAAGGTATCCATGAATCAATGATAAAAGAAACATGTTGGGAAGTCCTTCTAGTAAAACCCCATATGTTGATCTACCTATACTTGGATATTCCACCAGTTCTTCATTGGACCTTGAAGCATATACATATTCCAACTTCACCCTCCTTTTTAGAGGTTTCTCAAGATGATCAAGGATCATCTTGAAATAATCTATCAAGAGATCAAACATCTGGGATTTACCACCCCAATGAACAATAGAGGATGATAAATATGAAACTATTGAGTCCAATCAGACTTCTCAAGCTATGGTCGAGGAGCCTTCCTCTCCATCGATAATACAACTTGAAACAAGATCTCACAGATCTATGAATCTATAGTCTGACTTGGTTTTATAGAAGTATCTGGCACAACAACTGAAGGGGCCACTACTAGAAAAGGGGGCAGTGGAGGCCCCCTGACTCGGGCGACCGCCATTGGCGGTCGCTATAGCCCACCATTAGCGACCGCCAATGGCGGTCGCTAACCTCCCTAAAAATATTTGGGGGATTTCTGCGCCGCCCCCCCCCCCCCGCGCCCTCTCGATCTCGCCCTAACCCCTCGCCGCCCTCCCTCGCGCCGCCCTCCCCTCCCCCGCCGCCCGGCCTCCCCCGCCGCCCGGCCTCCCCCGCCGCCCGGTCTCCCCCGCCGCCCGCCCTCCCCCGCCGCCCGCCCTCCCCCGCCGCCCGCCCTCCCCCGCCGCCCGCCCTCCCCCGCCGCCCGCCCTCCCCCGCCGCCCGCCCTCCCCCACCGCCCGCCCTCCCCCGCCGCCCGTCCTCCCCCGCCGCCTGCCTTCCGGCCTCCGGCCGCCGCCCTCCGCCTTCGGGCCTCCGGCCGCCGCCCTCCGGCCTCTCGGCCCTCCCCCCCCCCACCCCGGACGGCACCCGCACCCCGGACAGCCCCCGGCGCGCACTCCGGACCGCCCCCCGCACCCCGGACGCCTCCCCGCACCCCGGACAGCACCCCCCCGCGCACTCCGGACCGCCCCTGCACCCCGGACGCCTCCCCGCACCCCGGAAAGCACCCCCCCGCGCACTCCGGACCGCCCCCCGCACCCCGGACGCCTCCCCGCACCCCGGACAGCCCCCCCCCTGCACTCGGACACCCCCCTCCGAACCCGGACAGCCCCCCCGCACCCCGGACAGCCCCCCCCCCCCCCCCCGCACTCGGACACCCCCCCTCCGAACCCGGACAGCCCCCCCGCACCCCGGACAGGCCCCCCGCACCCCGGACACCCCACCCCGCACCCCCGACAGCCCCCCTGCACCCCAGACAGCCCCCCTCCCCCGCACCTCGGACACCCCCGCACCCCGAACACCCCTGCCCGCACCCCTGACAGGCCCCCGACACCCCGGACACCCCTCCCCGCACCTCGGACAGCCCCCCCCCCCCCCCCCCCCCCCCGACCCCGGACACCCCCCCCCCTCGCTGCCCGTCCCCCGTCCCCTCACCGCCTCCTCTCCTCCAGCTCCCCGCCGCTGCCGCCGCCCGTCCCCTCCCTTGCCGCACCGCCTTTGGCTCCGTCTCCCCTTCGCTGCTACTCTCCCTCGCAGCACCGCCTTCGGCTCCCCTCCCTTTCAGGTTTGTAGCTCAATCAGGTAACATGAGCTTTCAGTTACATTATTATTTTATCAATGGTTCATAAACAAATGATTAATATTTATTTTGAATATAGTTGATTTGAAAAATGTAAATGTAATAAGTATTGTGTAAATGTTTGTTATACAGATATTATTATGGATAAGAGTTGGATTGATCTTCCAAATCGAACGTCTAGAGAATATTTCAATGGCATTATGCAGTTTATTGACTTCACGAGAGGATTTGAAAGTGACTATATTAGTTGTCCATGTAGAAAATGTGCTAACAGATATCAATTCACACGAGATACTGTGAGGGAGCACCTTTTCTTTAATGGATTTCTGAAAAATTATAAGAGTTGGACTCGTCATGGAGAAGAATATGTTCGTTGTCAAAATACAGATGCAGCTCAGATGGATGTTGATGCAAGGATGACTGATCCAATGCATGAAATGCTTACTGAAATGGTACGTGGGTTTGATCCTGAAGGCATTGACATCCAGAATCTTGAGACCAGTGAGATAAATCTTCGCTCTGGTGCAGATCGTGATTCGAGGAGGTTTTATGAAGTACTTGATGATGCGAAAACAAAATTATATCCTGGATGTACTTCTTACAATAAACTGTCGTTCATCGTGGAGTTGTTGCATTTGAAGACTTTGAACAATTGGTCAGACACATCATTCGACATGCTTTTGGTTTTATTGAAAAAAGTTCTTCCTGTCGACGCTAAGATTCCTGAGTCGTATTACTATGCTCGTAAGTTGACAGAGAACTTAGGTTTTACATATGAGACTATAGATGCATGTGCAAACAACTGTATGTTGTTTAGAAATGAAACTGCTCATTTGGATATCTGTACGGTTTGTGGCGCTTCCAGGTGGAAAGAGAACAGGGGAAATAAGACTCATCAAAGTCAGATTGCGATACAGGGGAAACCGATTGCCGTAAAGCAAATGCGTTACTTTCCCCTTAAACCGAGGTTGAAAAGATTTTTTATGTCATCTAAAGTTTCTAATTTAATGAGATGGCATGCAGAAAGAGTTCATGAAAGTGACATGTTAACCCACCCGGCAGACTCTCATGCATGGAAGGATTTTGATAAGAGACATCCCGACTTTGCTAAAGATGTTCGTAATGTCCGATTGGGATTGGCAGCAGATGGTTTCAATCCATTCAAGTCTATGGTTGGTGAAACTCATAGCACATGGCCCGTGGTGTTGGTTCCATATAATCTTCCTCCGTGGCTTTGTATGAAGCAACAATTTATATTACTTTCCACTCTTATTGATGGACCAAAAAGTCCGGGGGATAAGATTGATGTTTACCTTCAGCCATTGATTGATGAGTTGAATGAATTTTGGGGCGATGGTGTGATGACTTATGACTGCGAAACGAATGAAATGTTCAAACTGCATGCAGCTTTATTGTGGACAATCAATGACTTCCCAGCTTATGCAAATTTATCAGGCTGGAGTACGAAAGGGGAATTTGCTTGCCCTTGTTGCAATAAAAGTAAAAAATCTGTATGGCTTAAACATTCCAAAAAATGGGCATACATGGGTCACAGGCGTTTTCTCCCTCCCCAGCACAGGTTCAGAAAGGACAGAGTGGCATTTGATGGTTCTAGAGAGTTCAGCCCAGCACCAAAGATCATGACAGGAGTCGAAATGTTATCGCAGATTGAGGAAGAAAACATCCGCACGGTATATGAAATTCAGGATTTGGTGGCTCCTCCAGTACGTAATATTCGTGCTGCGGGTAGGCAGCGCAGTCACAATTGGAAAAAGAAAAGTATTTTTTATAGTCTTCCGTATTGGAAAACTAACATGTTGAGGCATAATTTGGATGTCATGCACATTGAAAAAAATGTTTGTGATAACATATTGTGGACCATTTTAGGTGTCAGTGGAAAGTCAAAGGACCATGTTAATGCACGCCGTGATTTGGAAGAAATGGGTTTAAGGAAACAGTTGCATTTACAGTTAGCTGAGGGAAACAAGGCATATATGCCTGCTGCACAGTATTCGATGACTACAGAGGAGAAAGAGACATTTCTTTCCATTTTGAAGATGGTCAAGGTGACTGATGGTTACTCTTCTAATATTTCAAAGTGTGTGAATCTGACGAGCAAGACATTGCAAGGGTTGAAAAGTCATGACAATCACATATTACTTCAGCAGTTGATTCCAATCGCAATTTGTGATTGTTTATCCCCCAATGTTGTTCAGCCCTTGATTGAGATGAGTAATTTTTTTAGACAGCTTTGTTTAAGAAATCAACGAATGAGTGATTTAAAAAGTTTGCAGGACCGAATTGTACTTACGCTTTGTCACTTTGAGAAACTTTTCCCCCCCTCATTTTTCGATGTTATGGTCCACTTAACAGTGCACCTAACTGATGAAGTAATGGCTGCTGGTCCAGTGCAATTCAGGTGGATGTATCCTATTGAACGGTATTTGAGTACATTGAAAAGATTTGTACGCAACAGAGCTCGTCCAGAGGCATCAATAGCCAATGGTTATTTGATGGACGAGTGTACTACCTTTTGTGCAGAATATCTTACGGATGTTGAAACAAAATTAGATAAGCCCTCTCGGATTCATGATGGTCCAGTTGGAGAAGGAACCACATTTGATATGGACAACATCGAGTGGATACAAGCACATCGATATATCTTGTTCAATACTCCATCAGTTGCACCATTAATGCAGTAAGTATCTTATCAATGTGCTTGTATAACTTTTACATGTTTTCTTTGCATAAGTTGATCTTTTAAACATCGCGTAATCATTTGTAGGAAACACATTAATGAGATAAAAGAAGAGATGCATCGTGCGACTGAGTTGCAAATTCAACAATCTCATTATGCGGCATTTCATGATTGGTTCAAGGATTATGTATGTATAAATTGATTTTCATTATGAGTGAAGTATTAAACTAATTCTTTCTGCATATATCAGTATTGATTTTTATAAATTATGTAGGTTCGTAAGCTGAGGGAGTTAGGGGACCCCACGTTACCTGAAGTATTTATCCAACTGGCTGAGGGTCCATCTATAACCGCTCGTCGTTATAAAGCTATTGATGCTAATGGTTTTCGATTTCGCATTAAAGATGTTGATGACAAATGAGCAACACAAAACAGTGGAATCGGTTGTCCCTTTGTCGAT
Source organism: Viscum album (assembly GCA_963277665.1). Taxonomy (NCBI): domain Eukaryota; kingdom Viridiplantae; phylum Streptophyta; class Magnoliopsida; order Santalales; family Viscaceae; genus Viscum; species Viscum album. Next base: position 795,379,127 of record OY728129.1, read on the forward strand.
TCTGGTTATTACTATGGTCAATTGATAGACATCATTGAAGTTGTATACACACACGGTTTGAAGTACATATTGTTAAAGTGTAATTGGGTTGATCCAGTGCGTGGATGTAAAGTCGATCAATATCAGTTTTCATTGGTGAATTTTAACTACATGTTATACAGAAATAATGAACGAGTTGAGAATGAACCTTTCATCTTGACATCATAAGCGGAACAAGTATTCTTCGTTACTTTGCCTTCGGATCCAAGTTGGCAAGTTGTTGTCAAAATGTCTCGGCGAGGAGTGTTTTTATTTGAAGAAGATGAACCCGAGACTGTTCCGTTTGTTTACCAACAACTTGATCAACATACCGTAGTTCAACGTGAAGAAGATATTTATTGGGTCAGAGCGGCTGTTGAAGGAGAAACGGTCGATTTGCATGCTTAATGAAAGGTATAATTGTTTTCCCACTATTCAGTAGAATGTCCTAGGATATCATAAATTATCTAATCATTTTATAAATCCTTATAAGTTTTAATCCTCACTTTTGTAAGTTAATTCAGTCATAAATATTTAGGTTGATTAACTTTCTGATTTTTTAAAATTCATTCACAACTAATTATTCAATCCATTTTTTGTTTGATTAACAGTTGTACAAGTTTGATTTATTAAGAACAATCCAATTTATCTTTTAAACACTTTGGACTCATTACTGATATTTTGTATGATTGCAGACATGTCAGGGGAAGAGGCAGAAAATCCACATCATCCATCTGAGGCATCTACGTCTCAGGGTCGAGGTATGTTTGACAGTCATTATCTATATTATTTATGTAATTAACATATATATATATATATATAACATTTGTCAATTTATATATAAAATTGTTTTCAACAGGATCAGACTCGGCTGCTTCTTCCTCTCGCAGGAGAGGCCCTGGTCGTGGCATATTAGCATGGAATTCCAACACGACGATAGATGTTTCATTTGATGAGGTATTTCATCCCGTGGGACCGAATGCCCCGGCATTTATTCGTCAGCTGGGTCATATCATACGTGACCCACATCGATTTCCATTGACCACGCGTGATTGGGCTTCTATCCCTCAGGACACATTAAATCGTCTATGGAGGGAGGTTCAGGTAAGAAAATAATTTTACTTTATTTTCTATTTATAAATAATACTAATATGTTTGATTATTTTCATTATAGCAAAATTTGAAAGTATGCCCTGAAGAGTTTCGGCCCGTGTGTATGAGCAAATGCCGTAAGCTGTGGAAAGATTATAAAGGCAAAGTGAAGAGGGACCACTGGGTACCAAATGTGGGTGCCCCTGACATTTTGGAAAAAGTCCCGAGAGGTGTCCTCCCGGCTCAGTGGCGTGACTTGGTTGCATATTGGTCTACTGAGGGTGTTGCGGTTTGTATATTAATTATTTTGCTGTATATATATTTTCAAGAATATGTGATTTGTTTGAAATTTGAATGAATTGAATGTAGGAGGTGTCAACACGCCATTCGGAGAATCGAGCGTTGCAGGGACCAGCTCACAGGCTCGGGACTCGTCACGTGTCTCAGATCCGACATGAGGTATATATTATTCACTTTTTAATTAATTAATTAATATGGTTTTGTGTTTATATTCTTTTAATATACAGTTGCGAGGGCAAGGTGCAGCAACTGATAAAATGTCGGTGTGGATAAGGACTTGTGATCGCAATGATCCAGAGGTTGCAGCATTGATAGTAAGTGTCTGTACTTACCAATAATTACATAAATCTTTATATTAACATATATATATTTATATATATTTAAATATTTCACAGGATCAATTTGAAGCTGAGTTAGAACATCTGCCAGAGGACCAGCGACAGCTTCCCATGCGACGGGATGAGATCTTTCATCGTATTATTGGTCGGGACGGGCATGGCTATAGTTTGACCTATGGAGCAGGGATTCCTCGTTCTGTAGTGTCACGCGCTGCGGTTGTCGGTCCTGCTGTTGCTCATATGACACAGCAGATGTCAGATTTTGAGGCACGGCTGCGCGCTTCCGAGGAGACAAATGCGCAATTGACAGCTGAGGTAAGAGCACTGCGGGAATATGTGCGTCGAGCTGATGGTACAGGGGATCATACGACGCAGGTATATACTGTATTTATTTATTTAATTTAAATTATTTTTGTTATTAAAATATTTATAATGTTTATTTGTTGTAGGCACCTGGTCCACCAGAAGGAGGTAACAGTGATGGCAACGCGTGACGCACCATATATTCACGAGATATGCTTTTTGTTTTTACTGGTAGGGTTGACATTGATGTACTGTATTTATTCATTTAAGTAATGCATTATTACCATCCATGGTGGTCTTTTAAATATTTTATACACATATTGAGTTTTTGATCAGATAATCTTGAATGATTCTACATTTGAAAAAGTCGAACTAATTCCAACAGATCAATAAATCTGATATTATAGATTATGTATTATCCAATATATTTTTTATAAATTTTTGTATGGTATCGATAAAAGAAATATGTATTAATTAGATGTTATCACTTTTATTTTTCACTTTTGTAATCAATGGGATGACCTTTGCACCCCCGGAGAGCCCCCCGCACCGCCGTACAGCCCCCCGCACCCCCGTACAGCCACCCGCGCACCCCCGTACAGCCCCCCGCACCCCCGTACAGCCCCCCCGCACCCCCGTACAGCCCCCCGCACCCCCGTACAGCCCCCCGCACCCCCGTACACCCCCCCGAACCCCCGTACTGCCCCCCGCCACCCCCCGTACAGCCCCCCCCGCACCCCCGTACAGCCCCCCGCACCCCCGTACAGCCCCCCCGCACCCCCGTACACCCCCCCCGCACCCCCGTACTGCCCCCCGCCACCCCCGTACAGGCCCCCGCCACCCCCGTACAGGCCCCCACACCCCCGTACAGCCCCCCCGCACCCCCGTACAGCCCCCCGCACCCCCGTACAACCCCCCGAACCCCCGTACTGCCCCCCGCCACCCCCGTACAGCCCCCTCCGCACCCCCGTACAGCCCCCCGCACCCCCGTACAGCCCCCCGCACCCCCGTACAGCCCCCCCGCACCCCCGTACAGCCCCCCGCACCCCCGTACTGCCCCCCGCCACCCCCGTACAGGCCCCCGCCACCCCCGTACAGGCCCCCGCACCCCCGTACAGCCCCCCCGCACCCCCGTACAGCCCCCCGCACCCCCGTACAACCCCCCCGAACCCCCGTACTGCCCCCCGCCACCCCCGTACAGCCCCCCCCGCACCCCCGTACAGCCCCCCGCACCCCCGTACAGCCCCCCCGCACCCCCGTACAGCCCCCCGCACCCCCGTACAGCCCCCCCACACCCCCGTACAACCCCCCGCACCCCCGTACTGCCCCCCGCCACCCCCGTACAGGCCCCCGCCACCCCCGTACAGGCCCCCGCACCCCCGTACAGCCCCCCCGCACCCCCGTACAGCCCCCCGAACCCCCGTACAGCCCCCCGCCACCCCCGTACAGCCCCCCGCACCCCCGTACAGCCCCCCCCCCCGCACCCCCGTACAGCCCCCCGAACCCCCGTACAGCCCCCCGCCACCCCCGTACAGCCCCCCGCCACCCCAGGAGAGCCCCCCCGCCACCCCCCTACAGCCCCCGGCCACCCCCGTACAGCCCCCCGCCACCCCCGTACAGCCCCCCGCACCCCCGTACAGCCCCCCGCCACCCCCCGTACAGCCCCCCCCCCCCCCGCACCCCCGTACAGCCCCCCGAACCCCCGTACAGCCCCCCTCGCACCCCCGTACAGCCCCCCCCCCCCCCCCGCACCCTCGTACAGCCCCCCCGATTGTGTCGTTTTCAGCAGCGCGGCGCGCGCTGAAATGGCGCGTTGGGGGGTCAAAACCACCCGAACGACCTCCGAATGCCACGAAACCGTACGAAAACATCCGGGGCGTCAATTGTGAAATGGTCGGCCAGACGGAACCTTATTCGGAGGTGCCGTGCGACCGCGGCGGCCGGAAACGCGTTTCCGGCGCCGTTAAACACCAAAACGGCGTGCGGCGGTCCGATTCGGAGAAAACGTGCTCCGAACGACCTGAAACCGCACGGGGACGACAGGAATATTATTCCTGAGATGCAGGAGGAGGCCGCACGTCCATCGGACGTGCGGTGCGCGCGGCACGCCCGATTGTGTCGTTTTCAGCAGCGCGGCGCGCGCTGAAATGGCGCGTTGGGGGGTCAAAACCACCCGAACGACCTCTGAATGCCACGAAACCGTACGACAACATCCGGGGCGTCAATTGTGAAATGGTCGGCCAGACGGCACCTCATTCGGAGGTGCCCTGCGACCGCGGCGGCCGGAAACGCGTTTCCGGCGCCGTTAAACACCAAAACGGCGTGCGGCGGTCCGATTCGGAGCAAACGTGCTCCGAACGACCTGAAACCGCACGGGGACGACATGAATATTATTCCTGAGATGCAGGAGGAGGCCGCACGTCCATCGGACGTGCGGTGCGCGCGGCACGCCCGATTGTGTTGTTTTCAGCAGCGCGGCGCGCGCTGAAATGGCGCGTTGGGGGGTCAAAACCACCCGAACGACCTCCGAATGCCACGAAACCGTACGACAACATCCGGGGCGTCAATTGTGAAATGGTCGGCCAGACGGCACCTCATTCGGAGGTGCCGTGCGACCGCGGCGGCCGGAAACGCGTTTCCGGCGCCGTTAAACACCAAAACGGCGTGCGGCGGTCCGATTCGGAGCAAACGTGCTCCGAACGACCTGAAACCGCACGGGGGCGACAGGAATATTATTCCTGAGATGCAGGAGGAGGCCGCACGTCCATCGGACGTGCGGTGCGCGCGGAACGCCCGATTGTGTCGTTTTCAGCAGCGCGGCGCGCGCTGAAATGGCGCGTTGGGGGGTCAAAACCACCCGAACGACCTCCGAATGCCACGAAACCGTACGAAAACATCCGGGGAGTCAATTGTGAAATGGTCGGCCAGACGGTACCTCATTCGGAGGTGCCGTGCGACCGCGGCGGCCAGAAACGCGTTTCCGGCGCCGTTAAACACCAAAACGGCGTGCGGCGGTCCGATTCGGAGCAAACGTGCTCCGAACGACCTGAAACCGCACGGGGATGACAGGAATATTATTCTTGAGATGCAGGAGGAGGCCGCACGTCCATCGGACGTGCGGTGCGCGCGGCACGCCCGATTGTGTCGTTTTCAGCAGCGCGGCGCGCGCTGAAATGGCGCGTTGGGGGGTCAAAACCACCCGAACGACCTCCGAATGCCACGAAACCGTACGACAACATCTGGGGCGTCAATTGTGAAATGGTCGGCCAGACGGCACCTCATTCGGAGGTGCCGTGCGACCGCGGCGGCCGGAAACGCGTTTCCGGCGCCGTTAAACACCAAAACGGCGTGCGGCGGTCCGATTCGGAGCAAACGTGCTCCGAACGACCTGAAACCGCACGAGGACGACAGGAATATTATTCCTGAGATGCAGGAGGAGGCCGCACGTCCATCGGACGTGCGGTGCTCGCGGCACGCCCGATTGTGTCGTTTTCAGCAGCGCGGCGCGCGCTGAAATGGCGGGTTGGGGGGTCAAAACCACCCGAACGACCTCCGAATGCCACGAAACCGTACGACAACATCCGGGGCGTCAATTGTGAAATGGTCGGCCAGACGGCACCTCATTCGGAGGTGCCGTGCGACCGCGGCGGCCGGAAACGCGTTTCCGGCTACGTTAAACACCAAAACGGCGTGCGGCGGTCCGATTCGGAGCAAACGTGCTCCGAACGACCTGAAACCGCACGGGGACGACAAGAATATTATTCCTGAGATGCAGGAGGAGGCCGCACGTCCATCGGACGTGCGGTGCGCGCGGCACGCCCGATTGTGTCGTTTTCAGCAGCGCGGCGCGCGCTGAAATGGCGCGTTGGGGGGTCAAAACCACCCGAACGACCTCCGAATGCCACGAAACCGTACGACAACATCCGGGGCGTCAATTGTGAAATGGTCGGCCAGACGGAACCTCATTCGGAGGTGCCGTGCGACCGCGGCGGCCGGAAACGCGTTTCCGGCGCCGTTAAACACCAAAACGGCGTGCGGCGGTCCGATTCGGAGCAAACGTGCTCCGAACGACCTGAAACCGCACGGGGGCGACAGGAATATTATTCCTGAGATGCAGGAGGAGGCCGCACGTCCATCGGACGTGCGGTGCGCGCGGCACGCCCGATTGTGTCGTTTTCAGCAGCGCGGCGCGCGCTGAAATGGCGCGTTGGGGGGTCAAAACCACCCGAACGACCTCCGAATGCCACGAAACCGTACGAAAACATCCGGGGCGTCAATTGTGAAATGGTCGGCCAGACGGCACCTCATTCGGAGGTGCCGTGCGACCGCGGCGGCCGGAAACGCGTTTCCGGCGCCGTTAAACACCAAAACGGCGTGCGGCGGTCCGATTCGGAGAAAACGTGCTCCGAACGACCTGAAACCGCACGGGGGCGACAGGAATATTATTCCTGAGATGCAGGAGGAGGCCGCACGTCCATCGGACGTGCGGTGCGCGCGGCACGCCCGATTGTGTCGTTTTCAGCAGCGCGGCGCGCGCTGAAATGGCGCGTTGGGGGTCAAAACCACCCGAACGACCTCCGAATGCCACGAAACCGTACGACAACATCCGGGGCGTCAATTGTGAAATGGTCGGCCAGACGGCACCTCATTCGGAGGTGCCGTGCGACCGCGGCGGCCGGAAACGCGTTTCCGGCGCCGTTAAACACCAAAACGGCGTGCGGCGGTCCGATTCGGAGCAAACATGCTCCGAACGACCTGAAACCGCACGGGGACGACAGGAATATTATTCCTGAGATGCAGGAGGAGGCCGCACGTCCATCGGACGTGCGGTGCGCGCGGCACGCCCGATTGTGTCGTTTTCAGCAGCGCGGCGCGCGCTGAAATGGCGCGTTGGGGGGTCAAAACCACCCGAACGACCTCCGAATGCCACGAAACCGTACGACAACATCCGGGGCGTCAATTGTGAAATGGTCGGCCAGACGGCACCTCATTCGGAGGTGCCGTGCGACCGCGGCGGCCGGAAACGCGTTTCCGGCGCCGTTAAAGACCAAAACGGCGTGCGACGGTCCGATTCGGAGCAAACGTGCTCCGAACGACCTGAAACCGCACGGGGACGACAGTAATATTATTCCTGAGATGCAGGAGGAGGCCGCACGTCCATTGGACGTGCGGTGCGCGCGGCACGCCCGATTGTGTCGTTTTCAGCAGCGCGGCGCGCGCTGAAATGGCGCGTTGGGGGGTCAAAACCACCCGAACGACCTCCGAATGCCACGAAACCGTACGACAACATCCGGGGCGTCAATTGTGAAATAGTCGGCCAGACGGCACCTCATTCGGAGGTGCCGTGCGACCGCGGCGGCTGGAAACGCGTTTCCGGCGCCGTTAAACACCAAAACGGCGTGCGGCGGTCCGATTCGGAGCAAACGTGCTCCGAACGACCTGAAACCGCACGGGGACGACAGGAATATTATTCCTGAGATGCAGGAGGAGGCCGCACGTCCATCGGACGTGCGGTGCGCGCGGCATGCCCGATTGTGTCGTTTTCAGCAGCGCGGCGCGCGCTGAAATGGCGCGTTGGGGGGTCAAAACCACCCGAACAACCTCCGAATGCCACGAAACCGTACGACAACATCCGGGGCGTCAATTGTGAAATGGTCGGCCAGACGGCACCTCATTCGGAGGTGCCGTGTGACCGCGGCGGCCGGAAACGCGTTTCCGGCGCCGTTAAACACCAAAACGGCGTGCGGCGGTCCGATTCGGAGGAAACGTGCTCCGAACGCCCTGAAATGAGATTATTTCTTGAATCGAAGTTTTTAAATTATTATAGCACAATGATTTGATATTATATATATATTAAATATATATTAAATATATATTAAATATATATTAAAACATTTAAAATATATTATATATATATATATATATTTAAAATATTGTATTTAATAGTATATATATATATATATTTATAGCACAATGATTTGTATTTAAAATATTGTATTTAATAGTATATATATATTATAGCACAATGATTTGTATTTAAAATATTGTATTTAATAGTATATATATATTATAGCACAATGATTTGATATTATATATATATTAAATATATATTAAAACATTTAAAATATATTATATATATATATATATATATTTATATTCAATTCAATAAAAATTTTTAAATTTTTTTTTTTTTTAGAATAGCGACCGCCAATGGCGGTCGCTAAAGGCCTCTAGCGACGAGGCAACAGCGACCGCCATTGGCGGTCGCTGCGCGGCCGCTAAAGCCCTTTAGCGACCGCCAATGGCGGTCGCTAATGGCCTTATATATAGTAGTGGGCGTGATCATCATTTCCATCTTAGCTCTTTACTAGAGGTCTTCATGGAGGTATCCCTCTATGATATGATACACATGACTTAGAACAAATTACTATAATACTTATCAATACCATAGTTTAGGGGAATAAATAACCGGAATAATGTCTCGATATTCTTTATATCCCATATCATAAAAATATCATAACTTGGTTACTCTTTCTAGACCCATCTTCTGATACTCAATTTCAAGTCACATACTTATAAGATTTATGCTATTTCATTTTATTTATTTTTCAACATGAATTTTATAACTCAGTCTCAACTAAATAAAATTTCAATTAAAATTTATAGAGGAAACCAATTTATTAGATATAATTGTAATTTTTTTAACAGATCCATTGCACAACCATATTTAAAAATCATAAATTTGTATTTCCTATAATTCTCAGAATTATTTATATAAGATACCACCATAATGTTATATAAAAAATGCTATATAAGTTGATTTAGATTGACCTCAACACTGTAGCCTTGTAATCAATCACCAACAATCAAACAAATGACATGTGCATCCTATGTTCCTGGTAGGATGTATGGAAAATGACCACTTTTAGTTCTATCCAAGATATAAAATACCCTAAATCATCAATGAAAAATCAAGTGTGTCATTATAGGTAAAATATCTCAATTATAAAAAAAATAAATAATAACAATTCTATGTATGGAAACTTAGAATTTCATTAGAAGTGGGTCATCTAATTCCAAAAACAAGTTTTAGACTATGCTCTAAAAAAGTCATATATCCAATCTACCATTACCTATTTTTAAGAAAAAAGATAGACACTATGATACTAATTTTTGATGCCCTGTACTATGACCTCTTGGTCATTTTTAGACCATAGAGTCACTAGACCTTAGGTACACCTCCCTGTTCCTCATAGGATACCAACTAGTAGTGATGGTCTATAGTGGTACAAAAAGGATACTATACCCTCATATCAGAGTGTAATACCATTAATAAATAATAAAATTCACATACACATATTTAAACATAATAAATATACATCCAAAAAAGTTATAATAAAGTTAAAAACTCATACAATATCAAAATTAACTATATACATGTTAGAAAATTCATAAATACAAGAGTATTCGTTGTAGACAGATTATAACACCAATATCCCTAAAAAAATTTAAAAAAGAGAAACATGGAAAAAATATAAAAAATTTGTATTGAGTCATATCTCACTTCTATCTTCTCTAATTTAAACCAACTAATAATCAACTATCAATCATTGAGTGTTTTTTATTTTCTTGTCCTATAAAAATTAATTCTACCGGGTGTACCAATGATGATCTGAGTAGGTTGTGAGTATGATTCAGTTGGCCACCACCAATGAAATATATAAATATATACATATTGAGTAATAATGTGTATAATAAAATTATAGTAACATAATAAATAAATGATCACCGATCCTTAGGTTTAAAGGTGATGCCTAAGATTGACCATACTTGATTCAAAAAGTTATGAAGATCTCTGATCACAATATCACCTAAGGTGTCCCATAATTCCAGATATTAGAAGGTATCCCAGGAAACACATAATCATGATCATAAAACACCATATGATCAAAGGGAGGTAATTCCTAGAATCCTTCACCATAAAACACATAAAATATGGGGGAAGTAATCCCTGGAATCTATCATCATCGTCGAATAATTTTGGAATTGTGGGAGGTAATCCTTGAAATCCATCATCATCATTGAACACCACTAGATATGATGAAGGTAATTCATAACATCTATATTTATCATTGAACACCATTATATTCGAGGTATGTAATCTATGTAATCCATCATCATCACTGGATCCAAGGTATCTAATCCCTGATATCCCCCAATCACAAAGTACTGCTGGATCCTAGGGAGGTGATACCTGACATCCCATAACCATCTTGTGTCTTATTAGTCAATTTGAAATATTTAATTCATTCAAAATTCATATCTCAGGGTCATTTAATTTAATTATTAATTTTATCACATGTTTTACATTTTATATTCTTTCACCAAATCCTAGGTTACGTCCTGAGCATCAACACATGTGTAATTAGTCACAATTAGTTTGAGACACCTCTTGGGTCACCTCACTAAATAGCCAAGGGTCTCGATCTACACTCAACAAAGGAAGAATATTAACTTATGGGAAGGTTTAATTATATGGAATAGGGAACCCATTCATATATTTATAGTTCTAGGTGAAGGGAACATTAGGTTGGTAAAACCACATGTCACACAAACATGGAAGTTAAGTGATACTTGAGAGATAGTTTAAGAACCACCTAACTTAGGTTCATAGAAGCGTACTCCTTGAGTATCAGCAATGGTTTGAGTTGAATTCATGGAAAGTTAAGAAGTAAGTAAAGAACCTAAAACAAGGAAATAATAACTGAAATCAGCATGAAAACTCTAGGAAGAAAAATAAATAGGAAAATATTAAAGAAAAAACATAGACTCAAATATATCATTCCATAAGAATGAATGAATCTTTATTACATCAAAATTTGATGGAGAAATCAACAAATGAAGAAGGGGAAATGGAGATCCATGCATGTGTGGCTATTGGTCAAATAGATGTGGAAAAATGAGGGGGTTTGGTATTTATATTGTATAGGAAAAACTTATAAATTCACACTTTTCACTACTGGAAAACCAACCTATACCAATGGTTTGGAACCGTTGGTATAGGCCTCCAAACCGTTGGTATAGCCTATACCAACGGTTTGGAGAACCGTGGTGAAGTAAGCCGTTGCGATATGTCTATACCAATGGTTCTTGCAAAACCGTTGGTATAGACCTATACCAACGGTTTTGAAAACTGTTGGTACAAGTAATATGAAATACATATACCAACGGTTATAAAACCGTTGGTATATGTATTTAAAAAAAAACCATTCGGTGGGATTTGATCCCAGGAACCCCATTTATAATTGAACGACTTAACCACTAACCTAACATGACTTTTGTAAACATAATTTCATAAATATATATATGTATTATCATGATTATTTAAAATTTTGATTTATATAATGTTCTCGGGTAGTAGATCTGGAAAAAAATCAAAGCACCTATCCCAACGGTTCTCAAAACCGTTGGGATAGGTGACAATTGTTTTTGGGCGAATGTTGATTTTGGGGACAGCCTTTCCCAAGGGTTTGGGAAAACCGTTGGGAAAGGTCCACTCTTTCCCAACGGTTTTCCCAAATCGTTGGGAAAGAGGATCAAAACAGACCCTTTCCCAACGGTTTGGCCAAACTGTTGGGAAAGGGTGTGTCTTTCCCAACGGTTTGCCTAAACCATTGGGAAAGATGCCCTAAAACACACCCTTTCCCAACGGTTTGGCCAAACCATTGGGAAAGGGTGTGTCTTTCCAAATGTTTTTCCCAAACCATTGGGAAAGATGCCTCAAAACACACCCTTTCCCAACGGTTTGGCCAAACCGTTGGGAAAAGGTACCTATACCAACGGTTTTTACAAACCGTTGGTATAGAAGTGTTGGGAAAGGTCCAATTTCTAGTAGTGTTTTAAAAATTCATATAAAAAACATGGTTTGGCTACAAAATTTTCCAAATAGTGCACCAAACATGTGGTTCCCACTATTTTAGGAACCAAATCTTGCATGGTTTCTCTACATAGTTCCTCTAAAAGGTTAAGTAAAATACATGAAAACTGTGTAAACAAAACTCTAAGAAAAAATAAAGGGTTTTTATGGTTTCCTCTGAAATTTAACATGGTTCGAGGAATCAAGTACCAGGATAATATCCTTCTGCATGCTCAGGGGAGTGGTTAGAACTAACTCGGTGTGAACCATTCTTCAATACTAAAATATATATTTCTATAACTCTATGCCTCTAACCCTATGAGAAGCCTTAGTGGAAAGCATGATTCCACACTAATACTTTAAAAAAACAAAATTAGAGTATAATATAATATTTGGTAAATGTTCAATAGATCCATACCTGAATAATTTATGAGGTTTTAAAACCATGGTCAATATCAAGACGACACTGAACCACACCCATTTTTCCCAAGACTCCATGATCTCATCAACCAATTCATTCACAAGCACATAGTTATCCCACTATAAGGATCTTATCATAAAGTATATTTTGATCCATGGTTCTTATAAAGATTATAATTTTATTTTAAAACACATCCTTATTTTTCCAATGATATGCTTGGTGCAATTCCTGCATCACTGCACCCAATTCCATGTAGAAAACACCAGTATGAACTCTTCTGGCAGCCCATTTTTGAAAAAACATGGCCACAACTTTCAAAACGATATCTCATATACCAAGAATAATGTTTAATCTCCTCAAATCATTACTTATATTATCCAAGCACACAGACTAAGTTGGAACCCAATATTCAATTTCATTCCATGGTTGGATCACCATCCACCCAAACTAGTCATCTTGCTCTCACCCCAAGAATGGGTGAAACTCTAATATGACTCACCTTCAGATCCTATAAAATTTATCTCAAGACCAATACCAATGATCATATGTTTTCTAATTCAAACACAAAAACTATATCCAATACTACCTCCAAATCCTAAATATGGTATTCACTAAGGATTTAGATAAATTTTGATTCTCCTTCTCACTGATATCTAAATGACACGTCAACTGTGAAATTTCCAATTTATTCACACCCATGACCCTACCCAAAATAATTTCCATACCGCTTTGACCCATGATCTATCTATCACCACACATAATGAATGGAAATAGTTATCCTTACCATACTTGAGAGCCAATGTGAAACACTAAATACCACCCATTTCAGGCCTACTTGAAATGCCACCCTTGAAATCAATTGAAATTATATCCAAAATGAAGATCACACTCTACAATGACCAATAGTTCACTCCCAACAATATGGATTTCATTTTAATATTCCTTGAGTGAAATCTCAACATTTTCCATCATCAAATGCATGTGGCTCATCATGATCCACACTCACCTATCATTGAAAACATCAATCCATGGTATCATTGTCCACATCATAGGCAACACTCCTCATTCTCATCAAAACCCTATGAAAATATGCCTGTAAGATTTTGATTTAATCTATTAGTACTTGACCCACACACGATCACTCATTGATTCAAAAGACACCCACGTAGACATCATGAACTTCCTTGATCTCATCTAAAATCAATGGGTGTATAATCATGTACCACCCGACCATAGAATAAAACTCATGATACCCTGAGTCTCACATCATTTAACCTAAGATCATATGACTAAATCACTGACCATGATCACTACATGTCAATATTATCTAGAAAAAGTACCTTGAACTTTACTCGTTAAAATTGTGACATTTCACCCATTCTAAGGTCACTTCAAAATCACTCTCCACCAAAGTGTCTTTCCCAAAACCCTAGAAATATACTTTATCTCACCCGTCCTAGACCCAACCATATAGGATAATGTTTTCAATCTCATCAAGAACCTTACATAAAATCAATAGGGTTTGGAATCTAACTAATCCTACCCTCAAAACCAAACTTTAATGCTAAAATAACTCCAAGTGATTTAAATCATAAAATCCTAAATCCTAAATATTCTTTATAACAAAAATCCAATAGCACCACTCATGAAACAACCTCATAACCTGAATCATGTATCCATGTCTTCCACATGCAAGGTCACTCATAGGCTTGAGGTAAAATCTCTCATGGGTTACCATTATATATAGCCCAACTCACTAATATTCCGAGCCACACCTCAAAGTACTGTGCTCTACGACCTAGCGCATAAATTATGTCTCACATAGGATTTCTCTCATAGGGAAATTCCTATGCTCTAATCTCAAATGTCACAAGGCAACTAATGATCCATAATACCTACTCTAGGCTTCTCATATATCTATATACTTCCCAAAAATCAGATTCCAAGACATCAACCCACTCTAGGGATCTAATCATTATTGGGAATCCACATACATGAATACCCCATTGAGAATCAAAATCTTATCTATTAGTATATAATGAAATCACCCTAGAAAGACCCATTTCATGTAGGCTATAGTCATATAGTTTAGTTAAATACAATTCCATCAATAAGTTATTGGTAAAAATATCATATAGGTTATTTTTGAAACTTTAAGTAACTGAATCCATTTTATTTCTAGAACCAATATCAAGGAATCCAATGCCTATACCAACCCATTTGTGTCACTATATATCACTTATATAGAGGTGATTCATAGTCATATTTGAGAAGAATACTTTTGTAAAATCCATATAGTATATCATCAAAATAAAATACATTGTGTATTAGTTGAGTATAATTCCACCCACATGTTATATGAGAAAATACCATATAAGTTTGTTTTGAAACTTTAAATAATTGAACCCATATTTTTAGTTATATCAATCACAGATAAGCACACAAATGTAATGTGAGACCTACATGCCAAGAATGAATCATGTACACAAGCCTCTTAATAACAGGACAAAATCCAAAATCACTATTAAAATATCCAATACATACAACATCTTGAATAAATATCTCAATCATAATAGAAAAAATAAAGAACAACAATCCCATATCCTTGGTAGTATGGAATTCCCCTAAAAAAGGTGTCCATGAAACACCAATAAGGTCCATAAAAATATTCAACACATCCTTATTCCATATTAAACATGCCCAAAATAGTAATAAAATAATTATATTCTTTGATACTACTTTGTAATGTACTGCTGGCCTAATACCACTAACTGATGTCTTATCCAAGGGCATTCCAAGACCTTAGGGATGAATCTCTATATTCTAGAGGCTACCAATAACCAAAAATGGTCTAAGGTGTTATCATAGGGAGAATATACCCACACATTAGAGTAAAAAAAATAGAAAAAATAAAAAACAAAATCCATAATAATAATCAGTGTACACATAACCAATAAGAATGAATCTTTCTATAACAATTTAAATGCAATCATACAAGCATATAGACACACAGTCATACATCACAACCGATCACCCATTTTTCCAACCACAAATACAAATAAAAAATAATAGAAATACAATATATTACTATATTCTCACCTCACCTAATCACAATCTATAGACTCCATCTAAGATATCCCACATGATCATGTAACTATGGCCTATACCTGACATGAACCTACAAGTAATGAGGTTTACTTGAGTTCCCAAGTGGTATGGTCATATGATCTTGGTGTGATTACAACTCAATAGGGAACCACTAATGAGGCTGCTAACATAATCCATCAATGCAATGCATGATAATGTGATATAATCAAAATAAATGAATAAATAACTGAACAAATATAAATAAATAAATCACCATCGATCCTTAGGATTCATGGTGACACACAAGATCGATCATACCTACTTTATCTAATTAGAATCTTTTCTTTACACATAGAATAATTATAACAAGGGTTTGAAAAAAAACCTCCCATAGTACCATCATCATATCAGGTTCAAGCACCAGATCTTAGGATGGATCATAGGCATCCCATATAGTAGTAGGTTTAAACACCAGATCTTAGGAAGTATCCAAAACATCCATATAGTATCAATATCAAAACAAAATCCTTGGGAGTATCATAGGAATCCATATAGTAGTAAGCTCACAAGCTGGATCCAAATAATTATCCTAGGAATCCATATGTCATTAAGTGTAAATTATATATCCCAGAAGATCTCCTTGGTAGATCATTCATAAAAAACCTAGGGTAGTGAGACCCTGCCATTATATCTCATGGAAAAAAATCTAGGGGCTAACATCCACCTCGTAATATCTTATATAATTAAAAATAATAATATGGGTTGTCCAATTGACTAAACCCATTACACAATTAAATGGTTTTCCTCTAAGTTGAAAAACCCATCATCATCATTGTTGTCATATCATGATCACCCTATCAATATTTGAGTTCTATGTTCTCACAAAAAGTCTATAATTTGTAATAACTTTTACTAACCCTCTCCAAGGCAACATAACATGAGGGACGCACTATGGTCCCCTATGTCACATTGTTGTCCAAACACCCTATGTGAGATCCTCCATCTTACTCTTGTATCTTAGGACAATCCCGTCACTCATAAGAAATAATATTACTCATCATTACTCAATGAATCTCATGAACTCATTGGTATCTTAGTCAATATTATACCGACAACAAACAAGTGAGATGCTATAATTCCCATCTACCTTCACAGTCATCCCAAGTCAATCCGATCACCCACCATATCATAAATCAACTTAGCATATAACCACTCATGAACTCACATATTAGAGGGTAATAACACTTTACCCACTATCTAGTCATCTAAACTAGAGTATATAAGGAATCTCAAGGATCCTTCATGGCCTATATAGTCCAATAATCTTAGTCTAATGCTCTCCTCTAAAAGGATGTGTCTATGGGAACCTATAATTAAGGCTCTATGATCGTTCATCACATTAAATATAAACACACCAAGGTTCATACATTTCAAGGAACACATATTTATACTCACGCACAAGGCCATTGGTGGCTAAGGTATCAAGATTATGCTTAAGGGATCGTCATGGCCCTTATAACTTTATCTATCCAAAATATTTTCATTTATAATTGTTTTATTAAATTTGAAAATTCCTATTCCCATAGTGGTTAGACCACATATCACACATTGCATAATAATAATTAATTTACTAAAGTTATATGTCTAGGAAAAAACCTACCATATTCAAATAAAATTTCTTTAAAAAAATCTTGACTACTCTCACTCAAGATTGTCCAAATTTTTTCCATGATCATGCCATATTTTGAGAACCTATATCAATCTGTATAATTACAATTATTAATTATAATAAATTATAATCAACTATTTAATTTAACTCCAATATAAATAATTACTTACTAACTCACATGGAAATCATGGTGCACAAAAAAAATGACCAACCACCTATAGAAGGTCCATGTAATACTCTCAACACCACTCTAGAAAAAATACATATCATTAGACACACAATCAATAGCCAATTTAGCTTAGTTTATGAAAAAATAAATAATAAATACACCAAGAGACACACCTCCAACAAAATAACGAGGTGCAATATTTTTTCAAAATAAAAAGACATCCTCTAGCCACATCGAGTGAAATCCATATCATCCTCATTTGATTTCACTATGATTTAATAGAATTGATTTAAAATCCTATCTCAAAATATTCTAAAATTAGTATCCATCAACAAGAATCAAGAATGGAGGAAACAATATATTACCTTTGATCATCATAAAAACACACCTGAAAGCAACTCCATTCCATGGGAAATTATAGAGGGAAGTGAGATAGGAGAGGATGACTAATAATAGCCTCCTCATATCTCCTCTATCCCTAAAAACCCAAAGACCTAGATAATAAAATGACATAACTCCCCTCACTTAAGAGAACACTCATATATTGGTTGTGGCACAACGCCCCCCCTCAAAAAAAGGCACCACTTAAGGACCTATTGAAATTTATGACATGAACACATCCTCCTCATTTCTTGACCTCCTCCTCCTTATGGTGTAACCTAGTTCGAAAGATTTCTCAACCTTCTTTGTAAGGTTCATGGTCATGGTGCTACCAGCCCCTTTGGGGTGAAACCATTTCATAAGGTTCATCCCTTTTTCAGAAATCCAAAAAATCCATTACTCCATGAAGAACTTAGAAATAGAATAACCAGCATTAATGAAAAATTTTCTAGGACTATATAAATTATTATCAAAGTGGAACCAACATAGGGGTTGGAGCATGAATTTTTGTTAGCTATAAAAATTTTAGAAAGGTGGCCACTGTGTCCCCTCTTTTACATTCACTTAAGAACCCAAAAAACTTTGCAGGCCTCGATCTACATCCAAAAAAATATTTTTGATATGTTTTATATTCCAAAATTCTAATCCAAATCATTTTTTTTCAAAACATACCTTTCCCTGGAAAAGAAAAATTCAAAATTATTCATAAATTTACAACCCATAAAGGTATGAGGTTTTAAATAAAATATATTCCAACCCATTGGTAAAAAACATTTAATAAATAATGATTTATTTTCTCATAATCCTTTATGAAATCTATTTTTAATTCCCTGGCCTTGTTATTGTGAACAACAATCAAGCCAATGACACTACACGACCTCCAACATACCTCTTCATATTCTAGTGGCTACCGACTAGTTGCGAAAGTATATGATAAACAATGGGGAGACTATACACTCAGTTTCATAAATATATAATAATTAATAAATAATAGAAACATAATCCATAACTAGATATCATAGTACAAATATACAATTAATGATAAATAAAACCACAATAAAAATAAATATACAATTATGATATATAAAAATGAATTAAATAATTCATATACCCAAACATCCCATTGAGATCGTCCACTGGACTAATCATAAATGAAAATGTAAAATAAAAGAGAAGTCCTGAATAACACTTCTGAACCTCTCCTCAATAATTTCTCTAAAATCCCTTCAATTTACTATAGCCTGGTCACCAATAAAACATGTACTCAAATTTGTTTGTCGGACATATGGTCTGTCTGTGTACCAGGGTTCATATACAAGGAATGAGCATAAAAATCAGTAGGACACCACAAATAGTGTACCTAGTATAATTTATAATATACTAGTTTATGCATGATAAAATAAATAATGTTATAACACATAAAATATAAGAAACATGTCAGGTCATCATGGGTTAACCATGCCACCATGACACCTGACCCTATCTATTTGACCAAAGTTGGTAATCATGTTAGTCATAACCATGGAAGTAAAGACATGTGTCTGATAGTGTCTTAGTCTCAAACTAGTATATCCATCTATAATAATCAAAGGTTCCATATTTAATCATTGTTTCACTATCAATCTATCCATAAGTGATACTCATAAATACAAGATTATTTTCCAGCCTGACTTCCAGTCAATACATTAGTGATACTCATGGATAATTTATGATGTCCCAACCTTACTATTGGGTTGTCAATAGGTTAAATTTTTATGTATTTTATCGCATCCTAGAAAAGTTTTTTGTCAACCTATAAATGATACTCTGAGACACCAGATTTCTTCCCCAAATAGATTCTAGTTGATCTACTGTTGATAATCTCCGAATCTCCAAATCTCTAATGAATGAGTAGTGTCTACAAACATGTGTGTTGCATCACATTAAGGAAAAAGAAAAAAATTAAACACAAAAGGAAAAAACAACCTAAATCCCAACACTTTGCAAGATCTCACACAACTAGTGCATCCTATATCTTGAATCACAACTCGCACATTCATCATCCCTTGATATAACTCCCTTTCACTAGAATACAATGCATCAATCAGTAAGACACATAATATAACCCTATATTTACATGAATCCACTCATCATACTTGATAATATGAATAAATCAACCTTCCCATATTACTCTAGGGAAACCATGGAACTAGGTTACCTATAACCCATCATGGGCCCTTAATAAATGATATCATTCTCTATCCATAATCTATAATTTTAATACAAAATCCACAAGCCACAACCAATACTATATAAAGAGATCTCCCTAACTCACATTCTAACCTAACCATTTTCAAACACTCTCTTAGTGGTTAGAACAAAAAATGGATATACCATCCATCCCATGCACTAATGTGCATTGGCACACCCATCACCAAACCAAACCTTCAACCAACCCTAAGGTACACTCAACCATGCTTGAAAATCCAAAAATTGATGAAGGATATATTCCATAAAGAATAATATTTACTTGATACATGTTATACTATATCATAATGTAAAATATCTGGATATTTTATATGAAAATATCCAATGAAAAATCCATGCATAGATATATCAATTATTTTGATATGCTGATATCGTAATACCATAGCCATATTCAAGCTGTTCTATATGAATTGATCGTATCATTATGAATTAAATTATATAGTATGATTCATGATATTAACTATAATTAATTTGGGTAGATGAATGCTAAAAATTAATGTTCAAAATTTTTTTCAGGAAAGGCTATCATTAATAGTAAACAATTCATAAGATGATACGTTTGGGATTTTGAATCGATGAAAGTTAAAATTTTTATAACCAAAGGAATTTAATCATAATGTATGAGTAAATTCATGAATACTCAAGGATATTCCTTGAGGTATATTAAAAGTGGAACATGCATTAATTTTTATGTTTATGTGTTCCCATGATCAAGCCAATTCTCTAATACCCGAAGATCTCATCTTCTTCCTCCATTACCAAGAGAGGTTATAAAATATTGTGGAGAGAAGGATAATCTTACCTAAGAATCAGGTGATTCACATAATCTCATGAGTACACTACATATGATGGATTCCTAGGCTTTCCTATAAGGGATATTTATGGAACCACTATGATAAAGACAATAGTAGAATCTTGACTGGTGAAAGGCACACAATGTTATTCATTTCAGGTTTATTCACGGTTTTGGTTTCACACATGTTTGACCTTGGTAATAAGGTTTATAATCAGTTACACCACCATGAATCAGTGTCATTAAAACATTATAAATCCAAAAATGAAATTATAACTTCACAATTTTTTTTACTCATGAAATCATGTAGGAAAAATGAAGAACCTATTTATCATAATGTAATCATATTTCCTATTACAAAAAATGATATATTTTTTATACTACAGTTGGGTACATGATATAGAATATCATAATTCATGATATAGTTGTACCATATGATATGAGTATCATAGGTAGTGACTGATTTTAAATAATTTAGTTTTCAGTATATCTTATCATATGATAGGGTAAGTTATATGAGAGGCTATAATTATTCACCATTTGATAAAATAGAGTATTGTATTGTAACAACATAGAATTTTATATATAGAAATTTATTTATAAAAAAAATTTCATATTAGGAATATAGTATAAAACACAAAAATTATATAATAAAAACCTATAAAAATTTATTAAAATAATTTATAACATTACATTTAGAGAAGAAATATACCCAATGAAATTGGAGATAATGAAATTTGGACAATAAACATAAAAAGTAATATAACTAGAATATTGAAATTTAGATTATTTTTGTCTCTAAGAATAGTCACACTCACGAACAACACTATAAAAAAGAAACAAAAATTTACTAAATTAATTTATATTTTTGAAATTGAAGAATATAACCTTGAGAATAATTGAAGAATTATATGGTATTTGTAGGAATTATAAAACCCATATAACCAATTGAAATATAACCATTGGAATAAAAAACTGACTATTAGGAATAATAACATGGCTGTTGGATTAGTAAAATAATATTTAGGTATCTTATGAAATAAAAATACAATTAATTTATATAAAAAAAAATGAAATAAAAGTGTTGAATATGATAAAATCAATATTTGACATAAAGAAACCATAATTGTATGTTTGGAAAAAATATATGTTTCATTTTTATTAAAATAAATTCTAATGATAATTTTAAAAATTAAAATTAAAATTTATTTTAATAAAATGGGTTTGAGAAATAATAGATATCTATATATCAATAGTAAAATAATTTTATACAATTAAAAATAATTTTTTTAATGGTCATAAATTTGACAAGGTCATAAAAATTAGTTTTTTAATAAATAAGGAATTTATTATAAATTTAAATTTATCATATTTATAATTTTTATTGATAAAAAAAATATTATTTTTGGAATCATCACATCAAAATTTTATTAGGGTGCAGTTTTGATATTTTTCATAAATAATTTAATACGAATCCGATTAGTAAAATACAATATAAGTATTATATTTTTTAATAGTTGATATGAAATAATTTTGGATTTTTATTGAAGTTATATGAATATTCTCATATCCCATTTTATATTATATTATATGGATCTTAATATTGAATCACACGTTTGATCACTGTTTAATGTTATAATATTTTATTATAAACACCCTTCTCTTCCCCATATAAATACCACCCTACTCCACCCCTTTATCTTTAATTTCAATTCAACTTTCATTCACAAAAATCTTCCAAGATACCTTTAAAACTATCTTATCTATGTTATATAAGTTTTGGTCACACCAAAAAACTAATCTAAGAAGGATTAAGGTGTAGAATAAAGCATCCACATCAAAGTGATAAACTGAGTTTCCTATTTCTCACACCTTTCAATTTATTTTCCTTATTCCTTACACATCCTCTGTCTAGTTATCATAAACATGAATTTCATCATATAAGTAAGAATATATTTCTATTTTAATATGAATTATATTATCATATAATTCATATAATCCATTTTTATAGTGTTTTATAATACTCATCCCATCATGGCTGGTTTTAACCACTTATACAGATGATGTTATAATACATCTATTACCACCTTAAATGGAAGGTTTTAAAAAAGTATTTAATGAATAAATATAATATTTATAATATCATTAATATTAATGAAAAATAAATTGATCATTATATCAATGATTTTAATAAATAATGATCAAGGTAATTTTAACTATCTAAAACAAGTTTAACTAGAAAAGTCTAAAAATTTGAAACTATTTTGGACCATTAATTAAACTACATAACTTTTGTTATACTAAAATGGTAGACTCTATACCTCTACAATCATGGAGATCATGGAACTATTTGACAGAACTTTTGAATATGGTCAATATTCTAAAGAAATTTTGGATAAGTTGAATGAACAACCCTAAGTGGATGATGTGGGAAACAACTATATAATAAAGGAACAACATATGATACAAAACATACTTTAAAAATTGAAATGTACTTTCTAATCTTTATGTGATAGAGGCCTCCCATGTTTAGTGGATCTTCCAATCCCCTCCTTGAATAATAATGTATTAAATCTATTTAAAAGATATTATTTATCATCCCATGCTCATAAAAAGATAAAATTTTGATGGTAGTCTATAATTTTTAAGGGGAATTTGATTAGTGGTGGGAATTAATCAAGAAAAAAAATTATTAGTATGAAATTGATTCTATGGAATGGGAAGATTTCAAGAGAATATTTTTCAATAAATATTTTCCTCAAGCCCTGCATCTTAAGATGGAAAGGGAGTTCTTCAAATTGAAGAAAAAGTAATATGATTCTATTAAGGGGTATTAAGAAAACATCAAAAGACTTGTAAGATACTCCTCTATGTTTTTCATGAACACTGAAATCAATGTGGATCACTTCTTTAGTGGTGTAAATTTTATTCTATGAAATGAATTGGTGATTCAAGAATTTGATAGCTACGAGGAGATTTTCCATTATTCCCTTAAGGTTGAAATGGAGATCAAATAATACTTGTGGTCTCATGGTCCCAATGATAAAAGGAGGAAAAAGTAGTCTAATATGGTAGGGTTAATAGATAAATCCCATGATGGAGAGAAAACCCAACATTCCATGTGTCAAAAGTGTGGGTAGAAGCATCCTGGAAACTACCTAAGGGGAACCAAGAGATACTTGAAATGTGGAACATTGGGGAAATATGGCTAATAATTGTTGAAGGGATATAAAGAATCCCACTAACATGGAATAAGAAAGGAAGGTTTGGATCAACACCATGCTTGTAGTGAAGTGTTTCAATTACAAGGAATATGAGAATTATGAAATCCATTATCCTAAGCCAATATTTTTCAAAGGAAATCAACAAAAAAAACCTCCATGTTAATAAGGGATGGAATACACAATCAATGCTACTAAGGTGGAACCCTAAATTTATGTGGTGACAGGTAAATAAGTTGTTTATCCTAGAATAGATAACCTTCTATTTGATTCTGGTTCTACACATTATTTAATATCTTGAAAGTTTAGAATAAATATTCAAAAGCCACCTCAAAATATGAAGGTTGAGTTATCTTTCATAACAACTATTGGGAAAAATCCCTCAAGGTATCTTTGAAGAATTTTTTGAGGTGATTGTGTTTATTGAAAAAGTGGGCCTCTGTGTTGTGTTTGTTGACAAACCAGACCACGATGTGATGACCCAGACCCGGCCAGCCACCCGAATAGTGCCAAACGGGTCAGGTGTTACTACCTTAGGCACACCTACCCGAACGCCAAAGGCTGCCGACTACCAGCGAGGGTCTATTAGGTATAGTGGGGAGGCTATATCCTCTCAGAGGATCATAATAAGGGTACTGGTCCAAGTATAACAGTAAAGATGAAGTGGAAAGAAAGACTCACCAGACTCAAACCAGACCCGCAGAGCAGAAGCATAATCAATATAGTTAAACAGTGGAAGCAACAAATATAAAAAACAAAAGAGGAAATAAACACAACAATATGCTGATAATGTGTAACGACTACTGAACAGTAAAAAATGCATCCATAACAAGTCATACACAACTGAATACAAAAGGCGCCAATGGCTAACCAACAGTAGATACAACAAGTAAGCATGCCGATACAGAAAGTAAACAAAACAAAGTAAAACCCAACTAGGCATGACCTCAAGGTCCATACCATCTCCATGCAATAACTAACGCAGCCCAACTCCTGAAGCTGGCCTCTTTCTTGCACATAAATCTATAAAGTCTACACGCGTCCCAAAGGGCCCATGCTGGGTGTAAGACAAATCTCAGTAGGATACCACCCAACAGTGCGTACCAAATATATGTGTTTAAGCATTCATTCATTTCTAAGGAATGTAGTAATCATTACAATGCAAAAATAAACACAAACTCCATTGATGCTCAACAGCCACCATGGAGTGTCACCTGCTTCGTCCAATGCCAGAATCTCTGTCATGTAACCCGGCACCACGTGCCACCTGACACCTCATGTCTCAAGTACCGACGTCCAGAAGGAACACCCTAAAATAGTAACCTGGAACCTTGTGCCTCCTGACACCTCGTGCCTCAAGTACCGACGTCCCAAAGGCACGCCCAAAAATAGTAACCTGGAACCTTGTGCCTCCTGACACCTCGTGCCTCAAGTACCGATGTCCCGAAGGCACGCCCAAGAATAGTAACCTAGCACCATGTGCCTCCTGACACCTTGTGTCTCAAGTACCGATGTATCAAAGGCATGCCCATTCCCTGAAGACTCCTCACCTCCGATGTGGATTTCTACAGCAAGCACCCCCAACAAGAATTCCTAACCGCAACTACGGGGGCATCTACCCACACGAGAGGTCAAAACCACCTCATCACGGAGTATCTCTGTTTGCACACTACTCAAAGTCCCGGGTGAGCGGTAATCACCAAAATAGTACCTAATCCACCAACTCATCTGACACATCGTGTCCCTGCGACCAAGTCGCACAAGTCCGATGGCCTCACCATCCAAGTAACCCGGGCCATTCCCAACCTAATAGTTGTACTGCCTCAAGCCGATGTCCATGACGCCCAATCCCATGGTCAAAAACACCAAAAGTACCCCGGGAAAAGCCCCAACCTATGATCAACATCACTCAAGCGTAACCGGGTCAAGCCCAACACAACCAAAAAGAGTCCAGCAGATGCAATTCAGCAATTCCATATATAAAGTATTTAAACAGAAAACATAAATCAGAAATACAAACTAAACAGCTGAAATGCACCATACCAGGTGCTGTCCCATACCAGCACTGAGGTCTTAAATGCCTCCAGCAATTTATAACAGGATTAATAAATTACACTAAACAGTTTAACACATTAATCTTTCAATTAAAACCATTTTGGCGTTCCCCGACCAAAATGCCCCAATGAGCCACGACCCCTCACCCGACCCGCTCACGCAAACTGGTAATCGGGCATACCCAAAGGCATCCCAGAGGTCCCATAAGCAATTCAGTATGAAAAAGCAGATAAAATGGGTCCCGATCAAAATACCCGAAAATGCACCGTAGGTCGCATTACCCAAAAAACCACGAAAACACAAAATAAGGTATGCACCACCTACCTGAGACTCATACGACGCTAGTCCTCCGGTAACAGCCACCAATTCGGTCTAAAACGCGGTAAATCTACAAAAGATTCAATACCGTTCAAATACTTATAACTTATTCTAGAATGAAAATCAGACAAAACGGCCAAATAGGAATCAAGGCCTTACCGAGGGGGTTCCAACGCACTAATCAGAGCTTGAAACGGGTCTCAGACAGACGATCGGGGGAAGGAGAGAGGTCCGACCGGCTTGGTTCGTGAAACCGGGCGAAGGAGGTGTGTTCTGCCTCAAAATGAGGTTACTACCCATTTTAACACAAAAAAAGTACACGACGTGTACTTTAGAACTACACGCCATGTATAGTTCATTTAACTGTTCATAAGATGGCTGAATTCATCCAACTTACTTTCCGAACCTGCCGACATGAGTACACAGCGTGTACCTATGGGTACACGGCATATACCGGGTTTCTTTTCCCTTCCTCGCCGACTCACCCACAGACCATGTATATCCCTCATACATGGCCAGACTACATGACATGTCCAAGGGGAACACGATGTGTACCTGGTTCTACCCAGCCAACAGGCCTACACACCATGTATAGCCACCACACAGTCTGGGTTATACGACATGTGTAAAACTACGCGCCATGTAGTAAAAAAATTCTACACAATCACCACATGGCATGTACTTGGCGAGCACACGACCGACACTTGCTCAACCTATACACGGCGTGTACAAAAATGTACATGGCGTGTAGTCTGGAAATTTGCAGAAACTTCCCATTTTATCCAGTTTCCTCGGAAACAAGTCAAAAATTTAAACACGGTCGGGATTTTGACTTGCTCCAAAAACCCGGGTTCTTACAAACTCCCCACCTTAACATAGCTCATCCCCAAGCTATCAAATGAAACCCGAAGATGGCACTAAACATAACACTCTATTCAAAGCAACCTAGACTTCCCCGGTTTCAAAGGTTCTAGCTAAATTCCTCAAGGGGGGCTCCCCACCATAGGAATTTCCTTACCCAGTCTCTACCCAATAAAACGTAAAGCAAATAGGGTTTACTAACCTGATTTCCAGACGCATTATCCTCCCGTGACGTAGCATCACTCATGAACCTCATTGGCACTCCTACATCGCTCCCGACACCCAACATATCCCGCACCACATCGGTGTCCACCTCCACGAGGTCCTGGTGCCTAGCACCTCAAGTAACCCGCATCCACGATGCCCCGATACTCACGACACCTCAAGTAACCCACATCCTCGATGCCCCGATTCCCATGGCACCTCATGTAACCCGCATCCTCGATGCCCTGATGCTACACATCTCATACATACATATATATATCACACACCCGATATGGTTCCAATCCCACTGACTAGCATCTAGTCAGTCCACAAAGATCCTGTGCACCACGTGCACTCAAAAAAGACATGCCTCTATAGGTCATGCCAAAAAGGAAACATGGAGATCACGACCACACCACGGTGTACCTCTAACTATCATCAACTCACCAGCCTGCTCAGCCTCTGGCAAATCCATCGTGTCGTGAAGGAGTAACCCGCTGAATACCATAAATGGCCAGACAACCCATATATATATATAACAATATATTCTACGCAGATAAGGAAAGCAGTAAAAGGAAGTGCATAACAACTACCCTTACTCCCCCTCACCGCAACCCATGCCCCACGGCATCACGGCCTCATGGCCTCCTTACCCGCTCAACAGAGCCAAGTATCAAAAGTACCCCGGGCTATGCCCGTCCCAATAACTCACGTTGCCTCAAACCGACGACCGAGTCACCCAAACCTGACAGTTACACTGCCTCAGTCATAGTACCTGCCTGCTCTCACAAGAGTTAGACCCAAATATCCTGCAACATGCAATTCTACAAAGATATAAAGCATGGCATGCACATTTTCACAACTAGAAATTCTATCAGGAATTTCACCAATTCACATTTCAAAGTATATAAATCATGTTAATTGATTATATTCACATGGTATTATCATTTCCCAGAGCATATGTGCAATTATGAAATTGAAATACCATAAAAATGTGCCTATCAAAAGCCAAGAAAACAAGCCTTTCCATACCGGGCCAAGGTCTAATTCCCCCTTACCACACTAGTTCAAGGGTCAAAAATCACAATCAAGAAAATCACACTTCAAGTGAGCCACTGAGGTGGAAATCATATAAACTATAATCTTAGGAAAAGCAACATCAATTCCCACCCATGGCAACTAGGTCCATACCTCATACCTGGGGCTGCATGCACCCAAGCACAAGCTAAAAACCCAGTCCCAGTAACAGGAACCTGTCTCCAGTCTACCATATCCCAAATAGTAAAACCAGCAGAAATAAAAAGAGAATTCTCAATCTCATTAGTAACTAGAAAAACACTGCTACTAAATCCTTGTCAAGAACTCCTCTGATACCACTTTGTGACGACTAGGAACCAGCCAACCACCCGAACAGTGCCAAACGGGTCGAGTGTCACTACCTTAGGCGCACCTCCCCAAACGCCAGAGGCTTCCGACTAGAAGTGAGGGTCTGTTAGGTATAGTGGGGATGCTATACCCTCTCGGAGGATCATAATAAGGGTACTGGTCCAAGTATAACAGTAAAGATGCAGCAGAAATAAAGACTCAACAGACTCAAACCAGACCCGCAGAGCGGAAGCATAATCAATATAGATAAACAGCGGAAGCAATAAATATAAACCACAACAACAGAAATAAACACAACAACATGCTGATAATGTGTAATAACCACTGAACAATAAAACATGCATCCAGAACAGGTCATACACAACTGAATACAAAAGGTGCCAATGGATAACCAACAGTAGCTACAACAAGTAAGCATGCCGATATAGAATGTAAACAAAACAAACTAAACCACATCTAGGAATGACCTCAAGGTCCATACCATCTCCATGCAATAACTAACGCAACCCAGCTTCTGAATCTGGCCTCTTTCCTGCACGTAAATCCATAAAGTCTACACGCGTCCCGAAGGGCCGATGCAGGGTGTGAGACAAATCTTAGTAGGATACCACCCAACAGTGCATACCAAATATATCTGTTTAAACAGTCATGCATTTATAAGGAAAATAGTAATCAGTACAATACAAAAATAAACACAAACTCCACTGATGCTCAACAGCCACCATGGAGTGTCACCTGCTTCGGCCAATGCCGAAATATTTGTCGTGTAACCCAGCACGACGTGCCACCTGATACATTCTGTCTCAAGTACCGACGTCCCTAAGAAACACCCAAAAATGGTAACCCGACACCTTTTGCCTCCTGACACCTCGTTCCTCAAGTACCGAAGTTCCGAAGGCATGCCAAAAAATAGTAACCTGGAACCTTGTGCCTCCTGACACCTCGTGCCTCAAGTACTGACGTTCCGAAGGCATGCCCAAGAATAGTAACCTGGAACCATGTACCTCCTGACACCTTGTGTCTCAAGTACCGACGTCCCGAAGGAACGCCCATTCCCCGAAGGCTCCTCACCTCCCACGTGGCTTTCTATGGAAAGAACCCCCAATAGGAATTCCTAACTGCAACTACAGGGGCCTCTACCCACACGAGTGGTCAAAACCAACTCATCATGGAGTATCTCTATGTGAACACTACTCAAAGTCCCGTGTGAGTGGTAATCACCCAAATAGTACCTAATCCACCAACTCATCTGACACCTCGTGTCCCTGCGACCAAGTCGCACAAGTCCGATGGCCTCGCCATCCAAGTAACCCGGGCCATGCCAAACCTGATAGTCGTACTGCCTCAAGTCGACATCCATGACGCCCAATCCCGTGGTCAAAACCACCAAAAGTAACCCAGGAAAATCCCCAACCTGTGATCAGCATCACTCAAGCGTAACCGGGTCAAGCCCAACACAACCAAAAAGAGTCCAACAGATGCAATTCAGCAATTGCATATATAACGTATTTAAACAGAAAACATAAACCGACAAAACAAACTAAACAACTGAATTGCACCATACCAGGTGTTGTGACATACCAGCACTGAGATCTTAAATGCCTCCAGCAATTTATAACAGGATTAATAAATAAAACTAAATAGTTTAACACATTAATCTTTCAATTAAAACATTTTGGCATTCCCCGGCCAAAATGCCCCGATGAGCCACGACCCCTCACCCAGCCCGGTCACTCAAACTAGTAACCGGGAATACCCAAAGGCATCCCAGAGGTCTCATAAGCAATTCAGTATGAAAAAGCAGATAAAACAGGTCCCGATCACAATACCCGAAAACGCACCGAAGGCCGTGTTACCCAAACAACCACAAAAACAAAAAATAAGGTATGTACCACCTACCTGAGACTCGTACGACGCTACTCCTCCGGTAACAGCTGCTAATTCGGTCTAAAACGTGGTAAATCTAAAAAATATTCAATACCATTCAAAGGACTATAACTTATTCTAGAATGAAAATCAGACAAAACGACCACAGAGGAATCGAGGCCCTACCAAGGGGGCTCCAACACACTAATTAGAGCTTGAAACGGGTCTCGGACGGATGATCGGGGGAAGGAGAGAGGTCCAGCCGGCTTGGTTCGTGAAACCGGGCGAAGGAGGTGTGTTCTGCCTCAAAACGAGGCTACTGCCCCTTTTAACACAAACAAAGTACATGGCATGTACTTTATGACTACATTCCGTGTATAGTTCATTTAACTATTCATAAGACGGCTGAATTATGCCGACTTACTTTCCAAACCTATCGACATGAGTACACGGAGTGTACCTGTGGGTAGACGACGTGTACCTGGTTTCTTTTCCCTTTCTCACCGACTCACCCACACGCCATGTATATCCCTCATACACGGCCATACTACACGGCGTGTCCAAGGGGAAAACGGTGTGTCCCTGGTTCTACCCGGCCAACAGGCCTACACGCCATGTATTTCCACCACAAGGTCAGGGTTACACGGCGTGTGTAAAACTACACGCCTTGTAGTAAGAAAATTATACACGGTCACCACACGACATGTACTTTTCGAGCACACGACCGACACTTGCTCAACCTATACACGGTGTGTACAAAAAAGTACACGACGTGTAGTCTAGAAATTTCTAGAAACTTTCCATTTTATCCAGTTTCCTCGGAAACAAGTCAAAAATTTAAACATTGTCGGGATTTTGACCCACTCCAAAAACCCGGGTTCTTTCACACGATGTACAAAATTGTTGACAAAGGGGGTTTACATGTTGAATTATCGAGTTAAAGGGATGTTTTCAACAATAAATGATTAATTAAAGAACATTGAAAAAGGAATGGATGATCTGGAGGAGGTACAAAAATTGAAGACACAAGGTGGCGCCATTTTCCATTGTTTTCCAATTTTTTGGGCCTCAAAATCGACAAATGGAGAAAAGTGTTTTTTGAAAAGGGACTTGCATGCTGGTGTCTTGGAATAATGGAAACTTGCGCGCTATATGTTTTTCATGACCAGAACATCAAAATATGGAAAAGGAAAGAGGGGCGCCCAAGTTTTGGTTTGGGCACGCAAGTGACTAGGGCGACAGAGACTAGGGAAGTTGGACTTGCGTACTGAGAGGAGACTTGCGTGCCAACACTCAGGGTGTCCAAAATGACTATAAATAGAGGTTCACCCCTCCTAATTTTTGATTAAGTTCAACACTTAGAGAAAATTAGAGCTCCAGTCACATAGGTGGTTTGGTCGCACAAGTGGTGGTTTGGTCACATAAGTATAATGATATTCAGAAGTTGCACACCAATTGATAGTTGAGCGCCAATACTAGTTTGGCCGTAAAAGGGTTTGTGTCGCCCAAGTTTTGGGTTGAATAAGGGAGTGTGACATAAGTGGTTAAATGACACTTGCGTTCCAGGATTGAATAAGTGCACTAAGTATTAGAGAAGTGAACCAGGCATAGTAAAGAATGTCGGTCATTCTAGGGTTGCGTGGAAATTTGGAAGATTTCCCGATACATCCATGGTAAAGTTTTTCTCATCAGTGGATGAAAGTGGAACTTAAACATATCATCTACATATAGAGGATGATGCATTCATTTTTAATAATGAAGAGATATAAAGGTCTATAAACTGTGAGTGGATATTATGAAGAATTAGTGAGTAAACATTGGTTGAGAGAGTGGTGAGCTTTCATATTGTTAGTGGTTGTAAACCATAAGGGACAATGAGTCTGCTTCGAACTTTGTAAACCGCATTACGGTTTTAATGAAGTTGGTACATCAGTACATAACCGGTGTATTCTCCTTGGACATAGCCCATTGAGAGTGAACCAAGTATAAATCATTGTGTCCTGTGCATGATTTGATTTCTGTTCATTCTTTGCTTTGGGAAAGTGAGAGAAGAGAGTTTTTCTTAATAAAAAAACAAGATCAATAGGGGCAGTTGTTTTAATCTTTCATACCCCGATTCACCCCCCTCAGGGTATCTACACTAGTGGACCTAATAACAATGAATAAGGAAATTATTTCATCCCAAGTTTATAACTCCTCCCTAGTTAAAGTTTTTGGTTTGAACCTCCCAAAAAATCTTGTCTTCCTTTAGTGGAGTATGATGCCTTATTGGGCATGGATTGGCTATCTTCATAAAAAGATAGCATCAACTATTGAGAAAGGGTTATTACTATCCATATCCCAAGGCATCGTCCAATTCTATAAAAGAGTAAGGAGTAAGATGAATCTACTTCAAAATAATCATCTCAGTTGCAAATATTATTACATTATGAGAAAGTATATATTGCTCAAATTATTGAGACAAAGGAGATAATCATGATCGAAGATATAACCATTGTGAGGCACTTTAATGATGTGTTCCTTGATAAATTTTTTGGTCTTCCTATTAAATGATAGGTTGAGATCTCAATTAAACTTATTCCTGGATCTCTTGCTATATCAAATAACCCTTATAGAATGGCCGCCACTGAATTAGAGAAACTAAAGAAGTAGTTACAAGAGAATATGGATGAGGGTTTTATATTCCTGAGTGCTTAACCATGGGGTGAGATAGTCTTATTTATGAAGAATAAGGACAGATCAATGCACCTCTACATTGGTTATTTTGAGATAAAAAAAATCATGATAAATAACAAGTATCCCCTTCCACAGATAGATGACCTTTTCGACCAGCTATGTGGGGACAAGTATTTCTCTAAGGTGAATATTAAGTTGGGATATTACCAATTAAATTTGAATAAGTAATATATTCCAAGAATTTCCTTTTGAAAAAAATATGAAAACTTTGAGTTCATTGTGATTCCCTTCAGAATCACTAATGATTCAAAAATTTTAATGGATTTAATAAACAGAGTATTTAGATATTACCACAACAAATTTGTGGTAGTCTTTATCGATGATATTCTAATATACTAAAAAAATAAGGATGAGCATGAGGATAATTTTAATATTATTTTAATGACTTTTATATGGAATAAAATATATGAAAAGTATAGTAAATGTGAGTTTTGAAAGGAGGAAGTATCATTATTAGGGAATGCAATCATCAATAGAGGAATATCTATGAACCTTTCTAAGATAAATGAAATTAAAGAGTGGGAAAGACCAACATTTGTAATAGAGATCTGTATTTTCCTTGGTCTACCTGGGTACTACTGTAGATTCATGATGAACTTCTCATGATTATAAAACCCACAAACCAGGATAACCCAGAAGGGGATAATGTTTTTTTGGACCAATGAATGTGAATACTACTTCAAAGAGTTGAAAAAGAGGCTTATCACTGCACGAGTACTCACACTACCAATAAGTGAGGAACTATTTTTTGTATACAGTGAATCCAAGAAGGTATTTGGATGTATACAAATGAAAATTGATAAAGTGATAGAATATGACTCAAGGAAGATGAAAATTCATGAGAAAAACTATCCTACACATGATCTAGAGTTGGTGTTTGTGATCTTCAAATTGAAAATATGGAAGAATTTTCTATATTAGGAGAAGTTTGAGATATATTTTTATCATAAAAGCCAAAAATATATATTCACATAGAAGAAGTTTAGTATTCACCAATGAATATGGTTAGAGATCATCAAGGATTATGAGTGATCAATCCACTATCACCATGGTAAATCAAATAAAGTGGAAGATGCTCTGAGTAGAAAGAATCCTTAAACTTTAACAAGGATGAGAATTGAAAAGTATATAATCTTCTTAGACTTACAAAGGATGGGAATGGGAATAATTAAGAATGTAACATCATCAATCCTTTATCAAATGATTGCTCAACCATCCCTTATGAAGAAAAAAAGGATGTTCAAAGAAATGATGAGGAAGTTCAGAAAAAGGTGGAAGCTATTAGAAAAGGGAGATCCTCTGAGTTCATTGTCGATGTGAAATTATTCATAATATTTGGACCACGAATATGTGTACCATTTGATCTAGAGATAAATAATTATCTTCTAAATGACCCACATAGATCAACTTTTTCTATTCACCTAGAGATCACAAAGATGTATCAAGATATTCGAGAACACTGTTGGTGGGACAATATTAAGAAAAAGATCATTGAATATACATCAAAGTGCCTGTTATGTCAGCAATTGAAGTCTTAAAGGTAAATTCATAAAGGGATAATGCAACCATTATCCATAAAAACATGGAAGTGGGAGATCAATACCAAGGACTTTGTCATTGGACTTCAAAATAAATATAGAGGGAATAATTCTATATAGGTCATTGTGGATTGTCTTATAAAGACAACTCACTTTATCACAATTCAAGAGGACTTATCACTAGATAAATTTTCATAGATATAAATAAAATAAGTGGTAAGGGTGAATGGAGTACCACTATCGATTGTATCTGATGATGATATGACATTCAACTCCAAGTTATGAAAAATTCTCCAACATGCATTAAACACCAAGTTGAACTTCAGTACAACCTATCATCCTTAAACTAATGAACAATTTGAGCAGACTATTCAAAAACTGGTATACATGATGAGTTCTTATTATATGGACTTCAAGGGTAGATGGGACCAACATATACCAATGGTTGAGTTCTCCTAAAAAATAGTTTCCACTTGAGCATCCAAATGGATCCATATAAATCCATTTATGGTAAAATATACAGAACACTAACATGCTAGGATGAAGTTGGTGAACATAAGTTACTAGGGCCAGAAATGGTCAAAGAAATGGTAGAAAAGGTGTAAACCATTAAGCAACATATCAAGGTATCACAAAGTCAATATAATATCTATACAGATAATAATTTAAGAGACATGGTGTTTAATGTTGGAGACATGGTATTCCTCTATATATCTCCATGGAAGAGGATCATGAGATTTGGGAAGTAAGGAAAGGTAATTCCTAGGTACATCAGCCCTTTCGAGATTGTTTATCGAGTTAGATCTATGGTCTATCAACTATAACTTCAATATACCATTTCTCAATTAATAAATGTATTCCATGTATCCCTATTGTGGAAGTACATATCAAATCCCCCACATGCACCAAATCTGAAGGTGGTACAACTGGACAATGGACTCTCATATGAAGAGTAGTCGATGAATATCTTAGACTGTAGAGATAAAGTTATATGAAAACTGACTAATCAACTAGTTAAATTACTATGGTATAACCATAATAATAAGATAAGACATGGGAAATATAGGAAGAAATAAATGAGAAACACCCTCACCTATTTTTACAATAGTATGTAAAATGAAACTTCGAGGGAGAAATTACACAAGGGGGGAAGAATGTAACGACCCGAACTTTTATAAATGGAAATTTGACTTCTTAAAATTATGTTATATAACACATAAATAGAATATAAATTCAAATAGAAACATCATTCACATAAAATAATAATGAAATAAGAGATATTTGAAGAAATTAAGGAACCTATACCAATAGAATAGTAGTAGCACCTTTGGAATAGTAATGTTACCATTAGGATTAGTAATCTTACCAATAGAATAGTAAACTCACCTATGAAACTATAAATAAAATTTTGGAATCTCATAAATGAAAATATGATATATTTATATCTTGTATTAACAAAATAAATGTTTTAAAAATGATAAATTAATTATTGGTATTGTTTAAAACGTAAATTCATATTTACAATTTTACAATCAATATAATGATTTAAAATAAAATTTATTTTCATAAAATATGTTCATAAATTAATATTTTTCTATATTATTATTATAAGATAATTTTATGAGACCTTTATTAATTTTTCAAAGTTTCATAAAATTAGTTAGTCTTAAAATCAGTATTTTTGTAATAAATGATAATTTTAACTAAAAATTGAATTTCTCATATTAAGAAAACTATTTTCTAAAAATGGACTAAATTTTTGAATTATACACATCCAAAAATGGTTAGGGTTATTTTTTCGGTTTTTTCTAAAATAGTTGAATTTTTGGTGAATAGTGAAATACGATACTTTACGATATTATCTAAATACTTGAATTATGGAGTCATGAATGATGTATGGACGATTAAAGCCCAAAATATCTAATAATAATTCATATTATTAATGTATTTACTGATAAGGTTTAAATTATTCATAGTCTTGAGACAAAATAACAAACTAATGAATGAAATAATCAAAACATACCACTGTCCTCCAATATAAATATCACCCCTCACCTCCTCTTCTATTCACACCTTAAAATCCTTGAAGCCTATAAAAATTATACTAGGTAATCTTCCCAAGACCTTATCTAACATCTATGAACCCTTTTTCTCAAAAAAAGATCAAACCCTTTTCCCTAAGGAGGTTCCTAAGGAGGAGAAATTCATGAGGTAAAATCCTCTTTCATTTTCTTCTAATTTCTTTTCAATTTATTTTATTTTCATGTCCTCTACTCACTTCCCCTTACCCAAGTGGAATTAAAAATCAAGTATCTTATATATAATATAATTTTATCTTCTTAATGTAATAATTTATCATCAAACCTCTTCTCCTATCCATTTTATTCTAAAAAATGAAAATATCATCTGTGAGGTGTCGATTCACCCCCTTCATGGAAGACATGTTTTAGTTTTTAATTAACACCTTAAAGAATGGTCATAAAACCATTATAATTGTTGAAAAATTCTATAAAATTTATTTTATAACCCTTTTTATATTCTGGAACTAACAGATGTATATAATACTAAATAATAAAACAAAACTAGTTCGTGATGATCATAGAACTGCCAAAATAATATGAATGATTATCATTAAATATTTATAAATTTAATCATCCTAATAACATATAAAAAAATTATATATAAGTCAAATTAATCTCATATAAGTTTATTAATATCATATAACTTCAATTCTATAAAACTATACCCATTTTACATGAACTTCTATTCTCATGTACAAGAGAACCGATCATTAAAACCATGCAAACGAACACCCCCAACAATGAAATTGAACACTATAACCCATAAAAAAGGACATAAATGAACTTAATAAACTATAATAAATCATGTAAATGTAGACTATTTTTTTAATTATTAATTAATTAATATAGTTTGATTATTCCGGACATTAGGCACAGGTGTAGAACCGTTTCTGACATAAGGTAAGGGATTATCACCGAACCTCCATTTCTCCTTCCAGTTACACTTACTATCTCTTTAATTTAATTTAATTACTAATTATTATAATTCAATATTCATATGTTCTGTATTTATGTTCCAAAAATATTTAAATATCTCCATTATTCTTCCTTTAAGGGGAAAATACATTTCTGATAAGATTCCCTTTTCAATTCCCCCTTATAAGCAAGCCCGATTAAAGGGAACATCTCAATTTCTTACCCAGTTTCAAGTACCATCCATAATATCTTTTAAGACAAGATTTTTTTTTCTAAAATTACTCATTTTATCATTAAATAATAATTTGGTTCATTTCTGATTTTATAAAAAGAATGATTTCATTTTTCCTCTTCAAAGAATCTAATATTTCTACTTAAACTGCATTAAAGTGGCTCATTTCTAAAACACTTTTTCACATGTTTACAATTAATTTTGAAATCACTTATCATGATATATATAACTATTTTCCCTTATTAATTCCCCTGTATATTTCAAATCCATTATTTTTTGGACACCGTTATGATATGATCATTTTTATTCCCTCTAACATGATTATGATACCCATTTCTTTCCATGGGTGACCCTTTTGTTTATGTTTCATTTTTCATGTGGAATAAATATGAATAAAAATGATATGATGGATGTGAATAGGTATCACAATAATTCATTGTGTAATGCTTAGTCTCATGAGATGCCTTGTTGGGGCATAGGGTGAACCTTATTCCTTTTTGGTAATTTTTCCACCATGTGATATAGTCTTGGATGTTAGTCTTGACTCATATTTATGTAATTTTATATGTTGTTTCCACATTCCAAAGATACCATAATTATATTTTACCATGTTATACATGTTAGTATTCCTTATGTTTATTCATGTTATATGCCTTTTATGTCATCATGTTATGCCTTCTAACTCATGTGGTATGTTTTATTCATATTCTTATTATTTTACTGGGATTTTTAGATCATCCCTTTTGGTCATGTATTCCCTAGTTTATCCTATGCTGGTGTAAGTGATAAAATGAAGTAGGAGGCTCATTATGATGATTAAATAAAATATGTTCTTATTTTTATTTCATGTTTTCCAATTATGTACCTAATCTTCCAAATCCACTAGAATTTAAGTTCATTGGTTGTATTTGATGGATAATTATGTTCAAAATCATGTAATAATATGTGTAAAATGATAGGGTCATTATAATTTTGAAATTTTTTTATTTATTAAAAAAATTATTTTCAAAGAAAGGTTATTTTACTTAAGAAATTCTCCATTTGATAATTCAAAATCATTCTCCATCTATTATGACATCCTTTGATATAATTTATGATTTCTGGGGATATGATCCATGGACACCATTATTATCCTTTATTTGAATGGTTTATTATTAAGATGAAAATTTATCTATGAAACTCATTTCTCTTCCATGGGTTATACCATGATAAAACATTTATGAAACCTGATACCTTCCACATGTTATTCTATTATGAAATTATTATGAAACCTCTTTCTTTTCCCTATGTTATGAAATGATAAAATGTTTATATTACCCATTCCATTTCATGGGTTATGATATGATATTTATAAGAATCAACTATATTTATGTGTCATGATATGATGAATTTTTTATTATCTTGCAACACACACATGTATGATTTCATTATGTGATGGGTGGGAACTATATCTCCCTCCTTTGTATTAGGTAATTATTTATGTCTCATGAGATAAAGAGAGGAAACAAGTTGATGGGATTGATCCAAAATGGGAAACGAGTGCATCCAGATCCACAATGTGAAACATGTGCATCCTAATCTATAATAGGAAACAGTTGCATCCAGATCCACTATGAGAAATGGGTTAATCCTGATCCACTATGAGAAGAATGTGTAACCTTATCCACTATAAGTAAAGGACTATGACTAGGGATGTTGGTGTGTCCCACCCAGTAGGTTCAACCCCCATGAAGTGCCCTGATAAGTTTGGGAAATGATCCTTTACTTCTAGGAGATGATTTTATAGGTTAATGTGTCTTCCAAAAATTCTATGTATTATGAATATGTTATACTATCATGGATTATGATGTTTTATTTATTTAGGATTAATACCTATTGAAATTCTAATCCTTATGACATGAATTAATATTATGATCTTTGATATACAGGGTATGATCTTAAAATTCCATGCTCACATTCTCTTACACTTGTACTCATTTTATTCTTTTGTAACTTTTTTATTTACCCTTACTGAGCATCTAAGCTCACCCTTTCTTATTTTTCCCTCCCTAGGTTATGAAGAAATTTTTTAAGTTAGAGTATTAAATGGGAAGATATTTTTGGGAAACATTAAAGATATTTCACCAAGTTAGAAGATTATGTTTCAGGTTTCCATAGGCACTAATCTATTTTAGTCCTCAGGTATGTAATTTTTCAGTGTGATGAATATTAATCTAAAATGATGTAATATCCATGTATGTTAAGGTTGGGATGCGATAGGTGGAGATGTGAACCAACTATTTCATGGGTATTTTTGAGATTGTATCTTGATAAATATTACGTTTCTTGATGATTAACTATTTGGATTTTTTTACCCTATGCATTTCTAGTACCTCCTCCTTTTTAGAGTGTTGATAATACAGACTTGTACCTTTATATTCTTCTATTTTTTGGGAAAAATATTTCCAATTTATTTCTATATAATTCTAGGTGCTAGTCTCCAACCTATGGGGATCAAGAACGACCTTTGGTCCATGTGAGAGCCAACTCAGGTATCAGTGTATGAGGGGATCTGGGATATGTTTTGTGAATAATATGGTAAAAAAATGAGTATACTTAAATATAATCATATCCTTAAGTTCTTATGTAGTTTATTTGAGATGGTGGTTTCAAAAAAAACTTTAACAAGGTGAGTGGTATTATTTTGTAGAACTTTTTCTCAACGATCCATAATCTCCATATGTTGTTATTTATAGGAAATATAATGATCTATAAGTAAGACCTCTATGTTTAGTACATATGAGGGATCAAGTATTTACTTCCTTAGGAGAGATACATGGAACACATCGTGGGCTTGATAGAGGTTTGGATGAAGTGCCAAACGATAAGAAAATTTCCCTACTCGATAAAAAATTTTGAAAGGGTAAATATACATAAGGATCATATTTCCTTTATTATTAAATCTGATTACTATATTCCATGTAAAAATTACTGAAAAACCTTCACACCAACCTCAAATTCAAGATCATGCTGAAAATTTTTAGCATAACTTTTTTGTCAAATTTGAGCTTTCATGATGTGTTGTTGAATAGATCATACTTTATATACCATTTCATCAGCTATCTCATGTACCAATAGCATTCCTTCTCCAATTTTACCCTATAAATTTAGAGTTTTGCACTTCTTTCCATATATTTACTTATAAGTATCCATTTGAATTCTTGAGTGAAAGCTATTTTTGTAAGAAAACTCAACTTGAGGAAGGTGTTGATCCCAACCACAATTTAAATCCATATAAGAAGATCTTGGGATATACTTTAGCGTTTAAATTTTTCTCTCAAACAGGTCATTAGTCTAAGGATGATACACAATTTTGAAACTCAACTCCATTTCTAGAGCCTACTAAAGACTATTCCAGAACCTTAAGAAAAACCTAATATCCTAATCAGATACAGTAGAATGTGGTAGTCCTTGAAACCTTACAACATCCTTAATGTATATACTAGAAATATGATCCATAGAGAAGCCTTCTCTAATAGTGATGAAGTGTGATGTCATCATAAAGTGATAAAATAAGATACATATAGAACTTTTCCCTTTAGATGTTTTGGGGAGTATGATGACAAAATCCATGGTGATGTTTTTCATCTCCATTTTGGTATGGTTAATGGTTTTCTCATCCCCTTATACTTTTGTCACTTAGTGTTAACTTTTTGACACACCAAGAAATGAGATAAAAACTCTACAATATATCTCTTTATGCTATCCACCATAAATACTATTTCAATATCTATAAATCTTTTTATTTCCGGGATGAATAGAAAATGAATAACTATGAGCCTCCTATAATAACTCTTTCTTTAAATATGGAGTGGACAGAACACATACATAGTTCATAAACCTTATAATTCTATTACAATCATGGTTAAATTTAGGAATATTCCTCACCTTCTTCTCTTTCTCTACATCTCCCTTTTCTGTCTCTTAAATCTACACTTGGATAGATGGTTGAACACTCATTTGAGAAAGATAATATTTTCCCCATTTCTTTATGATTTCTAGATCTATCCTTTACAAATATATACATTTTAGATATTTTGTGATCCTCATCATAAATAATCTATCATGACCCTTTCAACTAAAAGTTTTGACTAACTTATTCAAATTCTCATAGTGGTATTGTATTGATGAGAAGTCATAATATTTAATCAACTCTAAATATATTATATGACACATATTCAAAATATTCCATGTTAATATATAATTTAAAATAATATTATTAGTATATACATCACACCTTTCTCCATAAATATAATGCCTCCATATATTCAATGCAAAAATTATCACAACCAACTCTAAATCATTTGTTGGATAATTTTTCTCATAGACATTAAATTGTCATGAGGCAGAAGCTATCACCAAACCATTATTCATGATAACACATCAAAATAAATTATTTGATGCAGCACTATATATAAAAAATACATCTTTACTATATGGTAATGTAATTATATATTCTCTAAATAACCTTCTCTTCAGTTCCTTGAAATTTTACTCATATTCATATGTACAAAGGAACTTTTCTCCATTCTAGGTTAACATGGTAAGTGGATCAAACAACTAGGATAAAGTTTACACAAATCATATATAATATCCATCCATACTAAGAAAAATATAGATCTTAATCATTATGTTTGGTATGGGAGAAAATTAAATAGCCTCTGTATTTGATGGATCCACCAATATAGCCACTGTTGAAATTATATAACCCAAAAATGAAACTTTACTCAGAAAAAATTCACACTCTGTAAACATAAAGTATAGATACTCCTTCATTCAGGTCTTCAAAATAATACTTAGGTGATCTTTATTCTATTTCTTAATCTTTTAATAGATAATAATTTTATCTATAAAAACTACCATGAACCGATCAAGGTAATCTATAGATATCTACTCATTAAATTCATGAAGATAGAAGGGGAATTAATAATACCAAATGGAATCAATATATATTCGTGTCATCCATACCTACGAAATGTTTTTTATGGGTATGTCCTTCTTCTTGAACCTATTGATGATATCTAGAATTAAGTTCAATATTTGAAAAGTATTTAGATCCATGCAGTTGATCAAATAATTCATTAATACTGTGTATGGGATACTTTTTATTAATTGTAATCTTGTTCAGTTCCTGATAATCAATGAAGATTCAAATTAATACATCTTTTTGCTTTACAAAAGGAATCAGTGTACCCTATGCTGACACACTTGGACAGATGAACCCCTTATCAATATTCTATAGCAATTTCTATTTTAATTCGCACAACTCAATCAGGGTGATTCTATATGGAGTATTTAAAATAGGTGTAGCACCGAGATGAGTTATATTGATAACTCAACTACAAATTTTGGTGTAATATTGGGAAAATATTCTGGAAATACATCAAAAAATCCTTCAAAATAGAAATTTTATCAATGTTGAGTTTCTACCAAACCATGTGATATAAATAACCCTTTTGAATGGGAATCAAGACCCATATAATGGGTGAACATTCCATTAGAATTTTATATTTATCATTACACTGGTATATGATCATTGGTTGGTTTAGAATATCAAATATAACTTTCCTCCCATGGAAATTAATGTGGTATTTATTTAGAGAAAGTAAATCCATGCCCAAGATAACATCAAATTCAACTATACGGAGAATACCAAGATTTTCAGAAAGTACAGCCCCACAAACTTCGACCGAAGAAGAATCATAAACTTGATATGCGATAATCATACCATTAGGGGTTTTCTTTTCTAATTCAATAGCTAATCATTTTGGTGGCATTTTGATACCCTTAGAAAATTTTTTAGATATAAAAGAGTGGGTAGATCCATAATCAAATAAGACGTTAACAATTCTAGAGTAGATAGTAAGTGTAACTTTCATTACATCGTTATTGTACCCCTCATTAGAAATAGATATCACATGATATTTTACATTTTAAATTGAATTAAGAGATTGTTGATATCAATAATTTTAAAAAACCTTTGGATTTGAGAACTTGTTAGAATAATTCCTAAAATAATTTCATTTAAAAAATTAAATTTTGTGTGGTGTATTTTGTGGGGATTTATCATTATTCATATCATTAACTAACTACTTCCAATAAATTTGGAATTCATCTACTCAATTACCTTTCTTTCCACACTTAAAATATTT
Organism: Viscum album; assembly: GCA_963277665.1. Classification (NCBI taxonomy): domain Eukaryota; kingdom Viridiplantae; phylum Streptophyta; class Magnoliopsida; order Santalales; family Viscaceae; genus Viscum; species Viscum album. The sequence continues at coordinate 795,423,465 of OY728129.1, forward strand.
ACCCGTCCCCTTAAGATAATTTCCCCCATGTTTCCTTTCACACTTTAAGCCTGAAGGAAATATTATCTTCTTATCTCTAGCTTTTTTCAAGTTTCATTTGAATTCCATATTTCTTTTATTATCAAAACCATGATGTCATGACCTGTCCCCTGGGGACCGTGCCGTGACTACCCCAAGCCTTCCTTCCATAGGCCAGGGGCTGGTGACTATCACCAAAGGCGTATTCCCTAAAACTGGGAAGGCATTGCCTTTATAACCTGTAAGCACACGCAACCAAGCACACAACACGATACAAACTCAAGAAAATTGTATAACCAAAAGAGAGTGCTGAAAGTAAAAGGGCTGGAATAAAATCCCAATAGTAAAAGTACAAGTACCAATGAAATACAAAACAACTGAAGAAAGTGAAAAAAGGAAGCTACTAGGTCATCCTCTGGGTTCCTACCTGAAGGGTAGGTACAAATCGCCTCCTCAGCACTCCACATCCATCCATCTCCTCCACATATCGACACACCATATTGTCCACCTGTAGGTACCGTTCAGTCCTGGTACTCTCAACCTCAGTCAGCACTGTCTGTCATCTGCATCCAATACAACTAGGTGTGGGCATAGCCCGTGCAGGGGTGAGTTTAACGATAATTCGTAGGGACCCCGAGACCCTCAAGGTCTCACAAAAAAATCCACCAAGGATAAACCACAAAGTATGAAATCAACAGATAACCCTACTTAGGTATATTCCCATACATATACCTAATTTATCAAGTAATCCATCTCAATCATGAGGAAAACACAGAAAAACTGACACAGCTCAAACCAGGATTTTATTCTAGGGGTAGTATCAAGTAACATCCCCAGTTACAATGTCGAAACCTCGGCTAATTGAGAACTCCTCCTCTATCGAGTATAGTGGGCCTTCTGCGACACCAATGTGCTTCCCACTAACCTTGGAATGCTGAGGTACTCCTCCTATCGAGTACCGTGGTTCTGCCGCATCACCAAGGTGCTCCCCACCGTGGGTCTGCAGCGTCACCAAGGTGCTCCCCCTCATAGCCTGATGAGGTACCCCTCCTGTCGAGTACTATGGGTCTACCATGACACCAAGCCACTCCCCACTGTGGGTCTTCCATGACACCAAGGTGCTCCCCACTAGGCTAGTCAATTCACTCCGAGTCGAATCGGTCAGCAGTCGTCAGGTCACAGCCAGCTACTAGGTCTTCACACTATGCTCGCTCGTCTCCAGGAGGATTTTCTCCATGAGCTATTGGTTGATACTCCAACTGTCACGAATTCCCATGAAGAAGTATCTCAAAGGTCTACCATATCATAGGGGTCTCAACGCAACTAACAGAGCGTCGATCGGACCCCCGGTCTATGAGTTATTAGCCTTTTAGTCCCAGGGCCCTAGTTGGATTCATGCTCGATCCAACCCGAACATACCTCAACTATAACCAAAAATCTAGTGGGGTATAATCAAAGGGACCGTATCGCTCAAACATTTCCAGCGCCGCTGATGGTTCATCAAATGGACGTCTGGTGCCAAAGATATGGTCGAAGGAGCGTAAATGGGTCGTAGTGGGCCTGGGTCCAGTCCGACCCGGTTGGACCGACCCAGCCTAGCCTGGCCTGGGCCGTCCCGGTATGGGTCGAACTGGCCCGACTCTTTGGGTCTGGCCCAGCCTGCAGTGCGGATCGGCTCGTTGGGTCCGGCCCGGCCTGCGAGGGATGCAAGGGCACGGACCGGCCGTGAGGGCGCGGACTGGCCGTGAGGGCACAGACCGACTGTGAGGGTGCGGACTGGCCACGAGGGTGTGGACCGGCCATGAGGTCATGGACTGGCTGTGAGGGTGCGGACTGGCTGTGGTTCAGCATTCCTACTGAGGGTCGGCGAATCAACCGTGGTTCAACGGCAATTCAGTTAGGAGGGCGGAGTGTCTTAGCTCAGTGGTGCGACTCAGCTCGGATAGTGGCATGGATTGGCGGACGGTGGCGCGGCTCATCTCAGATGGTAGCGCGGCTTGGCAGACAATGGAATGGCTCGGATCGGATGGTGGTGCATCTTGGCGGATGGCGGCGTGGGTTGGCTCAGATAGCGGGTCGACCGGGGCGGCGCGGTGAGTCCGTGGGTCAGCCGGGTTAGCACGGTGAGGCCACAGGTCGGCTGGACGGCCTGTTGAGGCCGTGGTTGGTGGCTTCGTTCCCTCCTTCATCTTTGCTTCCTTCCTCCATTTCAAAGAATACACCAAAGAAGAACTGTGGAGGGGTTGGGCTGTGTTTGTTTAGCCCGCACCCTCCACGTTTAGAGTGGTAACAAGTGGTTCAAAAAGAACTAAGCATGAACGTGAAACCATAATCATCCGCAATGTTTGTTCCCAACCTGCACAAGAAAAGAAATGAGTACATGGAAAGTGATAAAAATTTAGGAATAAACCCCTACCTCGTTCGCTTGTTGACGTTGGTGCAAGGAGGTAGTATGGTCATCGATTCATCGTAGATGAAGACGTATCACGTCAGAAGATGCCCTGAGGAAGAAGCTCGAATTTGAGGCCAGCATTCTTCATCGGTGGAGCGTTCTTCGTGGAAGAACACATTCTTCATTGGAGAGTTTTCTCCCACCAAGAGCTCTCTCTCTTTTCCAAATAATGTTCTCAAAAGAAGAACCCACCAAAATAAAAGAGATATCCAATATAATAAAAAACTTTACCCCAATTTAATCATTGGCACGATTCAAATTGGATTAATTAAATGGGTTCAATTAAGTGTTGTGTAGGCATAATTAAGAGGGGGAGGGTTGGAACAATGAATGTGGAGAAAAATCAAGAGGCTCATCCACATTAATGAAGGAGTTGAAGAGGTTTCCCTACATTTATGAGGGATTTGAGGTTTTCTCCCAATTAAAGGGGGGTTTAAAGGGGGTTTAATCCCAGGTGGTCCCCACCAACATAACCACTCATGAGAGGTTAGGCTCGGGTGGTCCCCACCACCATAATCTATCATGGGATGTTAAAGTCTGGTGGTCCCCACCACCAACTTCCACAGGGAGGTTGGTTACATCAAAATAAAATAAAATGTGTGCTTATTTTATTTTATTATTTCCACAAAAAACCCAAAAACTAACTTTCACCCTCGGCCAACTGCCATCGAGGTGAAAGTCTTGTTAAGTGAAAACCGGCACTGCGAGTTCAACGATACCCTTATATTTCAATTCCGAGCACCAGTTAAAAAGTTATAAAAACCGCTCGTACATTTACTGAACGTACCTGAAGAAAAGTTCAAAAATTCATTCCAGGCACTCTGGGCCTCGGAATCACACGCTGCCAATTTTTACGGACTCGTAAAATTCCCATAAGTTTTAAAAAAAATTACATATAAATTATCGGTCTTTTCATTCTCCCCACCTTAGGTCTTTACATCCCCATAAGCTACAACTCAAACTAAGGGAACAAGTGGGGGTACTAAGCACGCATCTGAGCCTCCCACTCCCATGTGATCTCTTGGAGGTTCTCGTGATTCCAGTTAATGTACACCATAGGTATCAACCTTCCACAAATGACCCACTCCTGTCGATCCTCAATCTCTACTTGAACCTTTGTAAAAGTCACCCCATCATCGTCGTCCAGCTCGCCATGGTCAATGATGTGGGAAGGGTCGTGCACGTATCTTCTCAGCTGGGATACGTGGAAGACGTCGTGCACCCGGTGCAACTGAGGTGGAAGAGCTAAGCGGTAAGCCACCTCACCGACTCTGCTGAGGACCTGAAAAGGTTTGATGAATCTCAGAGATAACTTTCTGCCTCGGCCAAATCTCCACAAACCTCGTCGAGGTGAGACCCGTAGAAAGACGTGGTCACCATCCTCAAACTCTAGATGTCTTAGTCTCCTATCGGTATATGACTTCTACCTGCTCTGTGTAGTCTTAATCTGGTCCTAGATGATCTGCACCTTCTCTGTGGTAGCCCGTACCATCTCTGGTCCCACAAGTGTTGACACCCCTGGGTCAGTCCAGCACAAAGGTGATCTGCAAGGTCACTCGTACAACACCTCAAAATGTGTCATCCCAATGGTGGATTGATAGCTGTTGTTGTATGCAAGCTCCACCAAAGGTAAGTTATCCTCCCAGCTACGACCGAAGTCGAGGACACAAGCACTCATCATGTCCTCGAGGGTTTGAATGGTCCGCTCAGTCTGGCCATCTGTCTGAGGATGGAAGGCGGTGCTCAAATGAAACTACATCCTGAAATCCCCCTGCAACCCCTTCCATAGTAGGTAAGTAAAACGTGCATCACGATTTGAGACAATCATCAAGGGTACTCCTTGTAGTTGCACAATATTCTGCACATAGAGGTGTCCCAAGCTCTCAACTGAACCCTTCTCTCTAATTGGTAGGAAGTGGGCTGACTTGGTGAGTCGGTCAATGATCACCCAAATTGAGTCATGACACCTAGATGTACATGGAAGGCCTGTCACGAAGTCCATGGATATCCCATCCCACTTCTACTCTGGGACCTCTAGAGGCTGAACCAAGCCTACTGGTACCTAATTATCCACCTTCACTTACTGGAAAGTCAGGCACTGAGAGACAAACTCTGATACTTCTTTCTTCATTCCCAGCCACTAGTTTTGTCATCAGAGATCCTAGTATATCTTCTCCACTCCTAGATGTACCGCTAGAGGGGATGTGTGGAACTTCCTCAACACTTCCTCCTAAAGTTACACTGGTACCATGGTACGCCCTCTAAAGAGGATGATGTGCTCCCCATCTTCAGAAAATCCATTAGGTGCCTGTCCTGTGGATATCTGAGCATGTCATGTCTCACAGTTAGGGTCCCCATGTTGCGCCTCCCTGGATCGCTGAAGAAGTGGGGGAGTGACTATATGAGACTGAAGGAAAATTTTTCCATATTTATCCACAAAGTATATCTGCAAAGTGACCAGATACTCTATCACCTCTCCTAGAAGCTGTATACCAGATCTCCTACAGAGTGCGTCTGCAACAACATTCACCTTCCCTAGAGTATAGAATATCTCGAAGTCATATTCCTGGAAGAACTCAATCCAATGTCGTTGTGTCAGGTTCAGGTCCTTCTGAGAGAAGATATACCTGAGACTCTTGTGATCCGAGTAGAATGTAAAATGCTCACCCATAAGATAGTCTCACCACATCTTCAAGGTGAAGACCACTGCTACTAACTCCAAGTCATGGGTAGTGTAGTTCTGCTCATGCTGTCTTAGCTTCCGAGAACCTTATGCGATCACTGCTCGCTCCTGTATCAGGACACATCCGAGCCCAGTCCCTGATGCGTCGCAGTAGACTACGTACCCTATTCCTTCCTCTGGATGCCTCAAGATGGGGGAACTAGTCAGCCTCTGCCTCATCTCCTGAAAACTCCGTTGTAATCTCTCCGACCACATGAAGGGTTTCCCCTTCTTCATCAACACTAAAAGTGGTGCTGCAACTTTGGAGAAGTCTGGCACAAACCTCTGGTAATATCAGGGCAAACCCAGGAAACTCCGTACCTCCGTCACACTCTTGGGTGGCTCCCAAGAATGTACTACCTCAATCTTTGCTGAATCTACTACAACTCTAGCCTCTGATATGACATGTCCCAGAAAGTGAACCTCTCGAATCCAAAACTGGAACTTAGAGAGATTACCATAATGTTGGTGATCTCAGAGAGTGTCCAGTACTACCTGCAAATGATATGCATGCTCCTCCTCTGTAGCTGAGTAGATCAAAATGTCATTGATGAAGAATACTAAAAAGTGATCAAGGAATAGCTGAAGGATCTTGTTCGTGAGTCCCATGAACATTGCTGGAGCATTGGTCACACCGAATAGAATAACCAAGAACTCGTAGTGGCCATACCGACATCTGAAAGCCATATTTTGCACATCCTCATCTCGTACTCTGAGTTGGTGATAGCCTGATCTGAGGTCTATCTTCGAGAACCACTGTGCTCCCTTCAGATGATTAAAGAGGTCGTCAATCCTCAGGAGTGGGTACTTGTTCTTCACGGTCACCTGGTTCAGGCACTGATAGTCGACAAAAAGCCTCAAGCTCCCATCCGCCTTCTTGGAGAACAAAATTGGGGATGCCCAAGGTGAAACACTAGGCCAGATGAACCCTTTCCCCTATAAGTCCTCTAGCTATACCCGCAGCTCTCGAAGCTCCGCGAGACCCATCCGATATGCTGGTGTAGATATCATTGCCGTCCCAGGGTACAAGTAAATGTAGAAGTCTACCTCTCTATGAGGATGTAGGCCCAGAACATCATCAGGGAAGACATCCGCATACTAGTTCACCACTACAAGATATCTTAGAATCTCCACATCAACAGATATGAGGGTAAGACTGGCCAAATGACGAGTGATTGGCTGCACTCTCCTCCGAGTAAGTCCATCATGCACTGAAAAGGCTCCTTTCTCATTGGTGAAGGTAAACTTGGTCCCATCCATGTGGACACACCACACTTTGCGCCTAATACATTCAACCTATTCATGGAATGTAGATAACTACTCCATACCCAAAATGACGCAGTAAGGCCTCGACACTGCTACAAGAAGATCCCAGCCGAAGGTCTATCCTCCTAGAGTAATCTCATACTTCCGGCACCACTGCATAATCGTCGAATATGCTCCCGTAGGAATATATAGCTGTAAGGATTGAGCCAATGGATCCGTTGGAATCTATGAGCTCCAAACGAGGGCAGTGGAAATGAAATAATGACTGGCACCTGTGTCTATAAGTACTACAACTAAGATGGAGTAGACACAGATCGTACCTCGTGTCATCCCTGGAGCACCATGATCATAGGACTCAACTTCCTGGAGCTAAGCTCTCCCCTATCCACCTACTTACTATGGTCAGGGTGGACCTCCTGGTGGTGGTGGTGGTAACATCTCGAATTGTCTCCCACCGCCAGATGCAAGGCTAGATCCTCTGCCACGTCCGCCTGCTCCCTACAGACCTCCTCGGTCAAACCTCTATCTCTACCTGGGCAGTCCTTCGACTGTCTTCTGATCATCCGTATGGTGGTTCAGATAGTCACGAGCCATGTGACCCTGCCTGTCGCATGTGAAACACTGCCCGCTCCTGACATGTCTGTCTTGGCTTGGGTGCCCCGCACAACTGACTCTAAATCATGTGGTCATCCACCAGTAGGTCTGGTCCTCTTGAACCTCTATGACATCTGTCTAATGCCAGCTACATAATACTCATTTACGTGATGACTGGTATTGGGTCTCGCTGCTGGTGACTGCTCAGCGAGGAAACTCTCCACCAAGAGGTCTCTCTCTAACACCCCCGCCTGGGTCGGGATGCTGAGTGAGATCACCGAAGACCTAATCTCCCACACGAGTCCCTGCTCGAAGTTCTAAGCCTAGAATAATGGGTCCCACACCTTATCTATTGAGTAGAGTGAGAGTTCAGTGAACCTCGCTAAATACTGAGCCACTATCATTCTTCCCTGCTGCAGATGAAGTAGCTCCTGTATGCGCACTACACAAAGATTCACTGGAACAAACTCTGCCCGAAACAGGCTCTCGAAGTTTGCCCAGAGAATCGTCACATCGTTGTGAAACTTGAGTATCAAGCTCTACCATCTAACTCTTGCTACCTATAGAAGGCTAACGGAAAGGATCACCATGAGATCGGCTGGTGTCCCTACAAGTCAAAAAACTCTCACTACAGCCTCTATCCAATCCTCAACCGCCTGCGGGTCCATTTCTCCCCTGAACCTGGGGGGCCTCTGGTGCTGGAACTCATGCAACATGCTCATGCGGCGTGTACCGTCTGCAGCAGGGGCTGGTGGCATCGGTGGCCCAACAGGGAGTGGTACCGCTAGTTCCTCCGCTGGTGCCTCCACCAGAAAAGGGCCCTACACCGAGACCTCATCGCTCGGTGGACTATTTGTGCGTACAACTCTCAGAACTCTAGCTAGCTGTCTGCATGGAGGCATCCTGAAAAGAAACAGGTGCGCTATGGTCAAAAGTTATACTTGGTGAGTTGACCTAGTGAGCTAACTCAAAGAGTTTACAAATAAGACTCTTGAGAACACACACATAATTAGTTTTGTCATGCACTGAATCAGATATCATAAGTCGGGGTCCTGGTGTATGGATACATCGGTCGCAGCACCAACATTGGACTCCCTGAACTGAAAACCACACTTATTACCCTTAACAATATTTCTTCATAGAAAAGAAAGATCAGAGTTATAAGTTCTGCAGTAGAACCGACTCCTCTGATACCAATTTGTCATAACCCCTCCCCCAGGGCCCGTGCCGTGACTACCCCAAGCCTGCCTTCCATAGGCCAGGGGCTGATGACTAGTACCAAAGGCGTATTCCCTTAAACTGGGAAGACATTGCCTTTATAACCTATAAGCACATGCAAACAAGCACACAACAAGATATGAACTCAAGAAAACTGTATAACCAAAAGAGAGTGCTGAAAGTAAAGGGTCCAGAATACAAGCCCAACAGTAAAAGTACAAGTACAACTGAAATAAAAAACAACTAAAGAAAGTGAAAAAAGGAAGCTACTAGGTCATCCTCTGGGTTACTACCTGAAGGGTAGGTATAAATCACCTCCTCATCACTCCATGTATGTCCTTCTCCTCCACGTATCGACACGCCATATGGTCCACCTCTAGGTACCGTCCAGTCCTGGTACTCTCAGCCTCAGTCAGCGCTGTCCGTATTCTGCATCTAACACAACAAGGTGCAGGCATATCCCGTGCAGGGGTGAGTATAACGTTAATCATTAGGGACCCCGAGACCCTCAAGGTCTCACAAAAAATCCACCAAGGATTAACCACAAAGTATAAAATCAACAGATAACCCTACTTAGGTATATGCCCATATATATACCTAAGTTATCAAGTAGTCCATCTCAATCATGAGGAAAACACAGAAAAACTGACTCAGATCAAACCAGGATTTTATTCTAGGGGTAGTATCAAGTAACATCCCCAGTCACATTGTCGAAACCTCGACTGCTGGAGAACTCCTCCTCTATCAAGTATAATGGGCCTACCGTGACACCAAGGTGCTTCCCACTAACCTTGGACTGCTGAGGTACTCCTCCTGTTGAGTACTGTGGGTCTGCCGTGTCACCAAGGCGCTCCACACTGTGGGTTTGCCTCGTCACCAAGGTGCTTCCCCTTGTAGCCTACTGAGGTATGCCTCTTGTCGAGTACTATGGGTCTGCCGTGACACCAAGATGCTCCCCACTATGGTTCTACCGCGACACCAAGGTGATCCACACTAGGCTAGTCGAGTCACTCTGAGTCGAATCGGTCAGCCGTCGTCAGGTCTCAGCCAGCTACTAGGTCTCCGCACTATGCTTGCTCATCTCCAAGAGGATCCGCTCCATGAGCTACTAGTTGATACTCCAACTATCATGAATTCCCATGAAGAAGTTTCTCAATGGTCCGCCATGTCATAGGGGTCTCAACGCAACTGACGACACGTCAATCGGACGCCCGGTTTGTGAGTTATTAACTTTTTAGTCCCGGGGGCCCGGTTGGATTCGTCCTCAATCCAACCTGACCATACCTCAAATATACCCAAAAATCTAGTGGGGTATACTCAAAGGGACCGTCTCGCTCCAATATTTTCAGCGTCTCTGACGGTTCATCAAATGAACATCCGATTCCAAAGATATGGCCGAAGAATCGTAAATGGGTCGTAGTGGGCCCGGGTCCGGTCCGACCCGGTCGGACCGAACCAGCCTGGGCCATCCTGGTACGGGTCGACCCGGCCCGACCCTTTGGGTCTGGATCGACCTGTAGTGTGACTCAAACTGTTGGGTCCGGCCCGGGCCGTGAGGGCCGCAAGGGTGGCAGACCAGCCACGAGGGCACATACTGGCCATGAGGGCGCCGACCGACCGCGAGGGCACGAACTGGACACGAGGGTGTGGACCGGCCGCAATGGCGCAGACCAGCCTTGAATGCACGGACCAGCCACGATGGTGTAGTCCGGCCGTGAGGGCGCGGACCGGCCGTGAGGGCCCGAACCGGATGCGGGTTGGCGTTCCGACCACGGGTCGGCGGACCGGTTGTGGTTCGGTAGTGGTTCGATCAGGAGGGTGGAGCGGCTCGGCTCAGTGGCACCGCTCGGCTCGGACGACGGTGTGGCTCAGAGGATGGTAGCATGGCTTGGCTTGGACGATGACATGGCTCGGTGGACGATGGCGTGGTTCGACTCGAATGGCAGTGCGGTTTGGAAGACGGCGACATGAATCAACTTGGACCGAGGGTCGGCTGGGGCGGTGCGACAAGGCCGCGGGGGGTAGTGTCGTTGCCTCCGTCATCTTCCTCTCCTTCCTCCATTTCGAAGAATACTTCAAAGAAGAACGACGGAGGGGTTGGGCCGTTTTTGTTTGGCCCGAACCCTCCACATTTAGAGTGGTAGGAAGTGGTTCACAAATAACGAAGCATGAATGTGAAACTATAATCTTCCGCGATGTTTGTTCCCTACCCACACAAGAAAAGAAAAGAGTACATGAAATGTGATAAACATTTAGGAATAAACCCCTACCTCGTCCGCTTGTTGAAATTGGCTCAAGGAGGTAGTACGACCATCGATTCGTCGTAGATGAAGACGTCCCACATCAGAAGAAGTCCCGAGGAAGAAGCTCGAAGTTGAGGTCGACATTCTTCAGCGGCAGAGAATTCTTCATGGAAGAACGCATTCTTCATTGGAGAGTTTTATCCCACCAAGATCTCTCTCTCCTTTGCCAAAGAATGTTCTCAAAAGAAGAACCCACCAAAATAAAAGAGATAGCCAAAATAATAAAAAGTGTTACTGCATTTTAATCGTTGGAACAATTCAAATTGGATTAATTAAATTGGCTCAATTAAGTGGTGATTAGGCATTATTAAGAGTGGGAGGGTTGGAATAATTAATATGGAGGAATCTGAAGGTGTTCCTCCACATTAATGAGGGAGTTGAAGAGGTTTCCCTACATTTATGATGGAGTTTCGGTTTTCTCCAAATTAAAGGGGGGTTTCAAGGGGGTTTAATCTTGAGTGGTTCCCACCACCATAACCTCTCATGAGAGGTTAGGCATGGGTGGTCTCCAACACCATAACCTCTAATGGGAGGTTAAGGTCTGGTGGTAACCACCACCAACTTCTACAAGGAGGTTGGTTACATCCAAATAAAATAAAATGTGTGCTTATTTTATTTTATTATTTCCATAGAAAACCCAAAAACTAACTTTTACCCTCAACCAACTGCCGTCAAAGTAAAAGTCTTCTTAAGAAAAAAACAGTGCCGCGAGTTCAATGATGTCCTCAGATTTCAATTCCGAGCCCCAGTTCGAAAGTTATAAAAACCCGCTTGTACGTTTACTGAACGTACCCGAAGAAAAGTTCATAAATTCATTTTAGGCACTCCGGGCCTCAGAATCACACACCGTCCATTTCCATAAACTCGTAAAATTCCCATATATTTTAAAAAAAATGTAAATGGAAATTGCGGGTCTTTACACATGAGATTTATGTGTTACTATGATCTCCATTTACAAATTGGTATAACATTGAACAAATTATTCATAGATACTAAAGTTACTTATGGATAAGTAACTTCCGAGACTTGGTTTTAAGGAACTTACAAATAAATAATCCATACTTTTAGGTTGGACGATAATACCAATGGAATACCTCACTAGTCTTGTAAAATTTTCCTCATAGGTACCAGAAGATTCATTATCATTCTACATTAGTTCATGGAATTCCATCTCCATTTTTATACAATGAATATGAGAAAATTACTTATTGAAAAACAATATCTTAAACTCACACCACTCATTGGAGTTTATTTCTTACTATTACGTCATATCCTTAATAAGAGTCCACCATTTATCCGCTTCTCCTTACAAATGATAAACAACCAAAATGAATTTCTCATTCGGCAAACATTGGAGGAAAGAAAATATATTTTTAGTGGTATATATCCATTACTTGAAAACTAATAGATCAGTGGAACCACTAAAAGACGGTGAAAACTACCTCATGTAGGACTCAATAGAACATTGTTACATCCTTTGATCATTTTGAAGTTTATAACAATTCATATTTTGAGAATGTTTTGTGATAATTTCAATGATAATTTTCATTCCAGATCTCATAATGTTTGGTTTCTTCGTTGGGAAATCATTTTTATTATCCATTGAATTTAGTATTAACACAGTTATTTCAGGTTTCATCCATTTACTAAAACACAAAACCATAGTTTAAGCAACCATAATCATATTGGGGAACCACATAATCATGAAAAATCAATTATAATATGTCTAAATCCGAAAATATTCTTTTTAATCCATGAAAAATTATTATTAACTTAGGTTATTCATGATCATTATTCAAATAATTCATGATGGTTTATAATGATTTTATAAATTTACAAAATATATACCCAAGGAGTGTCAAACTAGGTGTGTAGAATGACCCATTATCAAACACCGGGTGATGATTTAGTCAAATCCCAATGTTTCATTTTCAGAGTTATTACCCCAAGGTACAACTATTCTAGAGCACCATCAACTTTTACTATCGAGGAATGGATACAATTTCTTAGAAATCACTCACTATATTCTTTAAAAAAAACCATAAATTTTTTCTATACTTTGACATATCCCTAGGGTTCTCACTAAAGTATTCTCATCCTGCATTCCAAAGGTTAAGTAATCCTTTCTATGATACCAACTATATCAATCCCTGATTTTCAGATATAGATATCACATATTAATAGAATAATATTAATTATATAACATAATGATCCACACTATAATTATATAGGTCTAGTGCCTTTGAAATCTTGGATACATAAATAAATGATTCATAGGTGAACTACATCATCTCCCACTAAGTTATTTATAACTATCAACCTTATTATACATATCACATGTAATAACTTTATTCATAACCTAGAGAAAGAAAACATAATAAAGGGTGATATCATATTCTCAGTAAAGGTAAACAATGGAGATAAAAACATATTATGAGAATAAAGGTATGATAACACGAGAATAACATTTGAAAATTATACCCTAAATATCATAGACCATAAACATGATCCATGGAATAAATCCTGGCAGTTCTTAAGACATGAATCATAAAGTAATCAAGGAACATTATATATGAGATAATAACATTGGCATAAGACATATATTTGTGAAATATACAAAATAATAGAAAATATTATTACAAGGATACACTCTATAACATTTATAACATGTTAAGCTTGGTCTAACCACCTATGTACTTACATCAAGTTTTGGATAACCTCCTGTGTACCCTCTTTTGGTATTGGTATAACCTTCCATGTACCATCTTTTGGGATTGGGATAACCTCCCTTGTACACTTTGAGATTATAAAACATTAATCATTACCAAATTTATTGGATTACAATATAATTCCTAGATCACCCATTAAAAGCACGTCTATTATAGGGCACATAAAAGGAAATTTTATTTTCCTAATAAATCATAGTGGCTAACCAAGGTTATCTCACTTGTGGAGCTTCATATTTGTTCACCTACTTAATCTAATTCACCTAAAAACTGGTTGTTTTTTTTGTTATTTTTATTTTTTTTAAAGTAATGAATAAATTTTTGAGTTTTGATGTTCATTTTATAAAATAATGAAAAGACATGAAATATAAAAATTTAAACTTATAGTAACATGAAATGATAAATAGGATGTGATTAGGAAGAAATAAATTAGTCCTAATTTTTATTTTGGGTTCCATAATTATTATCCTCTATTTATTTAGTTTTAGTTTGATAATACAATCATGAAATATCACGATGAATCACTATACTTTTAATTATAAATTGTGAAATCTCAAATACCTTAAGCAATCAAAATTCCAACCCTCTTATAATCAAGGTTGATGGAACGCCTCGATTGAAGGTGTGGCATCTTCTAAGACTCGACTCCATCGAATTTCATTTCATCCATTGATTTGATTAACTCCATCATGTGAATAACTTACCAAAAAATATATATAAGATAAATAGAAATAAAGAGAAATATATTATTTTGAATTTCATGGGCGTTGTTATAGGGTTCTAGAGTGATCCGAGGTTGTATCGAGTGGTGAATATAGAGGAAGAGATTGGGTTTGTACTTTCTAGTGGTGTCCATGGTGGTCTCTAGAGATATAAGTGGCAGTCGGTGTTGTGGATGAAGATGATAATCAGTGGATCTGGTGGTGCAGGGTGTCCAAGAATGGGAGTTCTGTGGGTGAGTAGGAATGGTGTTGTTATACAAAAAAATGAACAATAAATTGGAGTTTTTATACCACGTAGACTGATGGAATATAATGGGTGAGTTTTTAAATTGAAATTCCCCCAATACTCAACTCAAAAGCCTACACCGAGTTGAACTCTCATAAGACCCAGACACACACAAACTGTGGGCTGCACACACATGTCCTGTGCATGCGTTTGTTCCCACTATGCTCCCAATGGGCCTGAACACCCATGGGCTGAAACTTAGGCTTAATTCCCCTATTTGGACACCTAAACCCCATATTTTCTAGCCTTCCTAATGGAAAACTTGGCTAGCTAGCCCCCTGTGGGTTTTCTATGTGGCTAGCTTCCACTGGTAGGGGGTTGGCCAACTTGGCCCTTATTTTTTAGTTAAAACCTAAAAAATATTAAAATAAAAAAGATTCCAAAAAAGTTCTTACTTTAAATATAACATTAAAAACACACATTAAAACCATTTTAACTTATTCAAACCTTTCTATTTTTGATTAAAAAATTATATTTATGTGTGTTTTAATTGAAAAACATAAAAAATCATTAGAATTTTTATAAAATTTCCACGAAAATATTATTCTATCACCCATCACATTATAAAAATCTTATATATGTGTTCCATAATATAATAAAACATTTATCTTAATAAAACCTAGGAAAATGGTTTTCATAAACATTTCATCATAGTATAACCCAAGGAAAAGGGAACTTGTTTCATAAACATCTTGTCATTATACATATAAACCATTAAAATAAATAATAAGAATAATATCATTGCATCATATACCAATTAAAGATTATGTAACATCAAAATATTTCATCTTAGTTAGAAAATGATTTGAAAGATCACTTAGTACATTTCTTAAGGAAAATAACCTTTTTTTACTTTGAAATAACTTATTTAAAGTCAATAAAATTTTCAAATATTAAATAAAAAAATTTTATTTGAAAAGAAATTTAATTTTTTTTAAATAAATATTCCAATAATTTATTGGTTATAATGGTTGAAAATTATATTCGTTTCATATATGTTAAAAGAAAGATTACTTTAATATTTTTTGGAAAAAAGTCAAAATACCTCATTTAGAAAATGACAAGAATATTATAATTAATATTTAAAAAAAATTTAAAAATGGGTAAAAAAGAATTTAAACAACCATCAGATAATAGTAAAAAAATTCTTGAAAACAATTTTAGAAAACATGTATATGAAATAAAAATTATTTTCGACCAAAGAGAAAATAAAGTAAGTTTTTCCTTAAAAATATTCTTTTGATCTCTTGAATATACGAAAAGAGAAAAATGGAAGGAATAAATTTAATTTCTAAAAATAACTAAAGTATAATAAAATTTATGATTTTATTGAGAGATATATCATAATATTTCATCATCATAATCATAATTATAAATAATCTCTATAAACAATGAGATTGTACATAAAATCTTTACCATTATGATAAATTTTGAATCGTAAGACCCTTGAAAGAAAGAAAATTTTATGGATATGTATATGACATAATTTTTATGAAAATTATAATAAAATAAATTCATGGGTAGTATATAAAATATACAAAATAATTAATTGGTTAATATGGCATGTGTCCCACGAAAAAAGTGAAACAAAAACCCCTTAACTAAAGTCTCAAATTTCTCCATAAACATTAAAAACACCTATATACTAAATATTTGTTTTTTATAAAATAATTTAGAACCATAATCATATATATCATACCATATATGATTTACTTATTACCTTTTATTACCCATTTATTAAAAATATCTTTATTAAAATCATGTTTCGGTTAATAACTACTTTATTTTTAATGTTTGTTTTGGTTTGGTATTTTTAGTACTTTTATATTGATCATGGTTCCATAATATCTAGAATATTAAACATGATATAAATATAATATATACTCATTATATATTTATTTAGAGCAACCCATAAAAGTTATATATAGAAAAATAAATACATTGTTCATGGAGAGGGTAGGTAGTACGTACACATGAATGTTGTTTCCATTTTCTTGACAAATGTAATAAAATAAAGTTAAATAATTTATCAACTTTATAGAAAATTTTTTATGTCATATTTATCATATATATTTATTAAATATATCCTTATTACCATCCATGTCAAAATAAAATTAAAAATGAATCACGTCGCTTTATGGAGGCAGCAATGCACATGTATGTACGAGTGATGCTATAATTTTACAATGGATTGGAAGGTAATAAGGTGATATTATATTATAATTATATAAGTATAATTTTTTCATAAATATAAAATATATATAATTTTAATACATTATTACATCCACTCGTGATAGGAGGTGATGGAAAATGAATTACATCAGTTCACGAGGCGATCGTCTATCGCACACACGATCGATATTTTCATTTCCCATTTTATGGAAGAGGATATGGATATAGGTTATGAAATTAAAATGATATAATATCAATATATGGGATTTAGTGATGTTATTATATCATCATAGATTAATAATATTTCATATAGGTGGAATAATAAATAATTTAAAAATATTCAGGTAAGAATGATACCTCTTCTTCAGACTACCTCCTTAGGTTAGAACCATAATCCATCATAGAAGGGTTTCCTAATAAACCTAAGGACTCTAAGATGTGGGAATGGAATTAAATAATTTATTATTTTAATTATTTTATTAACTAAAAGTATATTTAAGTGTGGGGAGTATAGAAGATTAGATATCCTTATATAAGCGGGGAAAAGAACCCACTTGGAAACTACTAGGAAATTTCCCAAAAGAATAAAAAATGATAAAGTAATTACCAAGGAAAATTATTCCAAATGATAATATATTGGATTTTTGATAGTATAAGGTTTAAATATTTCCAAAAAAATGCATTTATACATTTCTATTGTCATAAAAACCTTTATCTTTTGGTTTTACACCTGGTAGACACATTTTAACCTTAACCACGATAATTAATTTTTACTATTTTTAGTATTAATTAACAAAAAAATGAGTTTCACTTATTATATAATATTAATTATAATTATTCAAAATATTTAATCCATTTTTCCAAATTAAATTAACCAATTATTCAGAATTTAATTTAATATTAAAATCACAAATGTGATAGAAAAATGAGTTTTCAAAGAAAAAGTTTTCAAAAGTATAAAACATTTCAATATTAAAAATAAACATAAAATAAATTAAAATTATATAAATTGGATTGATAATTACATATTTTAAGAAAAAAATATTTTTTAAACATTTTAAAACAAAATAGGGCATTATAAATTATTTAAATAAAAAAGTAATTTTTTAAAAAAATTAGCATTTTTTCTCTATTCATCAAAAAATAAAACTTTTTAGAAAAATACAAAAAATTCAACCTAAGATGATTTTGATATATTTATACAAAAAATGAAGTTAATTTTTTTAAATAAATTATCTAAAAGTGGAAAAAATTAATTTTATTATTTGTTCACAAAAAATTAATAAAAACATTATTTTGAGAAAAATGTATTTTTGATGTATATAAAGAATTTACTAAAATATAAGTACTTTTTTTTATCAATATTTTTTTTAAAAGAAATGACTACACTTTATTTTAAAAATTTTGTTATTTTTATTCATAATATCAGGATTAACAGCTGGGTTATAATGATCATGTTTAAAGAATATTGTTAATTGTATATTGTGGTTCGTTAAAACTCGGTGTTGCATGTTACACAAGCTATCAGAGAAATTAAATCTACTTGAGGAAAATATTTCATAAAAATTTCGGGTGTTACACTTTATATTTTCATGTAACTGGCATAAAATAATGTAACGCCCCGACCCCAGCTACCCAGAGTCGGTGCATTACTTCGTAACATTGGCATGATCACAAAAGATCAAGTCTCGAAAGACCGATTAGTTTAGTAGCCTTGGAAACACTAGATACATTCATAAGTCTTTCATTACATCAAAATTAAACAAACTACAATAACATGGTCTTCATAGCCCACACTCATATCTTCACTGACTATTCTTGCAAGTCAGTCATAATACACTTCTTCACATCCTGGAAAATTTTTAAACATTGAAAGGGGTGAGCTCAGATGCTCAGTAAGGATAACAATATTGCGGAAGCTTTCATAAATAAACATTAACATTTAAGGCAATGTATAACTAAAACAAAAGCCTTATTGAACATGAACTTTAGCATAATATGGCAAAAGTAAACTGAAATAATGCCATTTACTTACTCACATGGATATTCTACTAGTCGAATAATCACATGAAATATCATTAACCACTTCCATAATGAGGGAATGTATAATGCCGGACATTCTGAAACATTTTGTCAAGGCCTCGGCCAAGACATCTAAAATGATTAAGGCCTCGGCCAAAACCATAAATCAAATTGGGAAAGGGCCTCGGCCAATTCCACGTCTAGTTGTCTCATGAGACCTACCGATGCATCGAGGAGCTATAGCGGGCTCCACCCGTCACATATTAAGTCCAATACATTCCTCATATGAATAGGTTAAAACATAACATAAATATTCGTATTAAAACTAGCATACGAAATGTCAACAATTTCTCCATAAACTATGGATGGTATAAAATAACACATCCTCAGTCAAATATTTCACGAAATGCTCAATGGAAGTTTTGTATCATAAATCAATTTCAATTAAACTTAAAACCCATCAAAGGATGTTGAAATGGATGGAATCAAAGCTATTTGAGAGAAATATCTCTCCTTTTTTTTAAATCATTTAAAAGTCCCATAATTATAAAATAATACATTTACTTTGAAAATTCTCTTACCTTAAATTTGTCAAAAAGGTCAAAAAGTACATTGTTTGGAAAACGACGGTGAGATTCTTTTCAAAAACGTATAAGGGTATAAAAGACTTTAACCCATTTTCCATTTAATAGTAAAAATGTTTTGAAAGACATTTTTAAGAAACATGGATTTGGATGATAACGAGGTCCCAGTAGATAATTATGTATAAACAACCTTGGATAATGAAGAGGTTGTGAAGTAAACCCTTACCTTGTACTTTTCCTTGGTTGGGGTAGGTTAACCTCCTGTATAATGGTGAAATAATTGTTATTAAATTATACAAGAATCATATACATTCATATGATATCATATATGATCTTTTAACATTGCTTTGTTAACAATATCTTAGATTTATCGTTGTTTTGGGTGTTAACTTACTCGTTTTCTTTTATATGTTTTGTCATGTAAGTCTTGTTTTTCATGGATAGGTTGTATATTATTCATATCCAGAATGATATCATGTCCTTAAACAT
The DNA here is from genome assembly GCA_963277665.1 of Viscum album. Classification (NCBI taxonomy): domain Eukaryota; kingdom Viridiplantae; phylum Streptophyta; class Magnoliopsida; order Santalales; family Viscaceae; genus Viscum; species Viscum album. The sequence continues at coordinate 795,443,039 of OY728129.1, forward strand.
TATTTTTAAATCATAAAATGATAATTATACTTGAATGGATACGACGGAGAATGAATCTCATCGCGTTCGTGGAGACGGTAGTCCGTACGTACGCACGAGCGACAATATCATTATTTTGATATTAAAATAATATATAATTGGATAGTGTGTCATATATAAAGAATCATTATCATGTTATATTTATTATTTACATGAATTACATATCATTATTATACCCATCTAAATAATAATATAATGAATAACAATTACACCACGACGTGGAGACGGTAAGCCGTACGTACGCACGTATGGTGACATGTCATTCAAATGATGGGTAGAATACTGAATATGGTTGTTCCATATTTATAATAACATCACAGTATATAGAAGATACTGGAGTTATAATTTTAGAATTGAAATAATAAACAAAGAGGGAGTGGAAGAAGAAAGAAACTTGAAAGAGGGTGATGAAAATGTTACCTCTTCTTCGGGTTCTTCCTTTTGATTTGATCAAAAGGACTCCTTAGGATGGCTTTCTGACTAAAGTAAAGCTTCTAGGACGAAGGGAGAGAAGTTGGGAGAGTATTTGGGCAGGGGTTGGCCGAACCAAAAGGCTTGGAAGTGTGAATAAGGTGGTAGAGGTGGGGGCCTTTTATAAGAGGAGAGGAGGGGCACTTTTGGAAAGATTGAAATGTTACATTATTTCACAATGCTTTTCGGATTCTAAAGGTCCCAAACTTATATAATTCGAGGCTAAGGTGATAAGGTTTCGAAATCTCTTCATCCAATAGGCTTTGGACAAGTGTAAGCCTTGGATTTTGCATTATCTTCTCATTTTATTTAAATCGTTAAATAATGAGGTCATCGCCACATCATAATGATGTCATAAATAATTTAATTTATTTAATGTCTAAAAATTATAAAACAAATACTATGATGTAGGAAATCTTTTTAGCTTTCTAATGAATATTTATAGTCAAAATTTGGACTTGTGTAACCCTACTTAAAAATTGTTTTAGTAAAACACTTTATGTTAGTGTCATTTTCACTTTAACATTAAATAAAAATTAATTTATGTTATTTCCCAACAAAAGTGGATCCATGGGGTCCCCAAGTTAGGCCATGGCTTGTCTTGGTCGGCCATGACACAACCAATGAGGTTGGGACATGTGTCTAGGTCATTTCATATTATTAAAGTATTATTTATACCTTAAACTACACTAATTACCACTAATCGCGATTAAGACTTAATAAGTTACTATTCACCAAAAAATTATTTTTATCCCATTGAACCACATTTTACATACTAATGACAACCATGTATGTCGGATTTTCAAAATTCAATACACATTAGTGGTAAACTTTCATTTAAACGAAAAATCAGTTATTTAACTACCACTTAGTGGTTTCACTATTCATCAAAAATTGAAGTTTTTCAGAACAATGCCAAAATTTCACCCTAAGATATAATTGATATTCCGAATTCAAAAATGATGTCTATTTTACAAAATTCCAAACATATAAGTTGCATTAATTAATTTTATAATTAATTCCCGCTGTCAGAAAAAAATAGCGTGTTTTTAAGAAACAATTTATATCAAAAGATTGGCAATTGTTTATGTTCGATTTCAATGTTAAATTAATTCCAATGACCACCATTGGATAAAATGGTAAAAATATATTCCAATTATACTTTAAAACCACTAAATAGTATAACTTATCACTATAAATTATTTTGATTAAAAAAGGTGTTTTAAGTATTTTTCACTATTCATAAAAAATTAGAAGTTCTCAGAAAAATACCAAAAATTCAACATAGGCTAATTTCGATATTAGGAATACAAAAATGAAGTCCATTTTGAAATATAAAATTTCTATAATTTTAAAAGGTGGTTATTACTATTCATAACGGCTACTTTTATTAGTCGCGGTGTTTTAGAACTCGAAGTTGCGTACAATGAAAGCTATTGCATTATTGAATGAGAAGCGTATCGTGGAAGCTCGGGGTGTTACATTCTACCCTCCTTCAATAAATTGCGTCCTCGCAATTTGAAATTTTTCTTTGATAATAAAAGGTTGAAAATAGAAAATACCTTTGTGGAAAACCCACATCGGAAATAAGGTTAATAAATATATAACATTAAAAGAAAGCAGGATAAGTACAAAGGTCACCCGATATAGCCCATTCTAGGATTCTATGAAAATATGGATATGGAAGAAAAACAAACCATCAAGGTCTGATGGAGAGTTATAGAAAACAGGATTAGGAGAAAGTTTAACCATAAGAAAATCACAAACTTGTGATTGGTTAAACGGTCATTGAATCCCCAGTTGGAAAAGTTAACCGACAACATTTTTGTTTTAAGTTACCTTTTATAATGTTGAGGAATTTATTTATGAGATTTACTAAGAACGTAAGGGAATATACATACTTGTTATGTATACTTTCATTCGTTAATAAATTTTTACCACAAACCCAACTTTTACTCCAAATGGTAACAGAACTCAAAAATATTCTATTTATCCTAATTGTATAAGGTTCAAAATGTTAACACATACCATTTAGATTAGTAAAATTATATTGTAATAACCAGGGACTTCCTGTAGGCTAGTGGTAGGAAATAAAGGCCTGTCGCACTTTGACTGTGGGTTCGATTCCTACAGCTTTGTCCGACGCGACGGTTTATGCCCCACCCTACAGGTTGTCCTTTTCCTAAAACTATAGTATTATAATACTCCAAAAATAATCTTCATAATTTTTTTTAACCTTAAACCATACTATCCAAAAATCAACTTAATCCACTCCAACCTTTATAGTTATCCAAAATACCTCTGTCCAGACTTTCTCTAAAAGGTCTCTTAATTCCAAAATCAATTGTAACATCAGATTCCCCAAACAAAGAAAAGTTTCTCTTATTGTCACATACTAAAAATATGATTACCTTAATCATATTAAAACCTTACTGAAATCAAAAAGTACTGCAGTACAATCCTTATATAGATCACATTATTCTAATAACCAGAATATAATCCATGAGTCCAAAAGCCCCAATACATTAGTTATTCTGCTTCAACTGTAGTAATAGCATAAGATTGTCCTTGATCCCTTGTCCTTTTCTGAGGTAAGTTTCCTTGACGCTTAGGACATTCATTTGCATAATGACCCATTTCTCTACAATTGTAGCATTCAACTTTGACAGCCTCTTTCTTTCCCTTGCAATCACGTGCCTGGTGACCTTTTTCTCCACATTTATAACAGACTCCCATTCCTTTTAGGCAAGTACCAGGGTGATTCTTCCCACAATTATCACATAATGGAAAATCCTTCTTTCCCTTTTTCCCTTTATCTGTCTCTTGTTCCACCGTTCTCTTCTTCTCTTGCTTTACTTTGTTGTCATAAGACTTAGAGAATTCCTTTTCTGTCTTGATAGCACATGAGACTATATCTTCGTATGTTGAGAAAGATTGTGACACTAGAGCTCGACGGAGAAATGGTTTTAACCCATCAAAGAAACGATCAATCTTACTTCTTGGGTTACGTATATAATCGGCAGCATACCTTGCTAACCTTGTAAAGTTAGCCTCATACTTTGCGACATTCTCATCCTCCTTCTGCCTCAGACTCAGAAATTGCCTTTCCATATCTGCTCGATGGTCACGAGGAAAGTATTTTTCTAAGAAAAGCTCTTTGAACTCCCTCCATTCCATATTCGATATGTCATCATCTTCCTTTGTGTTTTGAATCAGTGACCACCACTGATCGGCATCTCCAGTGAGGCGGTAAACTGCCATGACAACCTTCTCCCTTTCACTACTCCCCAAGGCATGGAATATTTTCTCTAAGGAATTTATCCATTGCTCAGCTACTGTAGGATTTGTACTCCCATTGAAGGTTGGCGGTTGTTGCCTCATGAAACGGTCTAGCATTGATCCTCCACGTTGCGGATCAGGGTGCTCCATACGAGTAAGGTTGTTATTCATAACCTGCGTGAGTTGTCCCAGTACGGTGAGAAGCTGATCAGCACCAGTTGTATCACTAGCTCCACCATAATTATCCTGAGCAGGAGGGCAATCCCTACACGGAGTGCGTGCATTGATACGGTTTCCATTCCTTCCACTAGGCGCCATTTCTAAATAATGGCATAAACTAGATTAGTTTATGAATCAAAATACATAATCACAAACTTATAAAACACTTAACTTAAATTGAACTATTTATGGATATAATCCATAATCATAAAAGAAATGTTTTCTTTGAGGAAGTATATACTCATAAACCCTTCATAATGATTTGTAAAGAAAATGAGAGTTATCCTAAGCATATCCCCCGGGAGTGTCGTAACCAAGAGTGCAGCAAGGCCCGTTGTCGTGCACCAGTTCCCGTTCGAGTCTAGCTCAAAGCAGTGTTTTCGGGTTTTACCCCTAGGTACATCTGTGCCAGAGCCGCCTCTACCTGCTCGTATCCAGACAGGGATGTATTGCTCGGAAAACTCACAAAATCTCTACAATACCAAAATTCTAGGAAGTTCTTCTATACTAATCCTCAAAGTCTATCTTCGGGCTATGTGCTCTAATCAGAGTTTATCTAAATTTAGCTTCCAAGGTTAGTACTAAACTGCCTCTGATACCAACTGTAACGCCCCGACCCCAGCTACCCAGAGTCGGTGCATTACTTCGTAACATTGGCATGATCACAAAAGATCAAGTCTCGAAAGACCGATTAGTTTAGTAGCCTTGGAATCACTAGATACATTCATAAGTCTTTCATTACATCAAAATTAAACAAACTACAATAACATGGTCTTCATAGCCCACACTCATATCTTCACTGACTATTCTTGCAAGTCAGTCATAATACACTTCTTCACATCCTGGAAAATTTTTAAACATTGAAAGGGGTGAGCTCAGATGCTCAGTAAGGATAACAATATTGCGGAAGCTTTCATAAATAAACATTAACATTTAAGGCAATGTATAACTAAAACAAAAGCCTTATTGAACATGAACTTTAGCATAATATGGCAAAAGTAAACTGAAATAATGCCATTTACTTACTCACATGGATATTCTACTAGTCGAATAATCACATGAAATATCATTAACCACTTCCATAATGAGGGAATGTATAATGCCGGACATTCTGAAACATTTTGTCAAGGCCTCGGCCAAGACATCTAAAATGATTAAGGCCTCGGCCAAAACCATAAATCAAATTGGGAAAGGGCCTCGGCCAATTCCACGTCTAGTTGTCTCATGAGACCTACCGATGCATCGAGGAGCTATAGCGGGCTCCACCCGTCACATATTAAGTCCAATACATTCCTCATATGAATAGGTTAAAACATAACATAAATATTCGTATTAAAACTAGCATACGAAATGTCAACAATTTCTCCATAAACTATGGATGGTATAAAATAACACATCCTCAGTCAAATATTTCACGAAATGCTCAATGGAAGTTTTGTATCATAAATCAATTTCAATTAAACTTAAAACCCATCAAAGGATGTTGAAATGGATGGAATCAAAGCTATTTGAGAGAAATATCTCTCCTTTTTTTTAAATCATTTAAAAGTCCCATAATTATAAAATAATACATTTACTTTGAAAATTCTCTTACCTTAAATTTGTCAAAAAGGTCAAAAAGTACATTGTTTGGAAAACGACAGTGAGATTCTTTTCAAAAACGTATAAGGGTATAAAAGACTTTAACCCATTTTCCATTTAATAGTAAAAATGTTTTGAAAGACATTTTTAAGAAACATGGATTTGGATGATAACGAGGTCCCAGTAGATAATTATGTATAAACAACCTTGGATAATGAAGAGGTTGTGAAGTAAACCCTTACCTTGTACTTTTCCTTGGTTGGGGTAGGTTAACCTCCTGTATAATGGTGAAATAATTGTTATTAAATTATACAAGAATCATATACATTCATATGATATCATATATGATCTTTTAACATTGCTTTGTTAACAATATCTTAGATTTATCGTTGTTTTGGGTGTTAACTTACTCGTTTTCTTTTATATGTTTTGTCATGTAAGTCTTGTTTTTCATGGATAGGTTGTATATTATTCATATCTAGAATGATATCATGTCCTTAAACATTATTTTTAAATCATAAAATGATAATTATACTTGAATGGATACGACGGAGAATGAATCTCATCGCGTTCGTGGAGACGGTAGTCCGTACGTACGCACGAGCGACAATATCATTATTTTGATATTAAAATAATATATAATTGGATAGTGTGTCATATATAAAGAATCATTATCATGTTATATTTATTATTTACATGAATTACATATCATTATTATACCCATCTAAATAATAATATAATGAATAACAATTACACCACGACGTGGAGACGGTAAGCCGTACGTACGCACGTATGGTGACATGTCATTCAAATGATGGGTAGAATACTGAATATGGTTGTTCCATATTTATAATAACATCACAGTATATAGAAGATACTGGAGTTATAATTTTAGAATTGAAATAATAAACAAAGAGGGAGTGGAAGAAGAAAGAAACTTGAAAGAGGGTGATGAAAATGTTACCTCTTCTTCGGGTTCTTCCTTTTGATTTGATCAAAAGGACTCCTTAGGATGGCTTTCTGACTAAAGTAAAGCTTCTAGGACGAAGGGAGAGAAGTTGGGAGAGTATTTGGGCAGGGGTTGGCCGAACCAAAAGGCTTGGAAGTGTGAATAAGGTGGTAGAGGTGGGGGCCTTTTATAAGAGGAGAGGAGGGGCACTTTTGGAAAGATTGAAATGTTACATTATTTCACAATGCTTTTCGGATTCTAAAGGTCCCACACTTATATAATTCGAGGATAAGGTGATAAGGTTTCGAAATCTCTTCATCCAATAGGCTTTGGACAAGTGTAAGCCTTGGATTTTGCATTATCTTCTCATTTTATTTAAATCGTTAAATAATGAGGTCATCGCCACATCATAATGATGTCATAAATAATTTAATTTATTTAATGTCTAAAAATTATAAAACAAATACTATGATGTAGGAAATCTTTTTAGCTTTCTAATGAATATTTATAGTCAAAATTTGGACTTGTGTAACCCTACTTAAAAATTGTTTTAGTAAAACACTTTATGTTAGTGTCATTTTCACTTTAACATTAAATAAAAATTAATTTATGTTATTTCCCAACAAAAGTGGATCCATGGGGTCCCCAAGTTAGGCCATGGCTTGTCTTGGTCGGCCATGACACAACCAATGAGGTTGGGACATGTGTCTAGGTCATTTCATATTATTAAAGTATTATTTATACCTTAAACTACACTAATTACCACTAATCGCGATTAAGACTTAATAAGTTACTATTCACCAAAAAATTATTTTTATCCCATTGAACCACATTTTACATACTAATGACAACCATGTATGTCGGATTTTCAAAATTCAATACACATTAGTGGTAAACTTTCATTTAAACGAAAAATCAGTTATTTAACTACCACTTAGTGGTTTCACTATTCATCAAAAATTGAAGTTTTTCAGAACAATGCCAAAATTTCACCCTAAGATATAATTGATATTCCGAATTCAAAAATGATGTCTATTTTACAAAATTCCAAACATATAAGTTTCATTAATTAATTTTATAATTAATTCCCGCTGTCAGAAAAAAATAGCGTGTTTTTAAGAAACAATTTATATCAAAAGATTGGCAATTGTTTATGTTCGATTTCAATGTTAAATTAATTCCAATGACCACCATTGGATAAAATGGTAAAAATATATTCCAATTATACTTTAAAACCACTAAATAGTATAACTTATCACTATAAATTATTTTGATTAAAAAAGGTGTTTTAAGTATTTTTCACTATTCATAAAAAATTAGAAGTTCTCAGAAAAATACCAAAAATTCAACATAGGCTAATTTCGATATTAGGAATACAAAAATGAAGTCCATTTTGAAATATAAAATTTCTATAATTTTAAAAGGTGGTTATTACTATTCATAACGGCTACTTTTATTAGTCGCGGTGTTTTAGAACTCGAAGTTGCGTACAATGAAAGCTATTGCATTATTGAATGAGAAGCGTATCGTGGAAGCTCGGGGTGTTACAAATAATCTATAAACTCCCAAAGGTATAGGTTGGGTGTGAGGAAAACAACATAGTAGGATTCCACCAAATGTTACATAAGAAATTCCATAACAAATAAACCATATACGCTTCAATTTTAATAAAAAAATTCATGGAAAATAAATTAATTTATTTTAATTAAACCATTCCCTATAATAAAAAATATGGCGAGTATATCAAATTTTTTCTTAAATAAACATTTTCAATAAATATATGGGAACAAATATTTTTTTTTACAATCACTGAAATGTAATAATAAAATCAAACAAATAACCACCATCATGTGAACTGAGGTTCATTAGTTTCTAGATATAAGATACTCACACTACACAGTTAATCAACCATGGCTCAATGTGTGCACATACCCCTATGTTTCAGGCCATAATGATAGAATCTTCTAACTCCCCATAGGAGAAAATTTTGTCAAACTTGTGTTAGTAAGAGTTTTTTATTTTCAATCCATTGGTATGGAGTAAAAACCGCAGCATGATTGTCCCAATCAAACACAAATTAATTAGTCTCACATGTGATTACAATCAATCAATCAATCAATCCTTGGAAATTTTAATTATTTTCATCATTCACAGTTCAAATTCACAATCTAAAGCTTCAACATGCCATTTTAATTTCAAAACCAAATCATAGGCTTTCATCAAGTTCATGACTTTCAAAAGAATATTTTATCTAAAGAAAACTTCTCAAGAATCATCATTATGACATTTTATAAAAAACACATTTCATTTACAAGAAATCTTTCCTAAAATCCACCCAACATTTTCAAAGCCTTTGAAAAAGGATTTATTTTACATATACATGCCTGTTGTAATCAATTATAAAATATTCTGAAATCATAGAAAATAATTGAAATTTAATTTTAAATCAACTAAGAAATAAATGTTAAAAATATAGGAAAAAATTTACATAACCACCTACATTTAGTCACACAATAAGTCCATATCCTAAAATAGGTACCAAAAATAGAGAGTTAAAGGCAAGGAAGATCAAAGAGGATTCCCTAGAATCACCACCCATAAAATCAAGGTTTAAATCCACCAATGAGATAAGGATCCATAAATCTCAAAGAAGGATATAATATAAGAATTTAGGATTCCAAATAAAGTATAAAACACTTACTGTAGAGAGATCCATTGCATCCACAAATACTTAGATCATAGAGGAAAGGGGTTTGAAGTGCCAAAATATTCTCTTGAGAACCTCTAAAATATAAAGGTTTGGATTATGTTCAAATAGGAGATGTTTAGGATTTATATTAGGGGGTTTAAAAATTTAATGAAAATATTTCAGGGATTAAAAATCATTTCACACAGTTTCATTGGTTAGGCGGCACAGTTATAACTAACCATGCACCAAAACATATTCCAATACTAGGACTCTGGAATAGAAGCATGGTATGGCCGCATGGTTAGACAAAACATTCACCAATTGTGAACTCCCTCTTGGGCCACTAGATAAGGTTGTATGGTTTTGTTGCATTGTTTAAAAAATATACACCAATTATGAAAACCTCAACTATCTCAAGACAAATGGTTTAAGGTGGTGGCCACTTGTTTGATCTAAATATACCCCATAATCCAATGCCACAAAGCAAGGCACATAGTTGGCTGGGATGAACCCCACAATTTTACCTAACCATGTGCCAACTTTGTACATCTATAATTTTTTTTTAAAAAAAGGATCTAAAAACAACCCAAACCAAGAACAAAATAAAGGTTGATAAAAAAAGGACTCAATGTACCTAAAATCTATTAATGAGATTTTATAATATCCCCACCATAAATGCCTTATTCCCCTAGAAAATCCTATCAAGAAGACTCCATGTCAAATAGATGGGTCCAATTCTAACTCATCAACTCCTCACGCTCCCATATCTCATGTGAATCATAGCTATATTGCTGAATCTCTTGAACCGGACATATAAAATTACCATAGAGAACGTTCATATCATAATGAAAAATCTAAACCAATTTATAAATCAAGGATAAATCAGGTTCAACATCAAGTTCCTCCCAACTCAAGACATGAGATGAGAAATATAGATAATTTCTGAGTTATGACACATGAAACACTTTATGAATCAATGTCAAATGATTTGGAAAATAAAAATGCTAATCCAAATTACTCATATACTCAACAAACTCAAACATACCCATGCATATAAATGCTATAATTCCCTATTTCCCAAGATACAGGTGACCTAACTGTGTTAAAAATATCAAAAAAACCGAGCCCCAACTAAAAACTCCAAAGGGAATCAACAACAATTAGTATAATATTTATATTGGATTTGAACAATCAACATTCTATGAAGAATCAACATTTTATTTTCATTATCTCTTCGACCAAACTAGGCCCAACCAAGAATGATTCACCAAAATCCAACCAACAATGTAGTGATTTACATGGTCAATCATACAAGGCCTCAAAGAGTGAGATACAAATGGATGTTTGGTAATTATTTTTATAGGAAAACACAACCAGTACCAAGTTGCAATCCCAAGATATACCAAAGTTTATAAAACATGCGTGAAGTGTGTATAAAAGTATATGTATAACCCATTCTATCTAGACATCCATCTATGGAAGATATTCCATGATCAAACTAACTTAAGATGTCATTTAAACCTATAGGCCTTTACAAAAATTATAAGTGATCCAAGGATCTATATTAGAAAATATAACATATGGAAATCCATGAAACATGACAATATGTCATACATATGGGCTTCCCAAGTCCTCAACGATGGTTATATAAAAAAATCTAATGAAGTGAGTGCATTTGGTTAGTTGATTGATCACTACCCATTTCACATTCTTCCCTCAATGGGTATGCGACATTCCAACCAAAAATTCCTTCAAAATATTTTCCCACTTCCATGTCTGTATTGGAAGTGGATGAAAAAACTCAAGGGTTTCTAGTGCTAATCCTTAACATACTGATAAGTATAACAATGAGAAAAAAAATAAATGATATCTTATCTTATACATGAAAACCAAAATCATCACCATATGTCATATAATATCTTTATGGTTCTAGGGTACACCATCCATTGTGAACTATGAAAACCCCCAACCTAGATTTTCCAATAGTTAAAGGTACAACATACCATTTTTGGAAACTAAGGATTCACTCTGAAGACAACAACCACTCCCTAATGGTCTCCCCGCCATAAATAGAGTCTCTAATTCCATATAATTCATCATCAACATACTTGTTATTGAAGAATAGTATAGTTGATATGGGATTATAGATAGATGATAGTAAGAAAAATATTAATCTCATCTTCTTGAACTCCCAAATGTATGCTTGCAACGAGAGCCATAAAATTTATCTATTCTAATAATTATTTCATGTCCTAGGCTTGAATTTTTCTACTCAATGCATCATAAATGATATTACATTTTATAGGGGTATAGGTAATGTAAAAATCAAAATATATCATGTACTCCTCCCATCACCTCTACCAAATATTAAAATATGTTTGTGACTATATATAATATAGGATTTTGTGTTTGGAATAAATAGTAAACCTTTCTATGAAAAGGTAAGTTCATCAACTCTATAGAGCATGTATCATAGATAAAAATTAAATTTCATGAGTAGGATAGTTACTCTCATGTGTCTTAAGCTATCAGTAACTATAATCCACCACATGGTCACTTTTCACGAGAACATAGCATAAACTTGAACCGAATGCATCATAAAATACCACATAGCCCAAACATGCTTCTAAAAGAATAAAAAATATTACAAAAGTTAGATGGTGCATCAAATATTAAAAGAAATTAGTATATTTTAAATACCATTTGAACTTTACTCTCTTATGGGTGAGATTGGTCATTGGAGAATCCAAATTTGAGAAATATTCTAAGAACCAATGGTAAAACTTCACTAGGAACAAGTAGTTATAAATCTTGAAAGATTTTGTAAGTTTTCTCCATGTCACAAAAGCCTTTATCCTTTTATATTAAAATGAAATACCATGTTATGATACCACATATCTGAAGAATTTTACATCCTAAATCTAGAAATTATATTTCTAAATCTCATTATAAATCCAGTGATATCTTAAAATTTCCAAAACTACTGCCAGATAATGAATATGGTCTTCCTGAATTTTATATTAAATGAAGATTTCATCCAAAAACACCAATATGAATGAATTGAGACAATCATGTTAAATCCTATTCATCAGCACCATAAAAACAACAGGAGCATTGTTTAGTCCAAAAGGAATAAAAGGTACTTATAATAGTCATACCTAATTTTAAAGGAAGTCTTAGAAATATCAGACTCTTTGATTTTAATATAAAGATAACCAGATCAAAGATAAATATTTAAGAACTATTTATACCCTTTAAAATGATTAAAAACCCATCAATACATGGAAACAAATACTTTTTAATTACCATAACTCGATTGTGTATTTGGTAATCAATGAAAAGACTAAGTGTTCCATTATCTTTCTTTGTGAAAATCATAGGTACCACCTAAGGTGATTCACTTGGGTGAATAAATATATTATAAAACATATTATCCAAATGATTCTTTTACTCCCTCAGTTTAGTTAGCTATATACAGTAAGAGGGGATAGAGATAGGCTGAGTACCTAGTACAAATTCAATATAGAACTGTAACTTCATCACTAGTGGGGAGTTAGTAAATTTTGATGGGAACACACCGAGAAACTCAATGACTATTGGAGGATAATACATACTCAAAAATTATTACTCTATATAAAATGGAAACAAATATATCTCCTTAATCTACTATAGATGGGTAAGTCCTACTCAACATGAAATCTAGTCCCATTCTCCCTAGAAAACATGGTACACCTCATCATGGGTACTAAAGGAAACCCTGTGGTATTTATATAAAATTAACTAATCCATCTTGATAATTAGGTATAAGGGTTTAATGTTTAGAACCATAAAATCCCAAGTGATTTTGGTCTCTAACAAAGAGAAGGCACAAGAAGGGAATCGAAGACCCTTCTCTCTGTTCATTTTGAGGAGTGTAGAAATACCCATCACATATGACATAATATATGTATGAGGGTTCAGTGAATTTACAACATGATTAAATACAAATGAATAAGATGTATTGGTATTAAATAAATTAGACAATAAATATGAAGTTATAAGGATGGAAGATCTCATTGTTGTTTAACCTAGATTAGTCTTTTCTGGAGACTCTTCTACTATGTAAAGAAGATTTATTATGGACTCCTATATATATAACCCCTTAGTAGTTGAGAAATATTACTACAATTAATTACCTTTAGGTGATGATGATCCCATTCCGTGTAGTGGGATAGAAAATACATGATATAATTTCTACAGGGGGCCAAAGTGACCATACAAACCATAGAACTTTGGAACCTTAGTACAAAATTACTTTAAAATACGAAACATTCCACATTGGAATCAAATCAATGGGCCTCTTGTAGACATTATAGAAGTTCTGGAGGATTCTTTATATAGTGATTCTCCATTATATTCTTCATTCTTCCTTTATCCTCTTAAGGAACCAATAGAGATTCCATTGGGAGTATGAGGGACTCCCATCAACCCTGAATTACAATCTAGGTAAAACTTGTCCATAAAATATCTATCCAACATGTCCTCAAAATAAGTGAGCTTCAATATAAAGACATGGTATTGAATATCAAGTCAAATATCTATCTTAAATCTTCGAGCCTTTATCTTGTTATTCATCACCACCTCTAGATAAAAATAAAAAAGTTCCTCAAAGAGGGTTTCATACCAATTTATGGTACTATCAACTTGTTGGTGGCTGAGAAACTCTATATAATTTTCCAATACTATTTAATCTAGATATATTTTCTCCATGAAAATAGCTCTAAAGTATTTAAACTCCAAGCATTTATGTTTCTTCATTTTAACCATTGAATCCCATCGCCTCCTGCTAGGACCTTCAATCTTGAAGGTAACACATTTAATCTTTATCGAATCTAGAATTTTGAAAAACTCAAAGAAATAAATATTTTTTAAACAATCCTATACCTCTTAAGAATCACTTTATCCTTTTAAAGTTGGTGATTTATGCAAAATAAACTATTGAGTATGATCTCTAGCTTTATCCCTTCAAGGTTCTAACATAGGATCCTGAATGTGAATGAGTATGTCTACCTATACAAGATCTTAGATAGTATGCCCCACTTTCTCAATAATATTATAATCAATTAGAGTGTTTTGTTTCCATGGTTTATTTACATATCCTTCCCAAGGTATATTAAAATGTCTTTTTGGGGAATGGAACTATAAAACATCAATACAAAATATAAAAAAATTAGCAAGGATACTCATATAATAAACATAATCAATAGATACAAGAATATAAAGTCCCTTAGATAGAATTCAACTTTCTGGGATTTGAAAATACTCATATCATGTTTGGAGAAAATACTAGAATATGATAAATTTATTTCCTTAAATAAACTTATCCAAAACTCCTACAGTTACTTAAGGCTCGCTATGATGAGAGCTAGTTGGGAACTCACTCATAAACCACCCCTTATGACCCAATAATCTTACCTCCTATCTACTAGTACATCCTATATTATATACTGACATCAAGGAAAGATACCCAACCTTATACCTTTGATATTATTTTTTCATTAAATAACTTTAATACCATAATACATCGATACCTAATACAGTACTGACATGACCCAAAGGGCATTCATGATCCCCAAAAGCTGGAGACTAGTGGTTGAGAATCAATCAAAGTTAGAGAAAAACATTTCTCCCCAAAAAGTCAATATATAAGACTGTAAGATAAATAAATAAATAATAATTATGCTAAATGATCCACAAAGAGAAAAGAGTACCATAAGTAGATGAATAAAGATCCTAAATTAATACATCGTCCAAAATATGACACATTATCCATAAAGATATAATCCCACAATCTACATATAACAAGTGGACCATATCTCCACCGGTCACCGCTTTCACCCAAGGTCTCACTAATCAAGCACACCTAACATCCCCCAAGTGGCGCTTTCCATATTTTTGGACATTTTATAAGATAATATATAAATTCTTGTTGGCAAGGGTAGGGTGTGAGAAAAAAATACTAGTAGGATTCCACCAAATGTTCCTTATATAATTCTATACAAAATAAACCACATATTATTTAATTTTGATAAAACATACATGGAAAATAATTTATACATTTTCAATTAAAATGTGATCTGAAATAATGAATATGGAAATTATATTAAAAATAGGCTTCAATGAAAATTTTCAATAAATAAAATGGATTGAATAAAATAGTTCTGAAATAATTTTCATGTAACAATCATATCCAACAAAGCACCGTGGTCATATTTCTTGAGGTATGTTAGTTCCTATTCATAAGAACCTTAAATTATTGAGTTAATTAATAATGGATAAATTTGTGAACACATCTATATGGATTATGAAATCAAGATATAATTAGTCAACACCCATTATGGGAAAATCATTTCAGACATGATTTAGTTAGATTTATCATCAACAATCCATTTATTTTTAGTCATAGTACTTTAGTTTTTGTCTTAATTACCCACTAACTAATTAGGATCATGTTTTCTTTCAATAAATCAATCAATCATGGGAAATTTTAATTCAATTCATCATTCATAGTTAAAATTCCCAATCTCGAGTTTCAATATGATATTTCAATTTCAAAACCAAATCATATGTTTTCTACAAGTTTATGCCTATTAAAATAATCTTTTATTTAAATATATATTCTCAAGAATCATCATCAAGTAAATTAATCAATAAAATTTTTACTTAAAATCCATCTTTCCTTAAACCCACCCAATATTTTCAATGCCTTTAAATAAGGATTTTATTTCAAAAATAAAAATATTTTTAAATCAAGTGTAAAATCTTCTCAAATAAAATAAAAAATTGAATTACATTTCAAATAAACTAAGAAATATTTTTTTTCAAATATAAGAAAATAATTATATAACTACAATTCTTTAATCAAATTATTAATCAATCACCTAAAATAGGAACTTCCAATTAAGATTTGAGGGTTAGAAGGATTAAAGAGAAATCTATAGAATTACGGTCCATAAAATCAAGGTTTACATCCAACAACAACATAAGGATCCATTAATCCAAAAAAAATGAGGTAAGAAAGGAAAGGGGGATTCAAAATCTTGGGGAAAGCACTTATTTTTGATAGATAAATCAGATACACTGTAAATTCTTTCCAACAGGAAAGGGGTTTTAATAGCTCAAATCCTCTCTTGAGTGCCTCCAAAAGAAAAAGGGTTGGATTAGGTTCTATGATATGGTTTTTAGGAATTATAACGGGGGGGGGGGGGGAATTTAATTACAAATTTTAGGTATTAAAAACCCATTTGAACAATTTCTTAGGTCAGAATACATGGATAATAATAACTGTGTACCTAATCATACAACTTTTCTGGTCCTTTAAAAGAGCACCACTGGTTTTCTCCATGGTTAGAAAAACTATGCACCAACTATGTACTCCCTTATGGGCCACATGAGTAGGGTTAAATGATTAGCCACATATTTTGAAAAATATTACACAACCATGCATCCCCATATGATCACAATCCATATGGTTTAGTTGGGATGATGTACGATTTGATCTAACTATGCACCACCCTCCAGCGACTCAAGACAAGGCCCAAAGTATGATGGGATGAACCAAAAACTTTTCCTTAACCATGTGACAACAGTACATATCCCTAAAAACTTCAAAATAAATTCAATAATGCTCCAAAAAAACCCAAACTAATACCCAAACAAAGGATAATAAAACAAATTCTCTAGAAGTACCAAGAAGCTAGTAACAAGATATTATACTTCTTTTTTTAAAGTGAATAACCATAGTGGAATGATTGACCTTGATACATTTCCTACTCATCCTTAGACCCTATTAAAAACATTTTAAAACATAGAATGATCAAAATAATTATTGAAAAGGTATATAAAAATTATTAAATCTTTTTAGTCCAGTGAAAAAAATGATCACCCATTAAAATGTTTACCATTTTACAATAAAACTTTGATCAAATATGTAAAAAATTTCCACATGATAAAATAAACATTTTCTTCAATAAAACCATTGAAACCCATTACTAACATATAGAATGATGATGTAAACATGAGATATATGATAAATCATGAAAAAAATTCTTTATAAACAAACCATTCACCTTTAAAAGTTTATAAAATATTCTTTAATCAGGAAATAAAAATATTTCTGTAAATACCCTTAGAAAACATGAAAAAATTTTCTGTGACATGATATTCCTAACCTATGTTTACTCTTGTTTAACTAGTGTTGGAGATAAATAAGGAATATTAATTTCTATAGGAATAACCTACAAGTTTATCTCCCATATTTTTTTACCATTGGAGACTAATCATTAACCAATTAATTAGAGAGAGATATCGGGATTACCTATTACCAAGAACTATATTTGGATCACCCATAATCATAAATAAATACCAAGTACTATATCAGGGAAAAAATATTTTTATGATTGAAATATTTCATTATAAAACCCTTGAATAACTCATTTGAACCAATAAGTAAAACAACATTCCATTTTTTTACATAAATGCAGAGAAAAATTGATTTCTTTTGATAAAGAATCAAGAAAAATATTCTTTGAAGAATGGGAATTTGATATGATTTTAAGAAACATGAAAACTTAAGGAGTAATATTTATAATGGATATAATGGTGGGAAAGGGTAAGCTGTATATGTTAAAAAATATTTCTTTCACTTTGGCAAAAAAATTCAAAATGACTTTTATAGTTAATATTAAAATGATTCCCTTTTAAACCATTTAAAAGAAATTTAAAAGTATTTAAAAATGATCATTGAAAATATTTGAGGTATGTATAATAAAACTCATGAAGAATTTTTAAGAAAATAGATATGGAGGATAATGTTTTGAAAGGAATTATTTTAAATAAATGTTTAAAGAAAAATACTTTACTTTATGTCCTGTCTAGCTTCATACATTCTCTAACTCATCTAATTGGAGAAAACTCTAATTTATTAATAATTAAGTCTTATAGTTTTTTTATTTGGGTGAGACTGGGACCTCTAGGATGTGTAGATGGATGTTGGAAACATA
The DNA here is from genome assembly GCA_963277665.1 of Viscum album. Classification (NCBI taxonomy): domain Eukaryota; kingdom Viridiplantae; phylum Streptophyta; class Magnoliopsida; order Santalales; family Viscaceae; genus Viscum; species Viscum album. The sequence goes on from OY728129.1 coordinate 795,461,307, forward strand.
TTTAGTCAGGGATTGGTCATGCTAAATAGCATAAGGTATATGAATAAGTGAGGAGAGAAGGTTCCCTTTTATTAGTGAAGGGAGTGATACTATTGTAATAATTCAATGTTTTAATATAATATAAAGTCTAATTCTTGGTATAGTTTCACTAAATACATATAATTTTAAATAGAAGGTGATACAGGTTAAAATCCTCTCATCCAATAATATTTAAGATGAGATTTTACGACTTTATAATAATGTTTTAACCATAACAAACTCTTCTTTCCCTTTAGCATGGAGATAAAAATTTACCATTATTACTATTCATTATGAACCAAAATGAAATTGAAATCACTACTAAATTTTAACCCCATGATTCGAAATATGAAATATATTTTTCAATATTCAATACGTGGAAGTATTAGAAATTAATTTTAATATAAGAACACAACACACGCAATTTGTTTTTAAAGAATGAATTTTAAGCCTAAAAATTAATTTATTCCAAAATTGTAACACCCCAACCCTAGTATCCCATAGTAAGTGTTTAATTTATTACATTGAAACTAAATTAAATTGATCTCGTATTAATGAATATAATAGTTTATTATCCTAATAAAACTAGAAACATACTTGAATATCACATTATAATTGAAAACATAAAATACAACATAGTATTTTATTTGAGAATATTATTATTTCCTCTATTATTTACTTTTATATAAATCATAGAAAACTTTTCAGTATCTTGGGGAAATGAATGAAATAAAATGGAGATATCATATTCTTATAAAGGGAATGTGTATAATTTAATCTATCATATAATAAGTCATGAATAATAAGACAATAATAAATAATGATCAAATATTGAAATTTAAATAATCAAATGAACTAAAAAATTATCTAGTGATATTATAACTATTTCAATAATCATATGAACATTTATAAAATATTTAATAATGATTAAATGCATAATGTTGGACATTTTAATCATACCATCAAGGCCTTATGAAAAGACATCATACATAAATGGGTAAGTAATTTTCCAAATAAGCAACCTATTTTTTTGCATGAGTCATACCAATGCATCATGGTAAAATGTAATTCCAGTCCCAATCCATTAATTAATAGGTCAAATTAACTTATTTTCTGAATAAACAATAGAACTTAATCAATGTACCTTAATAATCAATAAGTATTAGTATCAGAAGAACTATAATAGAGAATTTCAATACTGTACTCAATAAAAATGATCATAAGACATCCGTAGAAATATGACGGATTGAATCATTATATTATTTCCTCATTAAATTATAATATTCCTTAAAAATATGTTTGAATAAACAAAAATAATTTTAAAATATCACTCAAATGTTTCTTGAGGAAAATCATATTTTCATTTTGAAATCACTATTTTAAAATCTAAAAATTTATGAAATAATAGGGAAAAAATTATTTGGAAATAACCAAGAAAAATATTTATTGATTATTTTAAGTAAAGAGAAGTCATAATTATGAGTAAACTTTTTCATGTAATTTAATTTAAAATAAATATCTTGTTCACACCTTCACTAAAAAGTTTTTTGTTCAGAAAACAAAAAGAAGATTCCTTTAAAACATTATTATAGAAATTAAAACATGGATAAAAATGAATTTAATAAATCATTTTAGAGTAGTAAAAAAATTATTGAGAATATTTTAAAGAAAATATGGACATTTATGAAATATACTCATGATTGAATTAGAAAACAAATTTAGTTTTCCTTAAAATCATACATTCAGAATTTTGATTACTTGGGGAGAGGAAAATGAAAGGAAAAATTTTAATTTCTAAAAATAACCACATGAGAAGAAAATAAATTAGATAAAATATCATGATATCCTATAATTACCCCAATGTAAAAATAAATGTAAACAATTCTTAATAAGGATGATATTGTGAAATAAACCTTTACCTCAGGTCTAATTTGTTTTGTAAGTGATTTTATAGCCATATATAATAAATTTAAATTAATTATATTTATATAATATAACCATATAAATTCTTATAATATCATATATGATTGACTTATAATATTTCTACAATAGTTTAATAATAATAATTTATTAAAATTATTATTTTTGAGTGTTAACTGTTTCATTTTTCATCTAAGTTTTGGTTCAATAGTTCCAGTCCTGCATATTTTTAATATTTCCATCAGCGAAAAATTTCTAGTAATTGTATAAATATAATATATATTAATTATATACATATTTATAATCATTCCTGAAATATAAACATGAAAAATTAATCACATCAATTTATGGAGGTGTAGTCCACACGTACGCATGACTCACACTATCATTTTTTAACGGGTGGAGGGGTAAGAAGGAAAATGATATAATATATTTATATAATCATAATTATTTCATAAATATAATATATAATCATTATATATATAATAATAATCACTCATTAATGATTTTTATGAAAACTAAAATACATCACTTCGCGATACAATGGTTTGCAAGTACGCAAGAGCAATGATTTCATTTCCCATTTGATGGAGAAAGAGATGAATAAAGGTTGAAAAATTGACATGAAAAAATATTTTTACATGGTATTTAATTATATTATTATATCAATATGTTTACAGAAAAATTAAATTAGGTATAAGAAAAATAAAATGAAAACACGCTATAAAGAGTTATACCTTTTCTTTGAACAACCTCCTTAGGTTTAAACCTAAATCCTTATTTAGATGATTTTATAATAATAGAAGTTAATACAGGGCATGGAGAGGGATTTTAGTAAAGTTATTCTATAGTTATTTTTTGAGATAATTGGCTCTTTAATTTATGTGGATATAGGAGAGGTATTTTCATTTTATAAGTGATGGAGAGGACACACTTGGAATTTTCCAAAATATTAAATTATATTAATGTATTAATCTAAAAAAATAGATAAAAAAAGAATTATATTTGAATATTTTAATGGTATTATTGAAATAAAATCAACAAAAGGTGTTTTAGTAACTATTTTTTGTTATATGGATGCTTTATCCCTTTATTTGTTTACCCATTTTACCAATTTTACCCTTAACTAAGGTGATAAATATTTACTATAGTTACTATTAATTATTAAAAAATATTAAGTTGAACTTTTTAAATAATATTAATTATTATTATTCCAAATATTTAATCCATTTTATCAAATTCAATTTATATAAGTGTTAAAAATTAATTTAAAACAATCCATTAATACGTGATAAAAAACAATTATTCTGAAAAATGTATTTTTAAGTATAAAAATATTTTTATACCAAATTCATGTATAATATTGATCCTAATGAAAATAATTGAATTATTTATAATTAAAATTTAATAATATAATTTTAAAACAAATCCAAAAAAATGATACTTTTTAAAAACTTGAAAATAAAAGACAACTTTATTTAAAATTGGTATTTTTCACTATTTAGTTAAAAATATTCTTTTCCTAGAAAAATTTCAAAAATTAGACCTAAAAAAATATTGAGATGTTAAATTTAAAAAATGATATTATATTTCTAAAATAAAATTTCTAAAAATTATTATTTAGGTTTTTATCATATTATTGAAGAAATCTATGTGCATTGTGCTACTGTTTCTCTGAAAATAAAAACTTACTATAATTAAAGATTGAGTGTTATAATATAGTATAATGGTGATTAATATGAATTTAATTAGTTTATTCTCAGTAAAATTTTACTATCATTACATTAAAACAAATCCAAAATAGAATTCAGCTTTTTAAATACTTGAAAAGAGTTTCCATTATTTTAAAAAATGGTTTTTTACTATTCACTAAAAAATAATTCTTTTCAGAAAAATACCAAATATTATGTGAAACATAAATTTGATATGTTGATATCTAAAATGAATTATATTTTATAAAATTAAATTCCTAAAATTTAGAAATTTAATATTTAAATAAAACCATATAATTCATGAAAAACAACTTGGTTAGAAAAAGTTATTTATTTCTTGATTGAAAAATTCTTTAAATTAGTATGGTGAATATTAATTTATAAAATATAATAATGAATGTTAGATATTAAATTTATTCATTATTAACATTACCTAAGCTATCACATTATCCTCCTTTAAGAAATTTCATAATCTGAATTTTATTCATTAATTAAATAGGTGAGGGTATTTTTCTTTCATACGGTTTTCTAACTACCATGTTTCTCCACAAATCATATGGGTTTTATAAAAACTTTAACTATATGAGTCGCTTTATTCTATAAAACCTCCTCTTTGTGATCTAGAATAGGAACTAGATTTTTTTTATAATAAAAATTCTCTTCTAACTAAATTACTTCAGGGCTCAAGACATGAGATTAATTAGGTTCATATTTAATTTAAAAAAAACTTGAAACACATCATGCAACTCAGATAAAATCAGAGTTAATATCACTTGTTATAAAAGGATCCCATTATTTATATAATTTTATATGTAATAATATACCTGGGAATTAATTTTACATTCCTTTAAAAAGGAATAACATTTTTCCAAGGGGATAATTTTAAAAAAATACAATCTCCTACTTAAAATATAAGATCATTAGTTTTGTTATATTTATAATGTCTCTTCCTACTCTGAGATTCACTCATATATTGATGAATCATATTTAATTTCTCAACCATAACTTCTACAAATTTCGGTTCCAACAACTTTCTTTCACCAACATCATCCCAAAATGATGGTGTTGAACACTACTTTCCCTATAATGCCTCAAAACTTTCCATCTATATATTTTAATTAAAACTATTATTGTAATAAAATTATAACAATGAAGGATGATGATCAAAACTTCCCTGATAATATAATGAGAAATCAAGAAGCATATCTTCCAACATCTGAACTATTTGTTCTGATTGTCCATCAGATTGAGTTTGAGAATTTATATTGAAATTTAATTTAGTACCCAATGAATTATTATTCAATTTATAAAAATTGGATTTAAATTTGGAATCACAATGGGATGTAATAGAGCGAGAGACTCCATGTAATCTGAGTATTTATTTATAAAAAAATATTGAGATTTAATCCATAGACACAGTATCTCCCATAGGGGAAGAAAATGAACCAATTTATTCAAAAGATCAATTGTAATACAAATTAAATTATTACCTATATATTTACATAGTAATCACACCAAAAAAATATGGATATACTCTCCCATTTCTATCTAGGCACTGGAAAAGGTTAAATAATCCCCGTCTATAGATATCCTTGAGCTTTAAAACATTCAAAAGTTAAACATTTCATGGTAAAATCAAAAATATCTTTTTTAATTCAACCACACCAATGGTACTCCTGATGGTCCCTTTACATTTTTATGCTTTGAGGTTTAATAGAAAATAGAGAGCTATGGGATTCACTTAACAATTCCTTCTTCAAATGGTAATCACTTTGCACACAAAACCTATTTCTAATTCCAATAACATTATCATTGTCGATGTTATATTCAACTAACTTACCCTTATTGGCCAATTCTACAATTTATTGCAAATCACAGTCTTTCTTTTTGGGAATTCTTAATTCTATTTGGAAAATATGATTGTATAGACACCTAAACTAAAATATAGGGAGTTCCTAAATGAATAAAATTTATCCAAAATTTATTAAATAATTAACTAAATAATTATGTTACAAAAGTATCATGGTTAATTATAAATTAACTTTTAAAATCAAGGAATCATATACTTTGTTTTATTTTCCTAGAAAATAGTGAATCATTCATTCATAATCTTTTATTAGTTCCAACCATATTCTCTTCCTCAATTTCAAATTTTTTTCGAGTGAATATATAATGTAAACTTTTATGGACATTATATATTTTTATTGAACTATCCAAGGTTTACCTAATCTGTCACACGAGTCGGCACACCACAAGGCCCGAAGCACGTTATTAATCTTTGTGAGATGATGACAAGTACTATGTCATAAAAAAAATATTTGAGGAAAATTTTATCCCTTAGTAATACCATCTTGAACCACCCCTTAATTGGATGCCCACACCACCAAATAATTAAGATCAATAGATATAACAGAAAATAGAGTAAACAAAATAATGAATAACATTAGATATCATAAATACCATAACATCGCCATGTATAACATGTCATATAAAAGATCTATACATGATATCCATAGTCAAAATCTTAAAACTATAGAACTTGGATCAAAAACTAAATAATAAATACATATAATCCCTCTTAAAAATGAAAAATAGATAGTCACAAGGTATATATCATGAGGTCACATATCTTCCAACTAAAACAACATAAGATGATGGAAATGAAGTATAACAACCATAATTCATGGTGACCTTACATTCACCTATTTCCTATAAAATAAATTATTCCCACACCAAAATACATAAGACGGTTGTGAGGCACAAATACTAGTAGAATACCATAATGAACCCATATAAATCTTTTAAACATGAAAAATATTAAATCCAATTTGACAATAATTTTCAAAACCTAGTTCAATTTTAAATCAAGTTGACTTTAACATATTTTCCATTTTTAAATCAATTTGTTTTTTCTAAAAGGAATCCATGTATCAAAACATGAGTAATCAAAGATCTAATAACGGGATAAATCCACACCACATAATAATGATTCACATAACCATGCAAAGAATAAAGAAAGTTATAAGTATAATAACTGTCATATAACAAAATAAATGGAAATGGGAATTAAAAATATATCTCAATAACACAAGGAAGAAAAATAATTCATAAATAATATGAATCCCAATCAGTCATAAGTAATGTGAAATATAGGTTCAAACCTTAAAGGAATGGGGTGAATTAATCTAAAATAATGTTTTGATATCTGGAAAAGAAATTATATCAAGATGGAATCTCACTATATCTTCCTTGGTCCAACACTTGCAAGATATCGCTCAGTCCCTTGGTCAACAAGTTGGAATCTAACTCAGTCATCCTCCCAAAGGCTCACTCGGTCCCTTGTAAAAATTCTATAAGATCACTCGGTCTTCCTAACAAAGTCACAATCATATCCTTTCACAACATTTTATAATATCACACACCCAAGGTTCCCTATGTGCTACTTGATGGTAAACATATCAACATCAATAAGTTCAAATCATAAAATCCATTTCAAATGCCAATTTAACAATCCAACAAGAAAATTTCAAGACAAGCATCAATACCAAGAAAAATATCTTTCAAATCCACATAAAAAATAAATTGAAATCATAAACCTCATTGATAATTTTAAATAAAAACATGGAGTGCGTTAATCCAAATACCTTTGAAAACCTACTTTTAAACATCAAATTGAAAACCCAAACCATGAATCACATAAACCATGGAATAAAAATGAATCAAAAATCAGTTTGATTTTGTTTTGAAAAATGAAAACCAATGGTGATAAGGAATCAAAGGTTAACTATGAAAAATACCCTTAAATAGAGACACAAAACGAAAGCCCAACCAAATCTAATTTCCTTTAAAAATAGCCACTATAATCAGGAGAAAGAAGTACTCACACTCCTAAACCACAAATAAAAAACTAAAACCCCAATTAACAACCCTATATTTTTCTATGAGGCTTGGTAGGGCTTATAAATTCCATCAATATGGAATAAAAATAGAGTTTTGGGGGAGTGTATAAAGAAATCATAAATAAAATGGGCTTGCCTCCAGCCTAACCACCAAGGAATCAGGTGGATACCACAAAACAAGGAGTAAGATCTAAATACAATGAGAGAGGGATGTAAAATATGGGTATGAGAAATGAGGGTGATACACTTAAAATCTTATAAGTGGAAAATTATAAAAACCTAATTTTTAATGATCTAGATAGACCACATGGTTAAGAAAACCATATCCTAATCGTGCGACAAATAATGCCTCATAAAAACCAAAGTTATATGGTTTATTGAGATCCTTTCAAGGTTAGATAAACTATGATCAAATCATATAAAGGGGCATTATACCCAAAAATTCACCCATGCACAATTAGCCGCATGATTATATAAATATTATTACAATAGTGCACAAGGTTTTTTCCCCAAAAATAATATTTTTGAACCTGAAACCTATGAACTAAAAGAATTAATAAAAAGTAAAATAAATAATCAATTATGATATATGAGTGACCCAACCATTGTTACAATCCTCCTCACTATGCCACTTTCTGTCCCTTGAAATATCTTAGGCATCCTCTAATGAAAACAGGTGAGGATACTTCTACCTAACCAAGTATTCACACTCTCATGTCTCATAGATATTTCCACCACACTTAAAAATAATATAGACCAATGGGATAAATTTAAAATATAACACCTTGTTCTAATAATCTAAGATATGAATAGTATTCTCCACAATGCTGACATCAGGCTCCTTCTCCATATCTTCCCACTCTACCACCTGATATGGGTCTAGATAATATCTCTTCAATTGGGATACATGAAAGAAATAATGAATCAAGGTAAATTATGGAGGAAAATCAAACATATAGGATAAATTTTTCATGTTGTTTGACAACTCTAAATAATCTGACATAATGCAGTGAAAACTTCCTCTTCTTTCCAAAATGATAGTGTCCCAGCATAACATACACCTAGAGAAAAACGTAATCACCAACCTCAAACTCAATTTTTTGGAGAATTTAATTGGAAAATGATTGTTGGTGACTCTATTATATCAATGTCCTTTTTTTGAATCATATATACTTTATATATCATCTCTTATTTGAGTCTAAGTCCTAAAAAAGAATACTCAACCACCTCAGGCCAACAAAAAGGGGTATGGCATGACTACCCATAAAAAAACTCAAACATGACCATCCTAATCAATTCATTGTAACTATTATCACATGTAAACTTAGTCAATGATAAGTTTATTTACCAAAAACCTTGATGTTAAGAATATATAATAGAAGAATATTATAGAGAGTTTTGATGGAAATCTTAGACTGGTCATCATTCTATGGGCGGTAGGAGATACTCAACATCAAATTGGTTCTAAAATATTCCTGGATTACCATACCAAAATTTATTACTAAAATAATAATCCTAGTCATAAAATATCACTATAAGAACCCCATAAGTCTAAAAACCTTTTATAAATGTAAATGCCTAGGATCCTTTACCTTCCTTGACTCAATGATGGGAATAAAATGGAATGAGTTCATTAAACGATTTACAATCACCCATATGAATTATTTAACACTCATAATATGAGGTTGGATGATCATAAAATCTATAAATATTTCATCCCACTTCAACACTAGAATGGGAAGAGGTTTTAAAAACCTAATTAGTCTCTGATGCTCAGATTTGATCCTCTAGTTGATGACACAAAGAGAAACAAAATCAAAAACTAATCAACTTATACCGGGGAACCAATACCAACTCCTCAAGGTATAAAACGTCTTTTTAGCATTAGGGTACATGACCTAACTAGAATGATGGAATTAATTTATCATCTCATACCTCAACTTCAAATGAACTATGATTCACTTGCTAATATGGATAGAATGATTGAGATACTGAGACCTCTCACTCGAGGTCTCCCCACCATTTAGAGCCCTACCAAACTATTGGATGCTAGGGTAAGATTCCTACTCACCCCAAACATAATCAATAAGATAGGGTGTGACTAGAACACTATAAAAAATAAATTCTCTCCAAACCCCCACACTTTTAAACTCATATTAACAAATAATCTCATCAATATCCACTCATCCACTACTTCTCGGATAACCTAGAATTGAAACTTTATACTCAAAGCATCAGTAGAAACATTACACTTATTAGAGGTATATGATATTTCAAAACTGAAAGTTTAAAGTCATTATACCCAAAATCTACCTGAGGTTCATGTCCCTCTGAGCGAAGACATTATTCAGGATATTATGATCTGAATATACTGTAAAATACTCCCTGGATAGGTAATGAAGCCCAAAATTCAGTTAAAGCATCACAAATGATAACTCTAGGTCATGGGTGGGGGGTAATTCCACTCATTTGGGAATGACATCTATTTCCAATTCTTTCACCAAGGACCACCTATATTACAACATATATTATGTGTGTTTTGGATTCTCTATTTTCCTAAATTCCCATTTTCCAAAGGTAGGATACTTTCATCACTTTCAATGATGATGTTTTCTCTTTGATCAAAACAAGATAATGGGATGTTGACTCCTCCTTCCATGGATTCCTCTATGGAGTGTTTTTCCTAGTTTGGGTCTCCTCCATAGATTTAATTCACATTCCTTGAAATCATTCCCGCTTCCATATATTTATGTGCAATAGTTAATTATTCTACTTCTATCTTTGAGGGAAACAACCTTCAGTTAGGATAGTGGTCACATTTGGCATTGTAGATAATGTCTAGATGTTGGGTGCATTGGTTATTTGTGAATATTCCTAATGGGAGGGAATCTCATGTGAGGATTCTTATGTATAGAACCCATGGAATCCCATGTTGATCATGAAGTAAATAATTCCATGAGAGTATATATTTCAAGGATATTTACCTCAGGATTCCCATTCATTACATGGGGTTGGTGTTTGGGTTAGGTAACAAGTTCTACGTCTTATGAATATAGATCAAAATGTATAGTTGAGTAAGATTTTGGTATTATTTTAACGTCTTGTGGATATGTGTTAAGATTTCTTATAACACCTCATGGAGACCGACATAGAGTTATGGATCAGAACACCCCATGGAGGTAGATCTGGGAGCTGTGTCCCTAGGAGGGAATATGCCACTCCTAGAAGTTTACCAATGGATTAGAATTCCACATGGATTTGGATATGGGATTGATGGATCAAAATTAACCATGGAGGTGGATCAGTGAGGTGTGTCCCTAGAAGGGAATGTGTCACACCTAGATGTTTATTGATGGATCAAAACACCCTATGGAGAAGGATTTGGGATTGATGGATCAGAACGCCCATGGAGGCAGATTTGGGAGGTGTTTCTCTAGGATAGAATATTTCACACCTTAATTATTACTAACATTAGTATTGAACATTATGGAGGTGTCCTATGTACCTAAGTTTAGAAGATAGGGATCAAAACCAACATAGTTCAATGCCACAATTTAAGGACATGTGACAGGACTGATCCACACAGTTTAACGTCATGCAGTAAGTATGATTATGTCATGAAAGGAGAATCAAAGAGGGATGGTGTGGGTATTACACATTGATCTTACCTTTAAAAGAGTATTTATCATGGTTGGAGTGGTGTGGGGTTACACATTGAGATACCCTAGTGATACTAGGATTAGTGATGATGTGGATGGGGCTTACACATCGAAGTTACCTAGAGGATCTCATCCGATGTGAGGGTAGGAAGTGTGGGGGTTATCCCATGCCACTCATACACGGGGCATCTTGTGTTTATCCCACATAGTTTGGAAATGATTTTATGTCATGGGAATAGGTTATTTTCATAAATTTTAATTTCCTATGACTAGGATGTGAAGTTAGGTAGTTTAACATCACACAACATGGACATGGGGGGACTCACTCCTCACCCATTGGGTTTACATGACTACCACTCATGCACCTTTTAGAGGAGCATGGAATTGGTACTGTTGTGGAAGAGTGTTCCATAATGAGTTCCAAGTTAGAGTCCCCATGCTCAGATGTAAAATGGGTTAGAGTACCCATGATTAAAATCAAAAGGCAAATGGGAGGCTTGATCCGCACTTGGAGTGAAGTGAGAGGACATAGGAATGGGTGGCATTGGTCACATGGAGGATCAAGGTGTTGATGAACTGATCTTGAAATGGTGTGGGGGCCATAGGCATTCAAATTTCACAAAGGAGGATCAATAGAAGGTAAGCACTATAGAGAGGCCTAGGAGAGGCTCTTCGTAAAGATTGGAGCTTCACGAAGGAGGGTCATGCAAGGGTTGGGGTCCCCATAAAGTTCAGGGGATTCAAAAAGGAGTAGGCTTTATGAAACGTGGTGAACCTTCCTAAAATGGAATTCATTATTCATATGGGGAGTGATTCATAAATGATGAAGGCTTCAAGAAGCCTCAAGTGACATAATGAGACTTCTTTATTCACAAAGGGAAAAGGAATATGCAAAAGGAATCTCCATATGGGAGAAAGTATCTCAATAAAAAGGGAGGTGGTTTAATGAATCTTGGATACCTTGGGTGATCCATTTTGTTTGGTTTAAGAAGCTTAGCAGCTTCATGAATCGGGAGAGATTTTAGAAGTCCAAAGGTCATGTATCATTTATTTACAATTTTAGAGTGAAGGGGGTATTTATAAGGAATGATTTTTGTGAATATTTTAGGTGTTCACAAAGTGTTAATAGGTTCACTAAGGGACACAACTATGTGAGTCTAAGAGTCATTTTCAGAAAGACACTGTCAACCCTTTTCTGCATTTGCGAAGCACTCTCTGAATTTGATAGTCGTTTCATGGATCTTACCATTATTCCTTCACAACTTAATAGATGAATATTCTAATCTAGTTAGTTTCAGGATCTCCATCCATTCATGAAGTAATTGAGCTTCTCAAAATATACTCTTTTGAGAGAATTTTGGGCCATTTTGGCTCAAATTTTCAATGAATGGGTCGTTCCTTTATTGACTATTCTCATGGAAAATGTATTTTGGCATCAAAAAATTCCCCCCCCCCCAGAATGGGAGTGAATGGAAAAAATGAGGGTTAGATTATGAGGGATAATCACTTAAAATTGGGAATTGACTCCCTTTCATGAATCTTACTCTAGAAGCCCATTCACGATAATCACTTTGAGAACCTCACTTTGCGGGGACCATTGTGCACCCATGGCTGGCCGTATGACTATAAATAGTATAAGGGGTCCCCTCAAAGACACTGGACTTTCATGAGGATAAAATAAAGTTATATATTTTCATGAAGATCAAACCCTTAATGAGGGATTTGTGATATCGATCCCCATCACTCATGAAGCTCACTACCTAGGCAAACATAGATCTGTGAATGATTTGCAGGGAAGAAAACTCAATGAACCTTAGCGTCATGAATGAATATCACGAATGACCTCTACAAATGATATTATCAAACAACCTTCACCAACCAGTCTTGAAAAAAAAACTATGTATAGAATAAAATGGATTCTCAAGGAGTCAATTTTTCCTCTTATTTTAGAGAATAAATGGCTAAAATATACTGATTAGGGAGAGAGTTCGAAGTTCCTCAAACCACATATCACATACCCTACTTTTTATAGAGGCTCAGAGGGAATATCTATTATTAATAAGGCTACCTCTTTATGGATTCAGGCCAAGGGATGATGTTTTTATCCCTATAGTGGGTAGAAACAAACCAACCTATTGGTTTAGAGTAATACATGGGTAGCACTAGTGGTATAATGATTCTGGAGGCCACATCTAGAAGGACTATGTGATAATTAAATAAAATGTTCTTTACATCCATAGAAATAATAATGATAAGGAGAAGCTGGAGGATGAGGCATCCCCATCATAGTATGATATGATCCTCAAGGATGGTTTGGGGAATTCGATCAAAGGGTAGAATGACAACTTAGAATTATGCAAAGGTATAAATTTCACTAATGAGTGGGCATAATCCTACTAGGAATGTAAATTATGAAATGCATTTGAGCTAGAGATGAAGTGAGTGGGGCTCTATAAAGTATCATGGGCCACACAGTTCTATGTCTACCACCTTTAAGAAATTAAGACCAAGTTGGTGAGTAAGTCGTTATGGAGGACCAAAACATCCATCTATTTCATGGGGATGTTGATGTCAGCCTTTGGGAACTTCACCAAATAATTGGGATCTGGATCATAGGGGAAAATAATGATGAGTTCCTCCCCATATAGAACATGTGGGGGACTAAGAGCAACTATCATCTCTAGAGATGGTGATTTAAGATTTAGTGTAGGGAACTAGAAAATAGAAGCTGGGTATGAGGGATATTCCATTCAAAAAATAATTTGGGTATTTAGTAAATTAACTAGTGGAAGGTCCAATTAAAGGAGAGGATCTAACAAATTATCTACCAGGGAGGTCACATAGATGCCCGAGATCATACCAGTGGGGAATGGAGCACTCAAATTGGAAGATATTAGAGATGAGACAGTGGAATATTTGGGGATACAACATCAAACATGAAGGTTATCCAATATTAAAGCTAGAGGGGTTCATTTTTGTGATCATTTGTGGATGGATGCTCCCTCTGAGGGATGCACACATAGGTGTGTGACCAAGCACCTTCATTATGGTGGTGATGATGGTGATGGGGAAACACAGAAATTTTTCTATCACATGGATGGAGAAGTTGTACAAAGTGCTTCTTGACATTAGTGAATGGAAGAATCAACAACATGTTTGTGGGCCTCTAAATTTCCTATACAGTTAGGTGGCCACATAAATGGGGGGATATGAGTACCCAAACTGTATCTCTCCTCCCACTACAAAATTTTTTCCAGTGATCTTGAATATTGTGGGGGATTCTCTCATTCAAGATGGGTTTAGTGGATGTGTTGGAGAAGGTCAATCTAGAAGAGTACTTCACATTTCACCCATTACCCCTTCTAACAGTGATGGTTACCAATGATGGTACATGTATAATTGAGCAGTGATCATACCTCCTTGAATTTCTAGGTGGGGTACTAGTGGAAATGTTTTACAATGAGCTGATTTTCAATACATACAACCTGCATCGATTCACAAGGCAGTTCATGTGTCTATAATGGATGAAACTTTAGGTATACATTTAGGTGTGAAAAAAGTGTCATCATACAGTTCAGAATTAAATATGGGTAATGTTCACACGCACATATGGGAAAATATGGAATGAGTTTCCACCACCTAACTTTGTGTATGGACTCATCCATGAATATGCAAAAAAGTTGGGAGGAACATATCCCAAGTATATATTGAGGTGGAAGACTACCCGATCCAATAATGGAATGATCCTTCAACCACGAGGCCTAGGATGAGTGGTGGTTGGAGCACTACACAAGGGAAGATCTGGACCCATGGGCTAGGTAGTAGTCACAGACCTGGCATTTCATAGACCTGAACAAGCGGCATTCATAGGAAGGGAAGTATAATTAGGCTTGACTATTTTAGGAAGGTAGTTGCATGAAGAAGGAAAAACCTCTGGGATGGTCCTAAATACATTTGTACAAGATCCTTGGAAGTGGTTTTGTCACATGGACATTCCTAGTGATTATGTATTTGCTGAATTCTATGACAACTAGGATATCTATGAGCAGTTCACCATCAATCATGGGATTTGGCATAACATTAATAGTGATGAGATTTATCTCTCAAAGACTGGTCATGATAGGGATGGTTTTAATGTGTCCATATACTAGTAAGAGTGATATTTAGTGGATATAGAGGACCTGTTCCATTCTAGGATCACTGTATTCCCTATGACTGATTGGGTAAATGTGTTACTGAACACCATCTCTCCAACACAGCTGTCAGATATAGATCTGGATGTGATTACGCCTCTGCTAGAGGAGTTAGATGATTCCAAAGGAAGCGATGCCTAGCAAGGCTCTCCCATGGGAGTAAGTGCTACTATTGACTAGGTAAATATACATATCTTATGTGCCTCGAGTATAACCTATTCTTATAACAGTTTATAACACATTTATTTTTTACTTACACATGAACCAAACATAGAAGAGGGTGAGGTTTGAAAAAGAACCATAAAGGAGGATGATGGGACCTAAACTTTTCAAGGGGAAGGTATGGGGTCTCTTCCTAATTTTATAGCTATGAGCATCCAACCATTTGTGATTGTAACTTAGGCATCAACCATGAAGGGGAACTTTCATAGGGAATTACTTGTGAACCATTAAGATCTTCTCACCAGACTTTAGAATTATGTTAGTATCATCCTTTTCTATACTATTGAATCCTTTTCTTTGTATTACTATGTTTGAATAATGAATTTTGGAAGGGTTTTTTGAATAGTTCTTAGGACTTATCCACTAACACCAATATCTGTTTTAACTGCACATAAGGATAAGGTGGTAATGATTGATGCCACTCTCCCAATGAGAATGGCCAAGGAGACTATAGTGATCAATCCAACCATAGAGGTTTCCTTATAGGGAATTATTGATACCATTACCTCAGTGGAGGAAGCTGAGGTTAGGCTTACAGAAGGGTTTCATGAAGGATATATGGTGGCAGATCCAATCATAGAGGCACCACTAAAGGTAGTTGTTAGTTATGAAGTTTTGATAGAAGAATCATAAATTATGCTGGGATAGGAAGTGATTGGGGAGGATACATTGGATGAAATTGAATTATAATTTCTAATGGTGGAGGATATATTGGACGAAGTTGAGGTATTTCCACCAAAAAGGGTATTTGAGGGAGCTGGGAGAATTTCATCCAATATTGCAATGTTGAAAGGTGAAACAAAGCCTTATTCTGTAAGTAGAGATACTAATGATGAGATATTTGTGGTAATATATCTCTATCTAATCATGATTGAACACTTATTCCTGGATTATATATCCAATGATATATTGGTTATCTTCCATCCTAATGATCATATTCTATCATAATAATTATAGGATTCCGGATCTGACATCACTGTGGAGAACTAGATCATTTGTTGCAAGTCATTGTGAAACATGAAAAACTTCACCACCTGTGCCAATATAGGTGAACTTACAAACTGGGTGGGATCTCTCCACCATTATCTAGTCAACTAAGAGACTGATGGAGTTGAATCTAGAATTATTCATTCACTAGACCATGAATTGCTTGTAGATTTGGTGCATGCGCAATGTCAGGCACTTGACTTTTCCTGGAGGAAACACAAGGCTAAGGGATCCAAAGAAATTGAGAAGGATAAAGGAGATATTTCCTATCTTTAGGGGTTTGCGTAGGAGCATGCAACAATCACTACTTCCTATGCTGAGATCATCAACATTTTTAAGGATAACTTTGTAGTGGAATAGGACAAGTCAGTGGAGGAAACATCCTTGGTGGGTGAGTTCTTAGCCGATTAGAACTAGAAGTGTATCGGAGTTGAAGATGTCCAATCTATGCTTGAAAAATAGAAAGAAGACCTAGAAGATTGGTAGTTGACCCTAGTGGCCACTTAGAAAAGGATGGATGAGCTCTAACACTACATTTATAGGGAAGATCCCTAGATAGAATTATTCTATCACTTGATAGAGGATCCAATATTTGGATGACCCTCATCAATCATTCAAGTTCACTTGTTTTAAACCTTCTGCATGCATGGACACATTTATTTTATTTATTATCTCACTTTGATTGTATATATGAGATAAATGACAACAATTCCCAAATATCACTCAAGTAATGATGTGTGTGAGAAAAAAGGGATAACCATGTGATTTCTTGTTTATATGAGTGTGTTTATTTGAGAGAGGCTGTGGATAGAGAAAGGGGCTAAAAATATTCAACCTGATTATCCAACACATGCAAGTGAAAAAAAACGGGAAAATTCCTAGAGCATTGAATTATACAAAAAAAGGGTAATACAAAGTGTGAATCAAGACATCGAAAATCTAGAACACAAGGGGGGGGGGGGTGGCATCCCAATGTGGGACAATCACTGAGCTTGTTCAAAACATAGAATCCGTACCACTTAGACAAGAATAGGGATAAATAAATTAGGTTTGACCAATGAACATGATCAAAACATATAATCTATCTTAGATTGTTTTCCATAGTCCTTTAGGATGTTGGACCATGATGGTAGGTGAGCCACTGTGGCCAGAAAACTTGCTGTTAGGGGGTCCCTTCAGATGTGGAGGAGGGTAAGGATCTAAATAAGGGGCACATGAAGCATGGCATGAAGTGATGACATGTTCAAATGGATTCTAACAATCATGGAATTATTCCACTATTGATTAGAGCACATTGGTGTGGAAATATCAGTCTGAATGAAGTTAAACTCATCTTCTAGGGGAGCATCTTCTTGGATACTGAGTGATAGTTGAAGAACATGAATGATGCAATAGATGACCAAAACCAGAGGAAATGGATTCTCAGAAAATTGAATAAGATGAAACATAGTTTTATATCATGCAATGATGATGTTGGACAGATAATTTAACATCATATGATGAGGATGTTAGTGTTTGTTCATCTCATATTCTTTATACAATGAATCCTTGTTTGAAACATGGTAAAATATCTGAATCTTGTCTTGGGTAAGACTATAGTTTAATGTCATACGTTGAGGACATCAGTGATCATGCACATCTAGTCTCTTGTTCTATTCTTCCTCATATTAGGCTATAAAGGAATCATGGACCATTAATGGGTCAAGTTGATTGAATAGGGATCATTCCTAGAAGGAGGACTGTTGAAACTATCATTGTTATTTCACTACATATAACATATGGTTTCATGGTGAATCTATATTTGGTCCTCAAGATAGAAAGTTTAGTTATAACTGCATACTCTATGAGGACGTGAATCAAGAAACACATAGTTCTGAGAGAGGATGCACATAGTTTAAGGTCATATGGCTTGGACCATAGAAAATAGTTTAGTCTTGTTTTTGGGACTATAGGAAAGCACTTTATAGTCATGATGTATAGACAATAAAAGTGTTTACCTCAATGGTGTTTTTGAATCATGAAAGTGGTAAAGCTTTAAATGAGTGATCTAAAGGAGGATCACATACCATACAAGTATCAAGAAGAAAAGGGAATATATTTTAGGGTCAGAAATGTTGGACCATAACTAGGTCCAAGGGGCCGAAGGGTTGATAAATTTAAAGATGGTCCCAGAGGTGAAAAGTCTGGGAATTGATACATATAAAATTAGGATGCTAATTAAGCCACACATTATTTTGAAACAAAGTGTGGTAGTAGTTTGATGTTAGTGGGGGGGCTATCCTCTCAGGAGATGGAATTTGAGACATCCCATAATTATCTTGGGGTATCCCATGTTAAGGGTATGGGTTAAAGTTTGTATAATATCTCATACTTATAGTATGAGGCATAATAATTTGAAATGGGGGAAATATCATCTCTTAGTAATAGGAATATAGATTTTTTATGGGGCAAAATCAAAAATTTATCTTCATGTATTGAGGATTTTAGGCTTTGTATTTTAAATTTGTGAAACTTGGACTATAGGGGATATAAATAGTTTAAGGTCATAATGCTTGGACCTACTATAGACAGTTTAAGGTCATCTTTTGTGGACTATAAGATGGATATTAGTTTAAGGTCTTATATTTTGGACCATGGTCTCTTAGTTCAACATCATAGAGTTCATACCATGGATATTGAGTATCCCAAATGGATATGTGTAGTGTGGTGGAGTGACAATCCCGCTGTGAATGAGGGCCTAGGAGGCCCATTAACACACCACATACTCTTAAGAAGACTCCCATAAAGTTTGAATTCATGATTCTTGTACTTGATATTCTAGTATAAGGTCATAGATTTTGGAACCACGAAGCCCTTAGTTTAAGGTCATAGAGTTTGGAGCCAAGGGTGAGTATCCTAAAAAAGTGTGATATGTGTGGAGAAGTAGGAATAAAACGATGTGAATGGAGACCAAGGAGGCTTGAGACGCATGAAAAATTCTTGAGGTACCCTCGTACAATGTTAGAGTCATGGTTCTTGGACTCAGGCTCCTAGTTTATGGTCATATAGTTCAAACCATGTGATGAATATCTCAAATAGATATATTTAGTGTCGATAAGTGATAAAACAAATGTGAATAAGGTCCTAAGAGGCCTAAAACTACACCACATAGTCTTAAGAAGAACCATATACAATTTAAAGTCAATATTCTTGGAATTGAACTCCTAGTTAAAGGTCATAGAGTTCAGACCCATGGGTCTCTTAGTTTAAGGTCATAGAGTTAAGAACCATTATCCTCATATGAATTATTACTTGAAAAACATAGAATTTGTGGGACCTTGGATATGATCTCTATCTATAGTTATCTAAGAGTTTTCTCCATTAGAATATAACTTATGAATGATATACATTCCTTCCCAAAATGGCTCCAACTTTGGTGGATTACTTATATGTATCATTTGTGTTCTAATATCCAGTATTGTGTCACCCTGGAGGGAAAATATGAGGCACATATAATTTTTTAATGCTCTCATTATCCTATTTTGATGCCTTTATAGATTATTAAAGGACTGAATCCTACTCTCTTCATGGGATTCTAGCTCAGCTAGATGAACTTTTAATATTTTTTCTGGGGTTTTTTGGTCATAGAAAAATATTTGGATCAACAAAAACTTAACCTCATTGGGAATGAATGCCTCTCTTACGTACACTAGGGAGTATAGAGTCCCCTGAGTGGGATTTTGATTTATCATCCAATTTTTCTAGAGGTCATTGGGGGATCATGTCAGACCAACTATTATTGTTATTTATTACCATCTTTTGTAGAATATTAGAGAGGGTCTTTTTGGATGCACCTAAATATCAATTTTCTTCCACATGATAGAGAAAATTATGGTTTGACTATAAACTATACTAGGCGTACGATCACTTTATCTGAAAAACCTAGAATTCGGTTCCGTTATCTGTGAGAATAGTGTGATGAACTCCAAATCGATGATTGATGTTGGAGCTCACAAACTCGATCATGGATCAGGCCTTGAATTCCTTGAGGGGAATCACTTATTCACTCTGGGAGAGGAAATATGTCATGAGAAGAATGAACTATCACTAGTAAGTTGTCATTGATGAGTATAGTCTGACAACATCAAGTCCTCATGCTTTAAAGAGCTAATAATACTTGGTTGCATGGAGGAGCTCTAGTGGTCAATTCACAAAGTTGGAATGTATCTAACATTCATGGAACCTCTTGGCATACTCAATATACTCGTAGACCATGGTGGGCCAGAATTAGCCCAACTTATGAATATGGTGGTATATTTTCAATCTTTCCTTATGGGAACCACATGAACCGACATGAACGTCTTTCATAATATAGGTAATCTAATATCCTTGTATGTAATAAAAGATAATTCCATCAAACCTTCATTTGTAGAGAGTTTGGTCAAGGTTAGAACAACTATATAGGGTGAAATGCATTGTATTCTGAATAATTCATCCACACTCAGCTTGATTTTTTGGGATAATTCCATTCTATAGTTAATTAATGAAAGGAGTTTTCTAAAAGGGTATCGATTCTACTACGGGGGATCCCAAGGGTCCTAACATGGAAGAACAAATAGTCATATGTTTTACCTGACACTTATCATCGTCATCTAAAACTACATGATCAATGAACCTCTAATGATTCACATGAATGAATAGGTCATCATGGTCATGATATTTAAGAGATACGACTAAGACGGATAGGGTGTCAGATTGACCATTCTATGACCAAGGGACATGGGTCACTTCTGGATGAGAAGGTAACTATCCCATCAATTTATTAGGGTGCTCCATCAGGGGAATGATCACTGGATTTATGAAGATATAGTCACCATTAATATTTTTATGACTAATTTGGAGTGTCCCTTCACATGAAAGTGGTGTAAATCAATCTTGAGATCTATCTCGAGACAAGTAATGTGAGAATAATACTTTTCTTCATTCTTTTTGAAACCTTATTATAGTAGGAATGAGTATGGAAAAACAGATTGAGTTGAGGGTAATGAAGATAATCCACAGGCCTACTCTGTTGAGATTTGGATTGTTTAGCCTTCTTCCATATGGGATATAAGAGGCACCATAAAAAATTCATATTATAGTATGGGATAGAATTATCCACTAATATTATGGCCTCATCTATAAAATCAACACCCAAGGGTAATTATTCAGTGGCTGGATGGGTAGCCAAGAAGTATGCCAATGCCTAACCCTTCATGACTTTCTATGGAAAAACATGATGTTTATATACTAAAGGATCACTTCTCAGTGTGCTAACCACCCCTTAATCATGGGGTGATTTAGAATATAATTTAGTGGGTTCACATGTGACACTATCTATATCTGATGTTGTTGCAGATAATTCCAATACTTCTATATTGAAAAACCTTGAATACGGTATCTCTTCTCGATAGGGGAGTATCTAGTCTCCTTGTCATGGAGCATGTGACTAAGATATTATAAACTATTATCTCTTTCCTCATTGTTATTCTAGTTTAGAAGGGCCCCAATTTATTTTTCCAGGTGGTCACTTAGAGGAATAATGGATTCCATGAAATGGGTAGTGTCAGAGCCAGAGGTTATAGATGATACTGACTGATTTCGTCAAACCTAATTTGGAATTACTCATCCCACCAGTAGATAATTCATTTCTTCATGAGACTCAAAAAGGGAATAATATTTATAGAAAAGTTCATGATGAATTGGTTTATATATTCTAAGTGGCCTCTGAGACCCCACAACTCCTAAAGGATTTTTGAGGGAGGAATTTGATGGATGGATTTGATCTTCTTAGGGTCAATATTAATACCACTATATCTGATGATGAAGCTAATAAAATTCCCAAAGGTAACCGAAAATACACAGTTTAAGGGTTTATCTTCAAATTATAAGAGTAAAGGAAGTTAAAAAATTTCTCATGGTATCTAAGATGGGATTAAACTAGGTGGGATTTAACCACCAAGTTGTCCACATAGTATTCCACCAATGCTCTGAGAATCTATTTGAAGATGTGATGTATGAACCACTGAAAAGTGGATCCCGCATTATTTAGGATGAAGGTAATCACATGATATAAAAATGTCCCTTGAGGCACCTTGAGGGAAATAAAATCCTTATATTTAGGGGCCATTTGGATCTGGTTTTACCCAGAATAATAATCCATAATAAAGAAAGTTTGAAACCCTCCTGTAACATCGATCAACAACTCTGTCATGAGAAGGGGAAAATAATTCTTCATAGAATGGTCTTCAAGGTCGCAAAATTCAATATAGAGTCTAATTTTACCATTATTATTCCTAATTTGAGTGATGTTTTCTAGAAAAATGGGCTATTGGACTTCCCAGATGATGTTTTATAAGAAAATATTATTAACCTCATCCTTGAGCATAAAACCATGGGAGGGATTCAATTTTTTGGGAGGTTGCTTGAACCCATGATGAATCCTCGAGAGACCAAGATAGTGGACGAAAACCGGAGTGTCTAGTCCTGAACTATTTTCATATCTCTAGGAAAATACATCAGGGTGTTGCTTCATAAAATCCACATATTTTTACTTCTCATTCGGGTTCATGATCATACTGATCAGTATTGGCCTCAGATCATCCTTTTTTCTAAGGGTCACCTGAATCAGCTCATTAATGGTGGTGAAGACACCATTTTCAAATGCAGGAGAAGTGTCTTCCAAATAATCTTCATCATCTAATGTAATAGAATCATTAGGAAGATATTTTTCTAGGCTAATTGGTTCTAGGTGCGCACTGGTGCCTTCTTAGGTAGATAAGAAATCTTCACTGAGGGAATCCTACCCTACCGACATGGAAGAGATAGAAGTTTTTGAACCAGTTCCAACAAGCCTTCAATCGGTAGACCAATTATTAATGTTAAATAAATGGTGGAGATTCAAATTCATTATATTTAACCCTATCCTATGGAAAAGGTGGACATGTCATGAGGTTATGGTCATAGGGTGAACCTCTCGGTACTTCACTAGGGGGGGCCTTATAGTATCACCTAGGTCTTCCCCATGTAAGAGTATCAGTTATTCTTCATATGTTCCTCCATTTTAGGTATGAGACACCACTTTTTCCAAGAGATAATAAAGCAACTTCCCAAATTCAGTGTTGTGGCTTCAAACCAATTAAGTGGGAGAATGAAAGCATCGTCTAGGTATACCCATGGATTGGCCATGGTGGTTGTGCACTCAACATCCTTAGCCTGAATTTTCTTCCCATCTATATTGTAATAGAAAAAATCTAGATATCAGGCTTCTCATGAGTTATAGGGAGAAAAGTTACCTTGAAGTACAAATTCTCGACCATTAAGGAAGTATTTGCGGCACTGGTGATATGAGGAGGGGACTGCCACATGCAGATGAAGCCAAAGCCAACCTAGAAGCGCATTATAGGCGATATCCTATGAGAGTACCATAAATTTATAACATTCTATCAATCCAATGAACTGGGTCTTCAACTAAATAATTATACATGGTTTCTACTCAGTCCTATCATAACCCTAAATTTTTAGGTTAGGGGGATTCAGATCTACATCGTCTATTCTCATCTTGTAGATTTTATAGGTTGATATGAGGTTAATCCTAGAACCTGTGTCTTCAAGGAAGTGATAGATATATACTCCATTGAACTGGAAAATGATGTACAATGGGTGTATGTGCCCATATTTTAGGGTGACCTCAACTTCTATGAAGAAATATATGGTGGCTTGGAATTCCTCTTTCTTGGACTCCTCTACAAAGTAGGTGTCCATAGTGGCCACTTCTTCAAACTGGAGGGTGATCTTCAAGGATTTCGCAAGGGCCACATGCTTTTATTTTGAAATTTAGAGACAATTGAAGATCAAGATCCTTAAGGTTATTCTTGTGAGGTCCTTCAACAATTCATACTTCCTTTCTAAAGGAATGATTTTTCCTATGGGAGGGTGCTCCTTGGAAGGATGCAAAATAGGTGATACTAGATGAACCACTTAATTCTAGATAGTGTTGGAAATATCCTGCAATAGACCAAACAAATCACTCTAGACCACTACGGACTAAATGCCGACTAGCCAAGGATTAACTTTGGATATCTACAACTAATCATGGTGAGGTTACAACTGGACTTCCTGGTTTGTTATCACTGTCAGTTGTGAATGGGTTTCTTGATCAGTTAACATGGTTAGTTGTGGCGGCATATCTGACAGAGTGGGCTAGGAAGATTGCACCTTATGAGCTCTTTATAGAACCATCTTCATAGTCTCGATAGTATTCACGACCTAGTTTGAAGATCTGACTTGGGATTTCCGTTGGATTATGTATCCCTGACATCTCCTTTAATGTCATTGGCCAAAGGAACTCAAGGGGATTTCTTGATATTCCTCATCATCAGGCACCATGAAGGTATCCACTAATTCTATGGAATTTAGGGATTATTACCCGCACTCATCATACTAGGGGTATTCCAATGTTAGGGAGAACCTAGGTGCAATTCCCAACCCATGATGCGTGAAATCGCCAAGGGTTAAGGATGTATTAGGCACCAGTAGGGGACTTTTATTTCTGTTATGCTATCGACACCTACATCTTTGAGATTTGGATGGATTCAAAGTAGATATAGAAGCATCATTCAGTGAAGGTAGGATAAATATAAGAGTCTTGAACCTTTCTAGCTGGGAATATATGAATCTGTGGGTAAGAGAAACTTCTATGTGAGCCAAATAGTTGTCATAATTCTGGGATTCATGATTAGAAAATAGCTTCCATTCACTTGAACCCTTAATTTCACTATCGGGATAGGTGGATATATGTGTTACCTTTATTAGGGAATCACCAAACTTTACCCAAATGTTATACACTTGGTCTTGGAGAAAATCCTTGAACACATATAACTACTTGATGGTATCCTGTAGTAAGGGAAATGGTTGGGGAAGTTAGTGCGTCCCACTTCCTAGGGCATCGTACACTCAATCATCTTTAAAACCTCTTTTTCTAGGGAATATATAAAATATACCAGGACTATTTAATCCTTGAAATAATAGTTTTAGTTCTTTCTATCTTGGAAGGGAACTATGGGATCCTAGCCATGGTAATGGGTTAGAGCCAAATTCCTCTATCTAGGAGATTGTGTTTGGTGAGGTGGTGCCTGGCGGTTCTACGCTAGGTGAGGCTACACTTGATAAAGATACTCTCAAAGAGGCTCCTACAGAAAAGGGGAAAACAATTCCAATGTACAAGGGGCCTCTACCTATACTACAATGGTTGTATCTTCATTATAAAACCTTCTTGCGAGATCTGGAAGAGGTAGTGTGCATGTCTATTTACCTTGCTGCAAGGGTTCTTCCAAATGATGCTCCTTGTTAGAAAACTCTTGTAACCTACCTAGAAAGTTATGGGTGATAAGGGTAGGGAACATTTTAGTATTGAAATTCCCCATGCACATCAGTAGAATATACTCACAAGTCAGCAACATGTCGAGTGAATACATGAGGCCTTTCCACAAAGATAAAAAAATTCGTGGCACAATCTTTGGGAATTGTTATTGTACTTGAATAGGCCTAAAATACTTTTATATCACATATTAGAGATGAAATATTAGATGAACTTCATTTAAAGGTATTCCTAACCATCAACTGAACCTATGGTAATCTAGTTATTGTAGTAAAATGCGAGTCCTTCAAACGTTTGGATCAAACACCAAAGCTTCATGGACTTATTCTAATACGGGGTTCCCAATATGGGACAAAACATTGAGATAGTGGTCCATGTGCTATAGCGGGTCTCCTGTTCCATTGAAATAGGAAAAACTAAGGCTCCCAAAATTCTTGGGTGGTTTCATGTCGTGCACCAATGCCAAGTATGTATTTCCATCAGTTGGGATCACCACCTGTTGTGTATGCAGGACCTCAATGTGAGTAGCGAAAGTGTCTATCAAATCCTCCTAGTGAGGGTACCAAAATTAACAAGGATCTATGACCACCAATTATTTTATAGGATCATTTAATTAGTATGTAGGATCAACTGCATGTGGAGAAGCATTACCTGGATCTTGAGGAGGGTAATTACACTTCTTAGGAAGGTTTAACGACTCATATCTTGGTTTCATTCCATATAATCCTTCATATAATTTTTCTAGATGCAAGGGGTTACCATGGTCTATTGGGGGAAATAGAAAAGAAGGAAATTTTTCCCTACTGGAGGAGAAATGGTGTCCCATCGTACTGCACCATATTTCAAGCACTGAACAGTTATGAGCTTTTCGATGATCCTTTTATGCTCTTCGATATACTAGAGAAAGGAATCTACTATAGGATCAACCTTTTTCTTCAGCACAAACTTGGATGGATCAGAGGGCCCAACTTTCTATTGGGACTTATCATTAGGTTAGTTGGGAGGAAACGTCTCATTTAGAGGATCCCCAAGGCCGAGTGGCTGCCTTTACCGGCAGATGAAGACACTTGTAGGAGGGTCTTCTCAATACTTTCCCACCCCTTATGGTGGGGTTCCCTCATCACACTCTTCATTAGTGCCTCTTTCTCTATGATCCTATGTGAGTTTAGGATGCCTATGTTTACCATGATGGTACCTGGAGGGGAACCCTCATTATTAGTAGGTCTGTCTGGTTGTCTCAATATGGGGATAAAGTGGAGAGTATTTTACTATCCACAACCCCTAATATGAACATGTGGGGACCCCTCTTCCATAATCCAGTTGTGCACTATGAGGATCATGAAGCATCTCTATTAAAGGGTCTGTTAGTAGTTGGGTGACTTAGTGCACTAAGTCACTAGGATCACTACCATCTCAACCCTTCAGTACTACTGATCGATGTATTTGAGGTTCATCTAACTTCTTGAGTGGAACAACCAATGATCACATATGTGGTGAATCCTTTCCCATATGATCTAGAACAAAAATTAATCCTACCCCTTGGTAAGTGACTCTAATATGTTGAAGTTTGAGGTTTCAAGAGTCCATAACACCCCTGACAGCTAGTCAGTAGCTGGAGTCTCCCACAAGCTATCTTTCATAGAGGATGGAACCTATTCCCTATCTACCCAAACTCTGATCAACACTACTAAGGAGAGGGGTTATGGCACTAATGTGGACCAGTTATGTATTAGGTTAGCTATTAAAGGAGTCACTACATGAGTTGACTATTCACCACATGTTGGGATGTCCCTTGGGTGCAGGACCAACCACATCATCACATCCATATAGGATGGGGTATTTACCACTTCCTTGCTTATAAGAGAAGTGATTCTCATCTATGTCTCAACAAGGTGATCACCATATGTAAAAGTTATACCAATCCATAAAAACTCTCCGATGTCTTGTGTAGGGGTAGAGGGGAGGTAAAATGGTGGTGATAGGGATGGATAAACTGAGATCCTCAGGAAGGGGGAAAAAAATTCTTATCTCTACATGTACCTACAAAGGGATCTGGGGATCTTTTATATTTCACATTTTAGTGTGGAGAACTTCACATGTCAGGTTACAACCCCAAAATCTAGAAATAAAGGTGAAAATTCCATTACTGAGATTTATGTGTCCTTATAGTATGAAATATCAATGAGTTCGATGATGAATTTAGGTTTATATATATTTCTCCAATGATGGAGGGTGTTCTACCTTCTTCCCCATGATGGTTATTTGGGGTCATGTACCTCTACAACATTGGGAGAAACTTCGTGTCGGTGGGTGGTAATGCGGGGAGGTCCTCCCCTTAGGTTGGTTGGAGCCTAAGGAGGACCTTTATGTTGGTTGAGATAGACATGGGTAGGAACTCCATGTTGAGAAGTGGGAGTACATGTATGAACTTTGTAATGGTTTTTGATGAAGTGGGGAGGACCTTCACTTGGGTTGATGATGGTGTAAGAAGGACCACTGTACTGTGTATCATCATTACAGGTTGGACAATAGAGATTATCAGTGGTGGAAATTATTGATAGGGAAAACCTAGCCTGCCCATGATGTGGTTGGGGGTATCGATCTTAATATGGAGAATAAGGAACCACGTTCATCTATCAAAAGGATATAAAAGGATGCACTGGCAGTGTAAGGGGCCACTGTAGGCATGGGAGATGATTCCACTTGTTGAGCATGCTCCTAGGTATTCCCACAACATTGGTGTTGGGTGGCTTGGATTGGGGCCGACGTAGATGGAGTAAATTCCACCTGTTCTTCAGCATGAGGTACCTGTCATTTCTAGCATTGACGGGGCCTATTAGGAGTTCTAATTGGATAATACTATGAATTTTTCATGGATAGGGTGACTCAGGCGTCCCCCACCTCTTTGGAGTAGTGGAGAGAGTGACAAGATTGTTACGGGAAGAGACTCTGGAAGTAGTTTCCAGTCAAAAAATGGGATGATTTCTCCTAGAGTAGCTGTTGGGGGTGACAGTGTTAGTGATATGATGATGCCTCTATATACTATATACCTTTTTATAATAACTCCTCATAATCATACCCGCATATTAGGGTGTTGGTCATATTTCATTGGATGATCTCTGAGGGTGGGACATGGCATAGGATCCCAGTATTCTAAGGTGTGGAAGAAGTTGGGGTAGGGGTTATGTTGTGCATGATCACCACATCAAAATTTCTCCTTCCCAAATGCTTATAAGTGTTGGGTGGATGATTTTCTATTATTGGGTTCCTTCAAGGAAGGTGGATTCATAAGTCAGTACATGTACAAGGACGTCAATATCCATTGAACCAATGTCATCCAAACTTATAAAGATGGGTAAGGATCCATGCTGACAATGTCACAGAATGAGGATTCCCAATTTCTAACTACACCATATTTTGGGTGAGTTCTAGGATGGGACCATTGTTTTAATGGTGGGACATAGAGTTAGATATTTGAATCTAGTGTTATTCTAATCTTCTGAAACCCCAACACCACTAGTCCCCATGTTTAGGAGAATAGTTTAACATTGGGTTCACAATTTATATTTCTGAATTTTTCATTGGGACCCACCTTCGGGATGAAATCGATGATACACATGTTGGATTCTCTATTTCTCAGCATTAACACCTTTAAAATGTGGGTATATTTCATCAATTTCAATGGTGATGTCTGTTATATGATTGAAATAGGATAATGGGATATTGGTTCATATATCCATGGATTACTCCATGGAATTCATTTCCTAGTTTGGGTCTCCCTCATATAATTAATTCATGTTCATGGAAATCATTTCTGGGACAATCTCTTTTGGGATTCTAGTTTATTACATTGCTTCTATCTAGAGGGGAAGAAACCTTAGGCAAGGAGAGTAGTTACTTTGGGAATCACTGAGCATGTTTGGAGGTTTGGATCATTGTTCACTTAAGAATATTTATCATAGGAGTGAATCTCATGTGAGGCATCTTAGGTGCATAAACCATGGAATATCATGCTGATCATGAGGTAATTAATTCCGGGGGTGAATCATTCCATGGATTTTTACCTCAGGCATCCCATATTTTTCATGGGGTAGGTGTTTGGGTCAGGTCATAAGTTATATGTCTTATGAAAATGGATCAGAATGTATGGTTGATTCAGATTAGGGAATGAGTTTAACATATTGTAGTGATGGGAATAGATGGAATAGAATTCACCATAGAGGTGGACCAAGAGTTATGCATTAGAATTCCCCGTGGAGGTGAATCTAGGAGGTGAGTCCCTGGGAGGGATGATGTCACACCAAGAAGTTTACTAATGGATTTGAACACCCTGTGGAGGTAGATATGAGATTTATGGATCCAAATGACCCATGGAGGTGGATCTAGGAGGTGTTTCTATAGGAGGGAAGATGTCACATATGTAATTTTACTGATGGATTAGAATGTCACATAGAGTTGGATATGAGATTGATGGATTAAAACACCCCATGCATGTGGATATGAAAGTTGTTACACTAGGATAGAAGATATCATACCTGGAATTTTACTAATTTTGGGATTGAACCTCAAGGAGATGTCCTATATACCTTGGTTTATAATACATGGATCAAAACCAAAAAACTTTGATGTCACATTTTAAGGTCCTGTGATAGGACCAATCCATGTAGTTTAACATTATATGGTAAGGAAACTCATTTCATGAAAGGAGCATCGATGATTGATGGTGCGAGGCTTACACATTGATCTTCCCTTTTTAAAAGAAGTTTTATTGGTTAGAGTAATGTGGGGATTACGCATGGAGATTCCCTGAGTCTTCTAGTAGAAGCTCTAATGTGGATGGGGCTTATGCATGGAATTTGACCAGAGGATCTCTCCCCATGTGAGGGTAGGAGGTGTGGTAGTTATCCCATGACACTCATACATGGGGAATCCTATTTTTATCCCACTGGGTGTGGACACATTTTTACATCATGTTATGTGGAATTTGTTATGAAGTTTGACATCGTATGACTAGGATGTGAAGCTAGATAGTCTTATAGCATGTAGTTCATAATGTGGGGAATCATTCCTCAACCCTTGGGATTATGTGACCACTTCTCATGAAACTTTGGGAGGGAAATGGAATTGGATCATCCATATAGGTGTGTCCAATCACAAGGTTCATCTTATAGTCCCCATGCTTAGAAGAAAAATGGGTTAGGGTAAGCATGCTTAGATGGAAAATGAAGGTGGGAGGCTTGAGCCTCAATTGGGGGTGAAGTGGTCATACAAAGGAATGGGTGGATCTGGTCACAAGAGGACTTGAGGTGTAGATTAACCATTCCTAGAATGGTGTGGGGTCCATAGGCACTAAACCATTATGAACATGGGGTCATCCGAAGGTAGGCCCCATTGGGAGGCCTAGGAGCAGTGCTTTGCAATGATTGGAGGATAAAAAAGTAGGGTCCGATATGTTTTGTGGTCCTCACAAATTTCAGGGGATTCAAAATGGATTATCCTTTGAAAAAATGGTGACCCTTCCTTATAGGTATGTATTGATTATTAAGGGGAGTTCTTTGCAAAGGATGAATACTTTACAAAGCCTCAAGTTCCAAAAACATCCTTCTTCCTTCATGATGGGTGTAAGTCTTCATGAAAGGCTTCTCCACCTAGGGTGGAGGATATCAAGAACAGAAGGGAGGATTTTATATAGAGCATGGATACCTTATGTGATATATTTTATCTTTTCTTTGAGAATCCATGGAGGTTCATGAATTTGGAGTGATTTTGGAAGTCCAAAGGTCCTGCGTCATATTGTTTAAAATGCCATAATAAAGTGGGTACTTATAGTAAATGAGTTTGATTAATATTCAGGATTATCACAAAGTAGTAATAACATCAATAAGGGTCATGAATAAGTGAGTCTAAGAGTCACATTAGAGAAGACTGTATCAACCCTTCATGGTCATGAAGAGATCCAAAACACAGATGGTCATTACACGGAGGTTACTGTCATGCCTTTACACCTTTGTGGTGGAATATTCTCAGCCATAGAGCATCAAAAGGTCCATACATTTTCAATGGAATCAAAATTCATTAAAAAGACATGTTGGGGATATTTTTGAGATGTTTTGGATCTGATTTTATCTGAACCAATCATTCCTTTCACATTCATTCCTGTGAAACATGTATTTTGGCACCAACAACATCCTTGATCCATAATCTACCACATGGGAATCATGTATTAGTACACACCCCAAACCCAAAATTGGGACATAACCACAAAATACATAAGAATTCCCTAGTATCAAGAAGAATAAAAACTATCATGTATGTCAAGTTGGACTATACATCCTAAAAAACCTTCTAGAACTTGTCACTTCACTCAAAATTCACCCCTTTACTATTCAATTCCATCAAGGGAGATGATATCCTTGGGAAAATAAAGCATCTATAATACCCAACCAAGCCTAAGAAACGTTTTATCTCTAATAAATTTCCATTAAATAAATGCCTGAATATTTTCAAGATCCATTGAAACTCATTTCTTAGTAATCACATGGACCAATAATCTCACATCTTGAATAAAAAACTAACATTTGTATTTCTTGAAAGATAGTTGATTCTACCTCAAAATTTCCAGAAAAATATCTAGATGGTTTTCATGGTCATCCTTTGTCATTGAATACACCAATATGTAATAAAAAATCATGACCTTGAAGGATCCCAAAAGGTGATGGAAGATATGATTCATCAAGGCCATAAATATCACAAGAGCGTCAGTCAGGTCAAATGACACAACCAAGTACTTGAAATATTTTTACCATATTTGAAAGGTAGTCTTAGGAACATCTTCCTATTACACCCTCAACTAATGGTACCATGATATGAATTCAATCTTATAAAACCAACAAGCATAACTAAGATAATAAAAAATATCATTAGTTATGGGAAATGAGTATTTTTTCTTTACAGTCACTTGATTGAGATTATGGTAGTCTATGAAAATTCTTAGACACCTGTATGACTTCTTTAAAAATAGATTTGGTGAAACCCATTATGAGATGCTAGGATAAATAAATAAATTTCTCTCAAGGACCTCTAATGGAGCTTTCAACTCTATCAGCTCGACCATATCCATCTTGTAAGACAGTAAGGAAATGGGTATTGTCCCAGAGATAAGATTT
This sequence comes from Viscum album, assembly GCA_963277665.1. Classification (NCBI taxonomy): domain Eukaryota; kingdom Viridiplantae; phylum Streptophyta; class Magnoliopsida; order Santalales; family Viscaceae; genus Viscum; species Viscum album. The sequence goes on from OY728129.1 coordinate 795,494,480, forward strand.
AAAATAATCTTGGCCTATAACTGGGAAAAAACCTATAAAAATAATGAAGAAAAACATTGGGTTACCATTCAATAACCCCTAAAATAAAAGCAACTAAACTATGCTTTATGACATTAAAGAAAAACCTATAAATCTCACATGAGATCAATCACATCTTTGAAAATAGTGTTCCCTACCCTCCTTGATCAAAAATATCAGTCACCCTAGAATTTGTGAGTTCTCCCACCAAGAGATAGATTATGATCCATATAAATATGAAAATAAATATTATTTTTGAAACTAACAAACTAGTATACACCGATGAAGAGAACAAAAATGTCCCGGTCCACCTTGGGAAAATACTATATAATATCTAGATCAATGATTAGTACATGGAATTCTTGGAACTTGAAAGCTTGGTCATTATTCCTAACCATTGGGGTCATAAAATCCATCATAAATGGAATAATATTAGCTCAAATTCACAATGCATCAAGAAACTTTTTTGAGATGATAGTATGGGAATCACCTGTATCATATTAAATTGAATCCATAGAAGAAACAAAAAACTCCATACCTATCACAATGGATAACCCAAACTTAGTGTCCTCATGGTCTATATAGATTGGAGTTGGTGTTCTAGAACCAAATTTTAATAAATTGATTACATTTATATTTAATGTTTTGAATAATAATAAAAACATATTATTAAATATTCTTCATTTTTATGCATGACATTATTGTGATAATGTCCTTGAGTATCCATCAAATTGATAAAGGAAAAGCAGTTACCTACTATGATGAGAACCCTAAAATCCCATGACGATACTGTTAAATACAGTTATGTGGTCAGATAATATTCTATGATGGGGAACATAGTATATTGACTATCATGTGCAAGTAATTGTAAGCAGATGAGTATCCATTTCATAATGTTATCATTTCATAATCCCTAAGACATAAGATTATAATAACATACCCACTATTATGAATTACATATGTTTTGTGTCATCATATATTCTAATATGCGAGCATTTGTAATGGTCCTTAAACATTAAGATTACCATTAATGCATTTCAATAATTGCACACTTAAATTTACTGACCGGAACTGTGTTTCAATATGTTCATGGGAATTAGGGTATATTTAGTGTGTCATTAATGACATGTTATTAATTGATAATTGAAGTATGTATTTGTACCTTCCATCCTTATAAAAGTTAATATATTTTCCTTTTTTTTGGAATGGATTCCATACCTTAAATTCCTTGGACATGGTGTCACAAATTGCTTATTTTAGATAGTGAAAAAATACTTAGTAAGAATATAGGTTGATGACATATATTTTGAAACCTTCATAGTGATATAATAAGATAAAGAGATTATATTACACAATGAGTGTTTATACCCAGTTGTTGAAATTAAAACATTTATTTCTTTCTCTTGGGTTCCTTGACCCATTTTTGGATAATAATCTTGGGCTTTAAGAATACATCCCAATAGGAAAGAATCATAGAGGGTCACACACTATGTGTTTCCATTGATATCAATTAAATTATATTTGAATTTAACTAATGGAATAAATATTATTCCCAAGACTGAGAAATAATTTTATTCATGTTTTGTCAATAGAATTTTTTATTGAATATTTAGTAAATATTTATTCACAATTTTTTGGATAAAATATTAATTTATGAATAAAATATTTATTTATTTATTTAATAAATTTTGAGGAGTTCAAGCTGACCAAGATCATGTATGATGATAAATATTAATTTTCAAGATAGTAAAATAATATTTATCATTGTGCCAGTTAGTAAACACCCAAAAGATAATATTATTATTAAATTTCATAAAGTTTTGATAAGTATTGTGACATTATTTAAGGATCATTATGAAATTTAAAAATATTTTAACATAAACTAAAACTCTATAAATAGATGGTTTTGTCTATTGTGTAGGGTTAACTGAGAATTGGTAATCGTTTCACACAATAGACACATCTCTAAAATTCCCCCTATTATCCTTTTATCAATAATGAAAAGATAGAGAGAGAATCCTTAAAGATTGAAGGATCTTACGTGTAAATCACTATTAGAGGTATTCTACACTTGGATCATATAAGTGCAACAACGGTAGTTTGAAAAGTATCTTTTGGATGATTTACAACATATGTGAAGAAAGATCATAAGATGAGGTATCATTTCATCCGATCTAAATTAAATTAATTATAAACTTAATATGAAAAGATCCTCTCTTTGGGTTCCAAACTTTTATATGTCAATATTTGATGGAAAAATTCTATTGGTCATGAAATTTACATCTTTCATAATTAGTGAATGATCGATTGAATGCAATAAAAACCTTTATCTTTACTCACTGACCGGGTGCCTTCACTATATCTAGAACCTTCAAGTGTAACTAGAGGGGTCACATTTTAAATTTATAAATATTATTTTTGACAGTTGATCAAATATAAAAAATAGTGTTTAGATCTTTCATTTACAAAGTATTCCTTCTTTAATTTGATTTTTAATAAACATAATTTCAAAATATTAATAACTTTTTTCTAGATTCATATTTTTTTAATTATTATGAATAGATGAAGAATGACTAGAGGTTCCATTGGGAAGTAACAAGGATTATGGATGGTGAGATTAGGTTACATGATGTGTATCCAGAGTACAAATTCTGTACCCAAGTGCACTGCCCTTGGACGTGCCATAATATACATGACATGCCAAGAAGTAACTATATGTGCCGAATTTTTTGTAAACCATGTGTAGTCCAGTCCAACATAGTTTTTCGAATGTCATATAGCTGGAAGACACTTTGTGTAGTCTATACAATTTAGCAGTGAAATTCACACTAACTATGTGGTAAAATACATGGTTTCTAATTGTGTGAGACTAAAATACAATGTAATTAACGAAACACATGATGTGTATCCAGTTTACATGGTGAGTAGTTCATTAATTCCCATGTAAGAAATAGATTCTCAGTTCTTTGGTGGGTTATGCAGACACATGAGAAGTAAGATAAACAATGTGTAGTTGGTTAGTACATGTTGTGTAGTCTTACTTCCAAAGAACATGTCGAGATAATTGTAGGGTTATGTAAACACATGCAAATAATGATACATAGACTATAGCTACTTAGTACATGTATTGTGGTCCATCCAAGGTACATGCCGAATCCCCAAATATTTATCTCATGTACTGATAGATAAAATATTTTAAATTATTTTAATCTAAATTTCAATGTTTTTAATCATAAAAAAAATTTATTTCACGGTAATTTTTCACATTTTATGGTTTCTGAAGTATTTAGAGCTTAATTAAAAAAATGGCCAGTTTTGGATTTTAACAGTTTTAATTTACTTATGTATTTTTTTTTGTAAAATTTTCTTCAGTAATCAAAGTTAAAAAATTATTATTCTATAGAATTCTATGTTCTACGGGATTCATCTTATACTACTAGACCTAAAGCTTAATGCACTATTTGGAGGCACAAATATAGCTCACAAGGAAGACCTCAAAAACTATGTATAGATTTGTTGATTTTTCATGATGGTCATATGTATCATAAATTTATATATAAAATGTACTAAAATTAGACAAATAATTAGAGGAAATATTTAGGAATAAATTCTTTAACAGTTTCTCCTCCTTATTCGACCTTCTTTGGGGTAATTAATTCATGGTAATGTGGAGCATTGGAATATGAAGAGTCACCTATATAGAGTTAATTTATAGGATTATTCAGCAAAAACCCATACATGATGAGGCCAATAAAGAATAAATATTGATGTAAGATGAGGGTATAGTATAAGAACAAATTTCAAGAAGGAACATTTTCCAAATAAGTAATTTAATGGAAATACCATTTGGAGACATGAGGAGTAAGATTTTGGAGCCAAACATTTCACCTCATTTTCCTATAAAAGAGTATTTCTTATTCATTTCAAGTTGTTGACACTCTAGGTGGCCATTTTAAATAATTTTTTAGTTTTATTTATTTTGTAATTATATTATGAATTTTTAGTATATTTTATTATTCTACTTTCTCTCATTCTCTCATTATTTTTATCTTTTTTTTACACTTCATTATTTTCGTCATCACTGTGAACTCTTATGGTCGTGTTTATGAGTAGCTAACTCATGTAAGTTCCCGATGGCATAATCCAGTGATGAACCCAAGCACTTGAGCATAAATTCTTAATATTTATTATTTTCTTAGATTCATACTGAGGATGATCTTGGTGGGCAAGGCACCTTTGTGTCTCCACTTTCCTCCTGAGGTTTAGCTTTCACTTCAGTCATATTTTCCCTCAATCGAGGAGGTGAATGTGTGGTATCTCAATGATTTTTGAGAGAACTATATATTAAAAACCATATACATAGGAGTATTTTAAAACATATGATGGATTGTGTTCATTAAGTTAATTCTAAACTAAAAATAAGAATATTAAGGTTTAATCTAGGCGGTTCTCTCGAGAACATCTCCTTTCATTATAAAATGATTCTGTTTTAATTCATTATGTTTGCATTAAATATGCATGCTTAATTTTTGTATTTTATTCTCATTTATAAAATCTCTATTTATGGTTATTTTATTTCATAAATTAAAAAATTATAAAAAAGTGAATTAAAAGTGGTGATTGATTGACCACAAATTCTCCTCAAGAGTATGACCATGGTCATTCCTTGTGACACACTTAGTTAAAATATTTTGAGAGTGAACATGGAAAAAAACAAAAAATTGGAACCATTTTTGGGTATCCAAGTGGTCCTCAGTAACTATTTTTATTCAAAATTTTAAATAATTTTAAATAATTTTATTTCAAAAAACACAAAAATTAAATCATAAATTTCAAAAACTAAAAAAAATATTATTTGTTCATGATTTATTCAAATAAATTTTGTTATGAATGGAATAAACTCTCTCAAGTGAAATAAGAATAAGAAATTAAAAAAGATCCAATAGAATAACTTAGAGAATAAATACAGGATCTCAAGAGAAAAATGGAGCAGCTAATTGAATATATACATGAATATTAAGAGAAATAGTCCGAACTAGAACCTAAATTAGATCTGGAATGAGTGGTGGAAGATGTTTCACCTATTATTTTTTTATGTGAAAGAACCCGAGGTGGGTGAGAAGGATATTATAAAGGAATTAATTGCATAATCCTGAACTCAATCATTGATCAAGGAGGTCCCAGAAGAAAACATGTCAGCTGATATATTTATTGGAGATCAACATTTTTTAGAAGAATCCTAGAATCACTTTGTTAAAGATAACCTAAAACTGGATCTTCCCATCTTTTATAATGAAACATCAACAACTCTCTACATATCTCTTTCTATATAATATGATTATAATGATGTACCTATTGAGATATATTTTTCAATGGTCATCCTGGAAGATATTAATTTCCATGATGACATACTTGAAGGGGAATATTTTTATACTGATTCTTTATGTTTTAATCTTATACAAGATGAATTGTTTTCTAACTTCTTTTTTTTGAAATTTTCGATATAGAACAAATGGAGAAGGCCATGGACTTCAAATAAGATACCACACTAGTTGTAGTTATTTAAGAAGAATATCTATAGAATGGTGTGGTGTGACAACCTACTCTTCAAAAAATTGCATACCATATGAAGGAGGAAACCAAAAAAGTCATCATGTTGCACCCATATTTTCGTTTTCCTCCAACTCTATAACTTAAATTATCTATTTATTATTTAATTTTTATAGGGAATTTTATTATATTATTTTAGGTTTTACATTATTTGTGCTTACTCATGGAAATTCGAAGAAGTCACATGTGGTGATTCATCTCAACAAAAACACACCCACCTTCTGATTGGGGATAATCCACTGCAACTGCCTAACTAGGGGTAGTTAAAACCTAACACCCTCTTAGGGGTATAAAATAAGAATTATCCCTTTTATTTTCCCTTTCCTTTTGCTTTTATTTTTTTTATTATCCTTTGTTTCTTGCTTTATTGTAGTTTTAAAGTGGTAGTACCATGGAGCTTAACTCATGGATTCTACTGAAAAATAAATCTAGTTACGTCTTTCCTTTTATTTATTTTATTTTCTAACTAATTAAAATTATGTATATAAAATTTTCTTAAACTTATTTTAGCTAAAAATAGTATAGTAAATGGAATAAGTTTGTGGGATAGATGTCAATAGAATTTTCAGATTTTTTTTATTTGCATCTATTTTATTTTTCATGTCTTTTTTTAAATTTTCATGTTTTCCTTTTTAATTTTTGGAATTTTTAGGATTATTAAGCTAAATCTAATAATTTATAAAATTAAAACCATATTTATGTTTTACACATTTATTTATTTTAATTTTTGAATATTTAAATTATTTCTGAATGGTTTTTTTTCTTGATATCTGGTCATTTCATTTGATGAAGTTTGATTATTTGTGAAATTCAAGTGCACTAGTACTATCCAAATTGAATATCTTTCCCAACCTGAAAGGTTTATAAACATTTTAAATTATTATTTACATTTCTATCTTTCTTGAGAGTCCCAATACATGTTATGTGATCTAGAACCTACAGTTTTCAATTTTATTAGAGTTAATGGAATGTGTCATTATGATTGAGGTACCACTTTAAAATCCCTTTTTACATTAAAATCTTATTTTGGCCTACCTTTTCATCTAATTCTTATTAAGACCTTAATGTCCATGAAATACCTTGTTAGGTAGCCACATTAGAAGTCATTTGTCCCTTTCTAACCTAATCTATAAGTTAAATACATGATTATTGTTGAAATCAAGTGTGGGGGAGGGAGAATATACTTGTATTTTTCTTTCTTAAGGAATATTTTTGAGATGAATGGAATGTGTTTTCATATTTTTACTTCATAAGTTGAAGAAATTTCATGATGGAAATAATGATGGGGGCCCAAAATATCATCACACATATGGGCCGAGTGCTCAAAATTTTTTAAAGATCAAAATATGCCTATAGTTTCTTCAAAAGTATGATTTTGAAGATAAATCAATATCTAAATACAAGATGAAATAATGCTACAAATGGGGTTAAACATGGAAAAAAATTGTTGGTCGGTGTGAGTTTCTCAAGTGGGGTTGAATTGAGTACCCAATAAAAATTTCTATCTAAAATGGACTATTTTAAAGTTCCCTAAAAAGAAAAAATAGCCCTGTTTATCAAAATTAGTAGTATGATTTATATCTTAATCATTATATATATTTATCTTAAGATTCATTTGTTCTCAAATGAATAATATATATAATATTATTGAATCCTTTTAAATCAATCTACTTGATTAAAATACTATATGAACACAAATTAAGATAAAATATTAATGTATAAATTTTGTTTATAGTTAAAATAGTTTCAGATTTAAATGAGAAAACAAAGTAAACCAATAATTAAAAATAGAAATAGGGAAAAATGAATACAAGAGGTTCAGTATCAAGTTGAGACTTAGTCTTCTCCACTTGGTGATCAACCACCACCAAATAGTTTATATAAAATAAATAGATGATCCACAACCAGGATCATGTTTTATAATAGATAACACTGTCCAGGTCACACACAAACTCTTCCATATTTATTCATGGGAGTAAAGATTAACATGCCACATAGGGACCTTTACCACTCTTTTTAGTAAAAAAAATAAGAATAAAGGTTGATAATATATCATGTATCTTCTAGTTTAGCCCAGGTGACATTGTGTATATATAAAATAGATTATAGAATACACTCCTCAAATATAATAAAATGTAAATAGAAATAAGTAATCTTGGAGTATAGATTTTAGAGATTCTAAGTCTGTTGTAATGAAACTTTTGACTCTTGATTTGATTCAACAATAAATAATGAGTCGAGTTTTCTTGAACTCTTCCAAAAAAAAGAGTGTCACGAAATCTTGTTTTTTGACAGGAATAATTTACTAGATGAGATAATGTAGTTCATCTTCCTCATCAAGATCTCATAACAAGTTAGATATATTGATTTGAAATAGGTTCACCTAGTTATGTTTTGTTTGTTCAGGCTCCACTAATATTTCTTGTGTGTGTTCTTTAACTTGTCCACTTGTCCATTTGTCAACCATGAAGTGTTCTATTATTTCTATCAACAATTGTAACATGGAGAATATCCAAAGATGCTTCCTCGTACTGCTCATCTAACATTAGTTATATCATAATTTTTAAGACACTATCATTAAACAAATAAATAGCATTAACTTTAATAAATATATAACATAGAATGATAAAAGTAGATACAAAATAATTAAAGTAATATAAACAGTGAAAAAGTCTTATACTCTGGAGGTGTCTTGTTTTTTGGGGGTTTCTCATGTTATGGCATTATGAAACTAGCAGAACATTTCTCTGGCAGTATGTTGTTATAGTTGTGTGATATTGATAGTATCATATACTTAGTAAAATTTTTAGTGCTAGTGGTATTAGTCTGGCGACATGATATTGATGATGTCTCATTTAGAAGTATATCATACCTTTTCATTTTTTAATCTTAATATCATGACATTCTGACAGTGTGTCGATCAATGGTGTCTGAATCAATGTTGTCTCATACGTTTTCAATTCTTAAGTCCAATGGTATAATAGTTTGACAGTGTGAAGTCCTAGTGGTATCTCAGACTTAGAGAATTTTTGAACTAGCAGTGTGTCATGACCAACAGTGTCTCATACTTGCAGATTTATCACCTATTCTCAAAATACATTTGATTATAGTTAAACATGAAATTCATTAGTATTAATAAATACATGATTTTGGGATCCTTAATACTAGGAGGTCAACAATACCTTTCTTTTTGATGATCAAAAATAATATCATGGAAATAATACTATAAAAGTAAAAAAAAGTCATCACATGTATTGGATAAGAAGAAACACAATATCCAATAAGAAAACAAGATTTATCATTCATAGTTTTTGGAGATAGTATCAGAGATACAATAATAAAATATTACAAATATATAAAGATATAAAGAAGAAAATATTAAAGATAATTATTAATTAAGAAATAAAAAATTATCCCCATTTTAGGACTATCAAAAAGGTAAAGTAGATAAGAAAAAACATATTAAGTGGTAGATAATAGTCAAATAGTCAAAATAAGAAGTAAGATAGATATGTATAGGGATGAATAAAATGATATTACAATACATATCCAATCAAATAAATAAGAGTCTAATCCAACAAAATACAAAAATCAAGGGTTGACAGAAGGGTCCAACAGTTCTTTGCCTTTAGAAAGATCTTATTCTTTGTCCTCAGCTGAGGTAATTGGATCAGCCTGAGGCAAAATAAATGGGACACTTGAATAATTTCTAACAATAGTTTGAGGATGGAATTATACAATCAAAATTGGATTGAGATGTCTGAGAGCTTCAGTAGGATACATTTGAAAAGGCTGAATGCGAGGAGGTAGAGATGAAAATAAATTTCTGATCATGGAAGAACGGTATTGGGGATGAGCTTAAGGGTAAAATGGTCCTAAATAGGTTAAAGGAATAGGAAATACATCTAGATATACAACTTAAGATATATGAACATGAAGATAAGGCTTCAGGAGATTGATAAAATCCATAATAATTTGTCCTCCATTTTCTATAGCTTTTTTGAAATCATCCTTATTCTCCATGAAGGTTTGAAGATGAGTGAGTTCATTGAGTTTCTTAAATTTCTATTTTAATTCTTGATACACCATAGTAAATCTTATATTCTCATCCAAGAATTTGAAATGGGAATCCATAGCATGTTTGGTATATATTCTCGAGATATAGAACTTGATAGACTTTGTAATAGTATCCTTGTCAACATTCAAAATGTTGTAATACTTTTAGATCATTATGTGATTATTCTTAGTTTTTTGCTCAATTTTTTTTATAATTTATAAAGTAATTATAATTTCTCCACTAGAGATACTACTGAAGGTAGCTATAAATTCATCTCTGAAAAATGAACAAATGACATCAGTATCGAGAACAGGAGGAGGAACAACAGAAACCAAAGGTCACCTAGAACTGAAATTGTCAAGTAGTCATTTAACATCAACTTGAGCTATAAAGGATCCTTTAGGATAAAATTCCAAATTTAATTTAGGTTTATCAACCCTGGGAGGGATTCTTACAAAAATAGAGAATTTTTGTTACTACCCTTCCATAGGGTCAACCCATATATTTGAAAGAACAAATATGGCAGTTGGTACCACACTAACAGAAACATCTAAAACTTCCTTATTTCTCATACTTTATGAATATGATCATCCATAGTGTTTCCTATAATGGAATTTTCAAATTCCAATTGCGTATTAACAGTGGATACCTCTTTTGTCTCAACATCTTTATGAGCATCACCAATAGTTGACTCACCTTCCCCATCTTCTTTAAAAGAGGTTTTATGAACATAAACCAACTATTCATTCCCAAAATCTTCTTTAATTAGTTAATTTTTCTATTTCTCAGCAACATGTTGTTCAAAAATAGCTATAACTCTCAACTTCTCTGCTACAATAGAATCTGAAACTTCTTGACCAGTGGAAACAGAACTAGTCTCACCAGTATCACCAGCTAGAGTCTCATGAAAAATATCCAATGATGGGGAATGGACCCTCCTCAAAAAATGAATCTTTTAGCTTTGAATTCATCTCAAAATATTTATTATTGATTCAACCACTTTATTGAAGAGAAACCAAATACCCAAACTCTTACACAACTTTTCAACCAATCAACACCATCTTGATTGAATGTAAACTACACATGATGATAGAACTAATGCACCGGTTTCAAGTCAAGGGGTCTCTCATTTGATGAGAACCATCCCAAAAATCATTGGTATTGGAGAACCTTGAGTACAGGAGGCTTACTTGATAGCATACACTTTGAACCTACATCATTTTCTGCAATAACATCTTAACTAGCAAGATTGGGGTTAACTAGAGAAACTAGAGTATGACCTTTTGGTTATTTCTTTTGTTTATTTGGAGATATAAACTTAAAATAAGAATGCACTAAATGTCACTTCATTCCTGGAATCTAGATCACCCCATTATACTCAATCGAAGGTAAGGTGAAGGTTTGAAATGAAAAAGGAAAATAGTTGCACTTAACTCAAAAGAGATATATGAATATAGCTTGGGGTTCAAGATTTATTTGGAAAATACTTATACCATATTCATATCATTTAGGATATTAGTTATTCTAAAATAAAAATGATATGAAAAATCGAAATTAAAATCGTGATAGAAAAAATGCACCCAGTTTCAATATATAAACTAAACCACTGGTTCATAGTATTAGAAAATAAGACAATTTTGAAAAGGCATATAATTAATGACATGAAAACTCAATGGTATGACAACCAATGGTTTTTCAACCAAAGGTATGACAAAAAATTATATGAAAACCAATGGTATGAAAACCAATGGGATGAAAACCAATAGTATGACAACTAATGGTTTGACAACCAATAGTACGAAAACCAATAGTATGATAGCTAACCTTATAAATTAACCATAATTTATCATTCCTAATTCATGTTTGATATAATTAATTCTTTCTAAATTCAAATGTTTAGTGAATATATCAGCTAGATGATGTTCAGTACCAATAAATTCTAGAGTTATATCTTTTTTTTGAAAATGATCTATCATAAAGTGGTTTCTTATATCAATATGTATTGTTCTATAATTAGAAATATGATTTTTAGATAAGTTTATTTCACTTGTTTTTTCATAGTTTATAGGTACATTTCTTAATTGATATACATATTATAGTATAGTGCATTTCATCAACAAAATTTGTGTGCAACAGATAACTGCAACAATGTCTTCAGATTTAGTAATAGATAATGCAACCAAATTTTTCTTTTTACTACACCGTGAAACTAGAAACTTTCCCAAAGATTGACATCTTTTAGAGGTTCTTTTGTCTATCTAACTTGCTTCCACAAAAATTATAATTAAAGTAACTTACTAAATCAAATTCTTGTCCTCTAGGGTAAATAAATCCTAAATTAGTTGTATATTTCAGGTATTTAGAAATTATTTTAACAAAAATTATGTGTGACTCATTTGTATTTTATTGAAAATGAGAACACATACGCACACTAAAAATAATGTTGGGTCAACTAGTAGTTTAGAAGAGAATTCTTCTAATCATACCTCTATAACTGGTTTCATCAACTGATTTCCCAGTTTCATTAAGATCCAATTTATAGGTGGTACTCATAAGAGCATCACTAATTTTAGTGATATCCATATTAAATTGATTAAAAAATCTTTTTTATATTTACTCTAATTCAAAATAATTCCTTCTTTGATTTGAAAAAAAATAAAAAATCCAATAAATAACTTGAGTTCCCCCATTAAGTTCATTTCAAAGTCATTTTTCATCATTTTATAAAAAGCAAGACAAAGAGAGTTTTTTGAAGATCCAAAAATAATATCATCAACATGGATTTGTATTACTGATACCTCTTTAGAACTATATTATTGTTCTAATTGTTTTACAAAATAACTAAAGGTTTAGAATTTAGGTTTAGAGAAGATAATTCAAACTCATTGTTCTAAAGAGGTATTAGTATCATATGGATCAATTTCATCAAATTTTACATGGACCGATTCTTCCGCAGTCTTGGTCTTATTATTTAAAACTTTATATGCTTTACTATAAACTGAGTAACCAAGAAAAATTCCTTTATCAGCCTTGGTGGAACTTTTTTCAATATTATCCTTAGTGTTAAGAATAAAGACATTGAAACAAATAATTCTAAAGTAATTAACCTTTGGTGTCCTATTATTCTATAACTTATAACTGGTTTTATCAAGAACAGGTCTAATCAAAACTGAATTTATGATATAGTAGGCTGTATTGATAGCTTCGGCCAAATAATATATAGGTTGTTAATAATCAATTATCATAGTTAGAGCTATCTATTGTAAGGTTATATATCGCCTTTCAATAATAGCATTATGCGGAGGGTTCTTATGGGTAGTGAAGTTTTTAGTGTAGCAATTTTGGGAGAAAAATGTTTCAAAATCTTGATTCTCAAACACACAGAGATGGTAAATTATTAAGGTTTTAAACCTAATTCAACCAAGATTTTCTACCGGCATAGCATACATTGTGAAATAAGAATAGGCTTCACTTTTGTGAGATAGAAAATATACCCAAATATACCTAGAATAACCATCTATAATAACTTAAAAATAGTGTTTCCCATTAAGACTATAAACTCTATAAGGTATAAAAAATCCATGTTATCCAACTCGAGAGGGAGAGAAGTTGACAGTTATTTCTTCAGATTAAAAGAAACTTTATGCTATTTTCCTTTTTGAATGTGGTTACAGACTTTATTAGTTGGGAACTCATGTTTTTGTAGATACTATACTAAACCTTTTATATTTATATTTTTATGTGAGTGAATGTTTCAATGGCCTAGTCTACTATGCCAAATATAAGAGTCCTTATGAAAAACACTCAAGCATGAAACATTATGAGAAACTAAATAATTTAAATCTACTGTATAAAAAATTTTCATTTCATAAAGTAGTAAAGATTAAATCATTTTTAGAATTAAAAACATTAAAAGAATCATTCTCAAAATTAACATGGAAACCATCATAACACAAGTGAGAAATAGTAAATATAGTATATTTTAAACCATCAACATTTAAAACTTTAGAAATTTAAAATAAATTTTTGTTACCAATCTAGCATATGTTGATGATTTATCCCTTTTCATTGTCACCAAAGGTAACATAACCACCATCAACCTTTATAAGACTCTTGATGTAGAAATAGTATCCTGTCATGTGTCTTGAACAACCACTGGTCAAGTACCATAGAAATATTCTAGAGATATTCAAGAATTTTTCCTACCAAATATGTTTTAAATAAGAAATGATTTTTCTGAAATCTGTTTGGGTCTATAAATGTTAGTAATAAATACTCTGTGAACATATATTTTCCTCATGGGTTTCCTATAAGAGGATTGTAAACTATTATAAATAAACACTTTGTTGGGTCCTTTTGAAATGTTTTTGGAAGTAGAGTTTTCAGGTCTCAATTTAGGGATAAAATTATTTTTACTCATTCTCCTCTATTTAGGTTTGTACCCTATTCTAGTAACATATTTGGGAGAAAATTATTTTCCCAATATTTATGTCAATTTTTATCTAAAATTTTTAAACTTTTCAAGATATTTCTTTAATTTATCATTTTAATGTTTAAGTTCATGGTTTTATTTGAGTAGTTGAATATTATTCTATTTTTTATAGATAGCTCAGACTTACAGTTTACAGTTAGAGCATGATGTATTTTCAAAACTTTGTACTTATCATTTAACTCATTAAAGGTGTCTTCTAATATATTTAACTAGTCAAATAATTCTTCATTTGTATATTTTCAACATCATGATTTTAATTATTAGTCTTATCAAGTTCATTATACTCATGTATAAGAAAAATATTATAAATATTGGGTAAAGTAGATACCTCATTGAATCTAGTCATAAAGCACATAAATGCACTATTTGAATTTTCTTCATGTGAAGAATCTGAGTTACTTGATCTCTCCTTAGGTGAACTCCAGGTGGCTTTCATGGAATTCTTATATCTTACATCATTGTAATTATATTTATTTTTATATTTTATATTATGAAACTTAGATTTTATGCGACCTTTCCTTTTTTCATTCATAATAGAAAACTTATTTTATATCATCATCCCTTTTCTTCAATTTCCCTCTATTGTCATATTTCCCTCTACAGTTTGTTTTTATAAAAAACTTATTCTTCCTATATAACTTATTAAATCTTCTATCTAGGTGAGCCATTTCCTCATCACTGTTAGAAGAAGATTCACCATCACTCTAATTAACACCTTGTACATTTCCTTTGATTTTTTTCTTCTGTTGTCAAGGGGTAACAGTCTTGAAAGCTACTAACTTTATATTAGGATACTCATCCCCTTCACAGTTTACCTTAAGCTCTTATTAATAAATAATAAGCTTACCTATATTTTTCTTTAATGAACATTTACTGATATCACAAGATTATCGGATTGATACTGAAGTTCCTCTCCATATTTCAGGTAGACATATCAGTGATCTCATTATCTATCCCATATTAGTTACAAGATTTCCTAGTGAGCTCATGGTATTAAAAATATCATTAAAACTAAGGAACATATCATAAATAGTCTCTTCAGGCTTCATTTTAAAATTATCATATTTAATAGTGTAATTATAATTCATCATTTATTTAATATTATCACTTCCTTCATGAGTGATAGCTGGAGTATCCCAAATATCTAATGCTGTTTTACATGTAGAAATTCTGTAAAACTCTTCACCACCTAAGGATCAATAGAAGACATTCATGGCTTTGCAATTTTTATTATAAGAAGCCTTAGTTGCATCATCCCATGTATTTCTAACAGCAGTAGGAATTTTATAATCATCTACTATAGAAGACCAAATCTCAAAACCCATATATTCAATATGCATTTTCATTTTTATTTTCCATTGGGAATAATTTGTCCCATTGAAGAAAGGAGGTCTTTTGGTCAAAGAACCTTCATGATGATTATCCATACTAAATGACTAGAATATATATATATATATATATATATATATATATATATATATATAGGACAGAAAATTTAGAACTAACAGAAATTTTAAGGTCTTTAACGCTCAACTAAAATAAAAGTTAAAAAGATATTTGAAATTTTTTATAACACCTTTGATACCAAATGTTTTTCATAGAGAGTATCTCCAGAGGGGGGGGGGGGAATTGAGTATCTAATAAAAATTTCATTCTAAAATGGATTATTTATAAATCCTCTAAATATTCAAAAACAACCCAATTTATCAAAATAAGTAGTATTATATATATCTTAATTGTTCTAAAGATTTATTCTAAGATTGACTAGATCTCAAATGAATAATATATATAATATTATTAAATACTTTTAAATAAATTTACTTCATTCAAATACTATACAATCACAAATTAAGATAAAATATCAATGTATTAATTTTTTTTCAAATTAAACATTTTTCAATTAAAAAAAGAAATTGAAATAAAATTAAAAACACACAGTGGAAAAAATGAATACAGGAGGTTCAGTCTCAAGTAGAGAATTAGTCCTCTCCACTTGGTGATCATCCACCACCATGATTTGGAAATAAAATAAATATATGATCCACAAACTAGATCAGGTTTTAAAAAAGATAAGACTATCTAAGTCTTACATGAACTCTTCCACAGTTATTCACTGGAGTAAATATAAAAATTCAACACAAGGACCTCTACCACTATTATCCATGGTAAAAACAAATAAGAATAAAAGTTGAGAAGATATCATGTATCTTCTAGTTTATCTCAGGGGGTGGTGGGTGTATATAAAATAAAGTATAATACATACTGCTCAAATGTAATAAAATATAAACAGAAATAAGAAATATAGTAGTATAAAGTTTAGATATGATCAATATATTGTTATGATGATTTTAACTAATGATTTGATTCATCAATAAATCACAAGTTTTGTTTTCATGAAATTTCTAGAAAAATAGAGTGTAAAAAAATATTGTTTTTTGACTTGAAGATGATACTTAGTGAGATTATCCAGTTTAACTTCTTTGTCTAGATTTAATAGAAAGTCATCTTTATTGATTTTCAATGGGTTCATGTAGTTATGTTTTAGTAGTTCAAGCTCCTCTACTATTTCAAGCGGTGTATCATGTTTTTTCTGTATGACATTGACCGTATGTTGCTTTTTCAATATGTTGTTTTGGTGGTGTGATACTAATGATGTCAGAGACCTAGAACAATTTTTCGTGTCAGTGGTATGAGTCTGATGACACGAAATTGATAGTTTCTCATATAGAGGTATCTCATACATTTCCATTTTCGCATCTTGACAGCATGACATCTTGACGGTGTGTCGATAAACAGTGTCTGACTCAATAGTGTCTCATAATTTGTCAATTCTTCAGTCCGTTAGTATAATAGTATAACAGTGTTAATTCCTAGAGTTCTCTCAGACTTAGAGAATTTTTGAACTAGTGGTGTGTCATGACCAATGGTGTCTTATACTTACATATTTATCACCTGTTCTCAGAATACAGATTGGTTATAGGTAAACATGAAATTATTTAGTAATAATAAATACTTGATTTTGGGATCATTAAAACCAGGAGGTCAACAAAAATCATTGATGCTGAAATTAAAAGTGTAAAATTTTCAAAGAAATAAAGATTAGTTTAGAGGTTATTAATTCTTTATCTAATTGAGGAGCACACCATTATTGATCAAAGCTATTTTTCATGCATTTATTTCAATTTAGAGCTTATCTCTCCCCATTATACATTAGATTTTTTCAAATTTAAAACCTTATATACCTCATCCTTATAAAAAACCATGAAAAAGTCCTCATTATTGAAAAATTTATGACTCTTTTAAGTGGAGATACTATGAGTATAGAAAGATTATGGATATCACACATGTTCTTAGGAATGATAAAAACTCTACAAAACATCCTTGAGCGAAGAATGAAATATTTTTATAGGATGTAGGTATGACATTCATGTGAGAATTGAAATGAAAGTGAATGAATTATTATGATTTTTGAGGAGTTAGGGAATTTTTCTTCATGCGAGGCATGATATTTTCCTTTGATGTGTTAATTAAGCTGTATTGTCATTTTTTCTTTGGGATGTTTTTTTGACCTTGGTATAAGATTATTACCTAGAAATGAAATATTTAAGTGTGAGGGAATTGATAGAGAAAATATTTTCAATTTTTTTGAAATGAAATATTTTTAATCAGACCAAATTTTTATTTCACATAAAATTTTCAAATGTTATGGTTTTTGAATTATTTGGAGATTAATTTCAAAATATAGCTTATTTTTGGATTTTTACTATTTTAATTTATTTAATTATTTAGTCCATAAAATTTTATTCATTGATAAAAATTGAAATATTATTCTTCTATAAGTTTCTATGTTTGATGATATTCATTTTATCCTTCTAGACCCAAAGATCAATCTACTATTTGGAGGCCTAAAAAAAGCTCACTAGGCAGGAGTCGAAAAATATGTATAGATCTGGAAATTTTTTAAGATGGGCCTATATCACATAAATTACTGGCCCAAATGGGCTGATATTAGATAAGGAATTAGATTAAATCTAGTGGAAAAAAATATTTAAATCCGAATGCACCTGATTCATCCTTATTCAAGGATATTAATGCATGGTAAAGTGGAGCATTTGAATATGAAGAGTCACCTTTGTGACAACATTCAGATAACGTTTTTAGAGAAAAACATTTCACCTCTTTTGCCTATAAAAGTGTGTTTCTTATTTATTTCATGTTTATGACACTATAGGTGGACATTTTCTATAATTTTGTAGTTTCATTAATACTGTAATAGTATTATGAATTTATGGTATATTTTACTCTTATTCTTCCTCCCATTATCTTATTCTTTTTGTCTTTTCTATTTTTCACTTTGTTCTTTTCTTCATCACTGTGAACTCTTGTGCACATGATTATGAGTAGCTAACCTGAGGGAGATCCCGATGGAGTAATCTAGTGATGAACCTAAGTATTTTAAAATTAATACTTAAGGTTTCTTATTTTATTAGAGTTATATCGAGTGGGATATTAGTGGTTATGGTGCCTTTGTGTCTCCACTTTCCACCCGAGGTTTAGCTTTCGCTTCTATAATATTTTCCATCGATCGAGGAGGTGGACGTGCGGTCTCTTAGTGATCGTTGAGGGGACCTTATATTAAAAACCATATTAATAGGTGGATGCTCACACATATGATAAAGTGTGTTAATTATGTAAATATTAAACATAAAATAAGATAATTAAGGTTTAATCTGGGTGATTCTCATTGGAATTTCTCCTTTCTTTCTAACATCATTATGTTTTCATTCAATATTTTTGCGTTACATATGCATGTTACATTTTATTATTGAATTTTAAATTCTCAAATCTCCATTTTGGGTCATTTTATTATATATATATATATATATATTTAAAAATAATTATAAGTAGTGATTGATTGACCACAAAATCTCTTCAAGATAATGACTTAGGTCAGCTCATGTGCTACACATAGTTAACTTATTTTGAGTGTTCACATGAAAATGCTCTATCATGTACATGATAATCCAGTAAAATGACATGTATCTCATAAGTACACCCTATTTAGTCTCCAAATAAAGGAAATAATTAAATCACATTAAATAATTAAGTAAAAAATTAAAACCAAATTGCACTTATTGGCACCATATGTGTTTGAGAATATAATAAAGTTTTTTAAAAGTAAAAAATTATCAATTAATTTATTATAATTATCTATAATTATTGGTTATGTTGTTAAATTTCCAGGAATTTATTAATGATGGGTATCTCTAAGATAATTTAGATGGTCTTTAAGATAAAATGGAATAAATTGATCAATTAACTAATTTAACCATGTTTATATTCATAATAAATAAATAATATAAATTAATGTTAACTAATGTACTATTTTTTATTAGGTGAATGTGTATAACCATTAATGAGATTTACCAGTCCTCTTTATGCATTGGTTTTATTTAATTTTATCAATTACATGGGTTTTCAAATATATATTATTAAAATATGATGGAATTTGAGTCATCTATCCCTCCTTAATTATGTGGGACATTTATATCCTAATTTATTTATGTAATTCCCTATTAAAAAATCCTTTTATTCCCTTAACCTACATGTGAGTTATGAATACATATAATAAAATGTGTATCCCAATGATTATGGAGGTGGTTCCAGATGGAACCAATATGATGACAACACATATGATACAAAGGTAGATATGTGGTATTCTACAACTCATTCCAAGACCATCATACTGATTTTTCCCAGGTCTCAAGTTGATTTATTTTCTGATAAATAAATAAATAGCTAGATAATATCAGGATTGGTTTATTTATATATTTATTTACTTTTTCTTTATGCATTATTTATTTTTTGGATTCAATACCATGATCACATAAGTAAATGGATTAATATGAAAATATGAAATCTAAATAAATAGATTATGTGTATTTTGTTTCAAAACATGTTTAATTACTTATGTAAAATCCACTTAATATTAAAAAAACACATATAATATAAGACAAGGTAAAACATAAACATAATAAACAAAATACATTAACTTAATTTTAGTTCATACTTTTACTTCTATTACTTGGTTAGGAATTAAATCCGTATAACTAAGTGTTCATCCAACCCTTATTGGGTAAATTATGTTTACCAGGGAGTTTATATATGGGTTATGGATTGAATAAACCATTTTACATGAAGATAGATATCCATTTCTAGACTTTATGTAACATTGAGGCAAGTATTGAGGAAATAAAATTCAAGATTTTTATATTATGGACTCCAATTAATGATCAAGGAGCTACAATCCCACAGTTGGAAAAGACCTGCCTACCTAAATACCTTCAAGTAGCTTGACCAACCCTCATTGGGATTATGAAAAGGGGAATATCAATCCCTACCACTGGAATTTCCAAGAACTATACATTCTGAGTCTAATGGTGGGGTTTATTGGGAACTGATGAAATAGTTGGAGACTTAATAAAATTAAATTCATTATATCTCACATAAATTTTAATCAAGTGAAGTATTAATAATCTAATATTTTACAATTGTATAATAACTAGAAGTTCATAATCCACATTATCCCTATGAAAAATATTTAAGAATTAACATCTCCTTACAGAAATTAACTTCCAGGAATAGTACAAATTCCTTTGGGTTGTGTTGTGCCATGAACGTTAATCTTAACTGCTAGAATCATAATTAAATAATCCACCTACAAAGTAGGTGAGTGATAAAGAGTTTTATGTCTATGATAAACTCTTGAGCGACATGGTCAACATTATGAATTTAATTTTATCATCCATGTCTAATGAACTCTTTACATATTATAAATACATAGATGATCATGTAATTATTAAGTATCTACATGGACTATATCATGTGAGAGCTAGAAAAGAAATTTTTAAGATTAAAAAGTCCATAATTCATAGTTATCTTGGATAAGGTGCACCATATATGCCTCATGTATTCAAATTAATTGGATACATTGAGAACCTAGAGGTTCTAGGGTTTATAATTCCTGATAAACTATGTACCGATCTCATTATTGTGTCACTCCTCAAAATTATTCCACAATTATTATTAGTTTTAATATCAACATCATTAATAATTATCTACCATATTTTCACACTTTACTTTTCCAAGTTGACAGGGGTATGAATTGAAAAAAATCCTTTCATCCTTATGGAGAATAAAATTAAAGTCTATGAAAATATATCTATGCCCAAATATTAATCTGAATGGATTTCAAATAAGTGAAATACCAAGGGGGAATCAATGGTGTAGGATTATATCTATTTCACATGTGGTAAGAAGGGACCCTAGAAGAAAAAATTCACCTAAAAAAAAGAAGAAAATGGGAAGCTTGTGGTGAAATTTTTATAGAGTATAATATATTAGTTCCTAAAAATTCATTATTAAATGAGACATGTGGAGCTCACATATGTATAAAAATACAATAACCAAGTATATTACAAAATATTGAGCATGGGGAGGTATATATATAGGCAACCAATATACCCAAACTTGTTTCCAAGTGTATTGGGGATTACCACCTTATTTTTCATGTTGGATTGATATTGATTTTAAAATATTGTTATTATGTTCCATCTGTTACCCAAAACATTATTTATATATCTAGACATGATATAAATATATTTATATTAAATTTTGTGAATAAATGTTTCTTCTTTTATAAATATAGAATATGTTATGGTAAGGAATATTTAAATAATGGTCTTAATGTGCTATATTACATTAACCAAGTAATGGAAATTGATAATGAAACTACTTAACATGTCTCATACCACACCCAAATTTGGAATCATCTTCCTTGTCATGTTACTAATAAATGTTTTACTAAATAACACCAAGATGGATATTTATATTCTTTTTAACTAAAACCACTTGATATATGTCACACATGTTTATAAGGTAAAATAACCAATTCCCCATTTAGTGTAAAAGGGGAAAAGACTAAGGATCTTCTTAAATTAGCTTATACTAATGTCTGTAGATAGTTTGTAGTTGAATCATGGGGTGGATACGCATACTTGAAAACTTTTACTGATGATTTTATTAGATATGGAAATGCATATGTGATGAAGTATAAGTTATATTCTTTTGATGGATTCAAGGAATACAAGAATGCGGTTGAGAACCATCTTGGTAGGAAGATTAAGAAAATATACATAGGCCTTTGGGAAGAGTATCTTAATTAATAATTCAATTATTATTTTTGAGAGTTTTTGATTTTATCACAACTCAATACTCCTTTTACACCTTAATGGAATTGTGTTAGAAAAATGAGGAACCATGCCTTGTTAGAGATGGTGATATCAACAATGAGTCATGTGGGTATTCGATTATCCTTTTGGGGATACACATTAGAGACTACAACACAAATACTAAACCAAGTTATAACTAAATTTATAGATGGTGTAACATACCAATTGTGGAATGGAAAGAAATACATGTGTCCATAATTACATGTGTGTGATTTCGAAGTGTTTATTAAGGCATCTTTTGGTAACAAAATTGTACCCAAAGGCACAAATTGTACCTTTATATGGTACTCAAAGGAAATAAGGGGCTATTACCTATATGAACCCTTAGAAGAAAATGTTATAGTGGAAATAAATGATTTATTCCTTGAGAGGGATTACATATTCTAAAAAGGAAAATGGGATAAAGATAGATATTTATGAAGTCTGGGATCAAGGTGCATAAGAGTTGTTACATGAACAAATTCCATAAAGACTTGAGTAAGAAGATGTTCCAAATACACAAGTACTGGGTATGGGTACAAGGGAGGTTAGATAACCAAAATATTATATTTTTATAGTCAATGAGGATTGTGACTCATTATTAGTTGATAATAATGATCTTGTATCCTATAAAGAAAGTAAGTGGCATAAATTTATCCAAGTGTAAGGAAACATTTAATTCTAAAATGGATTCCATGTTTAAAAACCATGTCTATATTTTGGTGGATCCTCCATTGGATGTATAGTTCATTGGTTATAAATGGACTCTCAAGAGGAAACTATACGTGGATAGAAAAGTCTATAGTTTTAAGGAACGAATGTTTGCAAATAGGTTAAAACAACATCAAGGAATAGACAATGAAAAAAACTTTTCATGAATTCTTATGCTAGAATCCACAAAAATTTTACTTGCCTTCATAGATTTACCAGACTATTGGATTTGGAAAATTGATATCAAAACAACCTTATTTAATGGGAACCTTTAAGAATATTTCCATTTAAAAAAGCAAAAGGGTTTGTGTATCCAAGGGATTCCAAAAAGATATGGAAAGTGAATGATCCATTTATGGATTAAATCATGAATATTGGTCTTGAAAGATTTAGTTTGTTGTATCCATAACAAAAATTGGTTTCATAAATAATGAATGTGATACTTATGTCAGTAATAGATTTAGTGGGTGTGTATTCATTTTATAAATAGTATATGTCAATGAAATATTACTTATTATAAATTAAATACCCATATTATTTTATTTTAAATCATTTTTGAATAAATTATTCTGCATAAAAGACTTAGGTGAAGCAATATATTTTCTTCGAATCAAGATCCATAAAGATAGATCCAAGAGGTTACAAACCTATGTCAATCTATATAAAATAACAATATACTAAGGATATTTAGTATAGAACAATCCAAGAGGGTATTTTCTCTAATTTCACATGCAATTAATCTTTCAATGAAAATGTTTCCTAAAAAAATGAGAAAATGAAAAGAATGGGAAAGATCCCATACATGTCATTGATTGCGCTAGTCATGTGTGATATTCTACGTACTGTGCTAGATATGACCTATGCCTTGAATTTAGTTGGGATATATCAAGAATAACTATGTGACCATTATTATATATAAGTCAAGACTATACTTAAGTATCTACAGAGTACTAAGGACATGTTATAAGTTTATGGGGGAGATGAAAAACTAGTCATTAGAGGATATATCGATTCTAGTTTCTAAATAGATCAAGATGATCAACATCATTTATAGGATACATAATCACTATGAATAGAGGTCATGTGAAATGGAAGAGATAAAACTAAGATATGGTCATATATTTTATAGAATATTCTGAGTATATTGTGGATTCTGAGATAGCTAAAGGAGAATTTTGGATATGAATATTCATCCAAGAGATGAATGTGGTTCATAAATTTAAAGACTCTTTCACACTCTATTGTGATAATACATTAGTGGTGGATTTCTCAAATTATCCAAGGTCAAATCAGTAAATGAAGCAAAAAAATCAGAAGTATCATCTCTTAATTTATTTTACATAGAGAGGTGAAGTTGTAGTGAGAATAATTTCCACAAAAGAAAAAATAGTGGACCACTTGACTAAAGAATTGACTCAGAAAAAACATGATCACCATATGAGGTCTAGTGGACTAAAATTCATAAGAAGTTGGATATAGTCTAAGAGGGAGTATATTGGAGTTGGAATTCTAGATCCAAATTTTTTTACTTGTATTAGATGTGTATTCAATGTTTTAAGTATTAATAAAAAATTATTATATTACATATTTCTCATTATTATGAATGGATTATATGTGATAATTTTTTAGATTAATATATCACATTGATAATAAAAAAAATTCCCACTATGATGAGAACCTTGAAATTCCATGATGATATTCTTAAATACAGTTCTATCATAATGTGCTTTTATATAATTTAACAAACATATTCACATTATTATTCATAAAATAGTATTTTATTTTTAATCTTCCAATTCAGGTTTAAAATTACATTGTTAATATCTAAAGGATATTGAGATGGTCAAAGAGTTGACAGATCGTTTCATGTCCTTAAAAAATATTTCAACTAAAATTAAATCTCAATTGAAAATATTAAAGGATAGTTTGAAGGAAATGAAATAGTTTATAGTGTTTCTTGTATTATAGTGAGGAAGTTTTAGATCCTTTAAAATTTAGGGTTCTACTAAGATGGTGTGGGGTTAATTAGTAATATAAATCTATTTTCATTATCTTATAATTTAGTTAGTGTTTTAGAGTAATCTTGCGAAGGAGACCAAGTCCTGGACCTACTATCTCTCCACTATGTACTAATAAATATTCCACCCATGTAGAAAACCAGGATATATGTGTTACATTATCAAATGGAGGTGATGTTTCATCAAGTTGGAATATATATAGATATCACATACTTTTCATTAAAATGACCCTTCACACTCTCACCAAATAATTAATTTTTTAAGCACAACCCATTCCATTTTCAAAATACCCATTAATTTACAAGACACATTACCAAGAATACATTATGTAACACTCATTTAGAAGACACCATATTTCCAATACAATGGGAATTCATTAAGATGTGTTTTCATTTTCTTCAAAAATTTTAGAGTGCCAACTGAGACTTTGATTTTAAGAATAAGACATCAATATTTTAGAAAACCAATTTTCATACCACAAAACACAAATTTTAGAACCATTATTCCAAATTGAACTCATATAAAAATGTATATATATATATATATACCCCTTTTACCTATTAAAATATTACATATTCCATGTGAGAATATCTTAAAATATGGAAACTATATATATAAGTCTCATTTTATACACCAAAGGATTAGAAATCACTTGGAATATCTTTATGAAACCAAAACATGTCATTGGGCCTTTATGGAAAATAATTCAAAAGGCCAAAAAACCATTTTCATTCATGATTTTAATTATATAAATCATTTTTAAAACAAATTAAATATTTAAGGTTATTTATATTTCAAAACCCATGTGGAAACATTCGTTAATATGGGAAACCCACATTGAGAATTTTTGTAAATTATGGAAACCTAGTGAGAAAGAATTTATAAGCACAACAACTACTTTACATATTATATATAATTTCATTGATAATTAAAACACACTATATAATAATCAAGAAATAATAGTATCCAACTCAAAGGATTGTAAATATGGAAACCTACCTCAAAATGAATATTAAATAATTTCTTTTGATGTGTGATACATAATCCCATCTTAACTGGGCCAAGGGAAGCCCACAAGATGGAAAGAAACCAAAACTGTGATGAAAACCCCAAAAATTAGGCCATTATAAAACTCTAGGTTTCATCTAAAATCACATTGTATACAAAAAGGAGAAAAATGAGTAAAGAGTTGATGGAGGGGGAGAAGTAATCACTTGAAATGATTTCACAAAGAATTGAGAAGATAAACTTCTAAAAATTGAGGGAGGATAGTGAGTAGAGAACATGACTGATTACTCTTTGTAATGGTCAATCCAGAAACACATAGATAAATGGAATGGGGGATAAAAACTATTGGGGTTTTATTAGAATTATGCCATTGTAATTATTATTAATTTATTTTCTTAATTGGTAATCTTTTTTAAGGATGGACACTATGCACAATTTATCCAAATGGTTTTGAAAACCATGCTCCAACCATGTACACCTACTAGAGGTCTTGAATACCTGAAATTTTAGGTTACATGGTTTGGAAAACCCTAAAAAATTATAGAAATTTAGCTCTATAAAACTTATAGACACCCTCATATGGTCTATACACGATTTATACTAATAGTGAACCAACCATAAGCCTATGTTAAAAACGTACAAATTTTAAAATTTAATAATGTTCCCACCTAAAACTCAAAATAAAATAAAATATTAATTTAATAATTTATAAATCATGGTTAAGATGTGGCAATCAGTATAATAGGGTGAAATAATCATGCATCATTATACATCTTAGCATGATATTCTTGATGGTTTATGAAACACTCCATCGATGGTCAACGTAGGTATGATTTATTGGGGTCATAGACCTAAGGATTGAGGATGGTTTAGTCCTCAGCCTCAATTATATCCAAACTCCTCTGAGACATTGTGGTATTTTGGCCTGCATGGTCTATTTGGCGTGTTTAGAGACATTTTATCACTTGTCGAAGTAGGTATTGTTGGGGTTCAAGGTGGTCCAAACAACACCTAACAACTCAATAATTATGATTTAAGTTCCTTGTGTGTTCTTTAATATTTGGCTATCTTTATCTATAAGCATTTAAGGAATCATTTTTAGGAATGTTTTTTAATGTTTTTTGTCTTTTAATGATGTGAGTGGGTTGTTGTGGATGATAGCTCTTGTGGAGTCTAGTTCTAGTCTCCAGTCTAGAATATTTCCAAATATTGGTGAGATTATGGATTAGTTATTAATTTTTATCTTATTGCTTCTTTGGTAACTATTTTTTATTTCCATCCACCTTGATTATTGTATTTTTTTAGGTATGAATACTTTATAGTGGTGTGGTTATAATACTATGTGGTTCTGTTATGCAATGACCCAAAATTTATGAGTGAAATTAACCTTATTATAATTATATAATATAGTATAAATCACATAAAATCACATAGAGAACACAATACAAACTTTATAAAAGAATAATGAATGAAATAATAGGTATTTCAAGAAATTAAGGAACCCATACTGAAGGAATAGTAACATTACCGTTGGAATTGTAATGTGACCATTAGGAATAGTAAACCAGCCAATAGAATAGAAACCTCAACTATGAAATAATAAATAAAATTTAGGTATCTTACTAATGAAAATATAACATATTTATATTATAGAATAATAAAATAAATATTCTAAAAATGATTACTTAAATATTGGTATTTTTTATGAAACATAATTTTTTATTAATAATTTTAAAAATAAAATAATGATTTAAAAGAAAATTTATTTTAATGTAATATATTATAAATTAATATTTTGTTTTCTCATGATTATAATATAATTTTATGATACCTTAATTAATTTTTGTAAGTGTTATAAAATTGGTTCTAATATTAAAATTGATATTTTTCGAGTAAATGAAGAATTTATTTAAGAATTAAATTTATCATATTTAGAAAATTAATTTTTTAAAATGGAGACCATTTTTGAATTCTACAAGTTAAAAAATGGTTAGAGTTATTTTTTGAGATTTTTCGGAAATAGTTGATTTTTTGGTGAATAATGAAATATGGTAATTTTAGTATTTAACATTATAGGTAAATAAATGAATTATTCAGTAATTGATGATGTATGGATGATGTAATAACTAAATAGTTCAAAATAACATGATATATTTACTTTATTATGTCACAAGAATCAATACCATTGATATTCTTGAGCCGAAATAATAAAATCATGAATAAAATAATAAAAAACACCCCTCTCCTCCACAATAAATACCACCCCTCACAACAACTTCCCCTCACACCTCCAAAACCTTGAATATTGTCAAAATAATTCCCAATTACTCTTCCAAAACACTTTACCACATTTTTGTCTTTCTGGTCTCACCAAAAGACCACTTTCAAGTCCCTTAAGGAGGTTCTCAATGAGACGAAACTCAAGATGTAAAACCTTCTCCTTCTCTCTCTTTCGATTTTTTTTTCTTTTCTTATCCATTCCCCAGACCCCCTGTACAAAGTAAAATTATAACTACAGTATCATATATATATATATATTGTGAAGTTTTTATGTTAAAAGTATATCCACCATAAATTCTCTTCTCATCCCCTTTTGTTTTGAAAATGAAAACATTGCTCGTGAGGTGTCGATTCACCACCTTCATGGATGATGATATTTCATTTCTAATACCACCTTCAAGGCTGGTCATAAAACCATTATAATGGTAAAAAAATATTTTAAAATTTATTTAATAACTTATTTACTGTTTTGGAACCAGTATATGTGCATAATATTAATTAATAAAACAAAACTAGAGCGTGATGATAAAAAAACTCCAAAATAATCAAAAGAACTGCCATTAAATTTTTATCTAACGAATCACCCTCCTATATAGAAATAAAATAAAATATAAGACCATTTAAGATTATTTAATTTAATTAATAACATTTAACTTCAATTCTGGATAACTATTCCCATTTTACATGATATTTTATACATGTATACATGTGAATCAATATTGAAAATCAAGGAAATGAACACTCCGAAATGATGAAATTGAATCTTATAACTCATAAAAAAGTACAGAAATGAAATTAATAAAATTATAATAAATAAAATACTTATTTAATAGGTTTTTAATTAAATTATTAATAAATCTAATTTCATTATCCATGACATTATTTTCAAGTGTAGAACACTTTCAGACATAAGGTAAGGGTTTCTTCCTGAACCTCCATTTTTCCTCTAGGATATGATTTATATTCCTTTACCCCAATGTAATTATTATATATTCTTAGGTAATACTCATAAATTCTATTTTTATGTTCCAAAGGTATTTACCTATCTCAATTATTCTTTCTTTTATGGGTAAATATGTGTTTTATAAGGTTCCTTCTTCAATTCCTTCTTATAAGCAATCCCGATTAAAGGGAACTTCCTAATTTATTAACCATTTTTGAATACACTACATAATATTTTTTAAGATACCATTATTTTTATTAAATCAATCATTTCATAATGAAAAAATAACTTAGTTAATTTCTTGTTTTATGCAAAAAAATTATTCATTTTCCCTCTTTAAATACTCTTTTATATTTCCCTCAAATCGCACTAAAGTTGTCCATTTCTAAAGTTTCTTAAAACTCTTGTAACATGTTTTAAAATTAGCTGGAAATCATTTATTCCTATAATATAATGGTTCTTCCCTTTTATTTTTTTATATATACATGTTTTTCAATATTTTATTATGAAAAAATGATTTTCTAAAATAACTCGTCTTTACAAAGTAAAAGGGTATTTCTCTCAAGAATTTATCAATGATTTAATTATAATATTTAAATATATTTCAAGAACCTCTATTGAATCCTATTAATTATTGAGAATGGTATGTTATGTTAATATATAAAATATTTTATTTAATGGTTAATAATTATTGTGGGGATTTATTATCTTCATACCATTCACCATATAACTCTGGATGGTTTATGATTACGTTTATTGTTTTGGAAAAGTTGTTAATATTTCAAATGATAGTTTCAATATGAATTTATATATTTAATATATTCCAACTCTTTCATATGAGTAATTAATTGAGATTAGTAAGTGATAGTAGGGTCCCTCTATAGACCCTTTATGCATTGGCAGGTCCCATGTCATGTACTTGACCGAGTTTTTCCGATTTATGTATGTTGTCTTGGACAAAGCCTTGACAATATGTTTATGATGTACTCTATTATGAATTACCTCATTATTATATTAATAATTGATATTCCATGTTATTATTTGACTAGTATAATATCCATAGTTTAGTTTAAAATTCATTTTATTACTTATATGTCATTATTTGATCAGATTTTAATCATTCTATATTATGCTTAATATTATGATTTAATGAAATTTATTTTTTGTAATTCACCTTGCTTTATTATTTATCTTTTCTTATGCTATTTTCTCACCCTTACTGAGAACCTTATCTCACCCATTTATTTTGTTTTATTTTTCCCAAGGATGTGGGGATGTATATAACACCCCAAGATTTTATGATATTTATATTATTAAATAAATTCAATTCATTTGATAGTTTACAATTCAAAAATGAACTGTGGTATACAATTAAATAGTAACTTGACCATTTTAATGGTAATATAACCATTTGGAATAGAAATTCCACCAATAGTATTGTAACCTTACCTATGAAAGTATAAATTAAATTTATCTATCTTATGAAGGAAAATATGATATATTTAAATCATGGAATAAGTAAATAAATGTATTGAAAATGATAAATTAAGTCTTGGTATTTTTGTGGAAAGTAAATGCTTATTTAAAATATTATAATTAAATGTAACACCGTAATATTACAGAGTACGTTTCCCTTTGAATAATACAATAGCTTCTGTTGTACGTAACTTCGAGTTCAAACACACCACAACCAATAAAACTAGCCGTTATGAATAGTAATACCCACTTTTTGAAATTTTATAAATTTTACCGTTCAAAATGGACTTCATTTTTGGATATGGAATATCGAATTTAGCTTAGGGTGAATTTTTGGTATTTTTCTGAAAACATTCAATTTTTGATGAATAGTCAAAAACACTGAGTTATTGTTTAAAACCAAATTTTTATATAAATAATTATTCATTTTATTTAAATTTATTTTAGGTCAAAAAAGATACATAATACCTATATAAGTTTAATATAATTCATTGGAGTCATTTTATAATAATTTTAGATATATAAAAATTTTATTGAACTTTTTACCATCTTTTACCCATCTCCTTGGAGCATTTGAAAATTTGAATATAAATTAATTTTACTGCTTCTGTGAATTGAATTTCAAAAATATGAGAGACACGGTTAATATCAGTAAGTAAAATGTGGTTCAATATGATAAAATTAATTTTTTGTGAATAGTAAGTTTTAAATTTTATTTACCATAGTTAAAAATAAATATGGTAATTAAAGGTAAAAATGAAATTATTATTACCTTAACACATGTCCTAATTATATTGGATGAGTGTATTTCGACTAAAAACAACCTTAGTAATAAAATATGATCCTTTAGGTCCACTTGGATTAGATTAGAACATTTATTATTATTTAATTCAAAGAAGAGTTAAAAGTGTTAAATTCAAGTTTTCATAACTAAAACATTTTTAATATAGGGTTATAAATAATATAAATTTGACTATAAATATTCATTAGAAATCTAAAAATATTTCCTACATAATTTTATTTATTTATTATTTTTGGACATTAAATAATTAAATTTATTTATGACACAAATATGATACAATAATTACCTTTTTAATGAAAGGTTAAAATAATTGATGTTAAAAATATCCAAATAAATCTAATTTGAGACTTTTTAGGAGTTTCACTAATTTTATAGGTTAATATGACATGTTAGGGTTGATTAAATGAATTTTTTTAAGTAATAATGCTGTTATGACTTAAAAAAAAACAAATAGTGTCAAAATTAACATAAAAGAGTTTTTAAAAGAAATATTATATTATTAATTGATATAATTTTCCTAAAAATATAAGGTTCGGCCAAATGACTTATACAAGGTTATATATATTAATAATTAACCACTTGGGGTTCTCTTGGATTGTTATAGTATGTTTATTAACCATATAATATAAAAATATAAAGAGGCATGGTAAATGTCAAACTTTTTAACTAAGAGTTAAATCTAAAAGATAACTTTGATATGGTGAACTAAACCTATCTAAAACCTATTTACTAAGATTTGTTCGACCCATACCCACCTTATCTTCAAAATAACTCATTTTGGAGCCATTATACACCTAAAATAATGTTATTATAAAATAATATTTCAATCTTTTCCTAAGGTTCCCCTCCCATATCTTATAAAAGGGAACTTCCCCTTATCTCAAATTCACACCTCCAAAGAAAGTTGGATTAGATTAGGAAATTTATTATTATTTAATTCAAATAATAGTTAAAAGTGTTAAATTCAAGTTTTCATAACTAAAAAATTTTTAATATAGGGTTATAAATAATATAAATTCAACTATAAATATTCATTAGAAATATAAAAAGATTTCCTACATAATTTTATTTTATTTATAATTTTTGGACATTAAATAATTAAATTTATTTATGAAACAAAGATGATACAATAATTACCTTTTTAATGAAAGGTTAAAATAATTGATGTTACAAATATCCAAATAAATCTAATTTGAGACTTTTTAGGAATTACACTAATTTTATAGGTTAATTTTACATGTTAGGGCTTATTAAATGAATTTTTTTAAGTAATAATGCTGTTATGACATAAAAAAAATAAAAAACCAAATAGTGTCAAAAT
Organism: Viscum album; assembly: GCA_963277665.1. Classification (NCBI taxonomy): domain Eukaryota; kingdom Viridiplantae; phylum Streptophyta; class Magnoliopsida; order Santalales; family Viscaceae; genus Viscum; species Viscum album. Next base: position 795,527,486 of record OY728129.1, read on the forward strand.
TGACATAAAAGAGTCTTTAAAATAAATATTATATTATTAATTGATATAATTTTCCTAAAAATATAAGGTTCATCCAAATGACTTATACAAGGTTATATATATTAATAATTAACCACTTGGGGTTCTCTTGGATTGTTATAGTATGTTTATTAACCATATAATATAAAAATACAAAGAGACAAGGTAAATGTCAAACTTTTTAACTAAGAGTTAAATCTAAAAGATAACTTTAATATGGTGAACTAAACCTATCTAAAACCTATTTACTAAGAGTTGTTCGACCCATACCCACCTTATCCTCAAAATAACTCATTTTAGAGCCATTATACACCTAAAATAATGTTATTATAAAATAATATTTCAATCTTTTCCTAAGGTTCCCCTCCCATATCTTATAAAAGGGCACTTCCCCTTATCTCAAATTCACACCTCCAAAGCAAGTTGGATTAGATTAGGAAATTTATTATTATTTAATTCAAAGAAGAGTTAAAAGTGTTAAATTCAAATTTTCATAACTAAAACATTTTTAATATAGGGTTATAAATAATATAAATTCGAATATAAATATTCATTAGAAATCTAAAAAGATTTCCTACATAATTTTATTTTATTTATAATTTTTGGACATTAAATAATTAAATTTATTTATGACACAAAGATGATACAATAATTACCTTTTTAATGAAAGGTTAAAATAATTGATGTTACAAATATCCAAATAAATCTAATTTGAGACTTTTTAGGAATTACACTAATTTTATAGGTTAATTTGACATGTTAGTGTTTATTAAATGAATTTTTTAAGTAATAATTCTGTTATGACTTAAAAAAAATAAAAAACCAAATAGTGTCAAAATTGACATAAAAGAGTTTTTAAAATAAATATTATATTATTAATTGATATAATTTTATTGATAATATAAGGTTCAGACAAATGAATTATATAAGGTTATATATATTAATAATTAACCACTTGTGGTTCTCTTGGATTGTTATAGTATGGTTATTAACCATATAATATTAAAATACAATGAGACATGGTAAATGTAAAACTTTTTAACTAAGAGTTAAATCTAAAAGATAAATTTAATATGGTGACCCAAACCTTTCTAAAACCTATTTGCTGAGATATTTTCGACCCATACCCACCTTATTCTTGAAATAACTCATTTTAGAGCCATTAGACACCTAAAATAATGTTATTATAAAATAATATTTCAATCTTTTCCTAAGGTTCCCCTCACCTCTCTTATAAAAGGACACTTCCCCTTATCTCAAATTCACACCATCAAAGCCTTTTGGATCAACCAAACCCTGTCCAAATATCCTATAATTTATCCTTACTCCATCCTAGAGGCCTTACTTTGGAAAAACATCCAACCTAAGGAGCCCTTTTGATCAAATCAAAAGGAAGAACTCGAAGAAGAGGAAAATATTTCTTCACCTCTTTCAAGTTATTTTCTTCTTCCACTTCCTCTTTCTTTGTTTTTTCCATTCTAAAATAATAAATCTGGTATCTTTGATATAATGTGATGTTATTATAAAAATTGTTCAACCATATTCTTTATTCTATCTATCATATGAATGAAAAAGTCACCATACGTGCGTACATATGGATTACCATCTCCACCTCATGGTGTAGTTGTTATTCAATACATTATTATTTGGATGAGTATAATAATGAGTATAATTGATTTAAATAATACATATAAAATGTTAATGATTCTTTATATATGATATAACATCCAATTACATATGATATCACAATCAATATAATGATATTGTCGCTTGTGCGTACGTACGGATTACCGTCTCCATGAATGCGATGTGATTCATTTCCCCATCGTAACCATTCAAGAATAATTTTTATTTGATGATTAAAAATTATGTTTAATGAAATTAATATCATTATGGATATTAATCTAATACATCCTATCTATAAAAAACATGACTTACGTAAAAAAATTTAAAGGAAAACATATCAGTTAACACCCAAAACGATGATAATACGAAACTATTATTAACAAATCAATATTAGAAGATCATATATGATATCATATTTATGTATATGGTTATTTTATAATTTAATAACAATGTTTTATCTATTATATAAGAGGATAAAATACCATCTACTAAGGAAAAGTACAAGGTAAGTGTTAATTCTGCAATCTCTTCATTATCTGAGACTGTTTATATGTAATTATCTACTGGGACCTCTTTATCATCCACATCCATGTTTCTTAAAATGTATTTGAAAACATTTTTACTATTTTGTAGACTATGGTCTAAAGTAATTTATACCCTTTTTTGACTGTTTATAAGATGTTTATAAAGGATTCTTTCCGTTATTTTCCAAACAAGATACTTTACGGCCTTTTTAAAAAAATTAAGGAAAGAATGTTTTTTGACTTATATGGCGGGTGCAACTATTTTATTCCATTATAACACCTTTGAATATTCTCTTACAAGCTTATAAGAATATTTCAATAATAAATGTTTTCTTTTAAAGTGTTTCATAATAGAAATATGTATTTCTTTCAAATAGTTTTCATTTCATCTATGTCAACATCCTTTGATGGATTTTAAACCTATTTGAAGTTGATTTATTATGATAAAAATCATCTATATTGTATTGAAGTTTTTGTGATATGTTTGACCATGGATGTGTTATTTTATACCATTCATGGTTTTGGGATAACGTATTGACATTTCGTATGCTTGTTGTAATATGAATGTTTTTGTTATGTTTAAACCTTTTCATATGAGGAATGCATTGGACTTAGTAAGTGATGGGTGGAGCCCGCTATAGATCCTCGATGCATCAGTGGTCTCACGAGACACACTAGTGCCTTGGCGCAATGCCTTGAAAAAAATCTTATTTTTAGTCTTGGCACAAGGCCTTGACTATGTGGTTATGATGTCTGGAATTATGCACACCATCATTATGAAAGTTGCTATTGATATTGCATGCGATTATTTGATTAGTAGAATATCCATGTGAATAAGTAAATGGAATTATTTGATTTTATAATTTCCATATTATGCTTATGTTTAAGTTGAAAATACTTTTTTTTAGTCTTATACATTTCCTTAAATTTTTATGCTTATTTAGGAAAGTTTCTGCTATATTGTTATCCTTACTGAGCATCTGAGATCACCCCTTTCTATGTTTTATTTTTCCCAAGATGTTAAGAAGTATTTTATGATTGACCAGCAGGGATAGTCTAAGGATATAAGTGTGTTACAAAGGGGAAAAAATGTTGTTGATGTTTTTATTTCATGATGTAATGTAAAACTTATGAATGTATCTAGTATTTCCAAGGCTATTAAACTGACCAGTCTTTCAGGAAATGATTCCTTATCTCATGCCAATGTTATGTAATAATGCACTGACTCTAAGTAACTGGGGTTGGGGTGTTACAGTTGGTATCAGAGGATGTTTAGTAAAAACCTTGGAAACTAGATTTAGATAAACTCTGATTAGAGCACATTACCCTAAGATTGAATTTGAGGATTAATATAGAAGAACTTCCTAGAATTTTGGTAATGTAGAGATTTTTTGAGTTTTCCAAGCAATACATCCCTGTCTGGATACGAGTAGGTAGAGGCGGCTCTGGAACCAATGTACCTAGGGGTAAAACCCAAAAACACCACTTTGAGCTGGACTCAAATGGGAATTGGTGATTGATAATGGGCCTTGCTGCACTCTTGGATATGACACTCCTGAGGGATATTCTTAGGATAATTCTCATTTTATTTAAAAACCATTGTGAAGGATTTATGTGTATATTCCTACTCAAAGAAAACATTTTTATGATTATGGATTATATCCATAAACTTTTCAATTTATGTTAAGTGTTTTACAAGTTTGGAATTATTTATAGTGATTCATAAACTAATATAGTCTATGCCATTGTTTAGAAATGGTGCCTAGTGGAAGGAATGGAAACCATATCAACACATGTAATCCATGTAGGGATTTCCCTTCTACTCAAGATAATTATAGTGGAGCTGGTGATGCAACTGGTGCTGATCATCTTATCACCATACTGGGATAAATCACTCAGGTTAGGAATAATAACCTTACCCCTATGGAGCACCCTTATCCACAACGTGGAGGATCAATGTTAGACTGCTTCATGAGGAAACACCCACCAACATTAAATGGGTATACAAATCTATTTGTAGCCGAGCAATGGAAAAGTTCCTTAGAGAGAATATTTCATGCTTTGGGGAGTAGCGAAAGGGAAGAAGTTGTTATGGCAGTTTATCACCACACGGGAGATGCAAATCAATGGTGGTCATTAATCTAAAATATAAAGGAAGATAAAGAATTATAAAACATGGAATGGAGGGAGTTTAAAGATATTTTCTTAGAAAAATACTTTCCTTGTGACCATCGAGCGGATATAGAAAGACAATTTCTAAGTCCGAGGTAAAATGAGGATGAGAATGTCCAAAAGTATGAGGCTAACTTTAAAAGGTTATCAAGGAATGAAACAGATTATATACATAACCCAAGGAGTAATATTTATCGATTATTTGATGGGTTAAAACCATTTTTCCATTGAGAATTAGTCTCACAATCCTTCTCATCGTATAAATATAGAGTCTCATATTCTATCAAGACCGAAAAATAATTCTCTAAGTCTTACAACTTTAAAGCAAATTAGGAGAAGAAGAGATCCACTGAAAACTCTGGAAATGGAAGTAAGAGGAAGAAGGGAAAATTTGAATATCCATTCTATGGTAAATGTGGGAGGAAACACCTTTGTACTTGCCTGAATGGAATGAGTGTCTGTTACAAGTGTGGTGAAAAAGGTCACCTAGCTCATGATGGAAAAGGAAAGAAAGAGGCTGTCAATGTTGAATGCTATAATTGTAGAGAAAGGGGGAATTATTCAAAGGAATTTCCTAAGCATCAGTGAAACTTACCTCAGAGAAGGCCAAGGGATTCATGCCAAACTTATGAGATCACTACTATTGAGGTTAAAGCTCCGAAAGATGCCGTGGCAGGTAATTTAATTGTTTACTAAAGTTTATACAATGCTTTATTTGTTTCTGGATCATCGCATTGTTTCATATCTTCCCAATTTGCAAAGAAAATTCTATATTTTTAATTTGACTTAATAGGGGAGTTTTCAGTCAAAACACCTACGGGAAGTATCATCGCAACAATGTTTTGTGAATCAGTTCCCATTAAGGCATATACATATTCTTTATCTGCTGATCTCATCGTCATACCAATGACTGAAGTTGATATAATCCTAAGAATGGATTGACTTTCAGACCATGATGTGAAAATTTATTATAATAAGGAGGTTACAATTTTCAATGATGACAATGAGTACCAATTCCTTAGAGCAGAAACATCACCACCAGATTCTTATCTAGATCCACCCCTAATAGCTCAACTAAATTCAATTATTGGGGAGTAAGAGAATGAAATAACTATGGGTGAGGAAAATAATGTTCAAATAGAGGATGTACCTATTGTGCAAGAATATGATGATGTATTTCCAAAGGATTTACCTAGACATCCTCCAAAATGAGAAATTGAGTTTTCCATTGATTTAATTCCTGGTTCAAGGCCCACATCGAAGACCCCTTATAGAATGGACACTGTGGAATTAGTGGAGCTAAATAAACAACTAGAGGAGTTGAGTAATAATGTATTTATTCGCCTTATTGTTTCTCCATGGGGAGCCCATGTTCTTTTTGTTAAGATAAAAGATGGATCTATGAGTTTGTGAATTGAATACCAGGAGATCAATGCTATAAAAATAAATAAAAAGTATCCTCTACCTCACATTGATGATTTATTTGACCAACTTCATGGAACTCAATATTTTTCAAAGATTGAACTACGATCTTGATATCATTAGTTTTGTGTGAATAAGGAAGACATTCTGAAAACAACCTTTTGAACCAGGTACGGGCATTACGAGTTTACAGTAATGCCTTTTGGGCTGACTAATGCACACTCTATTTTCATGGATATAATGAACATAGTTTTCAAGGAATATCTTGATGACTTTGTAGTGGTATTTATTGATGATATCTTGGTATAATCCAAAAGCTAAGAAGATCATTAAGATTACTTGTGTATTATCCTAAAGACTCTTAGAATAAATGAATTATATGGGAAGTTTAACAAGTGTGAATTATGGATTCAAGAGATTTATTTTCTTGGCCATATTTTCTCTAAGGATGGAATCTCTGTTGATCCTTTAAAGACCAAGGAAATCCAAGAATGGCTAGCACTGACAAGTATAACCGAGGTACACAGTTTTATTGGTTTAGCAGGTTATTATAAGCGTTTTGTCCAGAAATTTTCCTGATTGGAAAACCCATTAACCAAGATCACACGTAAAGGGGTTAAATTTGTTTGGAAAAAAGAGTGTGAAGAATGTTTGGAAGAACTAAAGAGAAGATTAGTCAATGCTTCTATATTGACTCTACCATCATGGAATGATGAGTTTCTTATTTATAGTGATGAATCAAAGAAAGGACTCAGTTGTGTCCTTATACAGAATGATAGAGTTATTGCCTATCCATAATGACAACTAAAAATTCATGAACAAAACTATCCTACTTATGATATTGAGTTATCAGCTGTAATCTTTGCTATGAAGATATGGAGACACTATCTATATGGTAAAAAATGAGAGATTTATACAGATGACAAGAGTTTGAAGTATATTCTCTCACAAAAAGAACTCAACATGAGTAAAATGTGATGGCTTGAACTACTCATGGATAATTATTTCACTACACACTACCACCTAGGGAAGGAAAATAAGGCGGTGAATGGTTTTAGCAGAAAGGATCATGGATTTTTGAACAAGATGAGAGTTGAAAAGGATCCTATATACATAGATCTAGTAAAGATATATATGGGAATAACCATAGTAGGTGAAACATCAATGTTTTTTCAAATGGTTTCTAAACCATACATACTAGAAAGGATAAAAATTTCTCAGACTGATGACGAGGAATTTTAAAAGAAAATTAAATTTGTGAATGATGGAAGATTGATCGACTTCGTATATAAAGATGGAATTTTGAAATTTGGGAAGAGACTTAGTGTTCTGGATATACCTGATCTGAAAAAGGGAATTATTGGATGATTCCCATAGCTCTAATTTCTCTATAAACCATGGTATCACTAAGATGTATAGAGATTTGAAAGAACATTTTTGGTGGGACAACATGAAGAGAGAGATTTCTGATTTTGTGTCGAGATGTATGGTTTCTCAATAAGTGAAAACAATAAGACAACATCCTAGAGGAGTCATGCAACTTATTACCACACCTGAGTGAAAATGAGTTAATATTACGATGTAATTTGCCATGGGACTACAAAATAATCCTAGAAGGAATGATGCAATATGGGTCATTGTTGATCGGCTTACCAAGCCAGCACATTTTCTTGCTATAAGAGAAGATTTACCACTTGAACGTCTAGAAAGACTATATATTAATGAAGTTGTAAGACTTCATGGAGTACCCCTATCGATTTTTTTGATCATAATCCCCATTTTATATCAAGATTATGGAAAATTATTCAGAAGGCCCTGGATACTGAACTTTGTTAGAGCACTGCCAACCACCATCAAACTGATGGACAATTGGAATAGACTATTAAAACCTTACAGGACATGTTGAGATCTTGATCACTTGACTTTCAAGGTACATGGGATCAATATTTACCTCTATTAGAATTTTCCTATAACAATTGCTTCTATTCAATTATTCAGACGACACCATATGAAGAGTTATACGGAAAGAGATTTCACACACTAACTTGTTGAGATGATGTTGGTGAAAGAAAACTCATAGGCCCAGAACTTGTTGAGGAAATTATGGAAAAGGTGAAGGTTGTCCAAACCCATATCAAAGCAGCTCAAACTCGGTAGAAGAGCTATTATGATAATAGAAGGAATGATTTGGAATTTCAGGTAGGAGATCATGTTTTCTTGAAGGTATCTTCATGGATGAGATTTATACGATTCTATAATAAGGGTAAATTAAGCCCCATGTACATCAGACCATTCAAAATTCTAGAACAAATTGGGGCTGTAGCTTACCATTTGGCAATGCCTCCAAGTCTCTCCAAAGTTCATGATGTGTTCCACATATCACTATTGAGAAAACACATGCCTGACCCAACGCATGTATTCACATATGAGAAAATTGAACTGGAACTTGATGTGTCTTATTACGAAGAGATTGTCTGGATTATTGATACCAGAGAACAAGTGCTAAGAAACCGGATGACTCACCTGGTAAAAGTTCTATGGAGAAACCATAAGATAGAAGAGGCAACATGGTAACCCGAGGAACTTATGATGGGGAACAATCCAAATCTTTTTATGGAGTAATATTCTAGAAATTTTGAGGACAAAATTATTTTAAGGAGGGGATAATGTAACACCCCAAGCTTCCACGATACATTTCCCTTTAAATAATACAATAGCTTGTGTTGTACGCAACTTTGAGTTCAAACACACCAAAACCAATCAAACTAGCCATTATGAATTGTAATACCCAATTTTTGAAATTTTATAAAGTCTATATTTCAAAATAGATTTCATTTTTGAATTCATAATATCAAAATTAGTTTAGGGTGAATTTTTGGTATTTTTCTGAAAACTTTAAATTTTTGATGAATAGTGAAAAACACTGAGTTATTATTTAAAACCAACTTTTTATTTCACTAATTATTTATTTTATTTAAATTTATTTTACATCAAAATATATACATAATACATATATAAGTTTAATTCAATTAATTGGAGTTATTTTATAATAATTTTAGATATATAACAATTTTATTGACCTTTTTACATCTTTTATCCATATCCTAGGAGCATTTGAAAATCTACATAAAACATTATTTTACCGCTTCTATGAATTGAATTTAAAAAATCCAAGAGAAACGGTTGATATCAGTAAGTAAAATGTGGTTCAATAGGATAAAAATAATTTTTGTGAATAGTAACTTTTAACTTTTATTTACCACGATTAAAAGTAAATAGGGAAATTAAAGGTAAAAATGATATTATTATTACCCTAACACATGTCTTAAATCTATTTTATGAGTGTATTTCGACCAAAAATAACCATAGGAATAAAATATGATCCTTTAGGTCCACTTGGATTAGATTAGGACATTTATTATTATTTAATTCAAAGAAGAGTTAAAAGTGTTAAATTCAAGTTTTCATAACTAAAACATTTTTAATATAGGGTTATACATAAGATAAATTCTACTATAAATATTCATTAGAAATATAAAAGGATTTTATATGTATTGGAATTTTATTTATAATTATTATGAATTAAATAATTAAATTTATTTATGACACAATGATGATGCAGTAATTACCTTTTTAATGAAAGGTTAAAATAATTGATGTAAAAAATATCCAGATAAATATAATTTGAGAATTTTGATGAATTAAACTACTTTTATAGGTTAATAATACATTTTAGGGTTGATTGAATGAATTTTTTTGAAGTAATCATACTCTTATGACCTTAACAAAAACAAAATACTAAATATTGTCAAAATTGACAATAAAGAGTTTTTTTAAAAAATATTATATTATTAATTGATGTAATATTCCTAAAAATATAAGGTTTGTACAAATGAATTATATAAGGTTATATCTATTAATAATTAACCACTTGGGGTTTTCTTGGATTGTTATGCTAATTTTATTAACCATATAATATAAAAATACAAAGAGACATGGTAAATGTCAAAATTTTTAACTAAGAGTTAAATCTAAAAGATATGGTAAATATGGTGACCCAAACCTGTATTAAACCTATTGGTTGAGAGGTTTGTGACCCATACCCACCTTATCCTCAAAATAAATTATTTTGGAGAAATTAGAAACTGAAAATTATTTTATTATAAAATAATATTTCAATCTTTTCCTAAGGTGCCCCTCACCTCTCTTATAAAAGGGCACTTCCCCTTCTGTCAAATTCACACCTCCAAATCCTTTTGGCTCAGCCAACCCCTACCCAAATATCCTATAAAATATCCTTAATTCTTCCAAGAGGCCTTACTTTGGTTAGAAAGCCAACCTAATGAGCCCTTTTGATCAAATCAAAAGGAAGAACCCGAAGAAGAGGTAAATATTTCATCACATCTTTCAAGTTATTTTCTTTTTCCACTTCCTCTTTCTTTGTAGTTTCCATTGTAAAATAATAACTCCAGTATTGTATATATACTGTGATATTATTATAAAAATTGTACAACCATATTCATTATTCTATCCATCATATGAATGACAAAGTCACCATACATGCGTACGTACGGCTTACCGTCTCCACGTCGGGGTGTAGTTGTTATTCAATACATTATTATTTAGATGGGTATAATAATGAGTATAATTGATGAAAATAATAAATATAACATTTTAATTATTATGTATATATGATATACCATCTAATTACATATGATCTCACCATCAGTTTAATGCTATTGTCCCTCGTGCATACGTACGGATTATCGTCTCCACAAACGCGATGAGATTCATTTCCTCATCGTAACCATTCAAGAATAATTTTCATTTGATGATTAAAAATGACATTTAAAGAAATTAATATACTTCTAGATATGATTCAAATACATCCTATCCATAAAAAACATGACTTACATAACAAAACATATAAAGGAAAAATAATCAGTAAACACCCGAAACGACGATATTACGAAAATATTATTAAGAAAAGATCATATATGATATCATATTTATGTATATGGTTCTTTTATAATTTAATAACAATGTTTTAAATATTATACAGGAGGATAACATACCATCGACTAAGGAAAAGTACAAGGTAAGGGTTAATTCTACAATCTCTTCATTATCCGAGGTTGTTTATACGTAATTATATACTGGGGACTCTTTATCATCCACATACATGTTTCTTAAAATGTATTTCAAAACAGTTTTACTATTTCCTAGAATATGGGTTAAAGTCATTTACACCCTTGTTTTACTTTTTATAATATATTTATAAAGGAATCTTTTCGTCATTTTCCAAACAAGGTACTTTACAACCTTTTTGACAAAATTAAGGAAAGAATATTTTTTAAACATATATGGTGGGTGCGACTATTTTATGCCATTATAACACCTTCTAAGCTTCCCTTATAAGCTTTTAATTTTTTTTCCAAAATAAATGATTTCTTTTAAATGGTTTCAAAATAGAAAGAGGTATTTCTTTCAAATAGTTGTCATTTCATCTATGTCAACATCCTTTGATGGATTTTGAACTTGTTTGAAGTTGATTTATTATGATACAAATCATCCATATTGTATTGAAGGTTTTGTGATATGTTTGGCCATGGATGTGTTATTTTATACCATTCATGTTTTATGGATAAATTATTGGCATTTCATATTCTATTTTTAATATGAATGTTTATGTTGTGTTTAAACCTTTTTCATATGAGGAATGAATTAGACATAGTAAGTGACGGGTGGAGCCTGCTATTGCTTCTCAATGCATCGGTAGGTATCATGGGACAAACTAGTGTCTTGGGACAAGGCCTTGAAAAAAAATCATATTTGTAGTCTTGGCACAGGGCCTTGAATATGGGTTATGAAGTATGTCATTATGCATTCCATCATTATGAAAGTGGATATTGATATTTGATATGATTATTCGACTAGTAGAATATCCATATGAATAATTAAATGGAATTATTTGATTTTATCTTTGCTATATTATCCTGAATTTTAAGTTGAAAAGGCTTTTGTTTTTGTCTTATACATTTCCTTAAATGTTTATACTTATTTATGAAAGTTTCAGCTATATTGTTATCCTTACTGAGCTTCTGAGCTCACCTCTTTCTATGTTTTATTTTTTCCCAGGATGTGAAGAAGTATTTTATGGTTCAACTGTAGGGTTAGGCTAAGGATATAAGTGTTTTCAAAAGGGGACACAATGTTGTTGATGTTTTTATTTCCTGGTGTAATGTAAAACTTATGAATGTATCTAGCATTTCCAAGTCTACTAAAATGATCAGTCTTTCGGGACATAATTCCTTGTATCATGCCAATGTTATGTAATAATGCATCGACTTTGGGTAACTGGGGTCGAGGCGTTACATTAATATAATAATTTAAAAGAAAATTTATTTTTATAAAATAGTTTCTACAATTAATATTTTTTTCTTGTGATTATAAGATAATTTTATGAGACCATAATTAATATTTCAATGGGTCATAAAATATGTTATAATTTTAAAATATGTGTTTTTTAAATAAATGATTATTTTAATAAAAAATTAAATAACTCATATTTAGAAAATTATTTTCAATGATCTCGGTCCATTTATTAATTATAAAAATAAAAATATGGATAGGGTGAATTTTGAGTATTTTTCTAAAATAGTTGAATTTTTAGTGAACATTGAAATAAAGTAATTTAAAGTATTAGCTAAATACATGAATTATTGAGTCATTCATGATTTATGGATAATGAAATCACCATTATATAGTAATATAATTATCTATTTACTATAATAACCCACAATAATCAAATCCATTCATAGTATTGATCCAAAATAATAAACTAATGAATAAAATAATCAAAAAACACCCCTCTCATCCACTATAAATATGACCCCTCACCACCCATCCTCCTCACACATTATAAGCCTGGAATATTTTACAATTTCTTCCCAATACTCTTACTAAGACACTACCCCATGTCCAGGAGTCTTTTTTCTCAGCATTATACCAATCCTAGGCCCCTTAAGGAGGTTCTCAAGGAGAATAATTCAAGAGGTAAAATCCTCTTTCGTTCCCTTTTAATTTATTTTAGTTTATTATCTTTTATTATCCTCTCCTTATCTCCTTTATCCAAAAATTCATGATAGATCCATTATGTTATATATACATTAATTGTATTATCCTAATGGAATATACATCATAAAACTCCTTTCCTTCTCCATCTTATTCTAAAAATGAAAACATCATCCGTGATATGTTAATTTACCACCATCGTGGACGGTGCGTTTTCATTACTTCCTTCATGGATGGTTATAAAATAATTATTATGGTTATATAATATATTATTATATATATTATAAGTTATGTAAATATTTTTAACCAGTATATATACTTAATATTAATTAAAAAAACAAAACTAGTTTGTGATGGTAAAAAAAGGCCAAAATAATATTAATGATTATCATTAACATTTTATCTAAAGAATCATCAAAATATTTGAAAAAAGACATATAATAACATATAATATTTTTTAATTTCATAAATAATATAACATTTCAATTATGTACAACTATAACCATTTTATGTGATCTTTCATACATGTATACAAGTAAACTAATCATGAAAACCACAGAAATGAACGCCCCGAATAACGAAATTGAATCTTATAACTCATAAAAATGGTCATAAATGAAATTAATAAAATTATAATAAATCAAATAAATGTTTAATTGGTTTTAATAAAATTATTAATTAAACTAATTTCATTATCTAGGACATTAAGTTCCATTGAAGAACACTTTTTGACATGAGGTAAGGATTTCTCTCCAAACCCCCATTTTTTTCCTTTATGTCTCACTTTATCTCTCTTTACTCCAATTTAATTATTAAATATTCTTATTTAATCCTCATAAATTATGTTTTTATGTTCCAAAAATATTTAAATAGCTATGTTCTTCTTTCTTTATTAGGGAAATACATATTTTTAAAGATTCATTTTTCAGTTTCTCATGATAAACAAGCCCAATGAAAGGGAAATTCCAAATTTCTTTCCAATTTTCATGTACACTCCAAAATAAATTTTAATCCAGCCATAATTTTCTAAAATAAATATTTTAATCATGAAACATATATTTTTTTCATTTATAGTTTTATACAAATTATTATTCTTTTGTTCATTTCAAAGAATCTTTATTATTTTCTCCTATACCGCACTAAAGTGGCATATATATAAAGTTTCTTAAAATCTATTTTTACATGTTTTCAACTAAGATGAACATCATTTATAATAATATATGACTATGTATTTTCAATTACAATTTAAATCCATTATTTAATGTATATCATTATGATATTCCCATTGGTTATGGCTTATTCACTACTTTTTCCTTTTGTTTGGTGTATGTATAATTCAATTTAATGTATGACCATCATTCACTGAGTATTTCATTAAATATCCATATTTCTTGTATCATGGATATTATTATTGTCTTATATATTAAATATTATTACATATTTTATTTTCTTTGAATGCTATTGTTGAATTTAATCTATGTATGATGAATGATTTGGACTAGCAGTGACAGGTGGGCCCCTGTTATAGACAACCCCTCAAAACTTTGATATGTCTTAGGAGACAAAATAGTTTGAAGAAAACCTTTTCATGTTTTTTTATAACCAGAATTAGATGGGTTTCTAGCCACAGACTTAAACTATATTGACAGTGTAATAGTTCATGTTCTAGATACATAACTTCCAAAAAAAATAATCATTTTATTCATTCTGTATTCACCCGTTACTTTCCTTGATATTTTAACTATGAAACAATCTATATATTAATTTTCACTATTATTTTATTGATAGTGAGTGTTTTTAAATAATTTACCTTTACATAATGAAAATTTCTTATTTACATTTCTTCACTTATTATTGATTCACATAACCCTTACTAAGAATTTTGTCTTACCCTTTTATTTATTTTCCATCCCCAGGTTACCATGATTTAATTTTTAATAATTGTCAAGAAATCCATTTAGTTTCCTTTGTTATGTTTTATGTATAATTATCAATATAATAATGGAAACATTTATGTATCAATTTATTCAATACTAATAAACTAATCAATCCTTGGTTATGATATATTTGGTATCTATTCCATTGTAATAAAACAACCATCGACTTTGGGTTGTTGCGGCAGGGTTGTTACTATTGTTATCGGAGAAAGTTTAATAGAAACCAGGGAAACTAAGAGTTAAATAAAAATGAGAATTATAATAATTATTTGTAGTGAATTTTTATCTCAATAATCATGATTATTATTAGCTAACATAGTATGTTCAATTATTTAGTGATGGATCCCAAGGGAAGGAAATAAATCAATACCCATAGACAATGTAGGAATTTCCCTATTGAGAAACTAAACACAGTTAGTGTTGGAGTTGAGAAGATCATCACCATATTATGGAATCATACTCAAGTTACGAATAATAACCTTACTATGCCTATTTTTTATCATTTCATGAAGAATAATCCCCAATCATTTAGTGGGACTACTAATCCGGTTGTAGCTGAGCACTAGATCAATTTCCTTGAAAAAATATTTCTAGCATTATGATTCAATGAAAATGAAAGTTTAGTAATTGCAGTATATTATCTCCAGGGAGATTCTAATAAATGGTGGTATTTTATCTAGAATACTAGTGAGGAATATGAAATAGAATACATGTAATGGGGAAATTTTAAAGAAGCATCTTTGAAAAATTCTTCCATTGTGAGAAAAAAACTAAAATGAAGAGAAAATTCTTTTTCCTAAAGAAAAGGGAATAAGAGAGTGTTGCAGAGTATGAGGATACCTTCACAAGACTATCCTGGTATTAAATAGATTACATACATTATTTATAATAAAATATTGATAATTTCTTTGATGGTATTAATACAAGTTTCTAAAGGGAACTCGCTTCTCCAACATTTTCATCATTTGATGAAATAGTTTTAAGTTTCATAAAAAAGCTGAATAAATTTTCTAGATCTTATATGTTTAAGGGAAATCAAAATAATATGAGGCCTTCGGATAACCATCGAAAAGGTGAAGCATAAATCAATAATAGGGGAATTAATAAATTTCCATTATGTGAAAATTATTTAAAAAATCATTATGAGAAATGCGTGAAAGGCATGTGAATTTGTTATAAGTGCTGAGAAAATGGTTATCAATCTAATGAATTCAAGGAGAAAAAAATGATGTTCAACAATTTAGATAAAATGAAATAGAGAATTTTTCAAATCAATGACCCAGGCATCAATGAAATCTACTATAGAAGAGGCCAAAGGGAGATGTCCATGCTTATACGATCACCATTTATATAGTAGAGGTACCCAATGATGTTGTGGAAGGTATAACAATCTTATCTTAAAATTTATCCAATGCTCTATTTGATTCTGGATATTCAAACTCTTTTATATCTACCTAATTTTCCAAGAAAATCAGATATTTCCCTATTGATATAATAAGAGAGTTTTTAGTCAAAACCCCTAAGGGAAGTCTCAATGTAACAAATATGTGTCAAGAAGTTTCTATTATGGAATATAAACATGTTTTAATTGCTTAACTTATCATTATACCTATGGTATAATTTTATATAATCCTAGATATGTATTTTATTTGGAAATATAATGCAAGAATTTATTGCAAGAAGAATGAAAGTATGAATTTTGAGGAAGATATAAAATCCCCTATCTTTAGAGTATAAACCCCAAAATATGATTCTTACCTAGATCCAACTTATCAGCTATAATGAATGAAATTCTTTGGGAGGAAGAGAAAACAACATACATAGATGAGGAAAGTCATCTTTAGATTGAGGATATACCAAATTTATAAGAATAAATTGCTGTATTTCCTAAGGAATTACCTGGACACTACCCATAACATTAATTTGAGTTTAACATTTGTATTACATAATGAAAGACCATTATCAAAGTATACTTATAGAATGGACACTGTAGAATTAATGGATTTAAAGAAAAAACTAGAGGATTTGAGTAATAAGGGATTTATTCACCCTTGTGTTTCTCAATGGGAATCCCTTGTTCTCTCTATTAAAAAGAAATATAGATCCTTAAGTCTATGCATTGACTATAGAGAGATCAATGCTATTAAAATAAATAACAAGTATCCTATTACTTGCATTGGTAATTTATTTGATCAAATTCACAATGCTAAATATTTTTCGAACATTGAACTTCATTTTGGGTATAAAAAATTATAATTAAAGAAGGGATATTTTCTGAAGGAAACTTTTTGGATGAGGCTTGGACATTCAGAGTTTACAATAATTCCACTTGGATTGAATAATACACCCTTTGTATTTATAGATATGATGTACCTAATATTCAATAAATATCTTAATGATTTTTTTGTAGTATTCATTTATGAAATTATGGTATATTCTAAAACATATGAAGACTATGAGAAATAACTTTCAGACCATTCTTGAGACTCTCATATGGAAATAGTTTATGGTAAATTTAGTACTTGTAAGTTATGGTTACATGGAATTTATTTTCACGGGAATATTATTTATGAGGATGGAATCTTAGTTGATCGTGTGAAGAAAAAAGAAATCCAAGAATGGACTACATCAATGAACATAACCAAACTTCATAGTTTTATTTGTTTATAAGGTTACTATCAGTGTTTCATTCATAATTTCTCACGATTAGCTAACCCATTAACCATGCTCACATATAAAGGGGTTAAGTTCATCAGGAAAAAATATTTTTAAAAATGTTTTGAAGAATTGAATACAATATTAGTCAATGATCCGATTTTGAATCTACCATCAGAAAATGATGTGTTTTTAATATATAATGATGCATCGAATAAAGGAGTGAGTTGTTTACTTATACAAAATGAAAAATATTTTTCATATGCATCAAGCCAGTTGAAGACTCATGAAAACATTATCCAACTAATGACCTTGAGTTAACATCTGTAATATTTTCTACAAAGATATGTAGACACTATCTCTGTGGTGAAGGTTGTGAGATATATATGGATCAAAAGAGTTTTAAAACCATATTTAAATAGAAATAACTAAACATGAGGTGAATATTATGGCACAAGTTACTCAATGATTATGATTTATTAATACACTACCACCTAAGAAAAGAAAATAGGGTAGATGATGCGTTAAGAAGTAAAGATCAGGGAATTCTGACCCAAATTAAGACTGAGAAGGATCCTATTTTAATGTATTTAGAAAATATGTATATGAGAATTGTTAAAGAAGGGGAAACATCACAATTTTTTCAAATTATTACCAAAACATCTTTATTAGAGAAGATAATATGTTTTAAATATGATGATGTGATTTTTCAAAAGAAAATTAAAGCCGTTAAAGGTGGATGGTTGGAAGAATTTCTATATGAGGATGTCATTATGAAATTTGGAAAAAGGTTATGTGTTCTATCAATACCTGTGATAAGAGGCAACTATTATATAATTCCCATACCTCAAATTTCTCTATACACAGTGGTAGTACTAAGATGTATAGACATCTAAAGAAAATGTTTTGGTGGGATTACATGAAGATAGAAACTTTTTACTATGTGTTAAGATGTCTAGTTTTTCAACAAGTGATGGTTCATAGGAAACTTCCTAGAGGAGTCCTGAAACCTCTATCTATTTCTATGTGTAAGTGGTGTGAAATTGCTATGGAATTTGTCATTGTATTTACAAAAACCACAAGAAACAATGATAAGATATTGGTTATTATTGATCAACTTATAAAATCAGAACATTTTCTTTCTATAAGAGATGATTTACCTTTTTAGTTCCTATAAAGACTCTATATTAAGGAATTTTAAGAATTTACAGTTCACCGATTTCAATTATGTCTGATTAAGATCCCCATTTTACATCAAAATTATAGAAGTGTCTTTAGTGGGCCTTGAATACTGAGCTTCATTTGGGTACTTTTTATCATCCTCAAACAGATAGATAGTCTAAAAGGACTATTCCAACACTAGAAGACAGAAAATGTTCACTGTCTTTCATGTAATATGGGATCAGTAAATACCTTTCTTGTAATTTTCATACAATAATAGTTTCAATTAAAATATTCCAATAGTGCCATATGAAGCATTATATAAAAAGAGATGTCATATCCAACTTGTTAGGATGAGGTTAGTGATAGAAAAATTATGGGCGTAGAAATTATTGATGAGAAAATAAATAAGGTAAAGATCATTCAAGATCACATTAAAGGAGATCAATGAAGGAAAAATAGTTATGCTTACAACTACAGAAAGGATTTGGAATTTAAAGTTGGAGGTTATGTATTTATGAAAGTATATCCATTGAAGAGTGTCTTAAGGTTTGGTAAAAAAGGGAAACTAAGCCCCTGGGACATTAGACCATTTGAAATTCTAGAAATAACTGGAGTTATAGTTTACAGATTATAAATGCCACTAACTCTATCCAAATTTCATGATGTGTTCCACATATCATTCATAAAGAAGTACATGTTAGACCAAACACATGTACTCACTTATGAAGACATATAATCGAAAACTGATTTTTCTTACTGAAAATAGCCTATCAACACAATAGATAAAGTACTGATAAATTAGATGAATTGACTTGTAAATGTTTTTTGGAGAAACCATAAAATGAAAGAAGCAATGTGGGAAAATGAGAGAGTTATGAAGAAGAACCACTCAAATCTGTTTAGAAAGAAAATTTCTAGAAATGTTTTGAGGAAGAAATTTCTACAGGTAAGAATATAACACCCATAGATTTTATGTTATGTATATTCTAAAATAAATTCAATTCATTAGATAGTTCACATTGCACAAACGAACTGTGATATACAATTAAATTATAACTTGTCCATTGGAATAGTAATGTGACTGTTATGAATAATAATATGACCAATAAAATATTAACACCACAAATGAAAGTATAAATAAAATTTAGGTATCTTATGAATGAAAATATGATATATTTATATCACAGAATAAGTAAATAAATGTATTAAAAATGATAAATTAAGTGTTGGTATTTTTGTGAAACATGAAAGTTTATATAAAATTTTAGAATTAATATAAACATTTAAATTTAAATTTTATTTAATAAAATAGATTCATAAATTAATAATTTTTTTCTTATAATTATAAGATAATTTTTGGAGTCGTTAATTATATTTTCCATGTTTTATAAGATCATTTTGGATTTTAAAATTAGAATTTTTCAAATAAATGATGAGTTTAATTAAAAATTAAATTTCTAATATGTAGAAAATTATTTTAAAATAATGGTAATTATTTTTTAATTCTACATATTGAAATATGGTTAGGGTTAATTTTTTATATTTGTCTAAAATAGTTGAATTTTTTGTGAATAGTGAAATACAATAATTTACGATATTAGCTAAATACATGAATTATTGAGTCATATATGTTGCATGGATGATTTAAGGACCATAATCTCAAAATATACTACTCTATTTACTATAATTAGTCACAATAATAAAAAATATTCATAGTCTTGTTCCCAAATAATAAACTAAATAATAAAATAATCGAAAACACCCCTCTCCTCCATTATAAATACCACCCTCACCACCCCTTATTACTCACACATTATAAGAATTGAATATTTTACAATTTCTACCCAATCCTCTTCCCAAGTCTCTCCCCCATGTCAATGATCATTTTTTCTCACCAAAAGACCAATCCCAATTCCCTTAAGGTGGTTCTCAAGGAGAAAAATTCAAGAGGTAAAATCCTCTTTTGTTCTCTTTTAATTTCTTTTCTTTTCTTATCATATTATTAATATTCTATATCAAAAAATGAATTATAACTCTAGTTTCACACACAAAAATATATATATATATATATATATTATTTTTATTATTATAATGTTATATACATCATCAAACCCCTTCTCCCCTTCATTTTATTCAAAAAATGAAAACATTATCTGTGATTTGTCGATTTACCACTATCATGGATGATGAATTTTAATTGTTTATTAATGCCTTAAATGATGGTAAAAAACCATTATTATGGTTAAATAAAATTTTATTATAAATATTATAATTTATATAGTGTTCTGGAACCAGTATATTTACATAATATTAATTAATGAAACAAAACTAGTTCGCGATGATCGAAAAAATACAAAAATAATCTTAATGGTTATCATTTATATTTTGTAAAATTAATCATCCTAATAAATGAAAAGATTGATATATAAGACCACTTAATATTATGTAAGTTCATTAATAATATATCATTTCAATTCAAGAAAACTATTCCAATTTTACATGATCATTCATACATGTATACAAGTAAACTAACTATGAGAACTAAGGACACGAACACTCCCAAACAACAAAATTGAATTTTATAACTCATAAAAAATCCATAAATGAATTTAATAAAATTATAATAAATTTATTATATGTTTTATAGGTTTCTAATTAAATTATAATTGAAACTAATTTCATTATCTAGGACATTAGGTGAAAGTGCAGAATACTCTCAGATATAAGGTAAGGGTTTCTCTACGAACCCTCATTTTTTTACGCTGGGTTTCATTTTATATCCATTTAACTAAATTTAATTCTTAATTATTCTTATGTAATACTCTTAAATTATTATTATTTATTTTAAAAAAATATATACCTATCTAAATACTTATTTATTTGATGGGTAAAGACATGTTTTTAAGGTGTCCTTTTTCAATTCATCCCGTTAAGAAAATTCGATTAAAGGGAGCTTCCCAATTTATTACCCATTTTCAAGTACAATACACAATATTTTTTAATAAAAAAATATTTTTATAAAATTAATATTTTTATCCTAAAAAACTATCTTTTTCATTTCTGATTTTATAAAAAC
Source organism: Viscum album (assembly GCA_963277665.1). Classification (NCBI taxonomy): domain Eukaryota; kingdom Viridiplantae; phylum Streptophyta; class Magnoliopsida; order Santalales; family Viscaceae; genus Viscum; species Viscum album. Next base: position 795,549,154 of record OY728129.1, read on the forward strand.
AATTATTATTTTTTTCCTTTTAAATAATCATTAATATCCTCCCTTAAATTGGACTGAAGTGGAACCTTTATAAAGTTTCTTAAAAACTATTTTTAATGTTTACACTTCAGTTGGGAAACATTTATCATTAATTATGCATATTAATGTTCAAGTATTATTTAAATTCATTCTTTCATGGACATCATTATGATATTCCCTTTGGCTATTCATTGTTCACCACTCTTTCCTTGTGTGCGGTGTATGTATACTTACCTTCCATTTATGTTCATCACTCATTGAAGATATCATTAAATATCCATATTTATTATATCACAGATATGATTATTGTCTTATCCATATAACATTTTTACATGTGATTTTTTCTTTTAATGATTTAATTGAATTAAATCTATGTATGAATATTGATTTGGACTATAGTGATGGGTGGGACTCAATTATAAATAGCCCCTTAGGGCATCAATAGGTATTATGAGAAAAATAGTTTAAAAAACCCCTTCATGATTGTTTCTAAGTAGAATGAGATGGTTTTCTACCCATAGACATAAACTATATTGATAGTATAATGTTTCATGTGCCAGATACATGATGTCCAAAAATTAATCATTTTCTTCAATTAGTATTTATTCATTACTTTCAATGATATTTTCACTATGAAAAAACATCTATGCATGAATTTTCATTCTTATCTTATTAATGGAATGTGTTTTTAAGTTATTTACCTTACCATAATGACTATGCGTTATTGATTTTACTTCACTTACAATTTATTCAAGTAACCCTTAATGAGTATTTGAGCTCACCCTTTTATGTTTTTTCCCTTCCCAGGCTATGAATATGTTATATTTGAATAAGTGTTAAGGATGTAGTTTATTTTTCTTTGTTATGTTTTATGTATAATTACTAATGTAATAAAAGAATCATTTATATATCAAGTTCATCAAGACTACTAAACTGAATGATACTTAGTGATGTGATCTCTTATATATATATATATATCACATTATAATAAAAAGACCACCGAATTTGCGCTAATGGGGTCGGGTTTATTACAGTATATATTACAAATAACTTATATGGATAATATAAGAGTTTATTGGTGTTTTAAATGATGATACATTGTTTTATTTAATTTCAGTTGTAATGTAGTACTTATATTTGTATTTAGTTTTCTGAATCTTCTAAACTATTCGGTACTTTGGGATGAGATCTATTATTTGTAGTACTAATGTAATAAAATAAGGAACCGGCTCCGAGCTACTAGATTTGGAGTCATTACAGTTGATATCAGATATATTTTTGGTATACAATTTGGAAACTAGATTAGGAAAACATAGATTAAGGAAATACAACCATATAATTTACTATGATAATATTCTCAAGGTCAACAAACCTATGATTTAGAGATTAGTTGTACCTAAATATTCAATTTATGTTAAGTATTTCACTAGTTTTATTTGTTCCGTAATGTTATGATCTAGTATAGTGTATTCCCTTTTTTATAAATGACATCTAATGGGAGGAACGAAAACTGTATCAATACATGTATTCCATGTTGGTATTTCCCCTCAATAGAAGATAATGGGGATGGAGATGGAGCTGCAGCTAGAGTTGAAAAAATTATAACTATATTGGGACAATTGACTCAGGTTATGAGCAATAACCTTACCCATGTAGAATAGCATGATCCACAATGTGGTGTAACAATGTTTCTCGGCTTCATGAAACAAAAACTTCCATTATTCAATGGGAATTCAAACCCAATTATAACTGAGTAATGGATATGTTCTTTAAATAAGATATTTATCACTATGGAAAGTAATAAAAGGGAGAAATTCATCATGTTTTTTTATCATCTCTTTGGAGATAAAAATTAATTTTGGTTACTAATTTAAAACACTAAGGATGAAGAGGAAATTGGAAACATGGAATAGAAAATTTCAAGGAAAATTTCTTTGAAAAATATCTTCCTAGAGAACAATGGGATGATATGGAAAGACAATTTCTGAGTCTGAGAGAGAAATATGTTGAAACTGTTTCTAAGTATAAATATAACTTTACAAGGTTATAAAGGCATTCCTTAGACTGTATATGTAATGCAAAGATCATGATTTACCATTTATTTGATGTTCTTAAACCAATTCTTTATAGAAAACTAGTCTCCCAAAAATTCTCATCATATGAGGATATAATATCTTGTTCTATCAAGATAGATAAATAATTATCCAAGCCTTATGATTATGAAGTTAAAAAAATAAGAAGAAAATTGAAGATCAAAAAAAGATTAAGGATAAGAAAAAAAGAAGGATTTTTTCACATGTGATAATTTTGGGAAGAAACACCTCTGCACATGCTTCAAGAGAATTCATGTTTGCTAAAATTATGTAGATAAAGGCAAAAAGGATCACGATTTCAAGGGAATTAAAGAATCTTCCTATGTTCAATGTTTTAACTATAATTATATGTGGCAGTACACGAATTAATGTCCCAAGTGATAAGGTAATATAACCAAAAATAAGCAAAGGGATGAAGGCTATGATTATGTTGTTACTACAGTTGAAGTGGAATAATTAATGTATTTTTGTTCAATAATTATGTTATTTTATTCTAGTTATAAGAATAATTATGTATAAAAGTATTTTACTACAATAATTATTATTCAATGAATTGGAAGTATGCGATGAATAACACCAGTAATCATGAGAAGTGATTCTGTTGTAATTTCATCTTCTTGAAAACACATGAATGGGGATAGATAACCCTAAATTATGTGCATGACATTGATATAATAATAAATATATGTTTATGGGATAGTTTTGGTGACCATGAGGGCAGTTAGTGACCTATTTGTTTATGTTATGATGGAATTATTTGATGGTTGAATTTATGGAATTTATTCTATAACCTGATATTTTTTTGGAAGCATGTAATTTTTCATTAATGTTTAAAGGTGATTAAAGTATTAAAATATTTTGTATATGATAATAAAAAATACATTATGTTTTTTGGGGGAAAATTTTATTTTAATTAAACTTTCTTCTAAATCTTTGGTCTTTAAATTTGGATATACATATTTTAGATGGGACTTATGGTTAACTAATTATAGAATGGATTAAGGATATTATTGATTAAAATTAAAAGTATGATTTATCATTTTGGATAAACTCTTCTAACATTTTTAGTTTTAGTATACATTTATAGGCTGAAGGAAAGACTTATGTTTTGTTTGATAAAAGTTCTTCAGGAATAAAAATTTATCTTAAATATCCATATATTGATTTAAGAAATGAATTAGAGATAGATCGATGTACAACCAAAGGATGAGATTATTCTTATGACATGGAAATAAATAAAGTTCGTTTATTTTCTTAAGTGCTTATATGGATTGTAAAATAAACCCTAAACTCTAGAAAAATGGGTTTGGAATATAAATGTTATCTAAGAAATTAGTCTTCTTTTAACTAATCACAAATTTATGAGGTTTTGTTTGTTAACTTTATAATGACCATGTTCTCTATCACTCTCCACCAGAACTTGATTGTTTGATTTTTCTTCCATGTTCATATTTTCACCTTCCACTAATGTTCTCCTATTTTAAATCCTAATATCATGGTGACCTTTTAATTCACCTTTCTCTTTTATTAATAGGATAATTTATTAACCAATTTTTAATGTGGTATTACCACAAAATAATTTTCAAGTATCAACCTTTGATTTTTGAATGCAATTTCCAATTAAGAGGAAATAATTTATTTAAGGAAGGGATAATGTAATTAACCAAAATTTTTTCAATCAAATTTACCTTATTATAATTATTTCATATAGTATAACTCACATAAAACACATAGATAATACAATACAAACTTTATAAATGAATAAATAATGAAATAAGAGGTATTTACAGAAATTACGGAACCAACACTGATGGAATATTAACTTGACCATTGGAATAGTAATGTGACTATTTGGAATCGTAAACCAGTCAATAGAATAGTAACATCCACTATGAAATTATAAATAAAATTTAGGTATCTTATGAATGGAAATATAATATATTTATATAATAGAATAAGTAAATAAATATTCTCAAAATGATAAATTAAGTATCCATATTTTTTGTGAAACGTAAATGTTCAATCACAATTTTATAATTAAAATAATTATTTAAAAGAAAATTTATTTTCATGGAATAGATTCAAAAATTAATATATTTTTTTTATTATAATAAGAATATATTTTTATGAGACCTTAATTAATTTTTTAAAGTGTCATAAAATCAGCTATAATATTAAATTTTTTTTTTTGAGGAAGTGATTATTTTATTTAAAAATTAAATTTATCATATTTAGGAAATTATTTTCCTAAAATGGAGTCAATTTTTTAATTCTAAAAATAAAAAAATGGTTAGGGTGAATTTTTGAGAGTTTTCTGAAATAGAGGACTTTTTGGTGAACAATGAAATATAATAATTTATGGTACTTAACATTATAGGCAAATAAATGAATTATTGGGACATAGATGATGTATAGATGAGGTAAGGACTAATTGGTCCAAACTAAAATTATCTATTTAATTTATTTAGTCACAAAAATCAATACTTTTTATAGTCTTGATCCAAAATAATAAAATAAAGAATAAAATAATAAAAAACCCCTCACCACGACTATAAATACCACCCTTAAACACCTCTTCTCCTCACACATCCAAAGCCTTGAAGCTTGTAAAAATTATATGAAATTCCTCTACCAAAACTATTCTAAACATTATGATCTTTCTGGTCTCACTAAAATACCACTTCTAAGTCCCTTAAGAAGGTTCTCAAGGAGACGACACTCAAGAGGTAAAACCTTATCCCTCTCTCTCTTTCAATTTATTTTATTTTCTTATCCTCTCCTAACATCAACTATAGAAAGTAACATGAAATCTATAGTATAATATATATATACTATAATTTTATTATGTTAATGGTATATCCACCATCAATTCTCTTCTCTTTCCCTTTTGTTCTGAAAATGAAAACATTGTCCGTGAGGTGTCGATTCACCACCTTCATGGATGGTGATTTTTTGTTTTATAATATCGACTTAAAGGATGGTCATAAAACCATTAATCTTTAAAATAGATTTTAAAATTTATATAAAAAATTATTTAGTGTTCTAGAACCAGTATATATACATAATATTAATTAATAAATCAAATCTAATGCATGATGATAAAAAAAAGCGAGAATAATCTAAATAGTTATAATTAACATTTTATCTAATGAATCATACAAATATATAAAAATGATATATAATACTATTTAATATTAAAAAAATTCATTAATAACTTATAATTTAAATTTTTTATATCTATTCCCTTTTTAAATGATCTTTCATACAAGTATACAAGTGAATCAATCATGAAAACCTAGGAAATAAACTCTCAAATAATGAAATTGAGTCTTATAAATCATCAAAAATACCCTTAATAAACAAAATAAACTTATAATAAATCAAATAAATGTCGAAGAAGTTTTTAATTAAATTATTAATTAATCTAATTTCATTATCCAGGAAATTAAGTGCAAGTGAGGAACACTTTTGGACATAAAGTAAGGGAAACTACCTAAACCTCTATTTTTCCATTGGGATACACTTCCATATCATTAACCCAAGGTAATTATTAATTATTATTATGTAATACACCTAAATTCTATGTTTAGTTTCCAAATATATGTACCTAGAATAATCCTTCCTTATTTTATTGGGAAATATATGTTTTATAAGGTTTTAGTTTCAATTCCTCACTATAAGCAGACTTGATTAAATGGAACTTCCCAGAATTGGTTTTAGGTAACCATTATTTTTCTGAAATCATTAATTTCATCATAAAAAAATATACTAGTTAATTTTTTGTTTTATGAAATAAATTATGACTTTTATCTATTTATAGATTCTTTTTATATTTTCCCTTAAACCGCACTGAAGTTACACATTTCTAAAGTTTCTTAAAAGATATTTATTTATGTTTTCACTTCAGTTTTACATTATTTGTGACTCAAATATATTTTTTCTTCCCTTTTCATTTCTAATATATAAATGTTTAACAATATTATATTATGAAAAATACAAATTATTTTCCAAAATAACTCTTCTTTCCAAATTAAAAAGGCTATTTCTCTCAAGAATTCCTAAATAATTTAATTAGAATATTTTCATCTATTTAAATAGCTCTATTGAATCCTATTATTTATCGAGAATGATATATTATATTGCAATATACTATATTTTATTGAATGATTTATTATAATTTTTTGGGTATGTAAAATCTTGATACCATTCACTATATTACTCTAAATGGTTTATGATCACATTTATTGTTTGGGGAAAATTATAAATATTTAATATGCTAGTTTAAATATGAATGAATATATTTATTATGTTATACTAATTTCCTTTGAGGAATTCATTATACATAGTAAGTGATGAGAGGGTCCCACTATATCCCATTGATACATCGATAGGTTACCTGAGACCAACTAGACAAGGTTTTTACCCATTTATGTGTGGTTTATTGGATGAAGCCTTGATAATATTTTTATGATGTACCACACCATGAATTTCCTCATTATGATATTATTAATTGATAATACATGTTATTATTCAACTATTTCAATATCCATAGTTAATCTTCATTCCAATTTTCTTATTTATATGAAATTATTTGATTAACTTGTACTACTACCATATTATGCTCAAGATTATGATTTAATGGCATGAATTTTTGGTTATTCACGTTTATTTATTATTTATCTCTACTTACACTATTTTATCAACCTTATTGAGAATCTAATATCACCCCTTTGTTATGTTATATTTTTTCCTAGGATTTGAAGATGTATATTTTGAATAACTTGGAGTGATATTCTAAGTGTTTATGGGTGTTTCCAATGAAGTTACTTTATTATATTTCATTTAATATTGTAATGTAATTCTTATGTTTGTATATGGTTTTCCAAAGATAAAAAAATATTCAGTCCTTTGGGATGTGATCTATTTTTTATCGTACCAATGACATAAAGTAAGTTAGAAACTCCAAGCTACTTGGGTTGGGGTCATTACAAGTTATTTATTTATTTAATATTATTATTTGATAATTGAAAAATTCAAGAGTGGCTGGGGAATATATTTCTAAAAAATTGATAGAATTAATAAAATTTATTGTACTAATTATAATTAAAAATAATTATTAACAAAATAATATTAAATATAACATGATAATAAAATGAAAAAAAACACTAGGGCCATACCTCACGACCCATTCCCGTGCATTGTGCCCCCCAATCTGAGCACCATTACCCCATTATCAGACCCTCTCCTTTGGTTATTTCATCCTAGTTTATTATATAATCTTGGTTGAGACTCCATGGCAAGGTATATACTTTCATAATTTATCCATTTCTCATATTTTCATCTTCTCCATTATTTTAGGTCTCTCAGCCAAACCCTAGATAGGGTTTCAATTCTAATTTTTTTAGTTTTTAAATTTTGGAATTTTGATAATTTGTCAAAAACAATTCATAACCTATTTAATATTGGACAATATTTCCATCTAATCCATGTATATCTTCCCAATGAACCAATACATTAATTTTATAACCATACCTTGCTTGATATTTGACTCTAGGTTTTAGTTCTTTATGATATTAATTATAACACCTTGAGATTATTTGAAATATATATATTTCATATAAATTTAATCTTTTTGATATTTTGATTCAAATTGAACACTATGATTATCTTCTATCATAAGGAAAATTGAATTTATCTTGAGTTACACATAACATTGAGTTTAAACTAACCATGTCATACTATTAAAATATTATTATTTAAATTGATAGTTATCACATAGCCGTTGGAATGGTGGGTATGAAAATGATTAACTAAATTATAAAAATTTATTTTATAAAAATTTATTTTAAATTAATTATTTTGTGAATAATTAAATATAAATTAAAATAAAAAATATTTTTATATAAAGGAAATATTTTTCAGAAACACTATTGTTTATGAGCACAAATGCATTTTACATTATTAAATTAAACAAATCACTTCTAGTGATTGATATTATTGATGATTATATATTATGTATCAAATCAAAAGTTTATCATTTATATTATGTGTTTTATAGACAAAATATAATAATAAATCAAATTTTATGCTTAAAACATTATTTTTTAAAGTATATTTTCCACCTTTTCACGCATATTTTAAAAATAATTTCACCCAATTATATAAAAACTATTTTTAAAACATAAACTTGATTGTTGAATTCATCATATCCAAATTATCCTTGGGTGAATCTATAGGATTTTCCTAATAAAGTTAATCTTTTAGTGAATAGTGAAAATACTAGTTCTTATTGTAAACTGTCTTTTTGTTTAAAAAATTTATAAGGTTAATTTTGGTTTTAAAATAAGTTTAAAAGTATAATTAGTTAAATTATATACCAATTAATACAATTAATTTCATTTAAATAATATTCAAATTTAATTTTATATAAAAATGTTTTTAAATATTTGATGAATTTTCTCTTTGAAAAACCATTTTCTCATCGTGTCTACTAGTTTAATTTTAAATCAAAATTTTCCACATCTAGGAATGATATTTTTTAAAATAGATTCAATATTTTTATTCATAAAAATTTATATTTAATAAATTATTCAACTTACTCTTTTACAATAATAAATTTTAAAAATAGTAAAAATTATTTACCGCAGTTAAGGTAAAAATGGATTTATAGGGGGTTAAACTAAAAATATATGGGTAAAAATGACCCAAAAAGTGTAAAACACAAATTTTCTGGCCATATTTAGAAATTATATCTTCTTGTATCTATAATATTTAATTTTTTATCTTGTTAGAACATAAAAAACATGGGTAGAACGTTTTATTTTCCACACTTACAAGTGTTCGACTCACCTCACTTATAAAAGGTCACCCCTATCCTATCATACTCACATTTAAAAAGAAAATTATTTTAAACAATCAAGAAAATAATAAATTACTTCATTCCATAATCTCATCATAGAAAATTTATTTATTTAGAGATTCAACCTTGGAAGGATTTTAGTACAAACCAAAATAAGTTTTCTGAAGAAGAGGTAGCATCCCTAACTGAGTGTTTTATTTTTATTTCCTCTTCCACCTAATTGAATTAACATTAAATTATTATGATATAATAAACATAGTATATTAAATAAAATTATATGTTATTATGTTAATTTAATAACCTCAATCATCTTCCTCTTCAATTAAATGGGTTAAGGAATTATCATTCATATGTACGGAAGACTACCACCTCACGGACCAATGTTTTCTGTTTTCCCTCACCACCTCTAATGACTGGATATAATTATATATATATGATATTATAGATATTATTATTTTTATGTAATCATGATATAACATTTTCCTTCTTACATTCCATTCCTTTGGAATACGATAACGCTTCTTCATATGTACAGAGGACAACTACATTGCGAAGCATTGTGATTCCTTCATGATTTTTATAGAAGTTAATAAGGATGGTTTTAAAACAAATATGTGATATATATTAAATAATAATGATTATTTTATTTAAATATTTTAATTAATTTTTTTTCTTTTAACCTGTCAAGAAAAAACAAACAACATTTATGCATACACATGACCAACCGTCTCCATGAACAATGTATTTCATTATCTATATCTTACTTTTATAAATTTTTTTTAAACACATGTATAATAAATATAAATGAAATTAATAAAATTCTTAATATTATGGAGATGATGGAACCATGATAAAATAAATAAGACTACAAAAATAAAAATTCAAAATGTACTCAAAAAACAAACATGTTATTACCCAAAACGTTATTTTAACAAGGAATTTTTAATTAACAGGTAATAAATGGTCATAAGTAAATAATATATGGTATGATATAAATAAATAAAAATATATATTAATTTTATTATATAAAATTTATTTATATATAATACATGTTTTCCATTCATTTTCCACTCTGTATGTACTGAAGAGTTCAAAATGACATTTTTATGAAAAATAATATTTATTTCTCTCTTCAATGACAATCCATTTTTCTTCAAAAACCATGTTTTCTACATATGTTTTATATTTTTTTAAATTTATTAAAATGATTTATTAAATATTTTTTATCCAAGTATTATTTTTTAATTTTTTTAAAATTAATCTTCGGGTCATTTTCCTTAAAAAAATAATATTTGGATTTTACAGATAATGTGAATGGAATCATTATTTTAATGTATACGACATGAATTTTTTCCCCAAATTCATGACTATTTTTTATTTAAATATTCCGTTATAGTATTTCAAATAAATTTTCAGAGAAAATTATTTTAAAAATTTTCTATGTTTTTGAAAAGTTATTTTGAAAGCATAAAGTATATTTTCTTTAAGAAGAGATTTAAAATATTTTAAAATATTCTATTATAAGTTTTAAGGTTATTTTAAATGAAATTTACATTCAAGAGGTTTTATGTTCTTAAAAGCTTTTTTTTAATTATAATGGATATTTTTCCCATGATTTTTTTTAAATTCTCATTCAAAATCATTTCCATTTATAATGACATCCATTGATGTTACCTATTTATTACTTAGGATATGATCAGAGGATAACATTATTATTCATTATATGAATGGTTTGGGTTTATGATGGCATGGTGTTTATGAAACTTGTTTCTCTTCTATGGATTATACTAGAATAAAATGATTATAAAATCCTATTATTTTCAAGTGTTATACTATGATGAAACGATGAAATGATTCTGAAACATTTTTCTTTTAAACATTTTATGATATGTTGAAATATTTATAAAACCCATTTTATATCATGGGTTATTATATGATTAATATTTTATGATCTTGTGGAACACATAAATATGATTTTTATTATGTGACGACTGGGAAATATATCTCACTATATTGCATTAAGTAAGGATTTATATATCTTGAGATAGACATGAATAGAATGGGGAGTGAAACTAGTTCAGTAAGGGAATTTATCTGATATTATGGTATTGGGAGTGAAAATTAACTACTATTATTGTTTTGAGAGTGATCCCATTCCACTATGATTTCCTTGGTAGTTACCCTTGACTACTATGGAAATTATTTTCTATGCTTATGTGTATTCAGAAAAAATATTTCATATACTATTTTATTCTCTTAGGGTTCAAGTTCATTTATTTCTATTTTATTCATGTATTGGGAATAGATAATCATTATTCCATGAATCAATATTATGATCTTTGGTATATTGGGATTGGTTTTCAAATTTATTCTCATATTCTCTTACCCTTATGCTCATTTTATTCTTATGTATCTCCCTTTTTTACCCTTACTAAGCATATTTTATCACCCTTTATTATGTTTCCTTTCCACAAGTTATGAATAATTGTTTTCATAAGGGTATTTATAAGAAGAGTACTATGCGGTAAGATCTTTATGGATATGTTGACGATTATTCAAGAAAAACAGATTTTGTGCCTAGTATTCACAATCACTATGTCATCATGATCCACAAGATTGTGTATGTTTAATATAATGAATATTCATATTAAAATTTGTAATATCTATGTATAAAAATATTTGGTTACTATAATTAGTATTAGAGAAAAGTTTTATTTAACCTTCAGAAACTAGGGTGAGAAAACACTAGGGAGATCCCTAAGAAAATTTCTTATGATATGTCAAGGGATACATCTATGGATAAGTTTATGGATGAGTCAAATTTTAGAAACATTCCATGGATTTTTGTTAAAGGATATAAGTAGTGGTTTGTACGAAATTATACCCTGGACTATATACTAAAAGGGAAATTGGATTTGGTATAGAGGTACCTAGGCGTAATGACTCTAAAAAGGGAACATTGAGCTGGAATCAATCATCACATGGTGAATGAAAATGGGCCTTGGTGAACACTTGGATTGAAACTCCCAGGGGATATGATTTGGAATTTCACAAACTCATTATGATCCATCATGAAAGATTTAAATATATTATGAATATTAATTACCTATTATAAACCTAAGGTTTCAGATATTAAAAATAAGTTGTCATGATTTAAACGCACTATAAGTGATTTTTTAAAAATTATAAGGTTCCCCACTATGATTATTTTTTATCACACTATTATTATTTTTTTGGTCAATGTTGGGATCCATAAATAATTTTATTAACATATAATTTGATACAAAATATGTTGATGAGAAACTAATGGGATGATGTCTATCGTAAAAGATATTGGGATTATTCTTAATAAGTTATCATAGAACATGATTAAAAATTTTCACATAAACCAACTCTCACACTCTCTTAAGAAGATAAGGATGTAGTTTTCTAAGATTTTAGGTAGTGGAGACCATAGTGGAAATTTTTTTAAATTTATTAAATGTCGTTAATATGTGAAAAATTGATCAAGAAAATGTCTTAGAAGAATATTAATATGTTTTGAGTTCGGAAAAGAAGGACACAAACCAAGAAAATATTGAGGAAAAATGGAGATTTATGTTAACATAACAGATGAAAATAATAGTCTACCTAATATATCATAGATGGTTAAATGTCTCGAAAGTGGAAAGTGTGGTTAGTATGAAAATCAATTCTTTAGAGAGAAATATCAATAAGATAATTAGAAAGGTGGTATGAGTAATTGTTATACTGTGGATGTCAAGGAGACTACAATTGTAACACCCCGAGATTTTATGAAAAATATTCTTTTTAATTTCATTAATGTCTTGTGTTGTACGCTACACCAAAAGGATCTTGCACAACATGCATCCTGGACTTGCCTTTCATTACACACAATCGCGACCTTCCTCGATAGCGTGTGTAGTACGCAATAACGAGTTTCACTAAACAACAATATGCTATTAAAATATTATTAAAACTAGCTGTTATGAATAGTAATAACCAATTTTTGAAATTTTGTAAATTTTATTTTTCAAAATGGACTTCATTTTTGGATTCAGAATATCGAAATTAGCTTAGGGTGAAATTTTGGTACTTTTCGGATAACTTTCATTTTCTGATGAATAGTGAAAATTACTATATTTAAATTAAAAACAACCTTTTTAATTGAAATAATTAATAGTGATAAATTATTAATTTGAGTGGTTTTAAAGTATATTTAGAATATATGTTTACAATTTAATACAATGTTGGTCATTGGATGTAATTTCACATTTAAACCAGACATAAACAAGTGTCAATCTTTTGGTAGTTATTATCTCTTAAGAACACGCTATTTGTTTTGACGATGAGAATTAATTTTTAAATTAATTAATTCAACTGATATGTTTTTAATTTGGTAAAATAGACATCATTTTTGAGTTCATAATATCAAATATAGCTTAGGCCTAATTTTTGGTATTTTTCTGGAAACGTTCATTTTTTGATGAATAGTGAAACCACTAAGTGGTAGTTAAAAAAAATGAATTTTTCATAAAACTTAATTTTACTGCTTCTTTGAGTGGAATTTCAAAAATCCAAGAGACATGGTTGATGTCAGTAAGTAAAATGTGGTTCAATGAGATGAAAATAATTTTTGGTGAATAGTAACTTTTTACTTTTTTTTACCACGGTTAAAAGTAAATAGGGTAATTAAGGGTAAAAATGATATTATTATTACCCTAAAACATGTACTAATTCTATTATATAAGTGCACTTCGAGCAAAAACAACCTTAGGAATAAAATATGACCATTTATGCCGACTTGGATTAGATTAGGACATTTATTATTAATTTATTTAAAGAAGGGTCAAAATAGTTAAAATCAAAGTTTAATAAGTATATCATTTTTAATATAGGGTTATAAATAAGATAAATTCGACTATAAATATTAATTAGAAAGATAAAACGATTTACTACATAATGGTATTTTATTTTTAATTTTTAGACATTAAATAAGTTAATTTATTTATGACACAATGATGATGCAATAATTATCTTATTAATGAAATATTGACATAATTGATGTTATAAATACCAAAATAAATGTAATTTGAGACTTTTTATGAATTACAATAATTTTATAGGTTAATATGACATGTTAGTATTAATTTAATTAACATTTTATGAACTAATAATTCTGTTATGATTTTCACAAAAATCAATTACTAAATAGTGTCAAAATTGACATAAAATAGTTTTTTAAAAAAATATTATATTATTAATTGTTATTTTATTCCTAAAAATATAAGGTTCGGAAAAATGACTTATATAATGTTATATATATTAATAATAAACATCTTGGGGTTCGTTTGGCTGATTATAGTAAGTTTATTAACCTTATAGTATAAGAACACAAGAAGACACGGTAAAAGTAAAATTATTTAACTTAATGTTAAATCTAAATGATAAGGTTAAAATAGGAACCTAAACATGTCTAAATTCTATTGGATGATAGGATTTCGACCCATCCGTACCTTATCTTAGAAATAAATCAATTTGGAGCTATTTAAAAACGAATTTGGCTTTATAATAAAATAATATTTTTAGTTATTCCAAAGCTTCCCCTCTCCTCCCTTATAAAAGGGCACCTCCTCCCTCTCTTCCTCACACAACATTGAGCCTTAAAGCTCGGCCAAACCCTGACAAATTCTCTTCTCCACTTCCCTATCAACATCCTAGAGGTTCTGGTCTTCCTCAAAGACCAATTTTAGTGCCCTAAAAGGAGATCTCAAAGAGGCACTTCAAAGAAGAGGTAAATGTCCGTTACCGATTCTTTCAAATTTATTTCTTCTTCCACTTCTTATTCTTAGGTTGTTTCATTATGAAGTAACAACATCAGTATAACTCATATAATTATATGTTATTATAATTATGAAACAACCCAATTTCACCATCTATCCATCCTACGGAAAATGAAATCACCACGCGTGCGTACGTACGGAATACCGTCTCCACGCTGTGGTGTAATCTATTTTCCACCACCACCTTACTTGGATGGGTATAATGGTGTAAATAATTACTATATATGACTATTTTAAAGTGATATTGATTCTGAAATAGTATACATACACTCCAATACAATTCAACTATCATGAGAATGATATCATCGCTCGTGCGTACGTACGGACTACCGTCTCCACGACGCGATGAGATTCATTCTCCACGTTAACCATTAATGAATGATTATAAAGTATATATAATAAGTAATCATGAAATATATGAAATAATAATGATACTGTATTTATGTGTATATATATGTATTTCATCTACTTAATTCCATTCAACTCAATAAGGAAACGAAAACAGCGTTCATGCGTACGTACGACCTACCGTCTCCATGAACGGTGTATTTCTTTCCATTTATCGATCCATTATATATATGTATATTCTGAATATATATTATATATAAATAATGTTTTACATTCTGGATTTAAGTAATCATGATCTAAGTAACCATATGAATAATTACAAGTCAAAACACGGATGACAAATAAAACGATTTTACCCAAAACACTCTTTAACATGGAATTTACAAAAGAACGGGTGAAATAAAGTCATAAGTGAACCATATATGATATCATAACAATGATTATGATTTTGGTATAAGTAAATGACATTATTTAAATCATTATACAGGAGTTTCAGACACTTACGAAGCAAATCGGACCCTATTTAAGGGAAATATCACAATCTCATTTTTATCCGAGATTGTTTATACATTGAAATTTACTAGGGTGTATTTTATCATCCAAATCCATGTTTCCTCAATATGTAATATTATTTCCATCCACCTACAATTTTTTAAATCCAATTTTACCCTTTTGTGAGTTTTTAGTAAATGATATGAAATGAATCTTTTGTCATTTTTCGTACGAGGTACTTTTTAACTTTTCCGACAAAAGTACGAGAAGAATGTTTTTTTAACTTATACGGAATGAATGGATTTTTAAAACATTATTTCCAAGAATCTTCCTTTACAAGTTTTCAAGTTTATTTTTAATCAAATTCTTTTAGTTTAAAATCGTATGACATGTTAAGAAAGGAAAAAAAATTTTGAAGTAGAAAGGATATTTTCCTCAAGAATGGAGTTCAAGTGTTTTATCAAAATTATTTTCCATCTAAGATAATATAAAGTTCTGTTTCTATCCATATTATTATATTGATTTGATTATGTTGTGATGGAAATATATTTATGAATTCCTTTATCTTATATGAATTGTTTTATGATGTCACGATGTTTAAGATTCCCATTTTTATTACATGGGTTATGCTATGATGTATGGTTTATGATTTTGTGGCACACATAAGAATGGTATCATTATGAGATGGGTGGGAACTATATCTCCCTACAATGAATTGGGTAAATATTTTATATCTCATGAGATAGACATGGATGGAACGACAGGTTAAACCGGTTCAGTGAAGCCGGACTGAAACGAGGAGTGAACTCGATTCAGAAATGGACTTTTTCCACTAATATAGTCTTGGCAATGAGTCTTGACTAACAAGAAATGATTCTATATGATTATGTGTGTATGACACAAAGTTTCATGTTTTAAGTTATGATTATTGTGATTACATTTCACTACTATGATTTATTCCATGTTATGATATTATGATCTTTTTTCCAGGTTAAGATTTCCAAAATGTTACGTTCTTATGAATATGATGTGATTGATATTTCTTTTGTTTACCCTTACTGAGCATTTGAGCTCACCCTTTTATGTTTTCTTTTCCCCAGGATATAAAGAAAGGTTTTAGGTAAGAAAAAAAGAAAGATCATTATGGGAGATGTTGAAGATCTTTCACCACGATTAGAAGATTATATTCCGAGTTTCCAAAGACACTAAACTATTACGGTCCTTGTGTGTGTGTTTTTGTAATGTACTAAGTATTCCGCAAAAATAATGTAATGTCCATGTACGTTAAGCTTCAGGTCTCTACAGTTGGTATCAGAGGAAAGGTTTAGTCAACCTTTGGAAACTAGGATGCGAAAACTTTAGTGAGATCCCTAGAGATATTTATAAGGTATGTCTAGGGATGTCCCTAAGGTTATGTATAAGTATAGGTTATAGTACTAGAATTATGGTAACCCAAGATGTTAGATATTGAAGGTACTCCCCCTTTATTATATTGTTTTACCTAGCGTGATTTTTGCCTCTCACACTATTCTTTTTGGGTTTTAAATGATAGCTGGAACCCGAAGGAACCGTTTTGATCAATGTAATGGACAATGCAATGATTGTCCTCCTGAACAAACAAATGTTATGGGAGATGGAGTGAAAAATCTTATTGCTATACTTACACAAGCTATGAATCATTCTGGACTTCCAAATGAGCAGAGAAGGGAATAATATTCTATTGAGTCCTTCATGTGGCAACGTCCACCTTATTTCAGTGGGTCTTCTGATCCACTTATTGCTGAACAATGGATCAATACTACTGAAAAGATATTTATAGTTATTCAATGTTCTGAACATGATAAAGTCATCTTAGCAGTGTATCGTTTGGAAGGTGATGCTGATCAATGGTGGAATCTTATCAAGAATACGAGGCCAAGAGATGAAATTGAGTCCATGGAATGTGACGAGTTCAAGAACTTATTTTTCAATAAGTACTTCCCTCGTATTCTTCGAACAAAGATAGATAAGGAGTTTCTTGAACTAAAGAAAAAGGATGATGAATCTTTTGGTATATACGAAGCGAATTTTACAAGGCTTGCAAGGTATGCATCTGGATTTATCATCCAACCTGAAATTAAAGTTGATCGATTCTTTAGTGGCCTAAAACCAAATCTTCAAAGGGCATTACCTATAAGATACTTCAGTAGATATGAAGAAATTTTGCATTGTGCTATCAAGGTAGAAATGGAAGTTGGTGTTACATATCCATCTCATGGTTTTGACAAGAAACGAAAGATGGAGTTCAAGGAGAAATCTCAAAATAATGGTGAAAATTAGATGGATGTTTCCTTATGCTCAAAGTGTGGAAAAAAGCATGGTGGAGATTGTCTTAAAGGGACTAGAAAATGTTTTAAGTGTGGAAAAGAAGGTCATCGAGCAGCTGAGTGTCGAAGTAATGGAAAAAGGGTTTCTAATTATGTGAATAAAGAAAAGACTATAGAGAATGCACCACCAACACTTCAATGCTTCAAGTGCAAGGAAATGGGGAATTATTCTAATAAATGACCTAATCCAAGGGTTAGTGGTGATCGACATGAGCAACCACTTAAGGCAAAGGACAAAGGGAAGTCACATGCGATCACTATTGGCGATGTTGAATATGACAACGATGTAGTGGAATGATTAAGTGTTTATGTAATGTGATTCCAAAATAATGTTGTATATAGTATCGTGGAATATTATAATATTTATGTTTTGGTCTATTGTGATTTTCAATAATTTTATGGTACCGGTAACCATGGAAAGTGATTAAGATATTTTTGGGAAAAAAAGATGATATGCACATAATGAAGGGATAAGGAGAAAATTAAATGTTTGACTGTATTCATAAGCTCATGACTGATATAAGGAGAAGGTTATATCATTGTTTGAGTATATAGAATTTTTGGATTTTGGTATGTGTAAAGAGTTAACTTTTGACTGCATTCATGTTTTCATTAAGGTTCAATGGGTATTTATTCTTCAAGAGAATACATGATTAAGGTATTCACATGTTTGTAATTTGACCAACAAGATATATCTTGTGATATATGGGGGATAAATGATGGCATTCACGTGATTGTTATGTGACATTTCAAGTAATCATTTTCTTTATACTATGAGCTTGGACCGAAGTATTTTAGATAATCCTAAAGATTGGAATGGATTATGTTGGACATAAGTTGGGATAAAACATTTTTCGATATTATTGATGGGATATTATAGTAATATATCTTTAGAAAAAGGAAAACATGCAGGATGGGCGACAGCCCATCGCGTCGGACAAGGCTTTGGGAATCGAACCCACAACCGAAGTGCGACTGGCCTTTATCGCATACCACTGGCCTACAGGAAGTCCCTGTTTAGTAGAAATTAGTTTTATTATATTAAGCAGTATGATATATGAAGTATAAGTCAATTTTAGGAACCATATATGATTAATATAACTATAGATGGACTTATGTAAGTTTTGATAAGTTTTCTAACCTTTTGTTTGAGACAGATGGAATGACCCATCATTCTATCACATGATCTGCTAACACATCATGAATGACAAATTCAACATCATTTCTATAATAGATTAAGTGGAAATTGTCCAAAGAACGACCAACAGTGAGACTATACCAAAATCACGAAAGTATTTCTTCTAATTCCAATTTCATCAACTTTAGGGAAATGATCTTGAAAACCAAAAATGTTGTCCTAGTGATATTATATCTGATTAATCAGATGGTACCTTAGATTGTCACAAATGTATGGCTTTGTGATTTCTAGCTTTTCCATAGCCATGTTCTCTACCACTCTCCATCAGAACATGATGGTTAGATTTCTCTTCCATATCCATATTTTCACCTATGTGGAAACCCAGTGATTAGTTTATTTGGGTAACCGTTACGTTTCATACTTTTGTTTTTAAAGATTGGTTTTGGTATTCCTTTTTACGATGTGGGTTTCTATTAAAGAAACATTCAAGTAGTAAACCATTTATAACCCCGACGAATTTCGAGGGCGAAATTCATTTTAAGGGGGGTAGAATGTAACACCCCGAGATTTTATGAAAAATATTCTTTTTAATTTCATTAATGTCTTGTGTTGTACGCTACACCAAAAGGAGCTTGCACAACATGCATCCTTGACTTGCCTTGTATTAAACGCAACCACGACCTTCCTCGATAGCGTGTGTAGTACGCAATAACGAGTTTCACTAAACAACAATATGCTATTAAAATATTATTAAAACTAGCCGTTATGAATAGTAATAACCACTTTTTGAAATTTTGTAAATTTTATTTTTCAAAATGGACTTCATTTTGGGATTTGGAATATCGAAATTATCTTAGGGTGAAATTTTGGTACTTTTCGGATAACTTTCATTTTCTGATGAATAGTGAAAATTACTAAATTTTAATTAAAAACAACCTTTTTAATCGAAATAATTAATAGTGATAAATTATTAATTTGATTGGTTTTAAAGTATATTTAGAATATATTTTTACAATTTAATACAATGTTGGTCATTGGATGTAATTTCACATTTAAACCAGACATAAACAAGTGTCAATCTTTTGGTAGTTATTATCTCTTAAGAACACACTATTTGTTTTGGCGACGGGAATTAATTTTTCAATTAATTAATAAAACTGATATGTTTTTAATTTGGTAAAATAGACATCATTTTTGAGTTCATAATATCAAATATAGCTTAGGCCTAATTTTTGGTATTTTTCTGGAAACTTTCATTTTTTGATGAATAGTGAAACCATTAAGTGGTAGTTAAAAAAATGATTTTTTCATAAAACTTAATTTTACCGCTTATGTGAGTGGAATTTCAAAAATTCGAGAGACACGGTTGATGTCAGTAAGTAAAATGTTGTTCAATGAGATGAAAATAATTTTTGGTGAATAGTAACTTTTTACTTTTTTTTTACCACAGTTAAAAGAAAATAGGGTAATTAAGGGTAAAAATGATATTATTATTACCCTAACACATGTCCTAATTCTATTGGATAAGTTTAATTCGACCAAAAACTAACTTAGGAATAAAATATGACCATTTAGGCCCACTTGGATTAGATTAGGACATTTATTATTAATTTATTTAAAGAAGGGTTAAAATAGTTAAAATCAAAGTTTAATAAGTATATCATTTTTAATATAGAATTATACATAAGATAAATTCTACTATAAATATTCATTAGAAATATAAAAAGCTTTTCTACATAATGGTATTTTATTTGTAATTTTTAGACATTAAATAATTTAATTTATTTATGACAAAAAGATGATGTAGTAATTATCTTATTAATGAAATAGTGACACAATTGATGTTATAAATACCAAAATAAATATAATTTGATACTTTTTATGAATTACACTAATTTTATAGGTTAATATGACATGTTATTATTGATTTAATTAACTTTCTTCTAACTAATCATTCTGTTATGAGTTTCACAAAAATCAATTACTAAATAGTGTCAAAATTGACATAAAATAGTTTTTAAAACAAATATTATATTATTAATTGTTATTTTATTCCTAAAAATCTAAGGTTCAGATAAATGACTTAGATAAGGTTATATATATTAATAATAAACAACTTGGGGTTCGTCTGTCTGATTATAGTAAGTTTATTAACCTTATAGTATAAGAACACAAGAAGACACGGTAAAAGTAAAATTATTTTACTTAATGTTAAATCTAAATGATGAGGTTAAAATAGGAACCTAAACTTGTATAAATTCTATTGTATGAGATTATTTCGACCCATCCCCACCTTATATTCTAAATAAATCAATTTGGAGCTATTTAAAACCGAATTTGGCTTTATAATGAAATAATATTTTTTTTTATTCCAAAGGTGCCCCTCTCCTCCCTTATAAAAGGGCACCTCCTCCCTCTCTTCCTCACACCACATTGAGCCTTCAAGCTCGGCCAAACCCTGAACAATTCTATTATCCACTTCCCAAGAAACATCCTAGAGGTTCTGGTCTTCCTCAAAGACCAATTTTAGTACCCTAAAAGGAGATCTCAAAGAGGCGCTTCAAAGAAGAGGTAAATGTCCGTTACCGATTCTTTCAACTTTATTTCTTCTTCCACTTCTTTTTATTAGGTTTTTTCATTATGAAGTAATAACATCAGTATCACTAATATACTGATATGTTATTATAAGTATGAAACAACCCTATTTCACCATCTATCCATCCTACGGAAAATGAAATCAACGCGCATGCGTACGTACGGAATACCATCTCCACGCCGTGGAGTAATCTATTTTCTACCACCACCTTACTTGGATGGGTATAATGGTGTAAATAATTACTATATATGACTATTGTAAAGTGATATTGATTCTGAAATAGTATACATACACTCCAACACAATTCAACGATTATGAGAATGATATCATCGCTCATGCGTACGTACGGACTACCGTCTCCACGACGCGATGAGATTCATTCTCCACGTTAACCATTCATAAATGATTATAAAGTATATATAATAAGTAATCATGAAATATATGACATAATAATGATACTGGATTTATGTTTATATATATGTATTTCATATACTTAATTCCATTCAACTCAATAAGGAAACGAAAACAACGTTCATGCGTAGGTACGACCTACCGTCTCCATGAACGGTGTATTTCTTTCTATTTATCATTCCATTATATATATGTATATTCTGAATATATATTATATATAAATAATGTTTTACATTCTATATTTAAGTAATCATGATCTAAGTAACCATATGAATAATTACAAGTCAAAACACAGACGGCAAATAAAACGATTTTACCCAAAACGCTCTTTAACATGGAATTTACAAAAGAACGAGTGAAATAAAGTCATAAGTGAACCATATATGATATAATAAAAATGATTATGATTCTGGAATAATTAAATGAAATTATTTAGATCATTATACAGGAGGTTCGGACACTTATGAAGCAAATCAGACCTAAGGTAAGGGAAATATCACAATCACATTTTTATCCGAGATTGTTTATACTTTAGAATTTACTAGGGTGTATTTTATCATCCAAATCCATGTTTCCTCAATATGTAATATTATTTACATCCACCTACAATTGTTTAAATCCAATTTTACCCTTCGGTGAGTTTTTAGTAAAAGATATGAAAGGAATCTTTTGTCGTTTTTCATACAAGGTACTTTTTGACTTTTCCGACAAAAGTACGAGAAGAATGTTTTTTTAACTTATACGGCATGAATGGATTTTTAAAACTATATTTCCAAGAATCTTCCTTTACAAGTTTTAAAGTTTATTTTTAATCAAATTCTTTTAGTTTAAAATCGTATGACATGTTAAGAAAGGAAAAAAAATTTGAAGTAGAAAGGATATTTTCCTCAAGAATGGAGTTCAAGTGTTTTATCAAAATTATTTTCCATCTAAGATAATATAAAGTTCAGTTTCTATCCCTATTATTATATTTATTTTATTATGTTGTGATTGAAATATATTTATGAATTCTTTTATCTTATATGAATTGTTTTATGATGTCACGATGTTTAAGATTCCCATTTTTATTACATGGGTTATGCTATGATGTATGGTTTATGATTTTGTGGCACACATAATAATGGTATCATTATGAGATGTGTGGGACCTATATCTCCCTCCAATGAATTGGGTAAAGATTTTATATCTCATGAGATAGACATGGCTAAAACGGCAGGTTAAACCAGTTCATTGAAGCCGGACTGAAACGAGGAGTGAACTCGGTTCAGAAATGGACTTTGTCCACTAAGATAGTCTTGTAAATGAGTCTTGACTAATAAGAAATGATTCTCTACGATTATGTGTGTATGCCACAAAGGTTCATGTTTTATGTTATGATTATTGGTATTACATTTCACTACTATGATTTATTCCATGTTATGATATTATGATCTTTTTTGTAGGTTAAGATTTCCAAAATGTTATGTTCTTATGAATATGATGTGATTGATATTTCTTTTGTTTACCCTTACTGAGCATTTGATCTCACCCTTTTATGTTTTCTTTTCCCCAGGATATAAAGAAAGGTTTTAGGTAAGAAAAAAAAGGAAGATCATTATGGGTGACGTTGAAGATTTTTCACCACGATTAGAAGATTATATTCCGAGTTTCCAAAGACACTAAACTATTACGGTCCTTGTGTGTGTGTTTTTGTAATGTACTAAGTATTCTGAAAAATTAATGTAATGTCCATGTACGTTAAGCTTCAGGTATCTACAACAATTGACATATAAAAGGTATGTGGTGTTATAATAGTATTTTTTGTTAAATGTGATGAGTATGATTAAATCATGGTTTATGAATGTTGAGACAAGATTTATATTTCATATTAAAAGAGAGAGGTATTAAGGAATAAGATGTAAAATCATGTTAAATGGGTTGATAAGGAAGTGGGATTACTGAGGTACTTATGTATTGGAATTTCTGGATTATTTTATATAAATAATGAAAAATATAAGTATTGTTCAATATAATATTTTCATTATGAATTTTAAAAAATATTTTGAATGGAGATGAGGACCTAGAATATTGATTTAATAGAAATGTGATATTTTTATTAAGGGAATATAACCCTTAATATATTCCCGATGTTGATAAAATAGTGTTTAGTTTGGATAAATAGATGTCTGATATGAATAGTGTAAATTGGATTATACTGATGACCATGAAATAGGTTAATGATATGTGAAAAAGTGTTTTATGTTATCATTTATGGAGTTTACAACATTATTTGATTTACATAATATATTCAATAATGATTATTTTTATTTAAATAACATGGAAGTATGTATGATTTCATTATGTTTTTATGGTAATTATAGTTATCACCATGTTCTAAGAAAATATATTACTAGGGTATTCATATATTGGCCATGTAAAAATTAAGAGATACTTTAGTATATTAGAAGGATTAATGTTATGTTTATTTTTTAAATTTAGTGACCACGTTTCTAATTTTTTTGGTTTCAATTTTTTTATACATGAAGGATTCTTAAGGGTAACTATTCATGGAATGGATTAAGTTGAAATTTTGATGTTATTATATAAGTTACACTAAAAGTTATTTTTGACAATAAATTGAGAAATAAGGAATTCATTTTCTTTATTTTATGGATCTTATGATCCACTAGTGCTTCTAGCATAAAAAGATTCATCATTATATCTTAAAGTAAGAGATGATGTTGAAATTGATTGAAGCACAATAAAAGGATAAAACCATGGTTATGATAAAAAGGAAATATAATCCTTTGAAATATCTTTCCCTTTGAAATTATTTGTCATATCGGGATGGTAGCCTATCGATTGGTGCTTCCACGGAACCTCTCTTAGGTTAAACATGTGTTTCATGTATCTCTCCTAAGTAGGTATATACAAAATCCATTACATTTACTAAACTCAATGTTCATACCAGTGGAGAATGATATTTCTTATGAGGAACAATATTTTGATATTCAGAATCATATATATATATATATATAGTTATAAGAAATAAGACAACTCACTTGGATAATATTTATCGTGGAACCACTAGCTTGTGGAATATATGTGGGAACTTGTGGATGTAACTAGTCATAAGTATGCCCAATTGGTTGTACCAAAGTGATGAATTTTGAGGGCGAAATTCATTTTATGTGGTTAGAATGTAAGACCTTGATATTTTGTGAAATATATATTTTTTTCACAAAAAAAGATAATATTTTCACTATGATTCTTCTCATGCAATACCATGTTTATCCTGCGTTACACATAACACAATGTTTAGCTTGTATTTTATGCAAACATAGAGTTTGAATAAAACATGGAATGATTTTAAAATATTATAATTTCATAGCTATTAGAATATTTAGAATCAATAGGATTAACTAATCAGGAAAATACATGGCTTCAAAATTTATATAAAATGAATTCATTCTTTTCCAATTAATTACAAATGAAAATTAAAACTATTTGAAAATAAAGAAAATATTTTTCTGAAGAAATATTATTTTATGAACACAAAATCATTTTATATAAATAAATGAATCAAGTAAAATTTTTTAAGTAATTTTTTTGAAATTAAAGTATTATATATTCGAAAAAAATTAAATATTAATTTTTTGTGTTTTCTAGAAAAGAGATAAAAATAAATCCAATTTTTACGGTGAAAAGTTGTTTTTGTTTTTCTAAAAAATAGTTTTTTCTTCTTTTGAACACATATATTAAAATTAATTTTGGAAAATTTATGAAAATAAATTGAAAAAATATTCTTAATTTTTGAATTCAGTATTAAAAATTTATCATAGTGTGAATTTTTTGAATTTTTTTGAAAAGATAACTTTTTTTCATGAATAATGAGAAATATTGATTTTTATTGGAATCTTCCATTTAGTATAAAGAATTTATAAGGTTATATTTTGTTTTATAATGGGATTAAAAGTAAAATTAATTTAATTATATATAATTTAAATAATTAATTTCATTATAATCAATTTCATATTTTATTTTTATATAAAAACTATTTAAAAATTTGAAGATTTTTCACTTTGAAAATCCGCTTTCTCATCACGTTTGTGGTATTCATTTTAAATTAATATTTTTTCACTTATATGAATTTAATTTTAAAAAAATTATTCCACATTTCAAATAAAAGTAATTTATGGTTTCTAATAAAGATAACTTAATTTTTTACTATATTTTATAGTAAAAATAGTAAAATTTATTTACCGTAGTTAAGGTAAAAATGTGATTACTCGTGGTTAAACAAGAACAACAATGGTTAAAATTAAACTAAAAATTTCCAACACAAATTTTATGAACTTATGTTGATTGTATCTATTCTAGTGTTTATAATAATCAAATTTGGATCCATTTTGGAATGTGAAAAACAAGGAAACACTATTCTCTTTTCAAAAATTACATGTGTGAAACTCATCTCACTTATAAAAGGTCACCCACTCTCCCCCCCTTCACACTTCCCAAACTCATTGGGTTGGCCAAAACCTACCCAAATAAATATCTTACATAGAAAATTTCATTCTAGAGAACTTATTTAGGTCATAATTCCAACCAAGTAAGGCTTTTTATACAAGCAAAAAACAAGTATTCTGAAGAAGAGGTAACGTCCATATCCGAGTGTTTTATTTTATTTCTTCCATAACCTCCTTTAATTATTATTAAAATATGGTTATATAACAATAAAAAAATCTTAAATATACAAATATATTATTATTTTACGGGAATAACCAAAATTCTTATCTTCTATCAAATAGGAAATGAAATCATCATTCGTGTGTACGACATACTACCTCATAGAAAACCACTATTATAAATTTTCCACCAGCACTTATCATGAATAAATAAAATTATTTATTTATTATATATAAATTATATAAATTATATTATTATTAATTTTAAATCATGATATCACAATTTCCTTCTTACTTTCCATTCTATGGGAATACAATAACGTCGCTCGAGTGTACGACCGACTACCACCTTGCAAAGTGATATGATTCATTCATGATTTACATGGAACAAAATAATAATGGTTTTAATGAAAATATATGTTATATAAGAACTAAAAAATATTCATTAATGGTAATATATTATTTAAAATTCATTCTTTCAAGCCGTTGAGATAATGTAGACAACGTTCATGCGTATGCACGACCTACTATCTCCCAGAACGATGTATTTTATTTTATATTATTAAAATTTATATATTTATATAAATAAATATATAGTAAATATATATGTGATTTATATTATGGTTAAAATTATATATATTATGAAACCATTATCAAATAAATATGACCACATAAATAAAAAATCAAAACATAAAAAATTAGTTATTACCCAAATCTTGATTTTTAAAGAAAACATAAATAAATTGGTAATAAATGGTAATAAATAAATAATATATGGTAGAATATATATAATTATAGCTAAATAATTTATTTATAATAATATTCTATTTTTTATACAGGAGGTTTGAATGTGTACAATGCATTTCAAGACATAAGGTAAGGGATTTCTAGTCTATCTTTTATTTCTGGGAGACATATAGAAATTAAACACTCATTTATCTTTAGTTATATATATAATATCCCATTGACATGTTATATCCGGAATATAAATATTTTCATAAAATTTAATATTTCAATTGATTTTATTCTTTATTGGTTCTTACAAACCTAAATATTAATAAAGCACTAATGGATTTCCGTCTTGCTTTATTCTACTCTGACATAAAAGCCATATTCAACAAGTGTTTCATTTAATTAGTGTATATAATACCAATAAATTAATTTTATGATTATTATAATTATTGTTATGTATATTTACACACTAAAAGTAGAATGCTATTTTTTTGCTATAATTTCCTACTTGGAGACCTAAGTTATTTTATGCACCTATATTATTTTATGGGGTGTATATAATTCACCTTTTAAATGTTACAATATGAATATCCTTATTTTTATGATATTATATGTTTCATTTGATGTTATTATTTCATGGGTGTTATGATTCAAAGTTACCAAAGTGGTAATATTTTTTGGCAACAATCTCATCGTTTATCGGTAATGTTTATAATTATTCTTACAACGATGACATCTCATGATCAATCTCTCAATAAACTCATTTCTTTTTTATCATCTTGTTATTTATTGAGATTAAACGTTATTACTACATTTTACTATGTTTATTTACTCATGAATTTAAAATTATATTTTTATGAAAAATAATCTTTTTTTCCGTCTTCGGTGTAAAACCCTTTTTGTCTAAAAATCATATTTTCAAAAAATGTTTCAATTTTTTTTAACATTATTCAAATGATTTATTAAATGATTTTATACCTTTGTTTTAATTTTCATGAAGTGTTTTGAAATTAATATTCTTGTATTTTTCCAAAAAATTCTCATTTAGATTTTAAAAAAATGAAAAAGGAATCATTGTTTTAACATATATGGAATGGATGAAATTTCTCACAGTCTTGGCCATTTTTTTCATTGAAGATCCATTTTTTATTTTTCAAAGTCATTTTCAAAGAAAATTACTTTCAAATTGTTTTATTTTCTAAAAATCTTTTCAAATAGGAAATAATTTCTTCTTTAATAAATGTTTTAAATGATTTCGAAGGTTCTTTTACAAGTTGATAAAGTTATTTTCAAAGAAAATAATTTTCAAAATATGTTATTTCATATTTTTTCTCAAAGATGAATGGATATTTTCCTCAATAAATATTTTAAATGAACATTCAAAATCATTTTCCTCCTTATTTGAAATCCATTGATGTTACCTATTTCTTACCAGGGATATGATTTGAGGATACCATTCTTATTATTTCTATAAATGGTTTATGTTTCAGATGGAATGATGTTTTTGAAAACTATTTCACCGCCACCATTTTTACTCTGAGGAAATTATTATGAAACCCTATTCTTTTCATGGGTTATGATATGATGAAATTATATAATTATTATGAGGAATGTCTCTTTTCCATAGGTTATGATATGTTAAAATATTTATGAAACCCATTTAATTTAATGGTTTATGATTTTATGAATGTTTTAGGATCATGTGTCACACATTCATATGATTTTCATATTGTGAATGATAGTACTTTTATATTCCTCTAATTCATTGGGTAAGTATTTATACATCCTGAGATATAAAGGACATAAATGCATAATGTACCCAATTCACTAAGGGAATTTTTTCTGCTATGATAGTCTTTTGATTGAACCTTTTATACTTTGATGGAATAGGGAGTGAACCCATTTCACTATGATAGCCTTGTAAGTGAGTCTTGACTACTATATAAATGATTTTCTTTGAATTTTATGCCATAAATCTATTTCTTATCCCAGTGTTATACTATAACTACTTAATTTCATTTATATTCTTAGGATTCATGTATTTTTAAATGATAATATTTATTCCATGAATCATGATTATGATCTGTGATATGTATGGTAATGTTTTAAAATTTTGTGATCTCATTTTCATAACCTTATGATCATGTTATGCTTATGTATCTACCTTCTTTACCCTCAATATATATCTAATCTCATCTTTTCAAATGCTTCCTTTCCTCATGTTATGAATAAATTCTTTAAGTATTGAATGTCTTAAAAGAGTACTATATAGGAATAACTTTATGATATATGTTGAATATATTTCCAAAAATAAAAGGATTTTATTTCTAATCTCTAAAGAAACTATCCCTTTTCAATTATCAGTAATGTATTTATGGAATTTAATGAATATTCATATAAAATGATGTAATATATATGTATAAAAATCTTGGGTTTCTATATTAATAATTATATTTTTTCAATATTTTTGCGTGAAAACAAGGTTTTACCTAGGTTTTTATAGAAAGAAATTATATTTTCAATCTTTAAATAATAGTTTAAATTGGGTTTTATGTTGCACATTCACCCTTTGTTTTCTAAATTTCTGAGAAGGCCATTTAAAAATAATATTAAAGTAAATATAGAAATTTGGGGGTTTAAACTATATTTCTAAATTGTTTTATTTTTAATTAAATGTAGAAAGTTAATTGAAAATTATTTATAAAATTATAACGTGTTTCATAGGAATAAAATGTGAGGAATAATAGAGTTTGACCCCCTCAGGTCCTGAGATGTGTTAAATAATGGCGATTTATGTCATTAAGATATTTTATAAAAGAGGGAGTTTATTTGAAAAATTATTTTCAAAGGTTATTTCAAAAGTAACGGTTTATATTTTTTTTATAAAAAAACCTGAATTATCATAAAGGTTTTTTACCGAAATTATTTTATTTTAAAGTCTTTTTAGTTGTTTTAATGATATTACCAATGTGGAGGGTGTGTGTGACCATATTGGTTTTCCCTATGATTATTACCCATGTTGGGATATTTTTTCATATTTATGGTATGTGTGGAGTGTGAAGCAGTTGTTTTGTGAAATAGAAAATAATTTTATTTTCCTTGTCGGATGCATAGACTACATCACTACCATCTCACATCATTTTCATTCGATTATGGGAAATCATATGACTAATTAAATATGGTCAAGTATAAGCCTTAGTATGGATTTTATGCTAACTTGATGTAGGAGTACTTATATATTGAGTGAGTTATAGGGATAGACCTTGTAGTATTGAGTACGAAGTTCTCCTGGGAGAATATATAAGACCCACCTAGCCAAGCAGAGTTATATAGATTTGACATGTTTTCACTGCCATCATAGGAATCTAGTCACCTATTCAAGTTTATGTACTCAATTTCGTGGATGTATCCCATGATACATTCATTGTGATTAGTAGATTTGTAGGACATTCATATTTGTGCTCTATTATTCTTCTATTTACTTATATTGGATGTGGAACACATTTATTTATTATTTTATAATGTATATATGGACTTGTAATGTTTGTGTAATATGATTATCTATCATGTGTGTTTTGTTTATCTTTATTGAAATGGGTGTTAAAATATTTTAGAAAAATATTATAAAATAGGGTATTTCATCATGGATTTTCAAAGTGGCATTGAAATTAATGTTCTATTTAAAAAAATTTATATTAATAAATTGTATTCAATGTGTTTTTTTCATTTAAGAAAAAAATTAAAACCTATTTTAAACTAATATTTAGAACTATCTTGAAGTGGATCTTAAATTAAATGTTGGTCATGATGAAATTTGGATGGTTTATTACTTCCCAAATAGCCCAAAGTCTTTATTATTATAATTATAATTATAATTATCATTATTTTGATAATACCCATTTCATGGGTTGAGGGGGAATCCTTACAAGTCCTGTAGGCTTAGTGGATGACATGATCCGAAGGCCTTAGAGGAATTCATACCAATCATGACCACTTGGAAATTTCCCTCCCTAGCATCTAGATCATGAAGTCAGATTCCCACAATAAAATTTCAAGTTCTACTAGAAATACCTCTACATAGGTGAAAAAGTCCAGTCCAGATGGAAATTAACATACTGTCTCATTCTTTCAAATCCAGATAGCTTTATTCTGGTGAAACTGCATGCTCTGAGTCCTCATCTAGAGCTAATTTCTTTGGTATGTCTAGTTTAATCTTCAATTCATGATATGAATGAGGTGGCCCAAAGGTCTTGAGGTAGCCCTAAGCCCATGATTTGGTCCAAAATCATTAACTAGCCTGAATGCCTTTGTCGGCCTGAAGGACTTAAGGAATTACAGTCAAAATTGGTAGCCCTAAGTTGAATAATTCTAGATGCTACAACACTGAATAGTACCTTATATAGTAACATATATAATATCTGATACAATGCCTAATATTGTACTGATATATTAACCTTGAAATATGCCTCCTATAGTATTGAAACCTAGGTCTCGGTGATGCACTTGAAGAATCCTCACCAACCAGAATGAGGCTCATGTGTGGGTGGGTTCCTACAGAGTTATCATAAACTCACTCCTTTATTATATATGAGTTTAGGTTCATTTTAATATTATGAATAATATTAGAGTTTTGATTGATTTAGGATTTTGTGGTTAGTAGTTTCAGGTTATATAAAAACATTTTTCTAAGTGTTCATGTTATATGGTTTTTCAAGACTAAATTTATTTTCATAAAATATCTGTCATTTGTCCCATTAAATTATCTATTTACTAATTTCATTTGAGATTGGTTTGGATTATTTATGTGGAGGTTGGGTGATTTTGGATCTACAAAAAGTTGAGGGAGATTGGGGGTGAGTGAAGGTATTCTAGATAGGTGAGTGAGTTTTTGGGTGAGAGGAGTAATTGTTTTATATATATTTATATCTAATAGAAATTTTTTTATGTACTAGTTTTATTTTGGTATAGATATCAAACCTATGTATGGGTAATATCGAAATATCACTAGAAATATTCTACATAATCTAAACTGATTTAAGGGAAAAACTATTCCCATTTTATATATATCTAATACCCTAGTTCTTGTTATAAACATATGGGGATTTGGAATTACCCTTGGGTTAGTGGAAATCCATTTTGGGTGCTTGTGTGGATAATAAACTAGGATGGGTTATTACACAATCTTCTTGGAATTATAACACATCCATTGGGTAGTTTCTCTGAGAATTTAAAAATTCTCTATTTTATGTGTTGATATCTTTATATTTGAGCACTATGGGTGCAAAACACACACACACACACACACACACACATATCATAATTAATAATTTTAAATGTTGGAAACACTTGTTTGGAAAAAAACTTTTAACATTTTTAATTTTTTTAACATTAGTTATAAAGTAATGTCAAATCTATAGACATTGTGAATATAGTTTTTACATCAGTTCTTAAAACTAACATTATAAATCATTTTTTATGTTTTTTATTATTATAATAGATATTGAGAACACTCCAAAAATAATGAAACTATATAAATTCCATGTCAGTAATATTTTTTCCATTATATAATTTATATTTTACGTCCTTCATAAAAATAGACACCATAAAAAATTAATAATTTATAAAATTAAATTTAAATAAAATACTGAAACCTATAATATATGAAAACATTAATAAATGGATGAAAAGTATGGTAGTGTAAAATGCCTTATAATCCACTAATAATTATTTCATAACTTGGTAAAAATTAGAACAACATTATAATTAAATCAAACATTTTAAATAATCAACTTTCACTTCCCAAAAATGATTTAGATCAATCCCATTATATGGTAGAGGGTCATTAATATGGAAAAAAATAACAAGAAGCCTTTCAACACTTATTCTGAATATTTTTATAAGATAAATAAAATAAAAACTGAAAATAAAACCAAATCTTGTTGAAACCTATAATTTTCCA
The DNA here is from genome assembly GCA_963277665.1 of Viscum album. Classification (NCBI taxonomy): domain Eukaryota; kingdom Viridiplantae; phylum Streptophyta; class Magnoliopsida; order Santalales; family Viscaceae; genus Viscum; species Viscum album. Next base: position 795,582,673 of record OY728129.1, read on the forward strand.
AAATATTGTTATTTCATACATAAATCACATAACATAATACACAAATTTTTCTCATCCATGTGGATGAAGACAATTCTATTTCAAAATCACTTATAAATTTAAAATTACATTTTAAGTATCTTTTAAATTAAAGTAATTATAAACCCAGTCACCTTAGCACACACATAATTGATATTTTCTATCATTCTTCTTACTGATTGGTGATAGTAATTTGATGCTCTGTTTGAAAATGATAAAAAGCGTGAATTTTTTTAATTTTTTTTATAATATATAATAATTAAATTAATTCAACATACTTCAACATTATTAATTTAAACATGTCTCATATTTCACTATATATGGATCATAAGTAGTTAATAGTTTTTTCTTGTGGAAAAAAATATAAAAAATCCAATTACCATTGATATACAGAATAAATTATGAAGAATTATTTAGTTAAGATAAATTTTATACTATAATGAAATATATGCTTCACACCTATGAAGATAAGAAAACATCCAACATTGACTACTTTTTTCTAACGTATTTGGGAGAAATATTCTATTCTTTCTCGATCAGGAATCATAATAATTACTAGAGAAGTAAATTATGGGTATAGGAATAAATAAATTGAAATTTTATCATATTTTATAAAAACTGAATTAATATAGATTATTTAAAACCTAGGTATCATGTTATATAAAACTGTTATAATATAAAGAAATATTATAATCGAATTACATGTAATAGACTTGAATTATTATGTGGCCTAACATATCTATAGATACAATCAACAAGATATAATTATTAAAAAGTTTCATAAAAAACACCCATAAATGTCAATATTTATTATCATCTCATAACTACCCCACAACATAAATTTATTTGAGGATAATTTTTAAATTCCATCAAAACAAGTTATATATGAAATTAAAAGGGCCACAACATGTTTTTTCTTTCTATGTAGTATGCCATTACCATTATTGTATCCATAGAAAATATATATTTATATACTTAGTTATTCAAAAAAATATTAAATATAGGATATATTTGATACATTCCTTAATGATATGTTATTACAAAAGTATATATGAATAAATTAATAATTTACTGTTATAATTTTAAACTATAATAACCTCATAGATAGGGAATTACACACTTGCCGATGCATCTATAATTTCCTATATCGATACCCTACCGTTATCAATATATATATATATATTTATAATATAAGGTCCCCACAATATAATTTATGATCCCATATTCTATAATATTATACTCGTGATCCTGAAGATTTAACTCATAATGTATGGTCAACTACGATGGAGGTGGTAGAGGAGTGGGATATGTGGTTTGAAACTATCTATGCATGTCAGAAAACATAAAATGAACCAAATATCTAATCTTGTAAAACATTGTCTAACTGAAATCCTTAATTTTAACTTCTTTTGTTTATATTTCTCCCACAATACATCATCTTTCAAAGTGTTACTAGGATAATCAATTTTTTTTAATATATATACTTTCTTTATTTCTCCCTAAAGAGATCATGTGTTACTTCATTCCTAATACATTAGAAAAATATCCTTCCCACCCTCATGATTAAAGGTGCCTCATGTTCTTCGATATTTACTGGTATCCTATAAAGAATAATTTTAGAACTTATTCGTGTTATAAAATATTAAGAGTTAATAAATAATCCACATTTCTTCTTACAATACTTTCCACTATATACTTTGACTCTTCTATAATATTTTCCATTATTTTCAATTTTCATGCTGTTATAAGGGAATGAGGGTAATCCTTATAAACCATAAATACATGAGAGTTAATCCTTCAAACTTCACCACTATCATTTCTATTTGAGTAACAAAAATATTCCATGAGATAAAGTCTAAGGGTATACATTATTTTCCTATATATTCTATTGATATCTCCTTAGTTTTTTCTATTTATCGATAAAAAAATAATTATTATATAAAAATTAACTTTACAATTTTAACATTGTACATACTAAATTTTTTATGTTATCTCTAATCAATATATTTCTTTAATGTATCTTCTTCTAAAAATGTATTATTATCATGACTTTTTCAATTTTCATTCAACAAAAATGGATTTGAAGTTATTTTTGGCTTAAAATATATCCATATCCTTTGAGTAAAAGATTAAAATATCTGTATAATTTTTTTAGTGTTAGGTAAATTATATTACATCTAAAATTGAAAGGATAAAATTAAAAAAAAATATTTATAAAAAAATATGATGGTCAATAAAATATTAAAAAATGATATCACCAAAACTACCTCCTGTAGATAATATAATTTCATACGGTTAACACTTATATAATCATAAATACAAATACCTATATTTTAATGATCTTACATTCCCACAAAACTATTAAATAATTTCTTGTTTGGATAAACATGATTACAATTACCATAAAACTCAATATGTGTTGTATACTTCTTACTATATTCAATTTATAATTTTGGTTAATGTGGGATACCAAATTTACCAAACCCAGAAGACACCTCTTTCCATATAAAAATGGAGGTGCATATGTAAAGGGTTTATTACCGGACTTAATAGAAGAATGTAAAGGATCCTTTTATGAATACGAAGATGGAATAACGGTTTTGTATGAATGTACCTATAAATAGATTTGATTAATAATTAGTGAAATATGTTATAAATCTATCTGTTAACCTATAAAAATAATTAATAATTATAAAAAGGTATGGAAAAAACTAAAATAAACATGATTTTTATCATATTCATTCATGTAGTTAACAAAAATGATAAGAAATTGTTAATACAATTTATGATAAATGAAATGATATAGATAGACAAAAATAAATATGTAATATTAAATATGATAAATTATCATAAATATTTAATACATATATATATATATATATGTAATGTATTTTCAAGTTCTACATGAAATTATTTGACTAAAATAATCAATAAAATTAGGAATTATATATCTCAAAATTTCAAAATTTTGAATATTTATACAAGAAATAAATATATATCACATGTAATATAAGGAAATTACTAAAAGATTATTTTCCCATGTTCATTATTCATTTTTATTCCAAATGGATTGAATTATGCATATTTCATGGTCACTAGTGGCCACTAACAGTCATTCCATGGATGTAAGGATATCACAAAAGACATCACTATCATCATCTTTTCCATCAAAAAATACAATTTTTTAATTTATAAAATTATAGACCATTTATCATTTGATTGATAAAGAATATATAAAATATTTTTTCCATGCATTTCAATGATAATATAGTCATATATATATCCCAATAAATTTATATATACAAGTTTCATTATGAATTCATCATGTTTAATATTATTTTTCAATAACCCATTTACACATGAATAAAGTAAATCGAATGTTAATATAATAAATCTATCACATATCTTCAATAACTCAATAATATGTAATATATTTAGAGATATAATTTTTCTCTTTTACACTTGAAAATGAATCACTTTAGTGAACACCAATATAACATGATTTTTAATAGAAAATATGTTGTCATAGTATTTGTTATAAAATACATGTCTATTAATTTAATACCAATATCATGTTATCACAATAAATCTTGGGTTTCCCACTTATCATATTATGGATTTGATATCATCATATACACTAGTCATGGTCTAATTAACCCATGGAAAAAATGTATGTTTATGAATATTCAGTTCCCATGTATATTTATTCTTCAGATTTTTTTTGAAATATTAATATATGATGTTATAAATGAGTGGGAAACATCTATGTTATTTTATAGGTATAAATGTGTAAGAATTATTTGATCACCATCCAGTGAATTTACTTTTAATTAAAATAACCCCTTTTCCAAAAAAAACTAACTCATAGAGTAATATATATTTTTTGGTTTCCACCACTACACCCATGTTGTCTATAATGAACTATACAACCTCCTCCAAAATTTACTTCTCAGCGATGGAGGCTTCTAATCGCAGTAGATTCTTAACGTACCCCTTCAATATCATTATATACCATTTGAAAAGATAAATCCAACATAATTATATGAGTTCAAATTTATTTATTTATCTCAGAAAAATAATTATTAAATGTATCATGATATCAAAAAAATATGGAGGAATGTATATCTTTAGTTGAAAAAGTACATCAATTGATTCACTCTAAAAATTGTTAAATGAATTCAGATCCCAAAATTTATGAAAAATTTAATAAAACAATAATGAAACTTGGAGATATTCATAGTTACAATACTATGTATTATTCTACATAAGGAAACTGTTAGTAGTTGTTGCATAAAAACATTACTATCTTGATATTTCATGGAGAATAACTTAAATTCATTTAGAAATATAATTTTTTTACATTATATGAATAACCCTAGGGAAACATGACATCTAAAAGGATCTAAAAAACTTATTTTCTCTCTATTGGAAAATTTGTGACAATATAGAGTCACATATGATCATTTTTCTTTAGGAGTGGAAACTAACACCTATCATATTCCAATTGATAGTTTATATGATATTTTATTCAAAACATTCTTATTTTTTACTTTGATATCTAAAAGTTTTTTCAATAAAATTTTCATTAATATTTCACTAAAAATACATAAAATAAATTTTATGTTTAGACACATTATATCCTTAATATTAAATCTCAATAAATATTGATAACTTATTCTATATATTTCAATAATTACCATATCTATATGCTTTTCTAAATGTGACATAATTGTTATTCACCCACACAAAATACTAGTTGTCTAAGAAGGATTTGTAAAATATCAATAACATATGATCTATTTAATACCTATTTTAATCTTTATTAATATATATCTATAGAAAAAAATTATTTATGCTCCTTGTAAAATATTTTTCTCCCTTGACATAGTTGATAATATGAAGTATCTTCTTCAATAATTGGATAAGATTTATTCCCCATAACACTATCCAGAAGAATTTCCATATGATGGGAATTCATTTAGAGGTAACATAATTATTTCATACAATTAAAAATATTTATATTTTATGAATTTACACTCATATATATGTCTCCCATAAAATGTTCAAGTCAATAATTAAATTTGAAAAGAAAAAATCAATATCATATTCAAGCTATTTTAGTCTAGATATTATTAAATCCAACCTGATATATTTTTGTTTCTTCTAAAATTCTAGGTATATATTATAAATTACTAAAAATAGGCCAAAATTTATTTTTGTTATTGAGGCATTGATACTAACTCATTCCACCTATACACATTCTAAAACATAGATTTATAACTTCATTTCCCAATATATGTTATATAATGGCGTAGTCTTCTGTCAGATATTTTATCATATTAATGTTTTCATAACCTTTTTTCCAAATTTGAATTTTCAAATTAATTTTAAAAATGAGGAACTATATAAAGATATTGATCCTCCTTTTAAAGAGTCAGGGTATTTTTAATAATAAACAAATTAACTTTTGATTTGTATTAAAAATATACCGTGATGTCCAACATTTATGAAGAATTGATTAACCTCTATACTTCCTTCTACAGAAAACATAGTATTTTGGGAATTCATGTATCAACATATACCCCAATCCCATTGAGCATACTATTTTTTCATTGTAATTCAAATATGTTAAACAATTTTCTTTTGGAATTATGTCTTTTAATATCTCTTGAATTTTTACAAAAACCATATAATTACATCCATTCTGAAATTTTAAGTTATCAAATATCATACCTCTTGATTAAGCATTAAATTTTTTTTATAATTCTATATAGGATCCTAATAATCTATTTTTTCATATGCATGAATTTATATATTAGGAATAGTTTCAATAATATGATTATAATTATTGTCTTGAAAATTTCAATCATTATTTGATTTTGAATTCAGTATAATTTTACGATTCCCAATCTATAGACTATAACTTATATTAAAACCATTGAACATCAAATGATCATTTCTTTTTTTAATTATATATTTTCTCATATGTGACACTTAATCCGTGGATAGAAAAAAAGTCACTTGTTTGAAAATAATATTTGGGAAATCCCAAAAAGAAATCAAGACCTTCCTCACATTAATCCCTATATTATTGTGTAGTAATACAACTACAATTCATTATCATCTATAAAAACTTTTCTATAGGGAATATACGTTTTTGTGTTTTGAAACTTTAAATTCAAATTTAATTTTATAATAAAAAATAGAAATTAGAATTTATTTTATAACGATAAAAAATAATTATAAAAAATATAAAAAAACTAATATGAATAACAGATAAATTATATTAATAAAAATAAAATGACATTTATATTTCATTTTCTCACTACAGTTTATTTAGAACATATTTCATTCATATTTAAATGTTTAAGGGTTTAAATATATATTCTATTTTGATCCTGATTAAATATTACACCAATAAAGACGTTTTATGATACTATATTATATATATTATTCATAACATGGGTGTTTTGAATTAAGATTATTGAGTAATTCAAAAGAATGAAAACTTTATCAAACTATTAAAAATGTTTATAAAATTTAATAAAAAATTATTAGTCACATAAAAATAAAAACATATTCTCTAAATGAAAATATAATATAATTTTAAATTATTTTTTCTTATAAAACAAAAAAAAATTAGTGTGAAATTTATTTTTATTTAATAAAACTTTAAATAAGAAATATATTTAACGCTTATTATTATAAAACAATTATTTTATAGTCTACATAAAATATATCTTTGACAATAAAAAATATCCATTTTAGCAAATTGAAAACATTTAATAATAATATATATTATTCTTAAAAACAAAACTTTGTAATGTATCATAAAAACATAACTTATTATATAAAAAATTCTCTTATAAAATACATCATAATTATAAAAAATATCACATTTTTTTATCCATACATTGGTAAATAATCTCTCCCAAAATGAGCACAAAAGATTAACCGATATCTAGAAAACTAAAGATTTATGTTCTATTTTTAATAAAATTTCATAGAGAAAATTATTTTTAACAAAAAATATATAAAAATTGAAAAATACAATTAAACTTATAGAGATGATATAAAATATTTTTTTGTAAAATAAATAACATTTTTATTTATTAAAAAACGTAGATAATAAAGATTTATACAATTATTTATAAAAAATTCAATGTATATATAAAAAATAAACCTATTCAATAATCACACCCCAAAAAAATGAGGATTAAAAAATTTAATAATTGATTAATAAATAATGAAAAAATAGAAAATTTCATTTTTTTGATTACATTATGGTTCGAATATAGAAGTTAAAAGAAGTATAATTCATTAATAGTAATAGTTGTTTGAGGGTCATTAATGATGAATGATGATAATGAAGGATGGAAAAAAAGCGATAGAGAAAGACCAAGTGTGGTGACTAACAGACCATGAATGAGATCAACGATAACAAGGCTCTATAACTGAGTGGTTAGTGGTTGGTTAAGGTTACAATAAGAGTACGATGATAGGGGATGAGTAATTGAAAATAATTTCTTCTCTGAATGATATATCAATATTTGAATGGTTTTGGACCTTATTTATCAATATAATCAATGTCCAAAATTGGGTTTTTTCATTGGTTATTGAATGAGTTATGTAAATAACCATGTAAAATGGGTTTTTTATGTCAGTTATTTCATAATGTATATAAAAAATTATTTATGATGTCAGTTATAAATAACTACTATCATAAAGGAATTGTTTTAAAAAAAATTTATGAGTCAAATATTTAATCTGTTATTATTAATGTATATAGTAAGATGTTTTCTTCATTATATTATTGAAGTTGATTTTTTTCCATCAGGGATAATGATGGTTTCTTGGTTTAATGCCTTTAAGTGTCTAAGGAAGATAGTTTGATGTCTTCTTAATGAACATTTATTTATTTTCTCTTGCTTTTGGTAGTATGGGTTCACAGTATGCTATGTGATTAAGGTTACTGGGAATATGTATATAATGATAAATATTTTTCATAGTCTATTTTTAATATTTCTTTAAAAGAAACTTTTGTGAGATAAATAATGATGATTAGGCTATGATTACTTTATTTGTTCAGATATTCAATAATTTTTAATAGTTAGAAGTAATTTTATTTTAAATAAAAGTTAGGATGTGAAAGAACGAGGATTGATGCTGTAATCGATATAATGGTGCTTCTAGAATCAGAATTACAATTTAGCTTACCAGGTCTATATTGGGAGATTCAAATATCATATACTTTAAATTATTCCTCTTATTAGTTATTTTTATGAATAAAGTATTACTAAAAGTATAAATAGGCATTGATCCATATTTATAAAGGATATGATATTGCAATCTCAATGGATAATAAATCTAATGATATGATTACTATTTTGAGGAAAATATGTCGTGATGAAACATAAAAAGGTGACTATGTTTGATAATTTTTTTAACATCATCATATGGAAATGTGATACACTACAATATTCCATTACATAATATAGGTAAGATGATGAACTATTACTACTTCTCTAACATGACCAATTCATTTTTTAACAAAATAGTATACAGATTATCTTATATCACTTCAAGGAACTTCCATATAATTTGTAGATATTATAGGAGATGAGGTTTTAATGTTTTGATTTAATAATATAATATGGTGATGTTCACACACTATTTTAATCTTATAAAATTTCAATTATCCAATAATTTACTCAAATATAAATATGAATAGTTTATTTTAACATCCCAGTACTCACATTTCCTCTGACTATATTTGTCACGAATCGTCTCTCGGGGCTTGTGTCATGACAACCCCAAGCTCGCCTTTTATTGGCCAGGGGATGGAAACTAGCACCCGGAAAGGAATATACCTAACATGGGAAAGAATTGCCTTTAAACCGGTTCAAACACAGAGAGTAGAACGCAACAAGATGTAACCATGAAGTAAAATACTGTAGTAAAAGATTGCTGAAAGTAAAGGGGCCAGAATACAATCCCAACTGGAAAAGTACAAGTACAACTGAAAAGTACAAAAAAACTGAAAAGGTGAAAAGAAGCTCCTGGATCTTCCACCATGGATCTTACCTAAAGGGTAGGTATATATCAAAATCAGTAGTCCCTGTGTCACATCATGCCAAATGGTCCACCTCCGAGCACTGTCTAGTCCTGGCTCCCTCTGCCTCGATCAGTGTTGTACGTTGTCTGCACAAGACACAACAAGGTGTGAGTGAAGACCATGTAGGGGTGAGTATAACGATACTCAGTAGGGACTCCAACACCTCATAGGTCTCTTAAAGTTCCACAAAGGAAAAACCACAAAGCCAGACATCTACTCTACTTAGGTATATTACCATTCATATACCTAAGTTATCAAGATATACTCATCTCATACATGAGGGAAGTATACCACAAATGTAACACCACAAACGTAGAAGTACCACCAAGGTAATACCACAAAGATAGAATTACCACACATGTAAAATCACCACATAGGTATCACCACGAAGATTGTACCATGAAGGTAAAAGTACCACAAAGGTATCACCACAAAGATAGTACCACAAAGGTAAAATTACCGAATAGGTATCACCACGAAGATAGTACCACGAAGGTAAAAGTACCACACAGGTATCACCATGAAGATAGTACCATGAAGGTAAAATTATCACATATGTATCTCCATGAAGATAGTACCAGGAAGGTAAAAGTACCACACGGGTATCACCATAAAGATAACACCACGAATGTAAAAGTACCACATAGGTATCATCACGAAGATAGTACCACGTAGGTAAAAGTACCACACAGGTATCACCACAAATATAGTACCATGAATGTAAAAGTAGCACAAAAGTATCACCACGAAGATAGTACCATGAAGGTAAAAGACTTATTTCAAATAGATTTTTAGCTCAAACTAGGTTTTCAGTGAAGTATAGAAGTACAGATGATTAGTCGCGAAGCTAGACCATCTTATTCTATCAAGAGGCACTTATTCTGACCATACGGAGTTTGAACCACATAGGATCGATAGGTAACTGACCCCTGCAATGATCCACACAGGATCCGACCCACACAAGATTGATAGGTAACTAACCCCTGTAATGACCTACACAGGATCTGACCCACACAGGATCGCTATGTGCTAACCCACATAGGATCACTGAGCGGTGACCCACAAAGGTTCTGAACCACACATGATCGGTATGATCTAACCCAAACATGATCGATGATCATTTATCCACATGCTATATGACCCATATAGGATTAGTTCTGACTCAAAAAGGATCCATCGGTACTAACCTCTGTATGATCTGTCTCCAACCTCTACCTCACTGCCAACCACTGGATTCCTCGCACCCGATGCACTTTACTTCTATAATATCTTCCACTCGTGATATTTTTCGTACCTATACCACCAATCAAATCCAAAAAAGATTAACCGAAAGGACCACCATGTCACAAGGGTTCCAACGTGACAAATGCTGCGTCAATCGGACTCCCGGTCCGTGAGTTATAAGCATTTTAGTTCCAGGTGCCCGGTGAGATTTGCGTTCGATCCAACTTAGCCATACTCCAACTATATACAAAACTCAAGAGAAGTATACCAAAAGGACCTTCTCGATCCAAGGATCCCAACGCCACATACAGTTCATCAAGAGGACGTTCGGTTCTCAAGATATGACCCTTTAATTGTTTATGGGCCCGGTTGGACTCGGCTCCTGTCCGACCCGGTCAGAATGACCCAGCCCGACCCTGTCTGGGCTCGGCTATGGTGGGATAGAACTATTGAGATGAGTTCTAGCCTAGCCCATAGGGGGGTGACTCGTAAAGGCAGACCGACCCACAAAGGGGTGGCCTACAAAGGGTGGCCCACAAGGGGGGCGACCCAACCTGAATAAGGCGGCCCACAAAAGTGCAGCCTGTAAGGGGTACCCAAACCACTTAGGGTGCGAATCGCAAGGGGGGCGGCCCAGTCGCATAGGCCACAACCCATAAGGGGTGGCCTGGCCGTTGACCTCCTGAGCTGGCATGGTGGAAAACGTTCCCCCTGGTATCCCGAACGGCCTAAAGGCAGTTCGGTTTCATGAAAATGTGGCACCACGTGGGCACCAACCAGTCAATGTGGATCCCGCGCGATAGATTCCTTCTCTGCCATGGATTCGGCCATGGCTTGTGATCACCGGAAGTGCACTGGTTGCACTACCTCTCCTTCTGCGGCCTGCCAAAGTGCAGGCCGCCACCTCTGATCGCTGCGGCTGACGAGCCGTGACCCCTTGCTCATCGGTGGTGCGTGAAGGCGTGCCACACCTCCTCTGTGGTTGTCTAGTGCTGGCCATTCTAATTACCGTAGTGGCTTTGTGTCGTGACCTCCTCTTGCGGTGTGCATCGTCGCACGCCTTCTTCCTATCCGGTCAGTGTCACTGTGCTGGCGGTTTATCATGGAGAACACAAGGGTTTACCAAAGTAGCGGAGGGTTCGGGCTGGGTTCGTTAGGCCCGAACCCTCCACGTCAGCTTTTAACATGAGGGAGGATAATGGTTCAATAAAATTCACTTTAAATAAACAACAATAAAAACCCTAGCTCAAGAATGATGGTGAGCGTGTGTTTGTGGAAGCAGATCAATGTTCGCTGTCTTCCACAACTAGCTTCCAATGGCATCGCTCGTACGTTGTTCTTCGGTTCGCGGTTCGGTGTCGCTCGTCACGGCCTGCCAGAACCAGCTCCATCCTCTATGGTTTTGGTGTCTCGGCACTTGGTCAGCACCTCGTTTCTTGGAGAAGCAGTTCCGATACCTCTCCCCAAGCTCCATAAAAATAAGAGAGGGGGAGGGTATGTAACGACATTGGGGATTAATGGTGGCTCAATAATTAGAAAGCCTCCTAATTCCCCAACATTTTTTTAATTAGATTAAAGGGTCAATCCATTTAATGGCTTGACATATCGCTGGGCCCACACTTCGCTTGTCCATTGGAGGATAAAAATGAAAATAAAATAATAAAGTTATTTTATTTAATTTTTTTAGAAAGTCCCAAAACATAACTTTTTCTCCATAATTATTGAGGTGAAAGTAAAGTCTCCCTTAAGTGAATCCTGATGATAAAGATTCAATGGTGCCCTCAGATTTTTAATCCGAGCACCAGTTCAAAAGTTAGAAAACACCGCTCACAGGTTTATTGAACGTACCTTAAAAAAGTTCAATAAATTAATAACGTTCACCCCCGACCTGTGCTGGTCGAGGTTTGAATCTGCATAAGGATAAAACGCACCAACAAACTCAATGGTAGTATCATATTTTCAATCCATGTTACCATTTAGATGTTATATATTTTACAATAAAATAATTTTCACTTAATTATTTTATTTACGGACAAAAACAAACTTCACTAGTGAACTGTTCCTACCAACGTTAGTATCTACCTAAAGAGAGCATACCCTCACGAGCACAATAGTGGTCTCAGATTTTTAATCTGAGTCACCATTTTTGAGTTATAATCATTTGAAAAATAGAATAACTTTATTTAATTATTTTATTTATAGTAATTCCATTTTCGAGTTTTCTCACAGGAGGCCTATGTTGACTAAAATTAAGTCGCGCCTAGGGTAAACCCGCTATCCTGAATGCAACGGTGCCCTCAAATTTCTGATACGGGAAACCGTTTAAGATTTATTAAATTTTTTCAGGAAAACTGCTTACGCGTGCTATTTAAAGTTTAACAAAACTTCAACGGATCATTCTGGGCACTCAGGGCCTCAGAATCACGCGCCGTAAGATTTTGCAGTCTCGAAATAATTCCATATAATTTAAAAACAATTATATGAAAATTCTGGGATATTATATTCTCCCCACCATAAGTATTTACATCCCCTAAAGCCAAAACAAAGGCAAAACAAACAAATGAGGGTACTAAGAACGAATATGAGCCTCCTACTCCCATGTGCTCTCCTAGAGGTCCTTGTGCTGCCACTGAACTTGCACCAGAGGGATCGACCGTCCATAAAAGACTCACTCCTATCGATCCTATATCTTCACCGGGAACTCCATTAAAGTCACCCCATCATCAAAATACAACTCTTTTTAGTTGATAAAGTGCGATGGATCATGCACATATATCTTTAGAAGCGACACATAGAAAACCATATGCACTCGATGAATTTATGGGGAAATAGATAGACAGTATTCCACCTTGCCCACTCTGCTGAGAATCTAGAAAGGTTCAATGAACTTCGTAGATAACTTACCACCCTAACCAAATCTCCACAAACCTCATCGAGGTGAGACCCATAGGAAGACATAGTCTCCCTCCTCCTATTGGCATAAGACTTCTACGAGCTCTGAGAAGTCTTCACTTTTTGACAAGTGAGGAATTGTAATAAAAACATTTCCACTTCTTCCTCCATCCCTGGATATCAGTACTGAAGCCAGAGGTCCTGGTACATCTTCGCCACTCCAGGATGTACCGTTAATGGGGATGTATGGATCTCCCTCAAAACCTCCTCTCAAAGAATCACTGGTACCATGGTGCATCCTCTGAAGAGAAATACATGCTCCCCACCTTCAGAAAATCCTTCTGGAGACTATCCTCAGGATATCTGAGCACGATGGGCCTTGCAGTCAACATCCCAAAATGTGACCCTGGAATTTGCTGAAGAATTAGGGGAGTGATAGTCATAGACTAGAGGTAAGATACTCCATCTTTATCCATGAAGGATATTTTCATTGTGACTAGCTACTTGACACATCACTCAACATATGTAAACCAGACCTCTTGCTGAGTGTGTCTGCTACCACGTTTCCCCTTCCTAGGAGTATGGAATATCTCAAGGTCATAGTCCTGGATGAACTCTAGCCATCGTTTCTATCTCAGCTCCTGAAATATCTGCTAACACTTCTATATCTGTAGGAAAGTCTCCCCCTTTCTTGTCAAAGATGAAAATGGTGTCGCTACCCTAGAGAAGTCAGGTACAAATCTCTGGTAGTACCAAGCCAAAGCAGAAGTTACTCTCCCTTCGGGGAGGTAATCCTGGAAACATATTTTGAAAAGATGCCCACACACTCTGCCACTCCTATTGGGAAATGAAAACTAAAAACTTCTGCTGCCACGAGGGTAAGGCTAGCTGACTCAAGAGTGATGGGCTGCACCCTCCTTTGCATGAGTTTATCCCGTGTTGCCTGAGTTTCATTTTTCACTGAACAAGGAAACCCCATTCCAATGTTGTAGATAAAACACATCTTTTTTTCCTAATACAGTCAATCTGAGTATGAACTGTGGATGTATAGTCCATACCCAAACTAAGGTTGTAAGGCCTGGACGTTGTCACCAAGAGGTTCCAACCGAAAATATCACCTCAAGGGACATATCACACCATCGAAATAAGTGTGATTATTGAGTCTCCTCCCAAAGGTTTCTCTAGACGTATGGTTCAATTCAACGGTTTAACCAGAAACTCAAGGTATTGAACAAGATTCGTGGAAATAAGGACTGATTAGTTCCTATGTATATTAATATGGAAACTAGTAGTAGATATAGACCATACTTGTAATCATTCATGGATCCCTTGGGTCACACACCTTGACCGTATGCAGCTACTCCCTTCCCCTATCCTACAGCTCCCTGAGCCTGGTGGGGACCACATTGAGGTGGTGGTTGTAACATGTCGAAATGTATACCACCTCATGTTGCTCTCCTAGCTCCACTTCCATGTCTGCTGCCCCATAGATTCATTTGTCCTTATCACTTCCTCTTCCCAAAACACTTTACAAGTCTTAGTCTCTGAGACTGGAATCAGTTTTCTACTTTCCAACAGTTAACAGTGACTGACTGCATCTACTCAACCAAAGAACTTTCAACCACAAAGGTTTTCTCTAGAATACTAACTTAAGTAGGAATGCATAGAGGAATAATGATGGATTAGATGTCCCTAAACACACCTCGCTCAAAGGTCTAATCACTGAAGCACTGACTGTACTATATTCATCGAGTACCTGGGATGGTCGGTATGCCTCGATGAATACAAAGATACCGATATATCATCCTACTAAAGCTGTAGAAGCTATAGGGAACACCCATCCCTTATCTCTTTATGGAAAGAGACCCCCTTCTATGAGGAAAGCTCCCAATATTGTCTATAGAAGAGTCACCTCTTTGCTATATCAGGGTAATATAAACCCTATCATCATCCTGATAAGCTAAAAAAGTCTCTCTACCAGGACCCCCATCTAATCAAATGGTGCCCTCTCTGGATGGAAAATCAACCACCTTCTCAACCCATTCCTCAGCCGCCTGTGATTCGGGATCTCCTGGAAACCTAAGGTGTATCTGATGCTGAAACACATGTAAGGAACTAAGCCTACATGTTTCCTCTACTGGTATCATCGGTTGTAACTGCAGACCAATGGGTAGTGATATAGCTGGTGCACCACTTGAAGGAACCATCTCAAGAAATGGTCCATACACAGAAGCCTCATCACCATGCAGTCCATCCTCATAATCACGAACTAAAAAAGACTAGCAGCTAGGATTACCATCTGATCTGATGGTGTCCCAAATAGGCAGAAAACTCTAGCCACAACCTCTAGCCAGTTCTTAGCTACCTAGGGTTCTATCTCACCTTGGAACCATGGAGCCCTCTGCCGTTGAAACTCATAAAACACTCTCAGTCGGCATGAACCCTCTATTGATGGGGCTGGTGGAATCTACTCCCCAATGGGTTGTGGTTCCTCTGGTGCACTACCTGAAGGTGCTAACACTGTAAGAGGTCCCTACACCGAAGCCTCATCGATCGGTGGGATGTCATCATGTACTCTCTTAAGAATTCTGACTGGCTATCTAAATGGAAGCATCCTGAAAGAAATACGTGCACCACGGTCAATAAGTTACACTTGGTGAGCTGACTCAAAGAAATAAAAAGGAAAAACTTTCCAAAAACACACGCAATTAGTGTTTCCATGCACTGAGTTGGAAATTAGAATTCATGGTCTTGGTGTATGGATACGTTGGCCCCCACACCGATACTGGATTCCCAAAACCGAAACCACACACATAACACTTAACACTATTTCCACATAGAAAAGATTAGAGTCCAATTTCTTCGGTAGAACCGACTCCTCTAACACCAATTTTTTACAACCCATCCCTCAGGCCCCGTGTCATGACTACCCCAATCCCACCTTCCTTAGGTCAGGGGCTGGCGACTAGCACACATAAAGGTGTATCCCTAACATGGGAAGGCATTTCCTTTAAACCTGTACAAACACATTTAGTAGAACTCAACAAGATGCAACTAAGAAGTAAAATACTTTAGTAAAAGAGTTCCTAAAGTAAAGGGGCTGGAATAAAAGACCAACTGGAAATGTACAAGTGCAACTGAAAAGTAAAAAACAACTAAAAAGGAGAAAATCAGCTCTGGGATCATCCACCACGGATCCTACCTGAAGGGTAGGTACAACTCACAATTTGTATTCCCTGCGTCAGGTAACGCCAAATGGTCCACCCCTGAGCACCATCTAGTCCTGGCTCCCTCAGCCTCGATCAGTGCTATACATCATCTGCATAAGACACAACAAGGTTGGGGTGAAATCCATGTAGGGGTGAGTATAACGATACTCAGTAGGGACCCTAATACCCCGTAGGTCTCCTAAAGTTCCACAAAGGAAAAACCACAAAGCAATACATCAACTCTACTTAGGTATATGCCCATACATATACCTAAGTTATCGAGATATACTCATCTCATACCTGAGGGAAGTATACCACAAAGGTAACACCATGAAGGTAGAAGTACCACACAGGTAACACCAAGAAGATAGAAGTACCACACAGGTAAAAGTACCACACATGTATCACCACAAAGATAGTACAAAAAACGTAAAAGTACCAAACAAGTATCACCATGAAGATAGTACCATGAAAGTAAAAGTACCACACATGTATCACCATGAAGATAATACCACAAAGGTAAAAGTACCACATAGGTATCCCCAAGAAGATAGTACCATGAAGGTAAAAGTACCACACATGTATCACCATGAAGATAGTACAACGAATGTAAAAACACCACACATGTATCACTATGAAGATAGTACCACAAAGGTAAAAGTACCACATAGGTATAACCAAGAAGATAGTACCGCGAAGGTAAACGTACCACATAGGTAAAAGACTTAGTTGAAACAGAGTCTCTGCTCAAAAAAGGTTTTCATTGAAGTATTGAAGTGCATATGATTTTTCGGAAAGCTAGATCATCTTATTCTATCATTAGACACTACTTCTAACCATAGATAGTCTTACCCACACAGGATCAATAGGTAACTAACCCCCGAAAGGACCCACACAGGATCTGAACTACACAAGATCGATAGGTAACTAATCCCCACTATGACCCACATAGGATCTGGGACACATATGATCAATAGGTTACAAACCCCTGCAATGACCCACACATGATTTGACCCACACATTATTGGTATGTGCTGAACCACATAGGATCATTGAGCGCTAGCCCATACTAGATCTAACCCACATAGGATCAGTATCCGCAGATCCACACAGGATCGCTTAGCACTGAACCACACAGGATCTGACTCACACAAGATTGCTGCTGACCCACACAATATCTCTTGGTACTAACCTCCATATGACTTCTCTCCAACCTCCGCCTCACTACCAGCCACTGGATTCCTCGTACAAGGTTCGCTCGAATTCTGTAGTATCCTCCACTCATGATATTGGTCATACCTTGACCACCACTAACCTCCAAAAATAAGTAACCAAAAGGACCGCCTTTTCGCATGGGTTCCAACGCGACAGATAGTGCATCAATCGGACACACGGTTTGTGAGTTATAGATGTTTTAGTTTCGGGGCCCAGATTGGATTTAGGTTCGATCCAACCCAGCCATACTCTAACTATCTCCAAAATTCAAGAGGAGTATACCAAAAGGATCGTCTCGATACAAGGATCCCAACACTATAGAGGGTTCGTCAAACAGACTTCTGGTTCTCAAGATATGGCCCTTTAGGTGTTTTAGGGCCCAGTTGGACCCGGGTTTGGTCTGACCTGACCAGCAGGCGGCGGGCCGCAAAGGCCACCCGTAAAGGCTGCCTGAATTACAAATGGGTGGCCCACAAAGGGAGGCCCACAAGGGGGGGGGGGGTGTCCCAACTCGAATATAGCGGCCTGCAAAAGGGAGGCCCACCAAGGGGTGGCCTGCAAGGGGGTAGCCTGCAAGGGGGCAGCCCAACTGCGTAGGGTGCGGCCTGCAAGGGGGGCGGACCGACTTCGTAGGGTGAGGCCTGCAAGGGGTGCCCCCACAGTTGTCCACCCGAGATAAAGAGGGGGGAAATGTTCACCCTGATATCCCGAAGGGTCTGGAGGCCATTCAGTTTTGTGAAACGGCAGCGCCACGTGGGCACCGCCCGGTCGCCACAGAACCTGCACAATGGGTTCCTCCTCCACCGCGGCTTCTGCTCGCCAGCAGCACGCTGGTTGTACCACCTCCCCACTCGCTGGAGGTGTGCTGGTCACACTGCCTCCCCGCTCGTCGGCAGCGTTCTGGTCACACCACCTCTCCTTCCAGGGCTGACTGAAGTGCCGACCTTCTCCTCCAATTTCTGCGGTTGAAAAGCTGTGACCCCTTGCTCACTGGAAGCGCGCCACACCTCCTCCATGGTCGGCCGATGCCTACCATTCTGATGGCTGTCGTGGCTACTTGCCATGACCTCCTCTTACTGTGTGCATCAGAACACACCTTTTTCTTAGGTGGTTGGTGTCGCCACACTGACCGTATTCCACGGAGAACGCATGGGTGTAGCAAAGTAGTGGAGGGTCCGTACTGGGTTCGTTAGGCCCGCGCCCTCCTCATTATCTCGTAACATGAGGGAGGATAAGGGTTAAATAAAATTCACTTGAAATAAAAAACAATCAAAACCCTAACTCAAGAACGATGGTGAGTGCGTGTTTGTAGAAGCGGGTCGGTGTTAGCCATCCTCCTCAACTAGCTTCCAATGGTGCCACTTGTATGTCGATATTTGGTTCCCTATTTGGTGACACACGCCACCTCCCGCCGGAACCGACTCTGTCCTCCAAGGGTTTGGCATCTTGAAACTTAGTCAAGACTTTTTTTGGTGAAGCTGTGCTGATACCGCTCCCCAAGCTCCATATAAATAGGGGAGGGGGAAGATAAGTAACAACATTGGGAATTAATGGTGGCTCATTAATTAGGAAGTTTCTTAATTCCCCAACATCATTGTTCTTAGATTGAAGGGTCAAGCCATTTAATGGCTTGAAACATCGCTGGCCCCACACTCCACTTGTCCGTTGGAGGATCAGAATGAAAATAAAATAATAAAGTTATTTTATTTAATTTTTTAAAAAATCCCAAAACTCAACTCTTTCTCCAGATATAAAGTCTCCGTTAAGTGAATCTCGGTGCTGCGAATTCACTAGTGCCGTCAGATTTTTAATCTGAGCACCAGTTCAAAAGATAGAAAACACCACTAATGCTTTTACTGAACGCACCATAAAAAAAGTCCAATAAATTAATAACGTTCACCCTCAACCATCAACAATTGAGGTTAGGCTCTACCTAAGGAGTAAATGCCCCAAAGAACTCAACGGTACTATCATATTTTCAATTTGAGTTACCGTTTAGAAGTTATGGATTTTACAATAAAATAATTGTCACTTAATTATTTTATGTATGACCAAAAACTAAATTTCACTGGTATCCCATGCCAGCCAATGTTAATATCTACCTAAAGAGAGAATAACCTCACGAGCTTAGTGGTAGTCTCAGAGTTTTAATCCGTGTCACCATTCGTGAGTTATAAGCATTTGAAAAATAAAACAACATTATTTAATCATTTTATTTACGGTTATTCCATTTTCAAGTTTTCTCACAGGAAGCCTACATTGACTAAACTTAAGTCATGCCTAGGGTAAATCTGCCATCCTAAACTCAACGGTGCCCCCATATTTATGATATGGGAAACCGTTTAAGAGTTATACAACTTTTTTAGGAAAACTACTTACATGCGCTATTTAAAGATTATCAAAACTTTGATGGATCATTCTGGGCACTCCAAGCCTCAGAATCACACGCCGTCAGATTTCGAAGTCTCAAAATAATTCCTTATAATTAATTAAAATTATACAAGAATTCCAAGACATTACAATATTTCCCAAGTCAGGTGACTGTTAGAGTGAGTTAATGGTGATTTGGGTATTTCACAATAAAACTAAGATAATTTGAGGTGAACTTATCTCATCTGGTATCTTATATTATTGTTTAGGACTCCCAAAAAGTGTTAAACATAGTTTCATGAATTACTAATCAATAAAAATGTTGGTTTCTCTTTTATCTCTTACCACTTTAGTAGGTATAACACCTATGATTAAAGGGAAAGATCATTCTAATTACACATGGTTATGTGTTTATGTGGTATTTTTTAGATACAAATTTTAAAACACTTTGGATTTGAACACCTTTTAGGGGGTTTGGTTTGGTAATGCTAGTGTTTTGTTCCATCAAGGAAGGATTAAAATTATTCCTAGAGTTTTATTTCATTTAGAGAGGTTTAAAGGGTTTAGTATCTTTTTTACCGTCTAGGAAGGATTAAAGGGTACACAAGAGTTTTTCCTTCCAAGATTTTGTAATGGGTAAATGGTAATTTAATTCCATCCATGAAGTATTAATTTATTTTAAGAAGGTAGATGTTTTATTTGGGTTAGTATTGGGACCATAAGAGGGCCTTCCTAAATATCCTTGTGATGGAACTAAAAACCCATATAGTTCATTATTATCTAAAAATACATGAAATTACTTTTAATACCACATGATAACAACTATTTTTACCATTTAAGTCCATGTATCTATGAATAATAGTGGGAGTTTTATGGTCATGCATCCAGGACCATAGTTCCTTGCAATTTTAGGTAATTTGAATAGTTCTAGTTATGGGGGTTTATTGTAAAATAATATGGTGTTTAATGTGAATGGTAGCAATAAATGGTTTTTTGTGGGGATTAAGAATGATCATTTATTTAGTTATACTACATGTAAGAGAAATAGAGGTTTAAAGTTATGAAATGAACTTGGGGAAGCTTTAATGGTCCTATATCAAAATGATTCCCAAATTTTATTCATTATATATGATATTGAATAGATATGGTGAATAATTATTCACAAATAGGTTATATGAATAATATAATTTTTGATATTTTTTTATTAAATGGGATTATAAAAGTTTAAAATTGTTTGAATCCATGGTATTTAATATTAATTTCCCTTTGGAAAATGGAAATACACATGTTCAGAATAGTTGAATCCATTGAATGAAGGGTTGAAATCTATTTTTAAACAAGGGATGAGAATGTGTGTGAATGGTTTTATTCTATTATATGAAGGTTAGAAATTATTCTCAAGAGAATACTAGAGTGCATTAATACTCATGATACTTTGAGAGGTTGGTAACTGACCACTTAATTGATGTATTTATGAGAAATAACTGAAGGATGGAAATAAGAAACTAGATGAATACACTACAAAAAGGTTTTTTGGTGGTTAACTGGTTGTTTGGGGGAACACATAATATAAATAGTAATTATTTTCAAATAAAATCCTTAATATTTAACATCAATATGCATGGATCTCATGTGCGGTGGAAAATATTTGAGAGTTAATGTTCCTCTCAACAATTCAGTCTTTGGAATTGTGTGCTATAATTATAATCGATCATTTCCATTCTTAGTGGTTTTCACATTTTTATGTGGTTCGTATTTCATATTTTGTTCCTCAATGAAAAATGTATCTATAGGTTTTCAAAATGGTTTTGGGTGCTAGTATTGTGTGAGACTAACATAATACACTAAGATTTATGTTGGTCCTTTATTTTTTATGAGTATGGAACTTATGGTAAGTTAGAGCTAAAAGTTCTACCTTAGATCCAAGAAGGATAATTAGAGAGTATGATGTGTTATGGTGCATGTTGCGCCAAAGTGAAGGAAGTTCTAAACTAATTAGTTAATCTATCATATACCTTTTCTTCATTATATGGATTGATGAAAATGATAGACCTCCTATCCCTAAATATTTTTATTCAAGAAGTATTTATATGAAATATAATTTCTCTTACACCATAATGGAAGTTAAAGAACCAAAGTAATAAAAAATTCCAACTTGAAGGTTCTATTATGAGTGGTCATGAAGTAACAAATATGTGGGTGTAAATAGTGGTTAGTGTTATAATGGTATGAGATATTGGTCATGGTTTATGTTTCTAGAAATAAATAGATTTATTCTAGGATTTCAGATATGGAACATGACGTAGTTACTTTAAAATTGTTAGCTTAGAATTAATGGTGGTGGATTATATAAGTATAAAGGGTGGATGATTTCTGAGCATGTATAACCAAATAGCATTAGGGCCTTTTTTTATTAATTTTTGGGCAATCCCCCTTTCACCAAAATCAACTTTAGAATTAATACATTTTTCAAGATGTTGATGCTGGTAAAAATGAAGTGGAATTTTCCCACAAATATATGACTTTGGTAGAACAAATGGAACTACTTGGATATTACAAGAATCATCTATAAAAGTTTGTGCAGTTTTACTTTTAGGGTGTACTATAGTTTTTTTATTATTAATCATATTATCCAGGGTAGTGTTTCAATATTTATAATAGACAAAATTCAATGAGAATTTCTTATATTATATTCAATAATAGAGTGTTTTAATGTTTCCCAATGAGTATGATTATGTTTGAACCATGTAAGTATCTATTGTTTTCACCTATGTGTGAGTGTCTTCTTTAATTTATTTCTTCATTCAAATTTGGGAGGTTTTTGGTGTTGAGATTTTAGTGTATTGTTAGGGTAAAAACTTACCAACATAGGTGGACCATTCAAAAATTATCATCTATTTTGGAGGATGAGAAACACTGTTCTAGAAAATAGGTTAAAAAATACACATTTTCAATGTAAAATTTTTGGCCCAAAAAAGGCATCATAGTTATGTAGTGATTTTTTTCTTTTCCCCGCAAATTTATTTTAGATATATAATTATTTCCCATTATGTTTTTAGTTCATTGGGAGATATTATTTGTAAAGATATAATTTAATGATAAAAAATTAAAAAACGAGTTTGACTGGTAAAGTTTTTTTTTTATTTTGGAGGATACAGGTAAAATTATATATACTCTATAATGATTTTAACATTTCATTGATATGATTCAAACTAGATGTGATAGGATTGGAAAAATGAGAAATACTAAATTTAAAGGTTTTATTAGGGATCTGGAAGATGTTGAACCATAACATGGACTTAAAAACCATTAATGATAAGTTAACTTGTAATTTGATATATAGAATTATGGACATATATGACAAGACTTCAATAATTCATATGGTATTTTATATTTACTGACTATTCAATATGATGATTTCAAATGTAAGTTCAGTGGTGAATCATAGGAATGAAATCGAGGCGGTATGGATTTTATTAGATTCTATTGGGGTGAATCTCATTAATTTCAGGTCGACAGTGATGATTATTTCATAAATTAATGAATCATGGGAGGTAAGAGATATTTTTTTGATCCATTATAGTTGTAAGAATTTATTATATTATTAGTATATCCATGAATTATTACAAAATGATGAAATTAAAGAAATGGAATTCCAAGGATTTAGATAATGTAATTTATTAGGAAGGAAAAGGATCTTCCACTCATATGAAAGGTTAGAATAAGATAAATTATGGGAGATAAAGTGGATGAGGGAAATTAGTTAGAATTCATAATTTTACATATATGAATTATGGAAGGAAAGTTTGTCTAAATAAAGAATGTGGGAACAATAGAATAAATTATTTAAGGATTTCTGCATATTATTCTATAAACACTGTATCTAAGGAAGATAATAAAATGTTTTTAAGTGTTACATGTTCATTTTATTTATGGATCCTTAATTCCAGAAAATTGTTTTATTGAAATTAAAAAATATGATTCATGGAAAACATTGTTTCTAGAATATTTGGGAAGGATAATCATTTGGATATAGAAGCACTTGATTTTATTGGTAAAAGATATGTAAATGTTCATAGGAAGAATGGTTGTGTTGTAAAGTTACAGGTTATTTTTTACATAATAGGATTATAGAATAATATAATGTAAATATGATAGGTAGATAATGTGGGTTTTAGTAAAAAATTTAATATATTGTGTGAAAAATCAAATAAGGTTATGTGGCATTGAATGAGAGTTTTAAAGATGGAAAATTGTATTTGATAAGGAAATCATAAGAAGAAATGGTTATCAAAAAAACAATTTATATAATGTTCATGGTGTGGAATGAACAACTGGGATATATTGGTGTGAAATGGATTATGTTCATAACTATAATAGGTATACACAAACTTGAACATTTGGAATAAAAAAAATGTAAAGAAGACATCGAAGAGAAGTAGTGGACAATATTAATTTAATTACATGATAGGGAACCAAAGAACAAATAGTTGTATTTACTTCATATGAATGATTGGTTGTGAACATTATTAGGATATCCTAGTGGCACATTCTATGTTACCTTTATTTAAAATTCAACAATATAGGTGTGGGTGTTTTTCTTACAATACATGTGTAAGGTATTTAGAATGTATATCAGGTGGAGAGGCACGACTAAAAAGAATTATAAAGAAATGAATACGTGGTTGTTGTCTACAAATGGATGTGAATATGGTAGAAAAACCTTTTTAATGTTCAATTGGATAAAAGGAATCCATATGTATAATATTATTTCAAGAACACTAGAGTAGAATTTTCCTACTGAACAGATAAATCAAATATTTAATTAAATAGCTAGAAATTTGAGGTAAGATTTTGGTTTACATAAGGAATTTTTGGAAAAATTAGTGAAATAAGTGGCATAATTTTGAATCAAAACCCATATATACCTATAGGATAAGATCTTATTTATGTTATATGGATCATAAAGCTCTTTGATGTACCCGGCCCATTTTTTTCAAATGTATCATGTACACTCTTATTGAAGCCAAGGGAGAGGAAAAATTGGAATCCAAGTTTAGAAAATATTTCATTATTTAATATATAGATGAAATACTTGTGTTTATCATATACTATAATGTTAATTGATAATTTATTAGATTATAGAATTTGTTTTTTGATGAAAAGATTCATTGGAATAATTAAAACTCATATTATGATATAATTGGGGTAAAAAACAACATATATTGAGTTTGAGCTTAACATAAGAATGGTAATTACTAATTTTTTAGGGTGAATATATGTTTCAAATTTAATTTATTTTTTTGGAATAGAATACCCTGATAATGGTCAAAAAGTTCCAAGGACCGATGCACCAAAATTCTAGTGGATTTCAGAAACTATGGGTAGAGATTTGGAAACCCAGGGATTGGAATGAGTGGGAACTCAAGGGATGAGGTAGAATATTAGGAATAGATGACCAGTGTAAATATTTGAGCTTAAAATTCAATTTGTTCAACATATGGATGGTGGAAAACCTAAAATCTAAAAAAGGATATGTGTATCTATGACTCAAAATGGTGGGAGTTAGAGATAATGCAAGAGATGAATTTAGAAAATTATAATGGAATATGGGATCTAATTGAATTACCATTTTGGAAATGATCTCTATAGAACTATTAGTACAACAAGATAACATAAGAAGTTGACAGTAGAAAATAACACATGGAAAGGCTAGCTTGGTAGTGTTTTTTTTGAAAAGAAGGACATATAACATTAATGACAAAGATCAGTAGACGTACATAAGCAAAGCCATGAAGAGAAATTGTCCAGCCAGATTTGGTTATCATCGAAGGGGCCTGAGCCCACCAGCTGATGGGCCGCATTGTTTCTTTCCCTTTTGGTAAAGGAGAAGGTGCAGCAAGAGAGGCCTTGGAAAAGTGAGTGAATTCTCTGGATGATGAAGCCAAATGACTGGAGTCCACCATCTTTGTGGTCAATAACATCGATAATGATGAGGCAGTCGGACAAAATGATGATATCAACCCATCCAC
This sequence comes from Viscum album, assembly GCA_963277665.1. Taxonomy (NCBI): domain Eukaryota; kingdom Viridiplantae; phylum Streptophyta; class Magnoliopsida; order Santalales; family Viscaceae; genus Viscum; species Viscum album. Next base: position 795,608,748 of record OY728129.1, read on the forward strand.
GTTCCACAATGAGCATCATACCTATAAGGATGGAAGAGGAATCAACTACTGTAGGTTCCTAGAAGCCATCATGTGATTTATATTTTGCAGTAATGATTTTCCCGAGATGATTATGGGCCAGGAGACTGAGAGAAACAAGCCCATCCTTGGGGAGAGATGCGTCCATGTAAATCTTAAGAATCCCTTCCGTTGGGGGATTCCAGTGAGGGGGACAGGAGGGGGTAACACCTGGAATACAGTTTCCATTGTGGTCCTTCCATCACTCAATCCATGAGGTGTCCCATTCAATCCAGAATTGAGGATGTTTATGAACGTGGTGAAAACAACATTGATATGCCGAACCCAAATGATCCAGGCCAGGGTGAAAAGTGAAACTGAATTATACGATGAGAGAGAGGAGCACCAACACATCAGAAGACCGGGGAGGTTATAGGTAATGTCCAATGATGCATCTGAAGTCGGGCCCAATTTATCCCAAATTTTCTTAGCTCTCGGGCATTGAATGATGGCGTTCAAAGGGGTTTCTGGAATATTTGTGCAGAAAGGGAAGGACTCTACACTGGCCATGTGTCGGTAAACTAGCATGATCATGGTAGGGAGGGTTCCCATGCAAACCTGCCACCAAAATTGGCGTATTTTTTAGGGGACGTTGAGCTTCCAAAGAGATTTCTATGGTCCCTCATCCCGGTCAACATAGTGATTTCCAAGAGCGAGTCTATAACCAGATTTCACAGTGTAGTCACCCGATATGTCATTGGTCCAGAAACGATGGTCCAGATCTCACCGTGTAGTCGCCCCATTATAAGACATTCTAAAATATAGATATGAACTAGCATATTTTATTTAGTATGTTTTTATATTGATCATTTGGATTTCAAGGAATCATTCAATTATAGTGAATTGGAGGTGGAAATTGTTATGAAATAATTGGAAGGATTCCTAAAAATTTTCACGTATGGTATTTTTGTATAATATCAAATAGAGTTTATATTTATCGAAAAAACTACCCAGATGGCAGAACCTAATGTCTGATTCTACTATATAATTATAAAATCTTATTTAGATAAATGTGGATTAGTTCTTCTATTATAAGGTTTTGGTAATGGTATTTTCCCCACTATAGTCCTCTACATGGATGGTATGATCTTAGCAAGACTAGTGATGAACAAGGCACAAAAACAGATCTTAGGAATATATATTGGAATGGATTAGAAATTCAAAAGATTAATTTCATCACAATTATATCACTTTTAGATAAACAAGGGGTGATTTTTAATCTTTAGATCCAAACCTTCGTTGGACACATTAAACTATCCAAAGAGGAGGAACCATGATTAGTAAATGTGTATAAGGCACGATGAAGGTCCCATATGCATCACTGGGAGGAATAATAAAGTATTCTATGGTTTTTAAAAGAATGTAAATTTTATAATAAGAGGGTTTAGTTGGTTGGTTTACTAAAAATATGGGTAAATAACCTTGAGATGTTGTTATGTGGGTCATCAAGTATCTTAAATGAATGAAAGGATAATACTTATGCTTCTTAATAGATGACTATCACTACAATATATTGACATAAAATTTAGATGATAAATGGATACATAAAATAGAACCATTATCACTATATTTAATTTCAGAGGAATTTGGAAAATTTGTAAGTCTCTACTTTAATCCTTTATAGTACTGCTAACTATAGAATTGTAGTAAATCACCATTAAGGAAGTAGTAAAGGAGTTGATCGAGCTGGATGGTTTATTGGAGGAACCCAAAATACCATTCCGAAATGCAACGATGTTCTATAATAATTAATTATATATTAATTTTAATAAGAATATGTTGTTTCACTAACAAAATAATCAAATTAATATGAAGTTTCAATTTATTCAAAATATGGTTGAAGAAAGGGTGATTAACATACTAGAGAATGATAGGGTTATAAATAATGATGAAATGCTAACAAAGGACCTAGATTATTAATTATTATTGAGGAAATATGCTTCAATGTGGCTTGGAGGATGTGGGATTTAAATATCATCAAAGTCTAAGTTTTTTTGAGGAAGAATAATAATAGATTAGGTGTCTTGGAATGTGACCATATGATTTGTGGTGAATACTAGAAAAATGTTTCTTAGGTGGGAGATTGTTGGATTAATGTGAGAAACCATTTTAATTTTTTTAAATCCATAAGGAGTGATTTCTGTGTTTCTAATATGAAACTAAAAGTAGTAAATCAGAACTAGGGGATCTTGACATAACAGAAGAATATCCTATATAGGGTTTAAGATGAAGAGTTCTAGATACGTAAACTATTGAATAGATTCAAGAGTTCATTTTTTGTATTCAATAGGAAGTTGATGATGGAAATGATCAATTAATGGACACCCATATTGATTGTATGGTTATAGAAGTAGAAAAAATATCTAGCTACTGCTAAATTCTTTTATAATTCGATGGGTGAGACCACTTGTATGTTTTACAGTATTTATTTTATAGTGATACCAATTATATTATGTAGTATTTCAGTATTTAGTGAGCTTGTAACTCAGTGATACATTCACATATTATTTTCCTAAAAAAAGTTTCATGGTTTCCCATAAATTTAGACTAAGTCTGAACCAGATAAATATTTATTTTTTCAGTGTGTGTGTGTGATATTCTCTTCATTTGTTTATTGTATATTGGGTTCCTTTTAAGGCAAATGTTAGTGTATGGTTTGGGTGTGAATATTATCAATTTTAATGAACCTTAAAATACATGTATTTTATTTTATAATATTTTAAATATAGTTATAAATGATATATTATAGATAATATGTTCTTAAAAGTGATTGTTGTAGCATAATATTTTATGGAACCTCATTTTAGATGAATTGTGTTGTTGGTGCTACTTCATAATGATGGTGGCTTTATTGGGGATGAGATTCCATTGGATTCATTGGTCTGAGTGACATTAATGGTCCCTAAAATACAATGGTTCCCAGGGAACCTAAATTAACTTTATATATATATTGTTTTTTCACAAGAATTTACTATAATTATTTTTTAAAAATACTCCAAATTCTATCATCCATAAATCTATATTTGGGTTCCAATTTTTTTCTCAAGGATATATCAAATCAAATCCTAAAAAATGAATTATAACCCTAGATATAGGGTTTACCAATAACATTTTTGAGGATAAAAAACGTTTTCAGAGGATACACAATATGTTTTAATCTTTTCATAACCTTTTCTTCATTCAAAAATATAATCCATAGAATAGACCTAATAAGATGTTCTCACCACTATGCCACTAGAATTTGAATAATTTTCAAATAACCTCCAACCTTATATTATTGAGAATTATTTTTCACATTGAGTCTTTATTTTTGTTTTCCACATAATGAACTTCACTCCTTTAACTTCATATCATCCATTTTCAGATTGAAATATGTTTTTTAATATAACGAATAATAAATTTTTTGGTACATATAAATCATAACTGTAACGCCCCGACCCCAGCTACCCAGAGTCGGTGCATTAATTACATAACATTGGCATGATCACAAGAAAGATCAAATCTCGAAAGACCGATTGGTTTAGTAGCCTTGGAAACACTAGATATACTCATAAGTTTTACATTACATCATAAAATGAAAAACTAATACAACAACATAATGTTTCCACAATCCACACTATTAACCCCTCATAAAATCCCTGCAGGTCATTCATAACTTACTTCTTCACATCCTGGAAAAAATAAAACATAAAAAAAAGGGGTGAGCTCAAATGCCCAGTAAGGATAATAATAAAGTGGAAACTTTCATAAATAAGAATAAACATTTAAGGCAATGTATAACTAAAACAAAAGCCTTTTAAATACGAACTTTCAACATGGTATGACATAAATAAAATGAAATAATGCCATTTACTTATTCACATGGATATTCTACTAAATGAATAATCACATGCAAAAATCAATAACCACTTTCATAATGTTGGAATGCATAATGCCAGACTATCATAACCACATAGCCAAGGCCTCGTGCCAAGACTACAAATAAGATTTTGTCAAGGCCTTGTGCCAAGACACTAGTTTGTCTCATGAGACCTACCGATGCATCGAGGAGCTATAGCGGGCTCCACCCGTCACTTATTAAGTCCAATGCATTCCTATATGAAAAGGTTTAAACATAACATAAACATTCGTATTAAAACTAGCATACGAAATGTCAATACTTTCACAATAAACTATGAATGGTATAAAAATAGCACATCCACAGTCAAACATATCACAAAACCTTCAATACAATATAGAAGTTTTGTATCATAGTAAATCAACTTCAAATAATCTTAAAATCCATCAAAGGATGTTGACATAGATGAAATCAAAATTCTTTTTAAAGAAATATCTCCTTTTATTTTGAAATCATTTAAGATCCATATAAAATAAAACATTTTCTTTGAAAATATTCTTATAAGCTTGTAAGGGAAGTTTTGAAGATTTTATAACGGCGTAAAATAACCGCACCCGCCGTATAAGTTAAAAAAAACATTCTTACCTCAATTCTGTCGAAAAGGTTAAAAAGGAACTTGTTTTGAAAACGACGGAAAGATTCCTTTATAAACCTCTTATAAAAAGTCAAAAAAGGGTATAAATGACTTTAACCCATATTCTTGTAAATAGTAAAAATGTTTTTAAATACATTTTTAAGAAACATGGATGTGGATGATAAAGAGATCCCAGTAGATTATTACATATAAACAACCTCGGATAATGAAGAGATTGTGAAATAACCCTTACCTTGTACTTTTCCTTGGTTGGGGTAGGTTAACCTCCTGTATAATGGTGAAATAATTGTTATTAAATTATACAAGAATCATATATATTAATATGATATCATATATGATCTTTTAACATTGATTTATTAATAATATCTTAGAATTATCATCGTTTCGGGTGTTAACTTACTCATTTTCTTTTATATGTTTTGTTACATAAGCCATGTTTGTTGTATCTTATTCATATCCAGAATGATATCAAGTCCTTAAACATCATTTTTAAATCATAAAATGATAATTATACTTGAATGGATACGATGGAGAATGAATCTCATCGCGTTCGTGGAGACGGTAGTCCGTACGTACGCACGAGCGACAATATCATTCTTTTGATATTAAAATAATATATAAATGAATGGTATATCATATATACAGAATCATTAACATGTTATATTTATTATTTACATGAGTTACACATCATTATTATACCCATCCAAATAATATTATATTGAATAACAATTACACCACGACGTGGAGACGGTAAGCCGTACGTACGCACGTATGGTGACATGTTATTCAAAGGGTGGATAGAATACTGAATATGGTTGTACCATACTTATAATAACATCACAGTATATGTGAGATACTGGAGTTATTATTTTAGAATGGTAAGAACAAAGGAAGAAGAAGTGGAAGAAGAAATGAACTTAGAAAAGGGTGGTGAAATCATTACCTCTTCTTCGGGTTCTTCCTTTTGATTTGATCAAAAGGGCTCCTTAGGTTGGCTTTCTGATCAAACTAAGCCCTCTAGGTTGTAGTGAGGTATGTTGGGAGAGTATTTGGGCAGAGTTTGGCCGAACCAAAAGGCTTTGAAGGTGTGAAGAAATGAGAAGGAGGAGTGCCCTTTTTATAAGAGGGGTGAGGGGAACCTTTGGAAAAGCTAGAAATATTAATTTATAATAAATTCATATTCGGTTTCTAATGGCTCCAAAGCTTATTATTCAAAGGTTAAGGTGGGGATAGGTCGAAAACCACTCAACCAATAGAATTTAGACAGGTTTGGGTACTTATATTAACCTTATCTTTAAGTATTAACTCTAAGTTAATTAGTTTCACTTTTACAATGTCTCTTTGTATTTTTATATAATATGGTTAATAAACTTACTATATACATCCAAGCGACCCCCAAGTGGTCCATTAATGATTAAACTATCATAATATAAGTCTCTTGGCCGAACCTTAGATTTTTAGGAATTTAATATCAATTAATAATATAATATTTGTTTTAAGAACTCTTTTATGTCAATTTTGACACTATTCAATAGTTGATTTTTGTGAAACTCATAACAGATTGATTACTTCGAACAAAGTCCATTAAATAAATCCTAATATATCATATTAGCCTAGAAAATTAGTTTAATTCATTAAAAGTTTCATATTATATTTATTTGGGTATTTATAATATCAATTATTTTAATTTTTCACTATTATAGTAATTACTGCATCATCATTGTGTCATAAATAAAATAAATTATTTAATGTCTAAAAATTATAAATAAAATATCATTATGTAGGAAATATTTTTAGCTTTCTAATGAATATTTATAATCTAAAATCCAACATATATAACCCTATGTAAAAATTGTTTTTCTAAAAGATATATGCTTGTGTCATTTTTGTATTCATTTTAACTAAATTAAAATAAAGTGTCATTATCACTTACAAGTGGATCCATGGGGTCCCAAAATTGACACAAAGATGCCCATGGTCGACCATCTATCAACCAATAGGGTTAAGACACGTTTTTAGGGTAATTTAGTATTATTATAATATTATTTTTTAACCCTTATTTACCAGATTTACCCTTAACCATGGTAAATAAAATATTTACCGCAGTAATTATTCAAAATGTCTAAAAATAAAAGTTACCTATTTACACAATTTGAAAATCCTGATTCCAAATATGGAATCCATTTTCCTAAATTCAAAACACAGAAGTGGCAGAAATTAATTTTAAATTAATTCCCGCTGTCAAAACAAAAAGCGTGTTTTTAAGAGATAATAACTATCAAAAGATTGACACTTGTTTATGTTCGGTTTAATTGTAAAATTATGTCCAATGACCAACATTATATTAAATGGTAAAAATATATTCTAAATATACTTTAAAACTACTAAAATTCATAATTTATCACTATTAATTATTTTGATTAAAAAAGTTGTTTTTAATTAAAATTTAGTAATTTTCACTATTCATCAAAATATGAAAGTTATCCGAAAAGTACCAAAATTTCACCTTAGGCTAAATTCGATATTCCGAGTCCAAAAATGAAGTCCATTTTCAAATATAAAATATATATAATTTCAAAAATTAGGTATTACTATTCACAACGGCTAGTTTAATTAGTTGTGGTGTGTGTTAGAACTCGAGGTTGCGTACAACACACGCTATCGCATTATTCAAAGGGAAACGTACCGTAGAAGCTTGGGGTGTTACATTCTCCCCTCCTTAAAATAATTGCGTCCTCGCAATTTCTAGGGTATTACTGCATAAAAAGACTCGGGTGGTTCTTCATCATAAGTTCCTCGGGTTCCCACGTGGCCTCTTCCATCTTATGATTCCTCCACAAAACTTTTACCAGACGCGTCGTCCGGTTTCTCAGCACTTGTTCTCTCGTATCAAGAATCTTGATGGGCTCTTCGCAATAAGACAGATCGGGTTCCAGTTCTAAATCTTCATAGGTGAGTACATGCGTTGGGTCAGGCATGTATTTCCTCATAAGAGATACGTGGAACACATCGTGAACTTTGGAGAGACTTGGCGGCATTGCCAATCGGTAAGCTACAGCCCCAATTCGTTCTAGAATTTTGAAAGGTCCGATGTACCTGGGACTCAATTTACCTTTCTTACCAAAACGTATGACTCCCTTCCACGGAGATACCTTCAGGAAAACATGATCACCGACTTGAAATTCCAAATCCTTCCTTCGATTATCGTCATAGCTCTTCTGCCTACTTTGAGCTGCTTTAATGTGATTTTGGATTACCTTCACCTTTTCCACCGTTTCCTCCACCAGTTCTGGGCCTACAAGTTTTCTTTCACCAACGTCATCCCAACAGGTTGGTGTACGACATATCTTTCCGTATAACTCTTCATATGGTGCCATCTGAATACTCGAATGGAAGCTATTGTTATAGGAAAATTCTACTAGTGGTAAATATTGATCCCACATACCCTGAAAATCAAGTGAGCAAGATCTCAACATGTCTTCTATGGTCTGAATAGTCCGTTCTGATTGTCCGTCTGTCTGAGGGTGGTAAGCAGTGCTCAAATGAAGTTCAGTATCCAGGGATTTCTGAAGACTTTTCCAAAATCTTGAAGTAAAACGGGGATCACGATCAGAAACAATCGATAGGGGTACTCCATGAAGTCTCACAACTTCATTAATGTATAGTCTTGCTAGACGTTCCAGGGGTAGATCTTCTCTTATAGCAAGAAAATGTGCTAACTTGGTAAGACGATCAACAATAACCAATATTGCGTCATTCCTTCTAGGAGTCTTTGGTAGCCCCATGACAAAGTCCATTGTAATATTGTCCCATTTCCACTCCGGTATGGGAAGAGGTTGCATGACTCCTCCAGGCTGTTGCCTTCCAGCTTTCACTTGTTGACAAACCATACATCTTAACACAAAATCAGCAATCTCCCTCTTCATGTTGTCCCACCAAAAATGTTCCTTCAAATCTCTATACATTTTGGTGCTCCCAGGGTGTATAGAGAAATTGGAACTATGAGCGTCATCCAGCAATTCTCTTTTTAGATCAGGTATATTGGGAACACAAAGTCTCTTCCCGAATTTCAAAATTCCATCTTCATACACAAAGTCTCTCAATCTCCCATCATTCACATCTTTAATCTTCTTCTGAAATTCTTCATCATCGGTCTGAGAACTCTTAATCTTTTCTAGTAAAGATGGTTTGGCAACCATTTGAAAAAGCATTGATGTTTCACCTTCCCTGGTTATTCCCATGTCCATCTTCACTAGATCCTTGAAAATTGGATCCCTTTCAATTCTCATATTGTTCAAAACTCCATGGTCTTTTCTACTCAAAGCATCTGCCACCTTGTTTGCCTTCCCCGGGTGGTAGTGTATCGTACAATCATAATCCTTGAGTAATTCAAGACATCTCCTTTGCCTCATGTTGAGTTCTTTTTGTGAGAAAATATATTTCAAACTCTTGTGATCAGTATAAATCTCACATTTTTCACCATAGAGGTAGTGCCTCCATATCTTCAAAGCAAAGATCACAGCTGCTAACTCAAGATCATGAGTAGGATAGTTTTGTTCATGAATTTTCAACTATCGTGATGCATAGGCAATAACTCTATCATTCTGCATAAGGACACAACCAAGTCCTTTCTTTGATGCATCACTATAAATAACGAACCCATCATTCCCCGATGGTAGAGTCAATATAGGAGCATTGACTAATCTTCTCTTCAGTTCTTCGAAACATTCCTCACACTCTTTTGTCCAAACAAATTTAACCCCTTTACGTGTGAGCTTCATTAATGGGTTAGCCAATCGGGCAAAATTCTGGACGAAACGTCGATAATAACCTGCCAAGCCAATAAAACTACGTACCTCAGTTATACTCGTAGGTGCTGGCCATTCTTGGATTGCCTTGGTCTTAGAAGGATTAACAGAGATTCCATCTTTTGAGACAATATGGCCAAGAAAAGAAATCTCCTGAAGCCAGAATTCACACTTGCTAAACTTCCCATATAATTCATGCCTCCTCAGAGTCTTCAAGATAATGCACAAGTGATTTTCATGATCTTCATAGGTTTTGGAGTATACCAAGATATCATCAATAAATACCACCACAAATTCATCCAGATACTCCTTGAAAACTCTATTCATTAGATCCATGAATACAGAGGGTGCATTAGTCAATCCAAATGGCATTACAGTAAACTCGTAATGCCCGTACCTGGTTCGAAATGCTGTCTTCGGAATGTATTCCTTCTTTACACACAACTGATGGTATCCAGATCGAAGGTCAATCTTTGAAAAGTATTGAGCTCCATGCAGTTGGTCAAATAAATCATCAATACGAGGTAGGGGATACTTGTTCTTTATCGTTATAGCATTGATCTCCCTGTAGTCGATACATAACCTCATAGATCCATCTTTCTTTTTAACAAAAAGAACAGGGGCTCCCCATGGAGAAACACTAGGGCGAATAAATCCCTTATTACTCAATTCCTCTAGTTGTTTCTTTAGTTCGACTAACTCTACAGTGGCCATTCTATAAGGGGTCTTCGATATAGGCCTTGATCCAGGAATCAAATCAATGGAAAACTCAACTTCTCGTTCTGGAGGATGTCCAGGTAAATCTTCCGGAAATACATCTACAAATTCTTTCACAACAGGTACATACTCTATTTGAACATTCCTTTCCTCACCGATAGTTACTTCATTCTCTTCCTCCCCAATAATTGAATTAAGTTGAGCTACAGGGGGTGGATCTAAATAAGAATTAGGTGGTGACGATTCTGCTCTAAAAATAAGGTGCTCCTTATCATTATCATCAAGAATCGTAACCTCTTTCTTCTTACAATAAATCTTCGCATCATAGTCCGAAAGCCAGTCCATACAGAGGATTATATCAAACTCAATCATAGGTATGACGATGAAATCAGCAGATAAAGAAAATTTATGTGCTCTAATGGGGACTGATTCACAAAACTTTGTTGCAACGATACTTCCCTTAGGAGTTTTAACTGACAACTCCCTTATTAAATCAAATTGGAAATATCTAATTTTCTTAGCAAACTGGGAAGATATGAAACAATGCGATGATCCAGAATCAAATAATGCATTTGCTAAACTTGAGGAAACCATTAAATTACCTGCCACCACGTCTTTCGGAGCTTCTACCTCAGCAGTAGTGATAGCATAAGCCTGGCCTTGATCCCTTGGCCTTTTCTGAGGTAAGTTCTCCTGACGCTTAGGACATGCATTTGCATAATGCCCCATCTCCCTGCAATTGTAGCACTGAACGTTGGTAGCTTCCTTCTTCCCCTTGCAATCATGAGCTTGGTGGCCTTTTTCACCACACTTGTAACAGACTCCCATTCCCTTCAAGCAAGTACCGAGGTGTTTCTTCCCGCACTTACCACAAGATGGATATTCAACCTTTCCCTTCTTCCCCTTATTTCCATTCCCAGATTGATCAGTAGGTCTCTTCTTCTCTTGCTTTGCTTTAAAGTCATAAGACTTAGAGAATTCCTTTTCGGTCTTGATAGCACATGAGACAATGTCTTCGTACGATGAAAAGGATTGTGAGACTAATGCTCGACGGAGAAATGGTTTTAACCCATCAAAGAAACGATCAATCTTACTTCTTGGGTTGCGAATATAATCACCAGCGTACCTCGCTAACCTTGTAAAGTTAGCCTCATACTTTGTGACATTCTCATCCTCCTTTTGTCTCAGACTCAGAAATTGTCTTTCCATATCTGCTCGATGGTCGCGAGGAAAGTATTTTTCTAAAAACAGATCTTTGAACTCCCTCCATTCCATGTTTGATACTTCATCATCTTCCTTCATGTTTTGAATCAATGACCACCATTGATCAGCATCTCCAGTGAGGCGGTAAACTGCCATGGTAACTTTTTCCCTTTCACTACTCCCCAAAGCCTGAAATATTTTCTCTAGGGAAGATATCCATTGCTCAGCTACTAAGGGATTTGTACTCCCATTGAACGTTGGTGGTTGTTGTCTCATGAATCGATCTAACATTGATCCTCCACGCTGCGGATCAGGGTGCTCCATACGGGTAAGGTTATTATTCATAACCTGAGTAAGTTGTCCCAGTACGGTGATTAGCTGATCAGCACCAGTTGCATCACCAGCCCCACTATAATTATCTTGAGCAGGAGGGCAATCCCTACATGGAGTGCGTGCATTGATACGGTTTCCATTTCTTCCACTAGGCGCCATTTCTAAAAAATGGCATAAACTAGATCAGTTTATGCATCAAAATACATAATCCCATACTTATAAAACACTAAACATAAATTAAACTATCTATGGATATAATCCATAATCATAAATATGTTTTCTTTGAGGAAGTATATACTCATAAACCCTTCATAATGATTTGTAAAGAAAGTGAGAGTTATCCTAAGCATATCCCCCGGGAGTGTCGTAACCAAGAGTGCAGCAAGGCCCGTTGTCGTGCACCAGTTCCCGTTCGAGTCTAGCTCAAAGCGGTGTTTTCGGGTTTTACCCCTAGGTACATCTGTGCCAGAGCCGCCTCTACCTGCTCGTATCCAGACAGGGATGTATTGCTCGGAAAACTCACAAAGTCTCTACAATACCAAAATTCTAGGAAGTTCTTCTATACTAATCCTCAAAGTTCATCTTAGGTCTATGTGCTCTAATCAGAGTTTATCTAAATCTAGCTTCCAAGGTTTGTACTAAACTTCCTCTGATACAAACTGTAACGCCCCGACCCCAGCTACCCAGAGTCGGTGCATTAATTACATAACATTGGCATGATCACAAGAAAGATCAAATCTCGAAAGACCGATTGGTTTAGTAGCCTTGGAAACACTAGATATACTCATAAGTTTTACATTACATCATAAAATGAAAAACTAATACAACAACATAATGTTTCCACAATCCACACTATTAACCCCTCATAAAATCCCTGCAGGTCATTCATAACTTACTTCTTCACATCCTGGGAAAAATAAAACATAAAAAAAAGGGGTGAGCTCAAATGCCCAGTAAGGATAACAATAAAGTGGAAACTTTCATAAATAAGAATAAACATTTAAGGCAATGTATAACTAAAACAAAAGCCTTTTAAATACGAACTTTCAACATGGTATGACATAAATAAAATGAAATAATGCCATTTACTTATTCACATGGATATTCTACTAAATGAATAATCACATGCAAAAATCAATAACCACTTTCATAATGTTGGAATACATAATGCCAGACTATCATAACCACATAGCCAAGGCCTCGTGCCAAGACTACAAATAAGATTTTGTCAAGGCCTTGTGCCAAGACACTAGTTTGTCTCATGAGACCTACCGATGCATCGAGGAGCTATAGCGGGCTCCACCCGTCACTTATTAAGTCCAATGCATTCCCATATGAAAAGGTTTAAACATAACATAAACATTCGTATTAAAACTAGCATACGAAATGTCAATACTTTCACAATAAACTATGAATGGTATAAAAATAGCACATCCACATTCAAACATATCACAAAACCTTCAATACAATATAGAAGTTTTGTATCATAGTAAATCAACTTCAAATAATCTTAAAATCCATCAAAGGATGTTGACATAGATGAAATCAAAATTCTTTTTAAAGAAATATCTCCTTTTATTTTGAAATCATTTAAGATCCATATAAAATAAAACATTTTCTTTGAAAATATTCTTATAAGCTTGTAAGGGAAGTTTTGAAGATTTTATAACGGCGTAAAATAACCGCACCCGCCGTATAAGTTAAAAAAAAACATTCTTACCTCAATTCTGTCGAAAAGGTTAAAAAGGAACTTGTTTTGAAAACGACGGAAAGATTCCTTTATAAACCTCTTATAAAAAGTCAAAAAAGGGTATAAATGACTTTAACCCATATTCTTGTAAATAGTAAAAATGTTTTGAAATACATTTTTAAGAAACATGGATGTGGATGATAAAGAGATCCCAGTAGATTATTACATATAAACAACCTCGGATAATGAAGAGATTGTGAAATAACCCTTACCTTGTACTTTTCCTTGGTTGGGGTAGGTTAACCTCCTGTATAATGGTGAAATAATTGTTATTAAATTATACAAGAATAATATATATTAATATGATATCATATATGATCTTTTAACATTGATTTATTAATAATATCTTAGAATTATCATCGTTTCGGGTGTTAACTTACTCATTTTCTTTTATATGTTTTGTTACATAAGCCATGTTTGTTGTATCTTATTCATATCCAGAATGATATCAAGTCCTTAAACATCATTTTTAAATCATAAAATGATAATTATACTTGAATGGATACGATGGAGAATGAATCTCATCGCGTTCGTGGAGACGGTAGTCCGTACGTACGCACGAGCGACAATATCATTATTTTGATATTAAAATAATATATAAATGAATGGTATATCATATATACAGAATCATTAACATGTTATATTTATTATTTACATGAGTTACACATCATTATTATACCCATCCAAATAATATTATATTGAATAACAATTACACCACGACGTGGAGACGGTAAGCCGTACGTACGCACGTATGGTGACATGTTATTCAAAGGGTGGATAGAATACTGAATATGGTTGTACCATACTTATAATAACATCACAGTATATGTGAGATACTGGAGTTATTATTTTAGAATGGTAAGAACAAAGGAAGAAGAAGTGGAAGAAGAAATGAACTTAGAAAAGGGTGGTGAAATCATTACCTCTTCTTCGGGTTCTTCCTTTTGATTTGATCAAAAGGGCTCCTTAGGTTGGCTTTCTGATCAAACTAAGGCCTCTAGGTTGTAGTGAGGTATGTTGGGAGAGTATTTGGGCAGAGTTTGGCCGAACCAAAAGGCTTTGAAGGTGTGAATAAATGAGAAGGAAGAGTGCCCTTTTTATAAGAGGGGTGAGGGGCACCTTTGGAAAAGCTAGAAATATTCATTTATAATAAATTCATATTCGGTTTCTAATGGCTCCAAAGCTTATTATTCAAAGGTTAAGGTGGGGATAGGTCTAAAACCACTCAACCAATAGAATTTATACAGGTTTGGGTACTTATATTAACCTTATCTTTAAGTATTAACTCTAAGTTAATTAGTTTCACTTTTACAATGTCTCTTTGTATTTTTATATAATATGGTTAATAAACTTACTATATACATCCAAGCGACCCCAAAGTGGTCCATTAATGATTAACCTATCATAATATAAGTCTCTTGGCCGATCCTTAGATTTTTAGGAATTTAATATCAATTAATAATATAATATTTGTTTTAAGAACTCTTTTATGTCAATTTTGACACTATTCAATAGTTGATTTTTGTGAAACTCATAACAGATTGATTACTTCGAACAAAGTCCATTACATTAATCCTAATATATCATATTAGCCTATAAAATTAGTTTAATTCATTAAAAGTTTCATATTATATTTATTTGGGTATTTATAATATCAATTATTTTAATTTTTCACTATTATAGTAATTACTGCATCATCATTGTGTCATAAATAAAATAAATTATTTAATGTCTAAAAATTATAACTAAAATATAATTATGTAGGAAATCTTTTTAGCTTTCTAATGAATATTTATAATCTAAAATCCAACATATATAACCCTATGTAAAAATTGTTGTTCTAAAAGATATATGCTTGTGTCATTTTTGTATTCATTTTAACTAAATTAAAATAAAGTGTCATTATCACTTACAAGTGGATCCATGGGGTCCCAAAATTGACACAAAGATTCCCATGGTCGACCATCTATCAACCAATATGGTTAAGACACGTTTTTAGGGTAATTTAGTATTATTATAATATTATTTTTTTAACCCTTATTTACCAGATTTACCCTTAACCATGGTAAATAAAATATTTACCGCAGTAATTATTCAAAATGTCTAAAAATAAAACTTACCTATTTACACAATTTGAAAATACTGATTCCAAATATGGAATCCATTTTCCTAAATTCAAAACACAGAAGTGGCAGAAATTAATTTAAAATTAATTCCCGCTGTCAAAACAAAAAGCGTGTTTTTAAGAGATAATAACTATCAAAAGATTGACACTTGTTTATGTTCAGTTTAATTGTAAAATTATGTCCAATGACCAACATTATATTAAATGGTAAAAATATATTCTAAATATACTTTAAAACTACTAAAATTCATAATTTATCACTATTAATTATTTTGATTAAAAAAGTTGTTTTTAATTAAAATTTAGTAATTTTCACTATTCATCAAAATATGAAAGTTATCCGAAAAGTACCAAAATTTCACCTTAGGCTAAATTCGATATTCCGAGTCCAAAAATGAAGTCCATTTTCAAATATAAAATATATATAATTTCAAAAATTAGGTATTACTATTCACAACGGCTAGTTTAATTAGTTGTGGTGTGTGTTAGAACTCGAGGTTGCGTACAACACACGCTATCGCATTATTTAAAGGGAAACGTACCGTAGAAGCTTGGGGTGTTACAATCACCACCCCCTAGAAAATTATATTTTTTAGAATATAAAGAATATTATTAAAAGGAAAAATTGACCACTTTGATACACCTATTTTGTGAATCATATTAGATATTAGGATTTACTCTATAGGAGGATTCTTTTTGTGAAGAGGATGACAACTCAATCTGTTTGTTATTACCAAGTGAGTATTGAATTAAGGTGTTTATTATTAATATGATAATATAAACTCATATAATATTTTATGAATAGGTGAATAATAATTCAAGGATTTTTTCACCAATAAGAGAGTCACAACTCAAAGAATTTGTTACTTAGAGGAGAATCATAACACAAGGAATTTGATTCTAATAAGAGTGTATCAACTCAATTAATTTTTTTTTTCAGGATAATTCTCATCCAATGTTAAGGTGTTACATGAGTGTAAAATCATGAATTTTTTTAATTAAGGGCCCAACACATTGTGGTAAAATATCATGGGTATTTGGAATCTTTTGAGTGATTGGATTATTTAAAGGTTAAATGAAAAAAATAATGTCTGAGTCAGAATAAGAGATAATGATAGGTTGGATCTTGTTATATATTTTTAATATAAGGACTACCACCACACTATTAGAAAGTAGTGTAAGGAATCAGTAGGATGTTTCATTGAATCCATGATCATTCAAAAGGTATTATTTAGTATATAATTTTAAATTATATTTTCCACTACTTAGAGGGGTGATTTAACATAATTAATGAACATGTGACAAATTTCCATGATGGGGTGAACTTATAAGATAATGTTGAATCAAGTATTTTATTGATTATGACTCATTTATCTAAGTTGTAATGTGTACTTATTGAGGAAAAAGAAAATATCCATTAAGGGTTTGTGAAATTGTTTTGTTATGGCACCAAGAATTAAATGAATCTTCATGGTGAAATATTTTTAAGGGGATTCAAATTTCAATATGGGATTATGATAAGTGATATAAGAATTGATTTTTTATATTGTGGTAGTAGGAA
The DNA here is from genome assembly GCA_963277665.1 of Viscum album. Lineage (NCBI taxonomy): Eukaryota > Viridiplantae > Streptophyta > Magnoliopsida > Santalales > Viscaceae > Viscum > Viscum album. The sequence goes on from OY728129.1 coordinate 795,625,795, forward strand.
TCAAACCAAATTTAGTTATAGGGAATAATTAATTACATAAATTAGGCTCATGCATAGGATAAGTGAGAAATTATAATGGGAAAAATTAATGAGAGTATGAAAGGCTAAAAAACCAACATGAATATGTAATTAAGAAACTATGGTGGAGTGAGGAAATTATTTTTGGACACAATATTTGGGATCTAGGTGCCACTTCATTCCCAGTGATTATATAAAATCATGTTACCTGTATTTTCGAGAAGGGGGAATTTATTATACTAGTGTAGGGTAAATAAAGGAAATACAACATGAATAAGGAGTTAAAACACTAGTAAATCTTACATAAATATATCCAATACATAGTAAAATTAGGTCAGATGGAATATAACACTCTTTTCAATGTAAGGTTCATGGGGGATAAATTGTGAATTATTACATTGATTGGATATGATGGTAAATTCTTTAATAAATTTCGTTGATCTATAGACATATGGAGAATAACTCGATATCCATTGGGAAAAAATATTCAACCCCATGAGAGTATATTATATTTCCTATTAATATCTAAAAAATTACAAATTCATTGAGCTATTGTGATTAGTGAATAATTACAATACTTTTTTCTCGGATTCCTTTTATAGCTTTTTAGCTTGATAAGTTTTATGTAACATTATTTTTCCTAGTTTTATGTCTTTTGATATGGACGAATTTATGGCACTTAATTTATGGTCATAAATCATAGAACATAACATGGGAACAGTTTAAGATCATAGAAAATTAACTAATAGTATGTTTAATTTTTATGGTCATATAGTTTTGACCAAACTAGGAATGAGTCTAGTTTATGGTCATTTATCTCAGATCAGAATGGTAAAAGCTCTAATCACCGATAATTATGACTATTAACTTGTTATGAAAGGCAAGTTAAATTTCAGTATGAGGGACCTTAGTGGGGTATTTCTATAATTTTTTCCTCGATCAATAAACCACATGAAAATATCCTAGTTTTTTCAAGGAATGAATGTTAGTCCAATACAATTTTTGCCTCAATTTTGTATCACCTAAATTTCTACTATGTCACGTGATAGTTGACCTTGTAGGTGATTACTCAACTTTTAACTAAAAATTATATTATTGGTATTTAACAGACTATATTTCTTGTCTTTTTATCTATATTTTATGGACTATCTATTTAGATTAATGTGTTGCTCATAGTTTAAGTCCATAAAACATTTAAGGAAGATATGCTTCCCTGTAAATGGTTATGTAGATTAGAATACATTATATCATACCATTAAATTTATAAAACCTAAACCAATATGATATAATGGTTTAATTCCATATATAATTGACTAAATTATTCTAGGTGTTTTAGGTTATACATATTTTTCCATAAGATAGAGGGAGTATGAAGTCATAAAACCTTGAAAACATTGTTCATATTACTTTTTTTGTTACATATTTCTAGTCAAAAGGGAGTGGTAATTGTTCAAGTTCATATCTATTTGGCCAAATTATGTCTCTTAGTTTTATGTCATATTTTTCAAATGAAAAAAATGATAGCTTCTTTTACAATAACCATGAGTATCAACCATACATGAACGTATATCTAAATTCTTGTGAAAGTAAACCATGGATGTGATGATAAAAGTTTAAGGTTATAAAATTTTCATAAAATTTTAATATAGGGATGTTTATATTATAAATATCTAAGAAACTTGATACGAATTGGGTGAAATGAATCAAGGATTACAACTATGTGAAAATTATTAAGAATGTATTGTAACCCTTTTTCTTAAATCCATTGAATCTAGAATGCTTGTCTCGACATTTAATATGGCTATTTGTGGACCTCATGTGTTTTATGTCTCTTTTTGTGTATAATAAATTATTATAATTTCATATTAGTGGTTATTATTATCATGTAATGACTCTTATTTTTATTATACCACCCACTACAAGTCATTGAACTAATAAATTTTACTCCACTTTTTATGTTAAGGGTATTACATTTAAAAATATAATTATACTTGTATTTTAAGGTCATTTAAATTATAAAAAAGGTTTTATTTATGTTTTATTATGTTGGTACTTTGACCTAAGTAACATGCCATTTATTCTCTTACAATATGGAAGAAACTAAAATATAAAATTCATTCCCATGATGCGAGAGTGGTAAATTCGATTTGAATATATGAATGAATTCAACCCTATTGAAAATATATTTTGTTTATAGGGATAATGGAATTATTTCAACACTAATAGGAGTTTGAGGATAAAATGTGAGACTCAATATAAATAATGTGTCAATTTTCTTCAATATAATTCATAATTCATAAGCATATAAAAGTCAAAATATTTCAAATCTGTAGGAACATGGGGATATTAGATGAGTTAAGTCGTGACATGATATTTCTAAATTGGATATAAATTGGATATGGGTTGTTGGAATATATATACACTTAGTAATTGAGAGATGACTACTGCTAAGACACCCTAGACCCACACTCCGGGATCTAGTGCCAAAACATACTCTTACATATTAAGTTTTAATCAACCAAGGTAAGACGAACTAAACCATCCATAATTACAATATCAATAAAAAATATTGAGAAAAATACACACCCTTTACATATTTTAGGTTCAAAGTTTTAGAGAATTAATATAAAACAATTAACTAATAACACTCAGATATTTCCCATCCATTGGTAAATTTTATATTTAAATCAAGTATTCTATATTTTACAATATGTTATCAATATATCCCAAAAATATTTACACACAAGATAGCCATATTATAATTTTTTATGTAATAATATTATTCACAACTTCATAAAATGGAAACATAATAAAGTGGATCTCAAATTACCTATAATGGTAAATATAATGGATAAGAATCGAAGATTATAAGTGGGCGTAATATCAACATGTGGGTAAAAGAACATAATTGAGGTACAAGAAAAAATCATAATGAAATAATCCTAAATAAAACATTGATCATAAATCAAGAATAATTACATAAGGATTTTGGTATAAAGAAAGTAGATATCATAGAATCATGGCCTCACAAGAATTTGGAAACTATATAAAACCAGACATCAGAAGCATAACTCAAGTCTCACTACCAAGATAACATAACAAAGTGGATAGAGTCCCATAGTTGATTGGGTTTACTCCCCATTACCAAAAATTTCATCAAATGAAATACATAAAATTTCCCAATTCATTACCGGGATATATAATTTTGGGACCAGTTGTTACATCAAAACATTTACATCTATTGGCATTCCACAAAATAAATCATTCATTAATTCATCGAGATTTAATTAATCTAGTAAACCAATGAGTTACATAATGATGTAAAGAAAACATGATCATATTCAATCCAAAGAAATAAGTTGTATCGTTTCATTATAAAATATCTATATTGAATCATATGAATGATTATATGATATTAAAACAGTTAAAACAGACCTTTAAACAATGATGGGAAACCTAACACTTATTTATGGTATCACATAAGAAGAGATCAGAAATTTTATTGTATGATACAAAATGGTAAATTATTTAAAAGAAGAATTTCCTAAGAGAATTTAGTTGGTAATGCATGAAACATAACTCTAAAGGGGACATATCATTTAGGGTTTTGTAGGAAAATTGAAGTGAAATTAAAAATACAATTTTCATTAATCTTCGGTAAAATGGTTGTAAAAATAAAAATATAACTAACCTAAAAATATATTTCAAGTGGATGATTATGATATTTAGAAAATATAATTTCAAAAGAATTCAAAATAATGAATACATGAAATGAAATGATGTTAATTATAATAAATATAGAGTATAAGATATAACTACACATAAACAGAATCAAATCCTATTATTCAACATTATAAACCCTTAAATATTATTTTAAAGTGAAAATTTAAAATTAAGAAATAGAAATTACTTTATGAAACCCAGAAAAATTAATAAATACGACTCATTAAGATTTTTTTATAAAAGTGGGAAAAAGGGTCTATAATGAAAATGTTAAAAATGATATTCTTTTCACTCTTTTGTAAGGAAAGAAAAAAATGACCCATAAGGAAAATGTTAAAAGGATTCCTTTGGAAACATTGAAAATTAAGTCAAATGGGTAATAAAATGACTTTAAACTGTCATTAATATTGAGAAAAGAACATTATTGAAATAATATAAATAATATTGACATGGAAGGAAAATTTTACTCAATATAAATAAAAGATAGGGTTAACACTACTTATAAGAATCCTTTTGGTAGTTTTGTGAAGAAAACTTTATGGAAAAGGAAATAAGACATGTAAACCACAAGAATAAATATGGAAGAGAAAAATATATGGGTTTTAAGAGATCAATATCATACAATTTTTCTAGATGAAAACATAGTAATAAATAATAATGAATTGATAGAGAAATTGGAAAGAAAACAGTTACAAACAATGTATGGTTTGGATTATATTCCATAAAAAGGAAATAACACCATAAAATCAACTCAAATGATAGTTAAATGGTAATTTTAATTATTATAAAATTTAATTTGTGCATTATAAAATAAATTATGGAGATTATGTAAAATACCTAAAATGGTTAGAGACCTAGAAAGGAAACCCTTACTGAGAACCTAACATGTAGATTAAGAATATATCAATGAAGATATTATGTGAAAGAAGTGTAAATACACATAAAAAAGTTTAAATACAACATAAAATAATCATATAAAATAATTAATATAATTTTATAATAAAATAATTAATTAATGGATGATATAACTCAATGAAAGTAAATTGTGTTATGAATCCCCTAATAGGTTTGTTAATGAATCGAGAGCACAAGGAAAGAGATCACATAATATAATCTTAATTAACATGTATAAAAAGTGATTTATGATTAAATAATTCAATATAAAATAATTTAATTAAGTTAATGAATATTATTTATATAAATTTAAATATGTATTGAGAAATGGAAATTGGGACAAAGAGCACTTACATTAGCTCTAGTTCTATTCCGCATTTTCTATACCTCAAATACAGTAAAATTATGATTATTAAAACAAGAATCCGTTGGATAATTATAATATTTTTTAATATTTAACATTTATAATCAATCTAATTTCTTTATTACTATTTAATTAGAAGAAATAATCTATTGAATACTTGATTTATTTAAAAATATACTATTTAGTTTCTATTTAATGATTTATAATTTATTATCTTGAAAAATTATTTCTAGATTCTAAAAATTCATTAAATTACATTTATATTACAGAAAATAAAAAAACTTTCCATGTAGGGGATGACAATTAGATAATTTATAATGTCTTTATAAGTGGATTAAATCATTCAATATTGGGTCATGTCAAAAGAGAAAGAATTAAAGAATATTATATAAATAAAATAAAACACTTAAACCAATATCATAAAAAAAATATTTTATATAATTATATATGGAATAATTTATGAAGTCACAAAAATGGAAATTAATTAAGAGATTTTAAAGAATAATATGAATAAAATAATATAATAAAATAGGTATTACATCTATTTGGAAAATTTAATCCTTTTCTAAGGCCTTCATGGCTTAAGGTTTTATAACTCAAGAATATACCTAAGTGATGCAAGAGACATAGGAGATAGGAAATTGGTATATCATGGGATTATATAGGTGAATGGAAGTAGTATTCCAAGGGAAAAGTAGGGGTATCTAAACCTATGGATATAGGTATTTTTATGTTAAAATATTTATTATTTTATAATTTAGGACAATTACTATTGAATAATATTGATTACCAATAATATTATGGTTTATTATTCCTGAAATGTGGTTTATATTACATTTAAATCAATCCAAAATATAATTTCTCCTTCCAAAAAGCCAATTAAATTTAAAGAACAAATTTTTTTTTATTAGAATAAAATATAATTTAGGTCTTAAAAAGTCCTATATAAACTTATAAACTCAAATTAATATTTTTAAATTCATTATTTTACCATTTAAATATATATCTGGAATTGGAATTTGTTTTCTTAAATTTCAAGCCATTCTTACCTTTTTGATAACATCATAAAAGGTGTAAAATATATAAAAACTCTATTTTTAACTTTTACCCAAAAATAAAATTCTTCAAATAATCCAACAAACTCACTCTGTGAAATATATTACAAGTTGATTATAGAAATGAATTCATTTTTATAAAATTATATTTTTTTATTTTAATTTTAAAGTAAATACTATATTACACGAAAATAAAATTTATTATTCAAAAAAAATATTTTTCTTATTGTACATGATTACATTTATATTTTTCATTATCTAAAATATATTCTATATTTATAATTAATAAAATATAGTTCTTAAAAATATAAATTTTATTAATTTTTTATTATAATAATGTGTAATTTATATTTTAAATACATAATCAGGAAAATGATTTTAGTGTAACCAACATTATACTCTATGATCAAAATTGTATATCAATAACCATTTTACCTTTATAAAAATAATATTATCACAATTTTATAACAATATTTTGATAATATGATATTTTATATAATATTAACTACATTTTCAAATAAAAATAATATATATTTCATAATTTTATTTCATTTGAAAACATTTTAAAAAACATTTTAAAAAGAAATTAATTAGTAATAAAATATATACAAAGATTGTGATAAAAAATTTAGAATTTAAATTAGATATAATGTACTTAAAAATTATAGTTAACATATTATTTTAGTGTAGAAATTATATTTAATCATTCACTATATGTTTTACATAAGAAATTCTATGACCTTACTTTCAATGGTTATATATTAAAATTTTGTTATCATTAAAAAAGTGTCATAATATATTAACTATTAGATTATAATGAATTATTTTACCATAGAACTATTAATAAAATTAATTTTGTTATAAAACTATATATGAAAAAAATAATCATGTATACAGTAAAATATATTTTCTAAAACTATTTTAACAAATATTATTTCATTAAACTTGTATTAATATTTTTAATAATAACGATAGAAAAAATATCTTTGGTAATAAAAATTTGTATAAATGTTTCTTTTATATTATTAAAATTAATGAGATCCATTAATCATTTATATTTATATTTTAATAAATAAAATTTATAATAATATTCATTATAAATTTGGGATATTGCATTCTACCCCGTTATATAAATTATACCATAGTTATTTTAATTCACCTGATCATTGAAATTAGATGTGGTTATTATTAATATAGTTATGAATCACGATATACCAATATATTCAATTACATTATAATTGTTCATTAATATCATTTTAATTATCCAAATAATATAACCTAGTAGTGTCAAACCAAGTGCATATTTAGGATCATCTATTTCACACTAAGTGGAGAATGAGTGTATACCAAACAAACATTTTTTTTAAAGTTGTTAAACCTTTATGAATCTATTCTAGATTCTATATCTACTTTTTTTGTATCAATACAGGGATTTAATTTTTATAAAACCACACACTCTATAATTTATCATAATTTTAACATGTTTTCATTTATATGGATCTATTTTATGGGTTTCCAATAATGTTTTTAAGAAAACCAATTTACCATAATAATAAAATAAATATCTTCCTTACCATATTTCAAACACAAAATTTATGGGAAACTATACTCCTAGAATTTAACTAAACCATTATCTCCAAAAATATTAATTATATACTAATAAATATATTTCTATATATACTCTAAATGTTATATTACTATTTTTCCAAACTAACCTGAATCTTCATACCAAAAAATTACTTTTCATCACCCAAGGTTATCTATATTGCTCAAATTATATCCCCAAAATAGATTAGCCTATTTTCTTGATTAACCATAATTATATAAACATTGAATCATATATCAAGTTTTATCTATAACTAAATCAACTATTTTTATTATGACTTAATAAACATCTCCTAGAATATCACTACTCACCTTAAAATCACATACCACATGACCCCAAAGGGGTTTATAAGTCTTAAATTATCAAAAACCAATTAAATTCTAGTCCGTAAAGTTATCTAAATCCTAATAAGATACCAATGAATATTACATGGACCCACACTCTAAGATTATGTGACAAAAACTTACACATAACATAATAGATCTGATACCAATTATAATGCCCCCATACCCACACACTCAAACCCATTGAAGAAAGACATACTCTTTACATACAGGTTTTGATACCAACTGATGTGACCTGAACATAACCATATATAATTACAATATCCATAAAAAAATTGATTCATATATATACCTAAGATATTCTAGTTTCAGAGTTTTAAAGAATTATAAAAAATAATTATCTAACAAAACCCATATCTTTACCATCTGATGAGAATTTTTCCATTAAAATAAGGATTTCTTATTTTTCAATATTTCCACGATATCTCCCATATAATTTTCCACAAAAGATAACCATATAATTTTTTCATATATAATATTCTTCTATATAACGTGGTGAAATGATATAATATTAATTGAAATCTCAAATGATCTATATAGATAAACATAAGTGATAGATATCAAAGATCATAAGTATTCATAAGATAAATATATTGGTATGATAACATAATCAAGGAAAAAAGAACACAACATACAAAAATTATACCTAAAAAATTATACATCATAGGCCATGAATCATTAAATAATATTTTTACAATAAAAAGGTTGATATTATAGTATCACGGAATAATAATACTGTGGAAACAACATAAAAAATGACATCATAAGCATAAGTCAAGGATCACTACCAAGACAACATAACATAATGGAAAGAGTCCCATGGTGGATTGGGATTACCACCTAGTCTAATACACGTCATTGGGGGATATATAATTTCAGGCCCACCATAAAATCATTTTATGTACACGCATATTTCAGGTACATAAGAAAACATACATGAATTCGTAAAATCATATTTAACCTTAGAAAAAAATGGGTTTCATGAATATATTCCCAAAACATGATCATATAACATCTATAGAATGAATATGTATTGTATTATTAGATAATATACCTAATGAATCTTATTAATTATTATAGGATGTAGAAATAGATAATTTTTTTATAAAATTATGGTTAAGTAAAAACATTCATATACTATCATATAATGGGAGATTAAGAACTAGATCTATTGATATTGAAAGTTCAATCTCTTAAAATAAATTCCTCATATGATCATTTAGATTTTAATACAAAAAAGTAACTCTAATGGAGATTTATATTTTATATTTTGAGTGGAAAATAAAATTGAAATTTTAAAAAGGATTTTTATAAATATCATGTAACATGGTTGGAAAAAAATTATAAGTGACTTAAAAAATAAATTTCAAGTGTATGTGAAAAATAAATTGAAAACCTTTATTTTAGAATAATTTGAAATATGTAATCATTGAAATGAAATTAATTTAATGATAATAAATTTGGAGTGGAAAATAAACAAATATATATATATATATATATATATAAGGGTAATGAAATTCCTTTATGTAATCTTCTAAAACATTATCCCCCCCTTTTAAAATAAAAAATTAAGAAAACAATAGGAATAATATTTACATTATATTAACATAGAAATATGAATATTAAACTTCATTAAGAAAAATATTTATAAAAGTTGGAAAATGTGTTCATAGGAAAAATATAAAAAATGAGATTCTTTTCATCAATTTGAAACGATAGACAAAAATGACCCATATAGAGAATGTTAAAAATATTCCTTTTATAACAATGAAAACAATATAAAGGGAAATATAAAACGAACATAAAATCTCTTCCAAGAATAGAGAAGGGAATTTTTAAATAGTAAAAAGTATATGGTTATGAAAGAGATTTGTTCCCAACTGTAAAGATGAGATAAGTTTAGCGTAATTTTCAAGATTATTTTCAGTCAAATTTTGATCCAAGTGCAATGAGAGTGTAAAAATACATGTTTACCACATGAATAACCAAAGGATGAAAAAATTGATATGGTTTAAGTTTATAATTTTATACAATTTCAAAAGATTGAAACTTAGTCATGAACAATATCAAATTCAAAGTGACATTGGAAATAAAACCATTCATAATAAAGTACGGTATGATCTATAAATCTATAAGGAAGTAGATAATAACATAAATTCTTCAGAAAGGTCAGAAAAATCATATGGGAGAATTAAATAAAATTAATTTATGTTAAATAATATAAAATATATAATCAATAAACAATATGTGGAAGGAATGGAGGCTTGGAAAGGAAGCCTTTACCAATAACATAACATATAATTTAAGAGTATATCAATTAATAAATTTTGTGAAAGAAATGATAATAGAAATAAAGCAAGTAGAAATACAATAGAATACAATAACGGTTTATAATTAAAAAAATATTGTAATAAAATAATGCATGAAGAGATGATATAACTCAATTAAAGGAAATTGTGTTAAGAATCCCATTATAGGTTTTATAATGAATCAAAATCATATGGAAAAAGATAATGAAATACAATTTTAAATCAAATGAATTAAAATTTGTTTTTGATTAAATAATTCAATGGTAAGTAATTAAATCATTTCATATATGAATTTGTGCATAATATGAAATATATCTCAAGAAATAGAAATTTAGAAAAATAAAACTTACCTTAGGTCTCATTCTATTTTTCATCACTTGTGGCTTCTACGTTATAAACTTATGTTTATTAAAAAAACAAATACAAATGTTAATTATATTCCTCATTTTCATTATTTATTAATTATATTTATTGGAATTTATTTATTCCATTTTTTGGAAGTGATAATGGATCCAAGGCATGTTTTATATTAAATTATCTTATCTTGTTTTGATTTACTTATTTATATTGTTTCATTTTGTAAAATTATTTATAAAAGATTAAAATAAATTTAATTTAATTTTTATTACATAAAAAAATTTATTAAATATTTACTTTGTGATAACTAAATCCTTATAAACATACTCAAAAGTGGATGAAACATGCCATTATCGGCATGTGTCAAAGGATTAGTATAAAGAGTATAATATATAAATATATTAAAATATTTATACCAGTATCATATTTGAATAAATATAATATATAATTATATATGAAATAAATTATAAAGGTATTAAATGGAACTTATTGGTAGAGTAAAAATAAGAAGAGAAAGTAAAAAATGAAATAGAATTGGGTTACCTCTTCGTGGAAGAGTTACTGAAATGAAAAATCCCTAACATATTGCAGTTTTGTAATATATTTGTAACATCATGCCACTCCTCACTGAGTTGAGAAGGAGGAAGGATATTCCTTGTCCATAAGAGACATCCCCAAGGTGACAAAAGATAAAAATAAATTCCTAGGTCTTTAATACAGTTGTAGGGTAATTTCCCTTTTAAAATAAAACAACCAAAAACAAGTATACCAAAACAAAAAAACTATATGATTCATGATAAAAATGTAATAAAACCTAAATTAATACCAAAATAAAACAATAACAAACTACACCAAAACCAATATGAGAACCACTAAAGAAGTGTGACACTTTACCTCTACCTGTGTCTCGATAAAAAATGTATTAAAAAGAAGCAATTTCCAAAGAAGGGGTGAGTAATGAAACTATATAGGTTTTACAAAAATGAAATCCTTACTAACACCACAAGGATAAATAAAGTTAGCATATTTATATAAGAAAATTTATATAAAACACTTTATAAAACATTCTATCAATTTATATACATCCAAATAATTCCCAACCAAAACAGTTTCTATTGAATTTAACCAAACAAGTCATTTAATGATTTCTAAAATTCATTTGGAATAACCAATTAAAAAAACAATTAACAACACAAGCTTAGTGTTTACTATTCATGGTGGAAATTCAAATACATTCTTTTTCCCTTTTATGGTGGTACTTCACAACCAATATCCATCCTATTCAACTCTTACTTAACCTATTAAGCCAAAAACCATTCCAACACAATCTTTTAAAAACCATTATAATAAAACAATACATTTATTGAATTTTTTTCCATGCATAAAAACCAAATAACCATTTTAAAATTGGCATTTTAAAGTCATGTTACAACTTTCACTTTCCACCAAAACACCTAATTTTTACAACTCTATAAACCATCAAAAAATGGACTTTTATCAGTAATTTTACAACAATTTCAAAATAAATTTCAAGAAAAATATTCAATTTAAAATAAAAACATCATGTTTTAATAAGATGAGTCTAGAGTTAATCCATATACCTTAGAAACTATGGAAAAAATGTAGAACAACACAAATTCTTCAACAAAACCAGGTTGAATCTCCAAAAACCAACCATAGATGTTGTCCCTTGACATCAAAACGACTAATTATCATCATGATTGGAATTAAATAACATAGATATATCCCTAAGGGTTTAGATATATAAATCCAAGAGATGGAGTAATAGTATATCTAATAAAAACCACCATGAATGGACACTGACCAAGAAATATGACCTTTAAAGCTCCAAGATTTTACAATAGATCACTCATGGATCGAAGGGGAATGTCATTAAAACCTTTGGGAGGAGGAAAAACTGAGTTAAAGTCAAAATTGAAGAAAAATGGGAATTTTATGGGTAAAACTGATTGAGATCCACTTTTCTAGGATCTAAATTTTAACTTTTCATGTTTGGATTTCACCGTTGAGAAAACTGTGCGCCTACTATGCTCTAGACAATGCCTCCCAACACCCTTTGCATGGTTGGATCACACAGTTAGATAACCTATTAACCAAACTTATTTTCCCCCTTTTCCAATTTACTTGGTTACTTATAAGGGTCCCCACAATTTTTCCAAACTGCGTGCCTACCCATATCCCACTACATCTCTTTGTAATGTTTTCTATAGAAGTTTCATGGATTCTACTAACCATGATCATGTTGTGGACCTAAAAAAATCCCCTAAAACATCCAAAAAATACTTCAAACCCTCCAAAACATTACCCAAACACTTTAGAAACTTAAAAAGAATAATATTAGGGTAACTTACTTGAAAAGGGCATGCTGAATTCTCCCCAATATTGGCCATTTCATCTTGTGAATGTAGAAAAACACCATTTTCCTAAAAGTGTTGGGGCCATTTCTCGGCCATTTCATTCTACCATTCCTATGTTTCTTATTGAATCTTCTCATGTTACAAGAAAACCAAGAATATAATGGTGAATTTCCCACACAAGACATTCTCTTTCCTATCCACAATCCACAGAAACACATAAACCAATTAAGAATATGGATCTTGGTCAAAATGATCTCATTGAATCACATGGTTAGGATTAGGATGATAAATTTTCAACTAACATACGTGAAAAACATTATGTACAACACTAAACCATGGTGGAAATGCTGACTGATATTCCACCTCACAAATCCATTCAAGTATCTCAAAGGGACCATGTATTGAGGAGATAAATTTCCTTACTTCAAAAAATTATGATGCCCAAGACTTAGAATGATTATCAAGAACACTTGACCCCTCCCCTAGAATGAGAAAGAACGTTAATGATGGTCTGCATACAATTTCTGCTAACTCTAATCTGTATCCATATTTTTCATAATCAAATTATTATTCTCTATTGTCTCTTGGACTGGGCTCGGCCCATCTAGTGATGTATCACCTATTTCCTGCAAAAAAGATTGATAATGAAAAGTATTACCACATAATTCTTGAAAAATATCCATAAGTATTGAGGCATGATAACTATTTTTATATGATAAATCCACTATTAGTACATGATCCTCCCATGAGCCACCAAAATCCATTACACAAGACTGAAGCATGTCTTGAAAGGTTTTTATCAACCGTTTAGATTTTCTATCCATCCATGGATGATACACCACACTCTTTGTCAACTTATTACTAAGGTATTCTTGTAAAGATTTCCATAAATGAGAAATAAACCCCATATCTCAGCCTGATATGTTCAAAAGTAGTACATAATTGTTTTTTACCACTTCTTAAATATATATTTTTGAAAAGTACTCTATCATTTGAGATTTATGAATAGGGATGGAATGGTATGAGTTTGTGATCCTATCCATAATCACACTTATGGAATAATGTTTTCAAACCATTATTGAGAGTCATTTCACAAAATTCATTTCTATCTACTCCCATTGAAAAATATAAATAGGTAAATACAATAGCATAAATACTGTATGATGTTACTCTACCTTAACCTATTGAAAAGTTAAGCATCCTGAAATAAACTCATCCACCATTATTTTAATATCAACCCAATGAAATTTTTCTTTCAGTGCCTTGTACATTTTCAACATTCCAGGATGAACAACCAATCTTCAATGGTGGTAATCATGAATAATCTATTCATGAAAAGACAAAGGTATATTAATATGATCTATAAAACACAACACTTAACAAAAATCTAGAATTCATCACTTCATGTTCTCCCCATAATTATGTTTTGACCTCATCACAACACATTCTAAATCAGATTCCTTTACCTCTTTAACTATTGTAACCAATCTTGGAACAAGAGAAATCAAGAATAAAAAAACCACACTACCTCGATCTTCACAATCCCAATGTATATCGGCTATGTCCGATATCAAATTACATTCATCTAAAGACTCTATTACCAACTGAGTATATGATTTTCTTCTTAATGTATCTTCTAAAATACTACTTAACCTAGTGTATAAATAAAGTCTATGTTGAACATTTATATATACCATATATATCTTATTTTTATCAAATTAAAATCCCTTTGGGATAAAATATGTTCGATGCTCTTATTACATGTGAACACTTGAAATTTGTCACCGATGTGGTTATAATTCTGTGTCTTCAAAGTGTGGACTATAAAAGATAACTCAAAATCATGTTTTGGGTAGTTAAATTCATGTAACCATAACTTATTTGAGCCATAAGAAACTACATGATATCCCTACAAAATAAAGCATCCCATTATAGATCCTGAAGTATTACAATACACAACGCGCCCTTGTATGGATTCTAGAAAAATTAGGACTGGTGCAGATGTAAAGGAAACTGTATTCTCTTAAAAATACTTATGATATTCATCATTCAATTGGAATCAAACATTTTTACACATCAATTCTATCATTGGTGAAGCTAGTCATGAAAAATTATGAACAAAGTGCCAGTAATAACCAGCCAATCCAAGGAAACTATTTATCTCAATGACATTACTTTCTACATTCCAATAGCCAACTACCTCTAACTTTTTTTAAACCACTTAAACACCTCTTTTAGAGATATAATGGCCATGGGAATTTATCTATTTTATCCAAAAACCACACTTTGATAATTTGGAAAATAGATGATAATCCCAAAAAATTCCTAACCATATTTCCTAGTGTTTCTCATGCTCATCCCTAGACCTTGAACACACTTTAATGTCATAAAAAAAACAACCATAAAAAATATAAATATCATTGAAATATATAATTCATCAATTCCATAAATATTTTTTTGATAGTTCATAATTCTGAATGAAATAAACACATACTCTTAATACCCATATTAACTCTTGAAATCTATCTTTGTATTATCCTCTTTCCGAACATGCAATTGATGATATCCTCATCACAAGTAAATTTTAGAGAACCAGTGGGCTCCCCTCAACCGATTGAACAAATAGTAGATGCATTGAAGTTGATACTGATTCTTTATCATAACTTCGTTAAGTTTATGATAATCCAAACACAACCAAAGAGTTTCATCCTCCGTTTTCACAAACATGATCAGTGTTTCCCCTCATGGCATTCTAAGCTGAACAAAAACATTACTTTCTAGCACTCCCTAACGCACATTGAATTCCATTATTTCTATTGGATCCATCTAGTAAAACGGAAGAGAAATAGGACTGGTCTCTAGAAGAATATAATTTAAAAACTCTTCTTCTCTTGTGGGTGGAAACCCCAAGATATTTTTAGGAAAAACATCTTGAGAATGATCAATAACTACGAGAAAACCTCTATTCTTGATCTCTTACATCTATGCGAATAATCCAACTGTCTTTTCCTTTACAATCCTTTCTCTTATAAAGATATTATATATTCCATCATCAACCATAGAACCAACCTATCATGTATAACAATCAATGTGGTCCTTGAACATTGTCAACCAATCCATAACTAGGATTACGTCATAGACATCCAGCTCAAGAATAGAGGAATCCCATATCATCTCAATTTGATCAATCATTATAGATCATGGTTTACACATGAAGGAATCAACATTCTCTTTGGTCAAGAGGAGTTTGATATTTCAAAAACTAAGGAATCATATCAACATTTAAACCTATAATCTCAACAACATGTGAAGGAATAAATGAATGAGATGCACCCATATCAAAAAAAGTTTATATAAGGTTAGAATTCAAAATAACCATACCTATCACCATCAATGGTCTGGATTTATCATCCACAACCACTTTATCAATTCCATATAATTTATTACTTGATACACTTTATTTTTTATTGACAGGTTGATTCTTTCACTATGGAGGAGTCCTGGTATTCCTAAAATCTCCAAGGATAGATTGTTTCTATTAATGAGAGGTATTCTAATGGTCATGTCTTTTCACATCATAAAAAATATGTGAAATGTGTGATGTGCATTGAACACCCAAAATTGGAGCACTGCAACAGTACTGTAGAATATGCTTCATCTAATTTAAAAAGTGGCATGATATAGATGGTTTAATACAATCTACCTTCATGTGATCCAAATATCCACATAAGGAACATCCTAGCTTACTCTTATATTTTGGAGGAATATTCAATTATATATCCATCTGATATTGAGTCATATAACTAACTTGGAAATAGGTTTACCTCTTCATCTTGTTCCCAACATTAGAGTTACCATCATTTCCCATAGGCATCTAAATGTTTTATACACCTATATCACTTGATATGTGCCTTTATCCCACCATATATCTATTGAAAATCTCTATATAATTTGTTATAGAGAGCATGAAAATATTTGCGAGAATCTCCTACCATATCCCCGAATAAAAAATGCATGATTTAAAGGATGTACTAGGAGAAATTTTGAGTGAAAAGAAGACTAAATTCATAAAAATAGTTTCATATTCTATCAGTAAGAGATTATCCTATTTTAAGCAAGAAATTTATATCATTATTTTAATCATGAATGTAATAAACCAACCCTAGTAGCCTAAAGTCAGTGGTTATTTTATTATAATGACATAGATACCAGAGATTGCATCACTAATGATCGATCTGTTTTGTAGTCTTATTGAACTATATACATACATGGTTCCCTTATTACATTGGTAGTTAAACATAAAACATGGAAAAGAAAAAATAAATTGATTCCTTGACCCTTATTAAAAGATTACCACTTCATAATCGAGGGAAGGAAATCAAATAAACGAGTGAGCTAAAATGCTCAGTAAGGGTTACATGAATCAATAATAAGTAAAGAAAAGTCAATAAGGAATAGTAATTAAGGAAATGTATATAACTGAAAAACAGATTCCATCAATAAACTGAGAATTAAAATACCGCCATATATTTTTTCATAGTGAAAAAATCATGTAAGGTAATAACTATATATTGAATGAAGAAAATGAATATTTACTGGACATCATTTATATGGAACATGAACCATTATACCATCAAGATGGTTTAATTATGTGGGCAGAAAACCATCTGATTATATTTAAAAAATGAAGGGTTTATTTACAGCTTTTTTTTCTCATGATTCTTGTTGATGTATCTAGGGGATATCTATGAATTTTACGCACCAATCATTGTAAGTTCAGATCATTATTCATATATAGATTTAATTCAATAACAATAATAAAAAAATCATATGTAATATTGATATATGAATAATATAATAATCATATCCATGATACAAAAAATATGGATATTTAATTAAATCATCAATTAATGATGATCATAAATAAAAGGTAAGTATACATACACCCCACACAAGAAATAAGTGGTGAATAAAGACTAACCAAATGAAATATCATAATGGTGTCCATGAAAGAATAGATTCAAATAATAACTATACATTAATAAGAGAAAATATGAATTGATCATGATAAAAGGCTGTTCCCCTAAAGTTAAATCATATAAAGGAGTGTTTATGAAATTTCAAAAATGAGCCACTTTAGTGTGGTTTAAGGAAAATTATTTAAGAGTATTTTAAATGGGAAAAAACATAATTGTTTCTATGAAACAAAAAATTAACAATCATATTTTTTAATGATAAAAATAGACATTTTATAAAATTATTGTTGGAGAAAAATAGATTATTTAGTATACATAAAAATGGGTAATAAATTGGGAAGTTCCCTTTGATCAGGGTTGGTTATTAGGAGAAATTTAAAAAGGAACCTTATAAAACATGTATTTACCAATAAAGGAAATATGAATTAATCTTGATACACAATTTTGAAACATATAAATAGAATTTGGAGTAATTTTATAAAAATAAATAATAATTACATTGGGGTAAGGTGGGAGAAAATGAAACCTAAAGAAAAAATGTTTGTTTAGAGAGAATCCCTTACCTTATGTTAGAAAGTGTTTTTCACATGTAATTAATGTCCCAGATAATGAAATTAGTGTAATTAATAAATTAATTGATAACTTATTAAACATAAATTTTATTTATTATAATTTTACTAAGTTCATTATGGCCTTTTTGATGATTTATGAGATTCAATTTCATCATTCAGAAGTATTTTTTCCTTGGTTTTCTTGATTGGTTCACTTTTATACATGTATGAAAGACCATGTAAAATTGGAATAGTTATCTAGAATTAAAATTATCTTATTTTAATGAAATTAAAAAATATTAATTGGTCTTATATATAATTTATTTATATATAAAAGGATTATTCAATAGATAAAATGTTAATGACAACCGTTTAGAATATTTTTTCATTTTTCAATCATCACAAACTAATTTTGTTGTATTAATTAATATTATGTATATATACTGGTTATAGACCATTATATAACATATAATATGTATAATAAAATATTATTGACCGTAATAATGGTTTTATTACCACCATTTATGTAATTAATGAAAAATGAAAATGCATTGTCTATGATGGCAGTAAATCGACACACCACAGACGATGTTTTCATTTTTTGAATAAATAGGAGAGGAGATGGGGTTTTATGATGGATATTCCATTAGTATAATAAAAATAAATTATATATAAGATACTATAGTTATCATGTATGTCTTTGAAAGCACGGCCGATTGTCGCCTATCGACCGTTCAAGGTTCCAGTGCTCTGCTAATGTGTATAGCAGTACTCGGGTCGAATCCTCAGCGATGGTACAATTTTTTATAGTTGATTGTTTTTGATTTGTGTTTTGATTTGGGGGTTTGTTTGCAGAGCTTTAATTGAAATGATTGATTGATTAATATTGATTTAACAATTTGATAAATATTGGGGTGAGTTCATCATTAGGTAGTTAAGCTTGTGATATCCTTGAGCTTTGCTTTATATTGCATTAAATTAACACCCATGTCACAAGTTGACATTGATTAGAATTCCCAAGTGTTAAGGCTTTAATCCAAGCCTTGACTTAAATCAGGGTTCTAATCTTAATCATATCTTGTTTATGGTAGCATATTTATGGTTCCAATAATCCATGGAAACCACATGTTAAACAAAAAAAGTCATTAATCCATGACATGCTAAGTCCAACATACGCAATGTTAATTCAAAGAACACACATCGAGAAAAAGCTCTCCATCGCTTAACATACCTAAATTATAACTCACCCTAATGAGAGATTTACTCAGCCATTAGGATGGTTATTAATCTGGTAGGGATGTTTATAGTATTAGGGTATGAGAAGAAGAGGAAGAAGAATTGGACAAGAAAAGAGTGGTGTGCCGAACACACACACAAACTACAAAGAATGTGAATGAAACACATGTTTTGATTGAATAAGAAATCACTTAAAGGAAATGGTTTTAATATTGATTTTTAACAATTAAGAAACTATTAATATTATACTACAGAAGGTGTATGATAATTAGAAGTGATGAAGGATAAACTTGCATTAAAACTCAAAAGAAATTACAAGTACACTAAAACAATTACAAAGGAAAGAGCATGAAATACATGGAAAGAAATGAAGGGGGAAATGTTTCTCAAGTGAAAACTAGAGTATGGAAGATCCTTACAAGCCCTTGGAAATGACTTGGTCGTGCAAATATATCCTCCTAAGTGCCAAAGTGCCAACCTCTTGCAAGGAGAAGAGGGGAGTGAATTTATAGCCAAAGGTAGTGGACTGTTTTCATTCCCAAACTGCCCCTCAAGTTGTCCCGCCAATATGACCTTTAAGACAGATTAATCCTGAGATATATCCTTCTTCAATATTGTAGATATGGATTTGGAATAGTCACCCTCAAAATTTGGATGTCATTGAACTTTTGTGGCCAATGATATGGCCGGATTACTAAAAACCTTTCTACTGTCCAATTTTATCCAGAAAGTTTCCATGGCCTAAATGTGAATGCATTTATGGATATGGAGATGCCTTCAAATCCGAACCATTTCTTCTGTAAAGTTGATCCTACATATCCTATATTTCACACCACAAAATATGAGCTTCTTTGGACAAGTGCATAAGTTGAAAAGTCAAGAATGGTGGGCTGATTTAAAATCCCGGACAGAATGGTGGGCTTGATTTCAATGGATCCATTGGGCCCCAAAATGGTAGAGTTGGGCCTTTAAATTTTTATCCATGACTCCTTATGAACTTCCAAAGCTTGAAAAAGAATATCCACTCATTTGGGCTGGGATATGGAGCCCAGTAATGAAATCTTCAAGGCTGGTCCTGAAATTAGGCAGATCCGGTGGGTCATCTTGTGTGGTCCATATGGCCCTTCAAATGGCCGAATTAGACAATGCTCCGGTTGAGTGATTTGTAGGAAATTGAATTTAGAACCCTACAAGACAAGAATAACATAATTTGGATTAGCAGGGTGAGAGTTATATTTAAAATACTAAGCAGACATGAATCTGTATTATTCGAAACAATACTCCAAATTAATATTTAATATTAAAGCATGAGTATTTCACATAAGTTATGCACATTTAATTGAAAATAAGTAGAGGGAGTATATAAAATGATATTAATAAATTAATAACATCAAATACCCCACACTTAATATTGTGCATGTCTTCATGTACAACAAACACAAAAGAAAATCAAAACAAAACCATATTCATTAACCAACATATATTAAAATTTTGTTTTCACCAATCAGGGGAGGTTTAGACTATTTCACACATCCATATTGAATTCCATCACAAATTTGGTTCACAATAATGCATCAGAAAAAATTCATTTTTTCATGTTCAAGGTTTGAATTGGAAAATGTAGGCACTCAAAACTTACTCCTCTCAAGATGATAAAAATGTATTTTAGGAGGTTCACTCATTCACCAACAAAAAGTGAAAATCAAGAGTTTGTAAGAGCTATCAGCTTCCATTCCCATATCTAATGTGTACAAGAATCAAGAGGTCTTTTAAGGGGTTTTTCAGTGGCAATGGGATGGTAGGTATATAATGTCCATAGGAAAAGAGGGGTTAAAAACACCAACATGGAAAAATCAATCCACATTTTTTTTGAAATTTGATTTGAAAGGAAATAGAAACACATATTTAAAAGGGAATGAATGTGTGATGAATGAAAAGTGAGGGAGATAGAAAATGGAATAGGGTGAGATGATGGAATATGTACAACATTGAAGACTTCCAATAATGACACAATACAAGATGATTCAAGTGTTCTTTTTTTTTTCTCTCTTTTTGCTTTTTTTTTCAAAAGTTGTGCTTGGAACAAGTCTCACAGTCATCTCCCAACCCATGCTTGATCTCCTCATGGAAATAATTTTAGTAGTTATAACAAGATCAAAGGTTGATGATGAATGATTTTTGACCCACCCAAGACACAACCCATTCCTTTTTTTTTAATTTTTTTTAATATAATTTTTTTTTCATTTTTTTGAACACTTTTCAATGACTTTTGTACAAATGAAAATTACACATATACACCCCAAAGCTCTCAGAATTACAACCTCTCCCCCACACTTGAATGGATGCTTGCCCTCAAGCATATGAAGCCCAAAAATTAAGTCCATTCCCCCCACACTTAAATTTCAATAAATTGTACAATGAAAATCCATGAAGATGTTGGGTGGGACAAGGTATTAGGCTTGTAATGTGGCTATCAAAAGAATGGTTTTCATAGGCTCAAAGGGGCTTTCAAAAGTAGGGTCAATGTAAGGGTAACAGGAGGCTATTTGTCTATTCTGATTCTCATGTGGCTTAGAAAATGCCTCTATCATATTAATGCACACAAAAGATGGAAATTCAGCTCGAAGGTCCACAAACTCAAGACTCATAATCAGTGGTGAAGACACACAATGAAAAAGTTGGCCATATATGACCTTGGCATGAAGGCTAATGTTATTCCTCACGGTAGGGTAGAATCATTTTCCACCAAAAATTGTTCATTCAAAATGATTGTTATTGACACAAAAATTGTTTACCCAAGTTTGAGATAAAAATTCAATATATTTGAGTTTAAAAAAAGCCTTTTGACTCCCCAAAATGGTTGGATAGAATTTCAATATTGGATGATGAGTAATTATGACACCCCTTTTTTTGTTAATTTTTATTTTTTTAATTAATTTTTTTTAATTTATTTTATTTTTAATGACACATCCACACAAAAGAGAAAATAGAAAAAAGGTTGTGAAAGAATGTTGTAAAAAAATGAGAGGGAGAGAGGAAGAAGAAGAAATAGAGAGAAGAAGAGGGGGAAGAGAGATTGAGGAGAGAGAGAGAGTTAAAGGGAAAGAGGTACCCCCTGGTTTGGATTTGGTGGGTCGCCGTTTCCATCTAGTGGTGGGTCAATGGAAGTCGATGTGGAACCTGAAGTGAATGGCCTCTCATGGTGATGCTTTAACCGGTGTCCATTTACCGTGAATGTTCTTTTTGAATAAGGGTCTTGGACTTGCACTGCACCAAATGGGTAAACATTAGTAATAATAAAAGGTCCATCCCAACGAGAATTGAGCTTACCTGGGTGAAGTCGAAACCGGGAATTGAAGAGCATTACCTTTTCACATTCATGAAATACCTTTCGAAGAATGTACTTGTCATGGGGTGACTTTGCCTTTTCTTTGTAGAGAATGGAGTTCTCATATGAATCGAGGCGAACCTCCTCCAATTCAGTCAACTGCAACAATATTTCTTCACCAGATTTTTCACAATCAAAATTACAAGTTTTGACAGCCCAAAATGACTTATGTTGGATTTCAACTGGTAAATGACAGGCTTTACCAAAAACTAGCCTAAATGGAGACATCCCAATGTGTGTCTTATAGGCTGTTCGATAGGCCCAAAGTGCTTCACCAAGTTTATCGGGCTAGTCTTTTCTTGTGGCCTTAACAATTCTTTCAAGCACTCTTTTCACTTCTCTATTAGAAAGTTCAACCATTCCATTTGTTTTAGGGTGATATGCAGTGGATGTCTTATGTACAACCCCATTCTTTTTCAAAAGTGACTCCATGGTTCTATTACAGAAATGAGTTCCTAAGTCACTTATCAAAGCACGTGGTGTTCCGAATCGATGGAAGATATGGGTTTTGAGGAACTCACTCACAGTTTGGGCATCAGCTTTCCTAGTGGGTTTGGCCTTGACCCACCTAGAAACATAGTCAACAGGAAGAAGAATGTAGGATAATCCATTTGAAGGGGGAAAAGGTCCCATGAAATCGATGCCCCAAACATCGAAGAGCTCACAGAAGATTAATGGCTTTTGAGGTATTTCATTTCTTTTGGAAATTGTGCCAAACTTTTGGAAAGTGGGACATGATTGACAGAACTCGTGTGAGTCCTTGAAGAGTGAAGGCCAAAAGAATCCAGAATCTAGGACCTTTTGAGAAGTCCTTTGTGGTCCAAAGTGGCCACCTCCAGGCATTGAGTGGCAGAATTCCAAGATGGACGATTGTTCAGTTTCATCAACACATCTCCTAATTACCATGTCAGCCCCAGTTTTCCAAAGTTTATTATCTTCCCAAAAATAATTCTTTGAATCACTTTTAATCATTTCTTTTTTTTCTTTTGAAAAATATTCTGGGAAAACACCAGAAACCAAGTAATTGACAATTGGGGCATACCATGGTAACTTTGGAGTGATATATGAGAGGTGTTCAGTTGGGAATTCAGGATCAATTATTTCAGAATGAGAAGAATTAGAAATTCTACTCAGGTGGTCAGCCACAGGGTTTTCTTTTCCAGGTTTATCTTTTATCACAAGGTCAAACTCTTGGAGCATTAAAATCCATCTTATTAGCCTTGGTTTGGAATCAATTTTCTTAAGTAAGAACTTTAATGCTGAGTGGTCTATGAAGATGATGATCTTGGCACCTAAGAGATAGGGTCGGAATTTATCCAAGGAAAAAACCACAGCTAAAAGTTCTTTTTCAGTCACAGTGTAGTGTGATTGAGTTTCATCCAATGTTTTTGAGGCATAAAAGATGACATGAGGAATGTTTTCTCTTCTTTGACCAAGAACAGCCCCAATGGCCCTATCAGAAGCATCACACATGAATTCAAATGGTAAGGACCAATCTGGGGTTTGGATTATTGGAGCATATGTGAGAGTAGATTTGAGTTCAATGAAGGCTCTCTTTCAAGCCTCATCAAAATTGAATGTGACATCATTTTGAAGTAAATGAGTGAGTGGGAGGGAAATCTTGCTGAAGTTCTGAATGAATCGCCGATAAAAACCGGCATGACCAAGGAAGGACCGAATATCTCGAACTGATTTGGGTTCAGGAAGTGATTGGATCACCTCAATTTTGGCTGGATCAACTTGGATACCCTCTTGAGAAATTATGTGCCCTAGAACAATCCCATTTGAAACCATAAAGTGACATTTTTCAAAATTCAGCACAAGGTTGCACTTGACACACTTTTGAAGGACCAAAGAGAGTGAATGTAAGCAAGATTCAAATGACTCGCCATAAATGTTAAAGTCATTCATGAAGACCTCCATGCAATTATCAATGAATTCAGAAAAGATACTCATCATACACCGCTGGAATGTTGTAGGAGCATTACAAAGGGCAAAAGGCATTCGCCTATAGGCATAGGTTCCAAAGGGGCAAGTGAATGTGGTCTTTTCTTGGTCTTGAGGAGCGATTGGAATTTGGAAGTTTCCAGTGTAACCATCAAGAAAGCAATAGTGTGACTTTCTGGCCAATCTCTCAAGCATTTGGTCAAGGAAAGGAAGTGGGTAGTGATCGTTTCGTGTTTCAGCATTCAATTTGCGATAATCGATGCACACACGCCATTTGTTTTTCACTCGAGTTGTGACCACTTCTCCATGTTCATTTGTGACAACTGTTATCCCGACCTTCTTAGGAATGAATTGAATTGGACTAAACCATTCACTATCAGAAATTGGGTAGATAATACCGGCTTGAAGAAGCTTGGTAATCTCTTCCCTAACTACGTCAAGTATGATTGGATTGAGTCTTCTTTGAGGTTGCCTAATTGGTTTGGATGATTCTTCTAGATGGATGTGATGCATGCCGAGGGTAGGGTTGATTCCTGGAATATCCTCTAGGGTCCAACCTAAGACATTTTTGTTTTCCTCTAACACTTGAACAAGTTGGGACTCCTCAGTTTCAGAAAGTGAAGCAGAGATAATAACAGGGTAGGAGGGATCATGGAAAAGGAATGCATACTTGAGGTGTGAAGGAAGTGGTTTTAGATCATTTTCAGCTTTGATTTGAGAGCTAGACAAGTTAGGAGCATGAGAAGGGATTCCAGATGGGTTTGGATCATTTTCCTCAACACTGTCCATGGTGGAGCAGTAGAGATCAGAGTTGATGTGGGATTCAAGATAGTTTTCAAGTTCACTTTGATTGATGGAGTCTAAGAAAGAAAGGTCAACATCAACTTCTCCATTTATAACTTGGTTAATCATTGAGCAGATTTCACAGTCTCCACTATCATTAGAACATGATGATCATGAAGAAATGGAGGTGATTTGACTCTTAGAAGTGTCATCAGATGCATGAATAGTGAATGCAGAGTGATTCTCTGATGGGTATCACATGGCTTGAAAAATGTTGAACTTGACCACTTGGTCACCAAATTCCATGGATAAGATGCCTGAATGGACATCGATCATGGTTCTAGCAGTCATGAGGAATGGTCTTCCTAGAATTAGTGGAGATCGAGAAGAGGTCGTCTCACCTTCCATGTCAAGGACATAGAAATCAGCTGGGAAGATAAGATCATTGACCCGAACAAGAACATCCTCAATTATCCCCTCAGGACTGGAAGTGCTTCGATTGGCTAATTGAATAACAACACCCGTTGGGTTCAAGGGACCTAGACCAAGGTTGGAGAAAATGGATTTGGTCATGACATTTATTGTGGCTCCAAGGTCTATGAGTGCATCATCAAAGTTGGAACTCCCTATTTGACATGGAATCGTGAAGGTCCCTGGATCTTTACACTTCATGGGAATGGACTGTTGGGTTGAAACATTTTCAATGTTCCTAAGTTGCCTCTTATGGGTGAACAATTACTTAAGAAACTTGGCATACCTAGGGATTTGTTTGATGGCATCTAAGAGGGGGATGTTCACTTCAACACGTCTAAACATGTCAGGCATTTCAGGATTAGGTTCAAAGGACTTCTTAGGCTTGGAGATAGCTTGAGGAAAAGGAATTGGGTTCCTTAGAGGAATGGAAGGAGGTGAAGGAGTGGATTCAAGTTCCTTTTCTATCTTTTTGTTCTTTTCATTTTCTAGATCAACATTGAAAGTGGAGGTAGAGGAATCAGCATATGGAATAGCAATTTTCTTTCCCGATCTAAGTGCAATTTCACTTACATTACCCTTAGGGTTGGGTAATGGTTGAGCTGTGAGTTGAGACGAATTGGATGGTTGTTGCTGGCTAAGGTGGGATGCAAGTTGACCTATTTGGGTTTCAATGTTCTTGAGGCTAGAATGGGTGAAGGAAGCAAGATCCTCTACAGCACTTTCCCATGGTTGTTTAGAAGAAGAGGCTTGTCCCAAATTTGCTTGGCCTTGATTTTGGTTCTTGGGAAAGCGATTGTATTGGGTGGGGAATTGGGAAGGCTCGTTAGGATAGTGGAATACAGGAGGAGGATTGTTCCTTTGGGGTTGAGGAACAAAAGGATAAGGTTGATGGATGTTACCACCACTTTGACCATATTGGAACTGGTTTGGATTTTGATGATGGAACTGAGGAGGATGAGAAATTGGATTACCATAACTCAGAGGTGGGTTAAAGGTAGAAGAGAAGGGCCCAGAGTGGGGTTGGTTGAAGTTTCTAAAAAATTGACTTGATTGTTGAGGGTTGAAGTTTCACTGAGCATATGCCGCATTGAGCTCCATTAGACTAGATGAATCAGATGGATCATCTAGAAGTTGTGGACATGTGTCAGTCGGATGAGTTGGTGAGTTGCATATTCCACAGTTCTTGACTGGCCTAGTGAAAAGAGATTGTTGAGCAGAGGAGTTTGGGGCTTTGGAAGCCACAGCTAGTTGACGCACAAGACCAGTAAGTTCACTCATCCACTCCGTCATTTTGTTGGTCTCTATGGATTGATTCTCTTGAGCTTGTTTCACTTGAGCATGTGCTTGAGTTTGGAATTGCTGCGTGTTTGCAGCCATGTTGCTTATGAGTTCTCGTGCAGCTGCATGAGTTTTGTCAACAAGAGCACCGCCACTTGTGGCATCAATGAGAGTTTTCTCCATATCCAATAACCCCTCATAGAAGTATTGGATCAGGAGTTGGTCAGGGATTTGATGGTGTGGACAAGTTGCCACAAGCTTTTTGAACCTCTCCCAATACTCATGGAGTGATTGATTAGGGAATTGACAGATGCCGCTTATTTCCTTTCGGATAGAAGCTGTTCGGGAAGCGGGAAAGAACTTCTCAAGGAAAATTCTCTTCATGTCAACCCATGAGTTTATGGAACCATGTGGGAGGTAGTAGAGCCATGACTTGGCAGAATCCGCTAGGGAAAAGGGGAAAGCTCTAAGCTTGATTTGTTCTTCAGAAAACCCCTGAGGTTTCATGGTTGAGAAGACCACTTGGAACTCTTTGAGGTGAATATGAGGATCCTCACCAGCTAGCCCATGGAAATGAGGAAGAAGATGAATCAAACCCGATTTGAGTTCGAAATCAACCTCGATGTTTGGATATTGAATACCAAGAGGTTGGTAATTCATATTGGGGGCAGCGAGTTCTTTAAGGGTCTATTCCCTAGGATTGGCCATCTCTAAATAAATTGGTCTAGGAATGAGTGGGCCTTGGTTGTTTTTATTGTCCCTAAGGTTCCTCCTAATTCGGCGAATAGTTCGCTCAATTTCAGGATCAATCAAATCTGAGGGATTTTTTGGGAGGCTACGGGGCATCAAGAGCAGAGTAAGACTTGAAGATGATGGAGGGTTTTTCTCTGTGTAATTTTTTTTGTGGGTTATTTGATTTTTTTGGTCTTTTTTTTCAAAAATCAGAAACTATCAACTACAATTATGCACCATCCCCGGCAACGACGCCATTTGAAAGCGCGGACGATTGTCGCCTATCGACCGTTCAAGGTTCCGGTGCTCTGCTAATGTGTATAGCAGCACTCGGGTCGAATCCTCGACGATGGTACAATTTTTTAAAGTTGATTGTTTTTTATTTGTGTTTTGATTTGGGGGTTTGTTTGCAGAGATTTAATTGAAATTATTGATTGATTAATATTTATTTAGAAATTTGATAAATATTGGGGTGAGTTCATCATTAGTTAGTTAAGCTTGTGATATCCTTGAGCTTTGCTTTATATTTCATTAAATTAACACCCATGTCACAAGTTGAAATTGATTGGAATTCCCAAGTGTTAAGGCTTTAATCCAAGCCTTTACTTAACTTAGGGTTCTAATCTTAATCATATCTTGTTTATGGTAGCATATTTATGGTTCTAATAATCCATGGAAACCACATGTTAAACAAAACAAGTCATTAATCCATGACATGCTAAGTCTAACATACGCAATGTTAATTCAAAGAATACACATCAAGCAAAAGCTCTCCATCGCTTAACATACCTAAATTATAACTCACCCCAATGAGAGATTTACTCAGCCATTAGTATGTTTATTAATCTGGTAGGGATGTTTATAGTATTAGGGTATGAGAAGAAGAGGAAGAAGAATTGGACAAGAAAAGAGTGGTGTGCCGAACACACACACGAACTACAAAGAACGTGAATGAAACACGTGTTTTGATTGAATAAGAAATCACTTAAACGAAATGGTTTTAAGATTGATTTTTAACAATTAAGAAACTATTAATATTAAACTACAGAATTTGTATGATAATTAGAAGTGATGAAGGAGAAACTTTCATTAAAACTCAAAAGAAATTACAAGTACACTAAAACAATTACAAAGGAAAGAGCATGAAATACATGGAAAGAAATGATAGAGGAAAGGTTTCTCAAGTGAAAACTAGATTATGGAAGATCCTACGAAGCCCTTGGAAATGAATTGGTCATGCCAATATATCCTCCTAAGTTCCAAAGTTCCAACCTCTTGCAAGGAGAAGAGGGGAGTGAATTTATAGCCAAAGGTAGTGGACTGTTTTCATTCCTTAACATCCCCTCAAGTTGGCCCGCCAATATGTACTTTCCGAAAGCTGACTCTCGATAGATATCCTTCTTCAATATTGTATATATTGATGTGGACTAGTCACCCTCAAAATTTGGCTTTCATTGGACTTTTTTGGCCAATGTTATGGCTGGATTACTAAAGACTTTTATACTGTCCAATTTTATCCAGAAAGTTTCCATGGCCTAAATGTGAATGCACTTATGGGAATGGATATACCTTCAAATCCGAACCATCTCTTCTGAAAAGTTTATCCTCCATATCTTATCTTTCACACCACAAAATATGAGCTTCTTTGGACAAGTGTATAAGTTGAAAAGTTAAGAATGGTGTGCTGATTTAAAATCCCGGACAGAATGGTGGGCTTGATTTCAATGGATCCATTGAGCCCCAAAATGGTAGAGTTGGGCCTTTAAATATTTATCCATGACTTCTTAGGAAATTCCAGAGCTTGAAAAAGAATATCCACTCATTTGGGCTGGGAGATTGAGCCCAGTAATGAAATCTTAAAGGCTGGTCCAGAAATTAGGCAGATCCGGTGGGTCATTTTGTGTGGTCCATATGGCCCTTCAAATGGCCGAATTAGCCAATGATCCAGTTGAGTGATTTGTAGTAAATTTAATTTAGAACCCTAAAAGACAAGAATAACACAATTTGGATTAGTAGGGTGAGAGTTATATTTAAAATTCTTAACAGACATGAATCTGTGTTATTCGAAACAATACTCCAAAATAATATTTAATATTAAAGCATGAGTATTTCACATAAGTTATGCACATTTAATTGAAAATAAGTAGAGGGAGTATATAAAATTATATTAAAAAATGAATAACATCAATATTTATAAAGTAGATAAATAGAATAAAAAAATAATATAAATTAAAACAAATTAAAAGAGAATGAAAAAATATTTTTACTCTTGTATGATTCTCCGTGAGAACCTACTTAAGGGTGTTGGGATTGGTTGTTTGGTGAGAAAAAGGGATCTAGAAGAGGGAGACAGACTTTTGAAGAGTATTGATTATAAATTGTTCAAGATTAAAGGCTTAGAATGTGTGAGGAGAAGGGGTCGTGAGGGGTGGTATTTAGAGTGGGGGAGTGGGGTGTTTTTTGATTATTTTATACATTAGCTAATTATTTTGGCTCAAGAAAATGAATTGTTTTTATTATTGTTACCAATTTCAATAAAGTTATATGATGTGTTTTTGATAATGGTGCATACATCATAAATACATTATCAATTACTCAATAATACATGTATTTAGCTAATACCGTAAATTAACGTATTTCACTATTCACCAAAAATCCAACTTTTTTAGAAAAATACCAATAATTCACTTTAACCTTTTATAGACATATAGAATTCAAAAATGAATTGCATTTTTTGAAATTATTTTTCAAAATATGAATTTTTTTAATTTTAATTAAAATCATCTATTATTCGACAAATAACGATTTTATAACATAATTGATTTTATGACACTTTGAAAAATTAATTAAGGTCCTATAAAAATGTATTCTAATTATAAGAAAAAAAAATATTAATTTATGAATATATTTTATGAAAATAAAATTTATTTTAAATTAATATATTAATTATAAAATTGTAAATAAACATTTACGTTTCACAAAAATACTAACACTTAATTTATCATTTTTAATACATTTATTTAATTATTCCATGACATAAATATAATATTTTTCATTCATAAGATACATAAATTTTATTTATACTTTCATTGGTATGTTTACTATTCTACTAGTCAGAATGCTATTTCTAATGGTCACCTTACTATTCCAATGGTGTAGTTTCTATTTAATTATACATGACGGATTGTTTGTGCAATGTAAACCATTGAATGAATTGAATTTATTTAGGAAGATAGATACTATAAAGTCCCGGGTTCTATATCCATCCCTCCTTCAAAAATTTCATCCTCAATTTTTTTTCATGAATATTTCCGTCTAAATAGATGTGGGTAGTTATTTTTTATAACCCCCTCAGGTTCCCACATTGCTTCTTTAATTTTATATTTTCTCTAAAGAACCATTACCAATAGAGTAACCTATTTCTCAATACTTTATCTCTTATATAAATAATCTTGATAGTTTCTTAACAATAAGAGATGTCATGTTCTAGTTCTATTTTTTCATAGGTGAGTACATGCATTGGGTCTATCATGTACTTTATTATCAATGATATGTGGAACACATCATGAACATTTGAACGAAATGGAATCATTGATAATTTTTAAGCTACAACCCCAATTCTTTCTCGAATTTCAGATGGTCCAATGTACATGGGGATCAGTTTCCATTTCTTACCAAATCTTATGACACCCTACCATGGAGATAATTTTAGAAAGACCTGATCTCGCACTTAAAATTCCAAACTATTTTTCCAGTTGTTAGCATAACTCTTTTCATAACTTTGAGCTACATTAATATGATCCTAAATAGTGTTTACCTTCATCAATGTATCTTTAACATTTTTTGGGACTATAAGTTCCATCTCACTAACTTCATCCCAACAAGTTATAGTATAACATCTATTTCCAAATAAAACTCCATATAGTTCCATTTGAATACTAGAATGAAACTTTTAATAAGAAAAATTTCACCAATGTTAAGTTATGATTCCATATAACTTGAAAGGAAAGTGAGGATAACCTCAACTGGCCATATAATTTTCAAATCATCCTTCCAGACTATCTATCTATTTGAGGGTGACAAGCGGTACTCCAATGAAGTGAAGTGTCTAAGGCCCTCTAAAGGCTCTTCCATAAATTTTGATGAAAAATGGGTATCTCAATCAGACACAATCGATAGAGGTGCACCCTGATGTCTTAAAACTTCATTAATAAAGAGTCTATTTAGGTAATAATGAGATAAATAGTCTATTATATCAATAAAAAAAATATATTGTTTAAGACAATTGATAATAACCTACATCATATCATTATTTATGGGGGTATTTGGTAATACTATGACAAAGTACATAGTAATTTGATCCCACTTACACAAAGGAATATGTAGAGGCTACATAACTCTCCTAAGAAGTTATCTCTTCACCTTTACTAATTATACATCTTGACACATAGTCATTAATTTCCCCCTTCATGTTATCCCAAAAAAATTCATTCCAATATATATACATCTTGGAACTACTAGGGTGTATAGAGAAATTTGAGCTGTGGGCATCATATAATAGTTCCTGTTTTAGCTTAGGTATTGATAGAACACATAACCTTTTTCCAAATTTCAGAATTCCATCATCATACATGAAGTATTCCAATATTCCATCCTTAATGGGTATAATATTATTTGGAAAATTATAATCATTGTATTGATATCTTTTTATCTTCTTTAGTAAATATAGTTTAGCAATCATTTGAAAAATTAGTGATGTTTTCCCTTCCTTAAAAATTTCTATTTCTATAATTGATAAATCGGAGAATACATGATCTTTACTAATCCTAATTTAGGTGAAAATTCCATGATATTTATTACATAATACATAAATTGCCTTATTTTATTTTATTGGGTGGTAGTGCATTGAAAAATAATAATCTTTGTGTAATTATAGCCATATTATTTTCCTCATGTTGAGTTCATTCTATGAAAATATGTATTTTTAACTCTTGTGATCTATATATATCCCACATATTTCACCATAGATATAGTGTCTACATGTATTTAGATAAAAGGGTAAAATTTATAACTCAAGATCAAGAGTTTAATAATTTTGTTCATGATTCTTCAACTTCCTTGATGAGTATTAACAACTTTATCATTTTTCACTAGGACACAACCCAATCATTTATTAAATGAATCCCTGTATACCACCAACCCATCATTTCTTGATGTTAGAGTAAAAATCATAACATTGACTAATATTATCTTCAACTATTCAAAACGTTCTTCACATTCTTGTGTGCATATAAACTTAACCTATTTACCTATGATCTTGGTTAATGGGTTTTCTGATTGAAAAAAATTCCAAATGAAATGCATATAGTAACCTTTTAAACCAATAAAACTATGTACCTCAGTTATGTTTGTTGGAACATACCATTATTGGATTGAATTTTTTATTCACAAGATCAACTGAGATTCCATCCTTAGAGAAGATATGTTAAGGATTTTTCCCTCATTTTAGAATTAAATCTTTCTAAATTTACCATATAAATATTTTCTTCTCAGAGTCTCAAGAATAATCTGAAATGATTCTCATGGTCTTTATAGATTTTATAATATATCTGAAAATCATTAATGAATACTAAAAAAACCATCAAGATATTACTTGAGTAATGTATTCATCAAATCTATTAAAATATAGTGTTCATTAGTCAATCCAAATGGAATTAATATAAACTTGTAATGTCCATTCCTCTTATGAAATGATATGTTTACAATATCTTCCTCCATTACTCATTATTGATGTTATCCCGAATGAAGGTCAATTTTCTAAAAATATTGGGATATATGAAGTTGATCCAATAAATCATAAATATGAATCATATGATACTTTTTTATTTATTATAATAGCATTGATTTCTCTATAGTCAATTCACAACCTCAAGGGTCTATCTTTCTTATTAACAAAGATAATAGGGGCTCCCCATTGAGAAATAATAGGTTGAATAAATCCATTATTACTCAAATCCTACAGTTATTTCTTTATCTCCACCAATTACGCAATGTCCATTTTATAAGGAGTATTTGATATTGGTCTTTCATTAGGGATTAAATCAATGGTAAACTCAACTTCACACTCTAGGGCGTGCCCAGGTAATTCTTTAAGAAATACATCAATGTATTCCTATACAATTGGTACATGATCAACATGAAGATTACTTTACTAATCCCTATATGTTATTTTCTATTCTTCAAAAATAATTTCTTTTAGTAGATCTATTAGGGTAGGATCTTACTAAGAATCATATGATGAGTTTTCCTCTATAAAGATAATGGATTATACATCTTCCTGATAAATCATAATTTATTTATTTTTCCAACAAACTCTCACATTATATTCGGAAATCCAGTCCATACTGAGGATTATATCAAATTAGTTTATAGGTATGATGATAAATTCATAAAAAAATCACACTTATATGCCATAATGGTAACTACCTAACACATTTTTTGCAATGATACTTCCCTTATGTTTTTTGACTGAAAATTTACTTACCAAATCAAGAGAGAAATGACTAATTTTCTTGGAAAATTATGTAGATATAAAAGATAACAATGATCCAGAATCAAATAAAGTGTTGGGTAAATTTTAATATAGGATTATTGTACCTTCGACAACATCATTGGTTACTTCTACTTCATCTGTGGTGATTCCATAAGCTTGGCCATATCCCCTAGGCCAATTCTGTGGTAGATTCCATTAATGATTGAGACATTGATTTTAATAATTCCCCATTTAATTATAGTAAAATAATTGAACATAATTTATTTGTTTCTACCATTTTAATTCATTTTTTAAATAAAACTTTTCTCCTCACTAATACCAAATTCCCACTCCTCTCAAGAATTTCCTAGGATGATTCTTTCCATAATTTTTACATAATGGGAATTGATTTGTTCCTCTATTCTTATTTATGCTTCACCTTTTCTATAGTTATTTGAATTATTCTTATTATATTGATTTCCATTAAACATATAGGATATATGAAATTACTTCTCCATTTTTATGGAACATAATAACATTTCATCATATGATGAAAATGCATGAGAATCCAGTGCACTCCAAATACCTAGATTAAGGAATTAAAATAAATGATCAGTCATGTCTTTTAAATCAGGTATGGGATCTATATTATACTTGTCTAGTCTTTTGAAGATAACCTCATACACTATGACAATATATTCTTCCATTTTATTTAAGATAATTAGTTTTCTCTTCATTTCAGTTAATTTCTCATGAGGGAAATATTTTTCAATGAATTTTTAGTTAAATTTTCTCTATTCCATGTCTTATATTTCATATCCCCCTTAGTATTCTTGTTCAGCGACAAAAATTTATTAAATTATCCCTTGAAGAAATATAATGCTAGTATATCTTTTCATTTTCATTACATCTGAATGCTAGAAATATCTTCTAATGAGACTTGATCCACTACTCAGATATAACTATATTAGTAGAACCACTAAAATATTGTTGATTCTGCCTATATGAAACAATCCAACATAGGTGTAGTATAGTTAATCTTTATAACTTGAGTAAGATATCCTAATATGGTCATGATTTGATCCAATCAAACACTAACTGTATTGAATTTCTCAATAGGGGAATCCCTATATTTTCTTCAGGTAATGACTCCTTTCATTATATTAAGATCCATTACTAAATAATAGAATACACTAAGTTAGATCATTATAATAATGAGAAATGAGATAAAAATTAACTACAATGAATTATAAAAATTTTCATATTAATTTAACATCTAGTTCCTAAGGTTTCAACTAAAATATCTCTAATACTAACTGTAACAACCTTAACCACAGTAGTATATAGTCGGTGGGTATTTTATTAAAATGACATATATAGAAGAGATCACATAAACATGTGTTGATAAGTTTAGTAGTCTTGAATAAATAGATACATAATTT
The DNA here is from genome assembly GCA_963277665.1 of Viscum album. Lineage (NCBI taxonomy): Eukaryota > Viridiplantae > Streptophyta > Magnoliopsida > Santalales > Viscaceae > Viscum > Viscum album. Next base: position 795,662,182 of record OY728129.1, read on the forward strand.
TTTTTCTTATTATATTGGCAATTAAACATAAAACATAACAAAAGAAAAATAAATTCCTTCCTTGAAACATATTCAAAGATAACATCTATATAACCTAGGGAATGAGAAAAATAAGTTTGTGAGATCAAATTCTTAGTAAGGGTTACATGAATCAATAATAAGTGAATCAATGTTAATGATGCATATTTATTATGTAAAGGTAAATAACTAAAAAACATATTCCATCAATAAAATGAGAATTAAAATTCATCCATAGATTTGTTTCATAATGAAAATATCATAGAAAGTAATAACTAAACCTGGATTGAATAAAATTCTTATATATTAGAAATCTTGTATCTTGAAAATGATCCATTATACCTTTAAAATAATTTATTTTTTATGGTAGAAACCCATCTAATTATTCTTGGAAATAAAAATTAATACTTTTTCTCTAACTTTTTTGTCTCATGAGACCTATGGATGCATCGAGGAGCTATCTAAAACTGGGCCCCACTCATCCCTGCAAGTCTAAAGCATTCTTCATACATAGATTCAATTCAATAACAACATTAAAATAAAAACCATATATAAAAATGGTTTATTGATAAGATAATAATCATATCCATGATACAAAAAAATATGGATATTTAATGAAATATTCAATGTATGTTTCTCACAAATAAAAGGGAAGTATACATACACCGCACACAAAGAATAAGTGGTGAGTAAGGCATAACCAATGGGAATATCATAATTGTTTCCATGATATAATGGATTAAAATAATACATGTAAATTAGTAAGATAAAATATGAATATATAATGATAAATGATTATCCAAACAAAAGTGAAATCATATAAAATAGTGTATAATAATATTTATAAATGAGCCACTTTAGTGTGGTTCAAGGAAAAATATTTAAGAGTATTTTAAAAGGGAAGACAAAAACTATTTTTATAAAACTAAGAATTAGTAAATATATTATTTCATGATAAAAATATATATTTTAAAAAAATATTGGTGGCTTAAAAAAGGTTATGGATTATAGTAAAAAAATGGGTGGGAAATTGGGAAGTTCCCATTAATTGGTCTTTCTAATTAGGAGGAATTGAAAAATGTACCTTATAAAACATGTATTTACCCAAAAAATATGGACGAATCGATATGGATAAATAATTTTGGAACATATAAACATAATTTAAAATAATTGTGTTAAAATACAGATTAATAACATTGGGGTATAGATAGATAAAATGAAACCTAAAGGAAAAATTGAGGGTTTGGAGAGAATCCCTTACCTTATGTAAGAAAGTGGTATTCACATTCACTTGATGTATTGTATATTGAAATTAGTTTCAGAATAATTTATTTAAAAAATTATTAGACATTTATTATATTTATAATAATTTTATTATGTTCATTTATGGCATTTTTGATGTGTTGTAAGGTTCAATTTTTTCGTTTAGAAGTTGGTTTTTGTGATTGGTTCACTTGTATACATGTATAAGGGATCATGTAAAAGGAGAATAGTTATAAAAAATTGAAAATATTTTTTATTAATGAAATTAAATACGATAAATTGGTCTTATGTGTCACATTTGTTCCTATATACTAAGTCTATTCATTAGATAAAATGTTAATGAAAACTATTTAAATTATTTTTTTTTGTTTTTTCGATCATCATGAAATAGTTTTGTTTTATTAATTAATATTATGTATGTATACTAGTTTCAAACCTTTATATATCTAGTAATATGTATAATAAAATATTATTTCACCATAATAATGGTTTTATGACCACCCTTGAAATAGGTAATGAAAATTAAAAATGTATCATCCACGATGGTGGTAAATCAACACATCACATATAATGTTTTCATTTTTAGAATTAAAGGGAGAGGAGAAAAGGATTGATGATGGATATCTCATTATAATAAAAAATTATATTATATATAAGATACTAGAGTTATCATTCATTTTTTTATATATGAGATAAGAATAGTATAATAAAATAATTGAAATTAAATGAAATTAAAAATAATGAATTAGGATTTTATCTCTTGAATTCTTCTCCTTGAGAACCTCCTTAAGGGGATTGGGATTGATCTTTTGTTGAGAGAAAATGATTCTGGATGTGGAGGAGATACATGGGAAGAGTATTGGGCATAAAGTTTACAATATTCAAGGCTTATAATGTCTGTGGATAAGGTTTTGTGAGGGGTGGTATTTATAGTGGAGGAGAGAGATGTTTCTGATTATTTTATTCATTAGTTTATTATTTTGGATCAATAATATGAATAGTTTTTATGATTTTGACTAATTATAGTAAGTATACAAGTATATTTCAACATAATGGTGCTCGCATCATCCATACATCCCCAATGACCCAATAATACATGTATTTAGCTAATACCATAAATTACTATATTTCACTATTCCCCAAAAATTCATCTAATTTAGAAAAATACCAAAAAATAAAAGTAAATTTTTTTCATTGTATTGAATTCAAAAATGGAATCTATTTTTGGAGAATGATTTGCTAAATGTAAAAAATTTATTTTTTAATTAAAATCCTCATTTATTAAAAATATACTGATTTTAAAATTATAACTAATTTTATGATAATTTGAAAAATTAAATAAGGTCTCATAAAATTATTTAATAACTATAAGATAAAAAATATTAATTTATAAATCTATTTTATGAAAATAAACTTCCTTTTAATGTATTATATAAATTATAAAATTGTAAAAATACATTTACATTTCAAATAAACAATAGAACTTAATTTATCATTTTAAAACATTCATTTACATATTCCATGATATAAATATATCATATGTTCATTCATAAGATACATAAATTTTATGTACACTTTCATAGGTAAGGTTATTATTCTATTGGTCAGATTACTATTCAAATTGTCACATTACAATTCCAATGGTCAATTTAGTATTTAATTGCATATCAATGTTTTTTTTTGTGAAATGTAAACTATAAATTGAATTGAATTTATTTAAGAAGATACATACAAAAAAATGTTGGGGTGTTATACTGAATTTATGATTATATAATTTGGTGATGATTAATTATTCCAAATCATCCCATGCATGCTTTGGTCTAATTTAGCATGAATTGCTAAATCCCATGACTAGCATGAAATATCCTCTAGCATGTTCATCAGCACCTTGTGTTTTTTATGTTTGTGTTCCAAGGAAATCAAAGATTTGATTTATCCTATTAATCTACAAATATAATTCTTCTAGTTTTGAATCACCTCTCAATCTGTGTGGATTCTACTTTAGGAACTGAATGTAATGATCCACCTCTCTTGGTTCATCCTTTTTGTTCCCTCCACCCATGGTCTAAAAATCATGGATAATAATCTAAACTAGATATTGGTTCGCCTATAGCTTAGGAGAAACCACATTCTCAATAACCTCTTCTGGTTTCTTTCTTTGACACCAACTGGGTTCTTTTTTTTATAACCTAACAAAACCCCACAAGTTTCACTCTATAGAAACCGAAGGCCTAACAATTCAAATCCAACCATTTCAAACAAATCATGATAAGGATTTCCCCAAAATTCCACATTTTCAGTTTTGAACCCATTTTTGAAAATTTCACCATGTTTATGAAAATCATCCAATTTTTAAAATTCCCCTATCACGACTTTCAAAATATCATATTTGAAAAAAATTATAACACTTTTTGAAAATACATTTCTAAACAAAATCAAAAATCATTACTCAAAATGAAATATACACTTTTAGTGGGAATTCATTTCTATAATTCATGTCATACTCATCTCATTAGATAAACCCATGATAGTGATATTTTAACTCCTATAAGTGTCTTCAAAAACATATGTACCGAAATCCATAGTAACATTAATTTTAGCATAAATAGGTTAACTACATATTTTTATGATCTATATTTCAATTACCAATAATATTACTCTTTTCTACCAATCTAACCCACAGACTAATGAAGAATGATTTTCAACTCCAAATATTACATAATTGATAACCATGGATCAAACAACATGATTCCACTTTTCCCAAAAGTTTTTTACATACTAAGACTGATAGCACATATAACTCTCACCCATCCTCATTGGATTAATATTGAATAAGTATATTACATGGAATTTATAAAAACCCGACCCCTAAACACCAGAAGCCGGTGCCTTCTGAACATGATGTGTCGTGCTAAAAAAACATGCATTGATAAACTACACATCTTGTCCTATATAGAAGATCAAATTCAGTTTGGGCTCTGGGAAACCAGCTACTTCTGAAATGTTACATTTGTCAAAAGATGTAACCTGAAAAATTTAGATCAAAATGTAGGGTGACTATATGAACTCCTAGTAAGGGGTTTTAAATTAAACCAATGTAACTTTTGAAAAAATTCTTCAAAACATTCCATAGAACATTTCTCTTAATGAAAAGATTTAACAAATGTAACATGTCAAAAAAGTGATCAATTAAAAACATGATAATAGAGTTATAAGGATATATGATTCAAATATAGGCATGTTTTTTTGGTGTAACAAATAAAATACATTCTAAACATGAAACACCTAAGAATATATAAACACAAATTAAACAGCTAAGAGAAATGAATAATCAGAGTTGAGCGTAAAGGAAACAACTTCAATTTCATATATTGGAAACTAATTCATTGATTTTTTAACACAATTCATGCCATAAACTCTTAGTTTTCTGATACTCATAAGTACTGGCTCTTAACCTTGTATATTCTACTAGTAGAATTCCCATTAGGTTAATTAATTATCATAACCATAATATTGGAATGTAAAAAGTTGTAATTCTATGTCAAGGCCTCAAGCCAAGACCTAGGGCAAACTGTAACTAGACCCCATCCCAGAGAGCATCTGTAACCGGACTCCAACCCGGAGGGCTTACTTATACGGGTCCCTAACCCGGAACTAACTAGTCTAAAACACTTCTCATATGCCAAAAAGGGTTGTATATGAAAAATGTCCCATACCATTTTGAATATTTAATTACTTATTTCTAATTATTCAAAGTATAATAATTTGGATAACTTTATACATAATTGGTCACAGTAATTGTATTTCATCCTTTAACATTTACATATCTTATAAAGTGAGACATGCATCTAGATGTTTAAAAACCGAGCTAACAATTATATGACTATTGTTAAATGGTAAAAATAAAGGCAGATTATGGCACATAGATTGAAATCCAAGGTACTAAAATAAAAAAAATAGAATTTGTCACGTGCAATGTTATTCTCATAATTATAAAACCTCATTAACCAATTCATTAATAAGTAAACCCAAAATTCATGTTGGGTTTTAAGCTTGCAGATGCTAAATCATTCAATGCTAATAAGCCTTTGTATATCGCAGAATAATGTCCATAATAGAAGGAATGGATATTCACCATAATCAACATCATTTAAACTATAAGAAAATTAGTGACTCATAAATGTCGATATATGTTTTGAATAACACACCATTTCTTATGTTTTAAATCTCTACTTAAACTTAGGACTTAATGTGTAGAGACCACCAAACTGGGTATAATAAATGTTCATGCAACATATAAGATATATTTATGTAACTGCATTCATACTAAAAATATTGGCACATCCATGTGAATAAACCCCCTAAGGATATTAGTTTAACAATGTTTTATATAGGGCAGGTCATGCCCTTGTTCATAAAATTTTGTTTATGAATACCTACACATACAATTCTATTAAAAACCAAACATATATAACATTTCCATATATATATATATATTAAATTATGTGTATATGTATATGTGTAGTGCATAATAAATTATATAAAAACTTCATATGAAAATACTACTCTTCTATTTGAAGTTATTATCTTGAAATATTTTCTTGATGGATAGAGTGTTTGTGGGCCTATACTCAAAAAACGAAAGGCCATGCCTATTCAAATATATATAACCAAAGTACATATAACTATATATATATGTATATATATATATATAGTACGTCTTAAGATTTTTAAACCTTAAACATCTTACAAATACTAAAAAAATACAAAATTTAGAGACTTAGGATCGGTTATAAGAAGGATCTCAACTAACCAATAGGGTTATTCAAAATACATAGCTTTATGAGTATACACACACACACACACACACACACACACACACAAACACACACACACACACACAGATATATATATATATATATATATATATATGTATATAGATATAGATATATTCAAAACAACAAAACAAGGCAAAATATAACCCTTATATCCATTATGCCATTTGAACACAAAAACCCAAAGGCCAGGTTCAGCATGAATGAAAGTTTGAACTAACTTGAAAAATTATAAATACATTTTTTATGAGTATATATGTGTATATAATCTCAAAGAAACAAGACAAGTAAAAACTAAAACCCTTACTTTAAAACAAGGGGGAGGAGAACTCGAGGGAGGTTAGATAGGACTTGTAGGAGGCTTGAGCGGGGAGAAGAACCGAGAGTTCTTTGGGGTGAAACCAACTACTTATATACAAAATAAAAGCACAAAGTTTCACGCAAAAATGTACCCCCTTGCTGTTCATTAAATGAGTGGTGTCATGATTGAAGAATAGGGGAGAAAAGGAGGGTCCCCCATAGTCATTGACGAAGAAAACAAGAGGGTGGAATAGGTGTAGGGTTACTAGTGTAAACCCACATGAAGGAGGTAGAAGAAGACGTGGGAAAAAGGGAAATCTGGAGAAAAACGGATGGTCCAGATCAATCCTGATTATGATCCAAGTTCTGAGACACATCAATTCTTTTAAAAAGAAACAGGTGGCTCAAATTAAATTTGAGTTTCATCGGATGATCTTGGTTCAACACTGCATTTTGAAACACACTAACGACCGCGATTAGATCTGTGGTAGATCGAACAGTGTAGAAAAAATGCGATGTAAAAACATGGTTGTAGAAGGTCCAAAACGATATCGTGATCGGTGGTACAGATCACACATGACGCGATCCAATGGCCCATATCACGTTTCACATGAAAAAACACTTCCCACATTGAAACGACGAGCTATTTTCACCTCCTTTATAAGCCCAAACCTCTTAAATACTGCTTACAAAAAACATAACACACATGAAGGGGGCCCTATACATGGGCTCCCACTCCGCCCCCACAAGCCTTGGCCTACCCATGCTCCACAGCGACCTCGAACCCATGGTGGTGCGCCTCCATGCTCCTGCTCCTGTGTGCCCTTTGGGAGACCTCTGGCCGAGCTTGGGCTGGCCTTGCCTTGGGCTAAGGGCTTAGGCTCAGCCACTTCGTGTGAGCTACCTCTATCGGCCCAATCCATAAAGGGCTGGCCCTAGCGGGCAAATTTTTTATTAAATCATACACTCGAAATTAAAAGGTTTTAAAGAAGAGACAAAATTAATTTATTAAAACTATATAGAATTTATATTCTTAAACATTAATGAATAAAAAATAAGCTTTGTCTTAGTTTAAAGTATTTCTAAAATTATAAACACTAAAACGTTTTTACACAAAAAGTTAAAAAAAGAGATTTTAATAAACTTAAATGATAATTTTTGTGCTAGTATCATAGAAAACTTAATTTAATAAAAAACATAATTTAAATAGAAGAATTTAAACATAGTTTAAAACATTATTTAAGAAATGAAAATTGTTACATTGTATTTGAAATATTTGAATAGTTCTTTGAATTCCTTAATAATTTTCCAAATCACTTAAGGGTGAAATGAAGTTTTTAACTCATATCCTTTTAGAGTTAAAAAATGATGGTTTAATTATAATTTTAATTATAACTTTAATATTTGGAAACTAATTAATATTTAAATAATTTCAATTATCCTAACAAAGTCCAACAACTATAACTATAACCGTTAGATTTCAATAGTCTCTAGAGAAACAGTTGGGTTGATTCCCTATAAAACCATACCTCAAAGTGTCCTAAACTCAAGAAGAATGAAACAATGGTTCTTGTCATGCCATTGATTCTTAGCACAGTTTATGTGATCATGGTGGGGTTGTTCTTTATTTTCACCATCCCAAAGGATCTCCTTTATTTACCGTGTATTTTTGTCTTTGTAGGGGGACTTCCAATAGTTCTAATAGGATTTTTATTTGGAATATTTGGGTAGGATGTTTCCTTGTGATCTTAACATATTGTAAACACTATAGTGTTATTTTTTATTATGAAAATCCTTGTGTCCATTTGTGCGTTTTACTCAGTTTCATTCTAATATAAATTAAAACCATGCTATTACTCCTCAAGAGAAACTAGTTTGTTTAGTTATTAAGGAACTCAGAAAAAAGAAAACATAAACTTATCAATATGAGAGGTACAAGTTTTCGAGGTGTTACATTATCCCCCCTATGAAGAATTGCGTCCTCGCAATTTCTTTCATATAACCATATAGGTTATCTGATGTTCTAAGCACATCCCCCATCGTAGATGATCCTTAGGTGTGTTTAGCGGGAAACCAAAATTGATGTTCAACTCCTCTAGTTCTCTGATCCAGACACACCTAAAATAGAAGGGGTTAAACTCAAGCATTGAACACTCAGGCTTCCAGGGGGAGGTTCGAAAGGTAGCAAGTTTGGAAATGTATGAATGAACCAACACACGAAGAACTCGCCAAACTATGTCTTGATCAAGAACATCTAAGTTATAAATTTTTTTTGTATAGGCTATCACTGAGGAGTTGGTACATGTAGGTCGCACAAATGTTATCCTCTAAAGAAGCCTCTCAAAATATTACCCTAGCTGTATAGATCTAGCTTAGGGTGAAACATATGAAAAGACCTTCATAGTATTTTCCTCTTTGCCTACACTCGGAAAATTGTGCTGATCCTATGCGCTAGTAGATGGAAGCATTCCATTGATAGGTGCGGATAATATCTGGACTGTTTGTCACCTCATATAGTTGCTTACACGTTATTCATAGATTTGAGAAGGGATGATACTCTTCTTCACAGGTTTTGATCAAAATAATATCTAGTATCTCAATAAAAAGAGATAACATGTGGGTTTTTCCTTCCATATGAAAGATCAATCAGTGAAAATCTATTCAGAAACATAAACACAGAAAATATAGTATAAAGAAAGAAAGGATTGTGTTCTCATATCACCTCTTATTCCTAAAAAGGGGAAGGCTAATGGTTTCCCTAGTTTCCTAATACACGAATCCCCAGAAGAAGTTCAAAATTTTTGATCTCCCTAAGCCATATGCAACCCAAGAAATTAGGTTCGATATCGTGGGAGAACTTATGGTGACTCCATATTCTGACATGAGGGGTTTATAGTTGAGAGACATCAGTATGCACTTTATGTTTGTACATAGATCACGTGGCTTCGTATTCCATAACTCCAAAGTCCATTACTTGACTGTAATGGCCATAGGACAGGACTTGACACATATATTCCACACGGAGGTCTCCTGCTGCTGCAGCTTCTAGGAAGACCCTAAGGGACTGGATGCCTTCTGCTGCGGTGAAACATCTAAAAAGTCCCTCATAGTACTTTACCCGTCGTGCATAGGATAGAAATTGGGCTTGCATCATAAAGATGTAATCTAGACCCACTCTTCAGTGGAGTTGAAATACTCAGGGAGAATTGGATATATCATAGAAATGTTTGCATAACATACATATATGGGCATAATTTATATAATTTTCATAGCTGGCTATTGAAACTATTGTTTCTAGGGCCTCACTAGGAAGGGACAGAATATTAGTACCTTTATATTCCATCTGAAAATTAGAAAACTTCATATTTAGTAATGCTTAAGTATTTTTTTCTTTGTTTTAGTTTTGGTATTCCAGAGCTATCTGAATCGATTTATCTGATACCAACTGTGAAAACCTAACCCCATAAAACCAGGAGCTGGTTCCTTCTAAACATGATCTATCGTGTTCAATCAAAAACATGCACTGATAAACTACACATCATGTCCCATATAGAAGATAAAATTCGGTTCGGGCTCTGGGAAACCATCTACTTTTGAAATGTTTCATTTGTCAAAACTTGTTACCAGAAAAATTTAAATCAAAACGTAGGGTGAGCATACGAATGCCCAGTATAGGGTTTTAAATTTAACCAATGTAACTTTTTAAAACATTCTTTAAAACTTTCCATAGAACATTTCTCTTAAAGAAAAGCTTTAACATATGTAACATGTCAAAAAAGTGCTCAATTAAAAACATGCTAATAGAGTTATAAGGATATATGAATAAAATATAAGCATGCTTATTTTGTGTAACAAATAAAATAAATTCTAAACATGTAAGACCTAAGAATATGTAAGCACAAATTAAAAATCTAAGAGAAATGAATAATCATAGTTGCACGTAGAGGAAACAAATTCAATTTCGTATATTGGAAACTAATTCATTAAGTGTTTAACACAAGTCATTCCATAAACTCTTACTTTTCTGATACTCATAAGTACTGGCTCTTAACCTTGGATATTCTACTTGTAGAATACCCATTAGGTTAATTAATTATCATAAGCATAATATTGGAATGTAAAAATCTGTACTTATGTGTCATGGCCTCAAGACAAGACCCATGGCTAACTGTAACCGGACCCCAAACTAAAGAGCATCTGTAACCAAACTCCAACCCGGAGGGCTTACTTATACAGGTCCCCAACCTGGAACTTACTTATCCAAAAAACTCTTAATATTCCAAAAATGGTTTTATATTAAAAATGCCCCATTCCATTTTGAACATTTAATTACTCATTTCTAATTATTCAAAGTATACTACTTTGGATATCTTTATACATAATTGGTCATTGTAATTGTATTTCATCCTTTAACATTTACATATCTTATAAAGTGAGACATGCATTTGGATGTTTAAAAACCGAGATAACAATTATATGATTGTCATTTAATGGTAAAAATTAATGAAGATTATGGCACATAGATTGAAATCCAAGGTACTGAAAGAAAAACAAAAAAAATATAATTTTTCACCTGCAATGTTATTCTCATAATTCTAAAACCCTATTAACCAATTCATTAAAAAGTAAACCAAAAATTCATATAGGATTTTAAGCTTGCAGATTCTAAATCGCTCAATGCTGATAAGCCTTTGTATACCACAAAATAATGTTCATAATAGAAAGCATGAATCTTCAACATAATCAACATCATTTAAAATATAAGAAAATAAGTGACTCATAAATGTGGATATATGTTTTGAATAACACAAAATTTCTTATGTTTTAAATCTTCACTTAAACTCGGGACATAATTTGTAGAGACCTTAAAACTGGGTATAATGAAGTTTCATGCAACATATAAGATATATGTAGGTAACCACACTCATAATAAAAAGATTGGAACATCCATGTGCATTAACCCCCTAAGGATATTAGTTTAACAATGTTTTATATAGGGCGGGTCATGCCCTTGGTCATAAAATCTTGTTTATAAATACCTACCCATACAATTCTATTAAAAACCGATCATATATAACATTTACCATATATATATATATACATATATATGAAATTATTTTCATATGTATATACGGAGTGCATGATCAATTATATAAAAACCTCATACGCAAATACTACTCTTGCATTAGAAGTTCTTATCTTGAAATATTTTTTGGATGGATAGAGTGTTCGTGGACCTATACTTAAAAACAAAAGGCCATGCCTATTCATATATATATAACCGAAGTACATATAACCATATATATATATATGTATATATATATATATTGTATGTCTTAATATTTTTTAACATATACATCTTACAAATACTCTGAAAATAAAAATTTTAGAGACTTATGTTCAGTTATAAGAAGGATCTCAACTAACCTGTAGGGTTAATTAAAATACATAGCTTTATGAGTATACATACACACACACACACACACACACACACACATATTTTTATATATATATATGTATATTCAAAACAACAAAAAAAAAACGAAAAATATAACCCTTACGTCCTTTATTCCATTTGAACATAAAAACCTGAAGGCTATGTTCAGCATGGATGAACATTTGAACAAAACCGAGGAATTATAAACACATTTTTTATGAGTATATATGTGTATATAATATCAAAGAAACAAGACAAGCAAAAATTAAACCCTTACTTTAAAACCAGGGGGAGGAGATCTCGAGGGAGGTTATCTGGGACATGCTGGAGGCTTGAGTGGGGAGAAGAACCGAGAGTTATTTGGGGTGAAACCAGCTACTTATATACAAAAGGAAAACACAACTTTTCATGGAAAAACGTACCCCCTTGTGGTGAATTAAATGGGTTGTGTCGTGCTTGAAGAAAAGGGGAGAAAAGGAGAGTCCCCAATGGTCAGCGACGAAGAAAATGAGAGGGTTCCATAGGTGTAGGGTTACTGGTGTAAACCCACACAAAGGAAGAAGAAGACGATGCGACAAAAATAGAAATCAAGAGAAAAACGGATGGTCCAGATCAATCCTGATCTTGATCCAAGGGATGAGGCATGTCCACAATTTTAAAAAGAAACAGGCAGCTCACATTAAATCTGAGTTTCATCGGATGGTCTAGGTTCAATGCGGCATTTTAAAACACACTGACGACTGTGAGTAGATCTGTGGTAGATTGAACGGAATAGAAAGACGTGGTGAAAAACTGCGGTTACTGAAGGTCAAAAAAGTGATTGTGATCGACGGTCTAGATCATGGGCGATGAAATCCAGTGGCCCAGATCACGTTTCTCTTGAAAAAAAACTTCCCACATCAAAACAAGGACCTGTTTTCACCTCCCATATTATCCTGATCCTCCCAATGACTACTCAGAAAACACACAACACACATGAAGGGAGCCCTATACACGGGCTCCCACCCTACCCGCACAGGCCTTGGCCTACCCATGCTCTGTCGTGGCCTCACCCCCATGGTGGTGAGCCTCTATGCTCCTTCTCCCGTGCACCCTTCAGGGGACCTCTTCTCGAGTTTTGGCCGACCTTGGCTTGGGCTAAGGGATTAGGCTCTACCACTTCGTGTGAGCTGCATCCCTCCTCCCTAGCCATAAAGGGATCACCCTAGAAGGCCAATTTTTTATAAAATATTACACTGAAAAATAAAAATTTTTAAAGAAGAGAAAATAATTCATTTATTAAAACTATATAGAATTTATATCCTTAAACATTAATGAATACAAAATAAACTTTGTCTTAGTTTAAAGTATTTCTAAATTTATAAACACTAACCCTTTTTAACACAAAAAGTTTAAAAAAATAGATTCTAATAAACCTATATGATAATTTTTGTGCTAGTATCATAGAAAACATAATTGAATCAAAAACATAATTTAATTTGAATAATTTAAACATAGTTTACAACATTATTTAATAAATGAAAATAATTAAATTATGTTTGAAATATTCGTATAGTGCTTTGAATTCCTTAATACTTTTCAAAATCACTTAAGGGTGAAACTGTGTTTTTAACTCATATCTTTTTAGAGTTCAAAAATGATGGTTTAATTATAATTTTAATCATAACCTAAATATTTGGAAACTAATTACTATTTAAATAATTTTAATTATCCTAACAAAGTCTAATGACTATAATTATAACTGCTATATTTTAATTGTCACCAGAGTAATGGTTCGGTTGATTACCTATAAAACCATGCCTCAGAGTGTCCTAAACTCAAGAAGAACAAAGAGACGATGCTTGTCATACCATTGATGCTCAACACAATTTATGTGATCATGGTGCTGTTGTTCTTTATTTTTACTGACCTGAAGGATCTTCTTTATTTACCATGTCTTGTTATCTTTGTAGGGGGACTTCCTATAGTTCTGATAGGATTTTTATTAGGAATATTTGGTTAGGTTGTTTCCTTGTTATCTTAGCATATTTTATACACTATGATGTTCTTTTTTATTATGAAAAGCCTTGTGTCCATTTGTTTGTTTTACTCAGTTTCATTCTAATATAAATTAAGACCATGTTATTACTCCTCAAGAGAAACAAGTTTGTTCAGTTATTAAGGAAATCAAAAAAAAAAGAAAAAATAAACTTATCAATATGAGAGGTATAAGTTTTTGAGGTGTTATAGACTTAGGTGACATACCAAAGACACCAAAGGATATTAATAAATACCAATATATTCAATATAGTTTGGGGATGATTTAGATTTTGAAAATAAAACAACCACAAACTAGCATACCATAACCAAAAAACCACTATATGATAATTGATAACAATGTAATACACCTCAATGTAATACCAAAATACAATAATACCAAAATACACCAAAACCAATATCAGAGTACGAAAACAGTAGACTAAAAGACAAAACTCAAAGGATCCACAAACATTAACACTACAAGTGTAAAAACCTGGTTCTTCTTTTGAGGTATAATTTTCTTCTATTCTTTTTCCTTAAGTTATTTGTGAGAAAACAAGTGAAACTGGGAGAATGGTTGTTTTAGGAGAACATGCCATATAATACTATATAAACTCCAAGTAGTATGGACGTGTAGGAAAGGGATACATGGTGTGTGAGCATGTTGGCATGGGAGAGAAGAAAAAGCCACTACAAATTGTGCACTTCATAATACAAGCCTTGTAGTCTTGTTGGCAGGTCGGTGAAAGACGTGTAAAGTAAGTCGGTAAAATTATGAATATTAAAATGATATACACGCTGTGTATATAGACTTACATGCTAGGTAATTCTATTTTTTGGCTTAAAATGGCCAGTAGAATCATTATTTCCCCTTCTAAACAGAGGAGCCACCGAGTGAAGAACATGAATCGCTAAGAGTTCCTTATCCCTCTGTTTTGTCATCTAGAACTTGATTCGAACACCATTTATCTTGTTGGGATCCTCTTGGTAATATTTTTCTTCTTCTAGAGTTGTTCTCACTAATTTCTATTCATGAGGAAGTTATCTAAGGTTGAATGGATTTCCCCTTTTTATAGATCTACGCCATTCCAGGTCAATTCAAGGGCCAACATCGGAGTATATAAATTTTACGACATCGAGGTAGGTGGTCTCATTCCTTTTTCTAAAATTTGAGCTGAATATATGGGCTAAAATTCTATGAGTTCTTTTAAGAGTGTTTCTTGATAGTTTAATTGAATTGTGTTGATACCTGATGATGTTTATGTAATATATTACATTAAATTGATGTAAGTTATTTCCAATTAATTGATATAGGGTCACCCATGGGTGTGTTTCCCTTGAAAATCCACCTGGTCAAGAATTCCTTAAAGGCTTGTATTGTTTTTCCCAGTCGGGGTTGATAAAAATGTGTTTTTGGTTATATGTATTTCCCACGTGAGATGATTATTTTAATGCCATGTGATAGTTTAATTCACATGTTTTACTTTTGAAATGGAATATTAAATGATTAAAAGAGGTAATTAGAAATGGGAGGGCCATAGTCTTGGTTAAAAGACAAGGTTATGATCATGTGACTAATTGAACATTGTTTACCTTGGGTGAACAATTGTCTGGATTAAAAGAAAATGGACAGACTCAAGAGGTTAATTTCTTAAATTCTGCAAGAGAGCCATAGTCATGGTGGTCGGGCTCACTGAATCCTATTTATAAATGCTAAGAGAACCTTGAATCCATTAAGTGATAACCAGGATAGACTCTATTGGAAAATTCTGAAATGATGATATATCGGGTTTGACCATGACTATTTATTTGTGCCTACAAGTGAGATTTTGAAATGACAATTAATGAATTATGATGCGTCTACCTAGCCAAAGCACAATCTTGGATTTGACCTTCATTTCTACTTATCTAGATGGACTTCTGAGACATCTTATGTGTTTACTTCTATATTGGATATTGGTAGTCAATGGATGGATCTTGAGGTAGTTGTATGTAAATGAAATTGAACTACTAATAAACATGAATTTAAGAAATGGATACTAAGGATAGATGGATAAATTACTATCGAGTACTCCCCAGTTACTGATTTTTTCTCCTATTGTATATATTCAATGAAATAGGTACATACCATTGGTGGTTTCCTAATGGGATTAATTTCTCACTTTCTATTTAGGATTTTATTTTGGGCCCAGACAGACTATATTGTTGTAGGTGTTCAACAAGGAAAGGCTCCCTATATAGGTACTTTATTGCTGCTTAGGAGCCGGAGAGCATGGGACCAAGCCAAGGCTTGAAATACTATTGAGTTTCTTTTTGTTTTACCATACCTTGGTATTGTATAGTACTTTATTATAGTGAATCTTGTTTTCTCTATTTTCTTATAACATGTGACATGTTGTGTCATTTGGATATCATATTCCTTTTGGTTATCTTATTCCTTCAGTCTTCATTTATTTACTTTAGTTGCACGTTCTTGACTGCTTTCACTATTTGTTAACATTTCTTCCACTATGTTACTCTCTTCCAATGAGGGAATAACTATTGCACTATCACACCCTAGGAAATCACTACTAGTCGGTAGCCTCTGGTGTTTGGGGAATCACATTTGAGTCCATGTGAAAAACCAGGCATGGGGCACCGTTTAGTGGCATCTGGAACAGAGATATTACAACAAGTCCCATTATTCTCCAAGAAATAACTGCACAATCCATTCCCCGGTATCATGAATCACCACTAAAGAAGTTTGATACTTTAACTTTACCTATTTCTCGATAAATGTTTTTTGAAAAAGAACCAAAATGATAAATCAGGGGGTGATTAATGAATCCTAGTAGTTTTCCCATAACGAATTTTCTACCCATGTCACTAGGATATAATAAGTTATCACATTTATATAAGTGAATTTATATAAAATGGTATAAACCATCTCAACATTTTTTATATAGCCAACAGAATTCCTACAAACAAAATTTCCAAGGAAAGAAAACAAATAATACATTTAATCAGTTCTCAAATTTATTTGGAATAACCCATTCTATTTCACATAGCCACACACACACACTTAACCAGACAAGCTTGGTGTTTACCATTAATGGGAGAAGGTCACATACACACTCCATCCCTTTTATGGTGGTACTTCATGACCAATATCAATCCCATTCAACTCATTATTAACCATTTAATCCAAAAACCATGACAAACCAATTCAATAATACATTACTTTTATTGAAAATAATTTTCCATGAACTAAAACCAAAAAAACATTTTTAAATTGTCATTTTAAAATCATTTTGACACCTTAACTTTTGGTTAAAACACCCAATTTTCACAATTCATAAAACATCACCAATGAGGGTTTCCGTCAAGAATTTCAACAACACATTCATAATCAATTTAATGAAACAAAATTCAATTTGAAATCTATATTTAAAGGTCTAATAACAATAGTTAAGATTTAAGGCAAAAACCTATTAAACTATGTTGAAAACAAATAAAAACACAAATTATTCAAAAAAATGAGGTTGAATATATAAAAACATGCATTAGATTTTGTTCCCTAACATCAAAACAACCAATTATCATCATGACTAGAATCAAAAAATATAGATATAACCCAAAGATATCAAATATATGAATCTAAGAGGGTGTAGAATATTAGATCTGAGAAAAACCACAAAGAACAGAGATTAACCAAGAAATCTAGTATTGAAGACACCAATATTTTCTAAAAGATAACTCTTGGGTCAAAGGGGAAAGTCTCCACAAAATTTGGGATGAGTAAAATCTTATTTAGTGTATAAATAGAGGAAATAGTATAGGTTTATAGGTAAAACCTTGTGATATCCACTTGTTTAGGATCTAACCTTTAGCCATATGTGGTTGTCTCACACAGTTAGGAAACCCATGCTCTAACTATTCCCTGGAAACTACCTCATAGAACACTTTCATGCAGTTAAATTTCACGTTTAGAAAAACCATTCACCAACCATGTTTTCCCCTCTATTCCACTTTTCATGGTTACTCTTATGTGATTGCATAGTTTAGTGAAACTATGAGATTAACCACGCACCTACACATATCCCACATCCTCTATTTGTATGGTTTCTTATAAGAGTTTAATGTGTTTTACTAACTATGATAAAAATATGCACCTACTGAAAATCCACAAAACATTCCAAATGTTCTCCAAACTCCCCCAAAATTTACCCAAACACTTTACACACTTAAAAAGCATAAAGAAAGTGTTACATACTTGAAACTAGAGGTTCTATAATATTAACATACCTAATAGAGATAAGTGACTTAGGATGGGAGAAATGGGTAGATATTGGGCTTTGATAAGTGAATGTGTAATGGTTTTCTAAGTGAAACGAGATGAAGTATTTACAAATGGGGTATGGATATTTTTGGGTTAAAATATTGATTATTTTATAATTTTGAAATTAAATTCGAATTGTATTTTTCCCCATGATATTTTTGGTTTTTAATTAAACAAAATAATATTACATGCCATTTAGATCAATCGATAATTGAATTGAACCATCCAAACAATTTTTTAGTTGTAATGAACCATAAATAGTTTTTTATTAAGACAAAATATAATTCAGATTTGAATATGTCAAATATAAGTTTCTAAAATCAAATAAATATTTTTAAATTTATTTCTCTGTTATATAAATTCATTTGAAATTGAAAAAGTTTTCAAAAAATTTATCTTCTTTATTAAATCATGATCATGTCATAATTTTTTGGTATTTTAAAAAACTATATTTTTGTACTATTCACGTAAAAGGAACATTGTATAAAAAATATAAAGAAATCACCCTTATCAAATTTAAGAATTAATATTATAATAAAATAAGTTTTATTATATAATTATTATAAAATCTGTGAGTTTTAATTTTAAAAATATCATTTAATTCATGGAAGATATTTTATTTACAATAACAACTATTTATTTTTTTATCAGTGATTACATTTATATTATTTATTATCTATTGTTTATTATATGATTTTTAATTAATTAGTTAGAGTTATAATTTTTTTTAAATACACCTTTTAAATAAGTTTAATTTATATTTTGAATATATAATCACGAAAATAGTATTAGTATAACAAAATTTATACAATATGAAAAAACAACATGTCAATGACAATTTTAATTTTCTAGAAACTATATTATCAAAATTCTAAAAAAAAATTTCTGATTTAAATACACTTTAAATGAGAGGAATTTAATTTTCAAATAAACATATTTGATATTTAATAATATTATTTTATTATAAAACATTTTACTAAGTAGTTAAAAGGAAATTATTTATAAATAAAATATATACATATAATGCGATGAAAAACATTTATAAAATAAATTGGATATAATTAAATTAAAATTTATTTATAATGTGTTATATCAGTGTAAAAATTATATTTAACCATTTATTATATCTCTCACATAAAATAATAATAATATATAATTCAATGGTTATATATTATAATTTTGTGACTCTGAAAACATGTAACATACTTTTTTATCTATTACATTATAATTAATTCATACCAATAAAAATATTAATAAAAATATTATATTTATAGAAAAATATATGTAAAAATAATCATAATTACATTATATGGTATTTTATAAAATTATTTTAATAAATAAAATTTTATTTTTATTGAAATGATATTTTGAAGAAAAGAATGCAATGGAAGAAACTCAAGTAATAATTTTTTTTATATTTGTTTAATTTTTATTTTTAAAATATATAAATTCATATAGAATTTAAATTTATATTTTATGAAATAAAATTTATTAAAATATTCATTGGAAATATGGCATGTTAAAACCATACCACCAGGAACTAGAATTTAGAATAATGGAAAATCTTATATAAGATAATGAAGAGTACTCGAGTCAGTTACTTAATTTCACATAGGTAATTATAATCTTCACTGATATAAAGGGGGTCTATCCAAATGAGGTTATGAACCATTTTATAGTTGACATGGATGTTTTTTTCATGAATTAAACATCTAAAACATGAAGTTGGTTGTATGGGTGAAAAGGTGTCCCAAAGTGTTTGGGGGTGGAAATGAAATGATAGTTGGATGATTTTTTTGAAGGGAGATGTACCTAGTCTATGAAGAGGGTAAATTAAACCTCACATGATATGGAATAAGATATCAATATGTAATAGAGTTTTTTTCTTTTTAGTAATGAAATGAGGATAATGTGTTATGTAGTTTAGGTTTTTACAATGAGAGAAAATCCATTTAGGTCTTCCATTATTTGTGAAGGAAGATATAATATCTAGATAATGGTCAGTTGGTGAGGATATATGAATCTAACATAATTTATTTATATTTTACTCATGATTATAATTGGAAAGAATCTGGGTATAAATCATTTTCGTTTGCATGCAGAATATAATATCACATTTTATAATCTTGTAAAGTAGATAATATGCTATGTGGTTTAAAGTCTTGTGAAATGGAACACTGTATATATATTAATGTTATTAAATAAGGATGGCTTATCATATATCATTTTTTCATGTCGTGAAAACCTTATGTCATGTTTTTTAAGTTCTATTAATAATAAAACTTCACTCAGATGCGAATTATCTTATATGAAAATTTTATGGCGGTGTATAGATGATATCCACACATATCACTTGAATATTAAGACTCTCTAACTTTTTCATGACCATGTATATCGTCTTAAAAAACCATTATATAAATGAATTTTTTTTTGATTTTATTCTCTATAAATTTGTGGCATGTTTCATAATTAGAATTTCTTTTCAAAAATGCATCTTTGGGATTCCTAATTTACGAGGAACCATAAAATTCAAACACTTTATTTAATGATTTATTACAAATAATATCAACTTAATACAATATCAAAATATCATGAGGCCAAGTTAATTTCTGTAATTAGGTACATAGAATAATATCTTTAAATAAGAAAATAACGAGGATAGCTAAAACTCAATAATTTTCGCATAAATTTCCATGATATTCTAAAACTGTATGGGATAACCTGGAGAAGTATATAAGAAATGGGTGATCTGTAAATCCCACTAGGGGTGTAATAAAATCATAACATGAAGAAAGTAATGTATGTGATTTATTAGTCGCATCAGGGATACATAAGTGTGGCAATAATCATAAGCATGAACATTAAAGGATGATATATGATGCTAAAAAAAGGGAACATGGGAATGTGGAAACAACATAAAACATGAAATTGTAACAAAAATTCATGGACAACTACAGAGAAATCAAAACATAACATGTTTATGAAAAACTCTAATGCATTATATATAGAATCTCTCGAGATAAAAATATTACCAAATGCATTGGAGTGCTATATAATTGTGGTCCCACCAGTCACGTTCATATCATATACATCTATAAGTGTTCCACATAGATCAAACAACATAAGGATCTCTTTTATATATTTTAATACCAATATTAAGGAACGTGGGTTAAATATATGGAAGTATATAATATATTAGTTATATCCACACCTAGTAGAATAACCATGAGTGGAAATGGGGATTATTCACTACACAAATTTTTGGTATTGAAAAATCATAGGATAATTTAGTCAACATAAAAAAGGTATATAAAGATTCTTGAAAGGGTTTAATAAGAGTGAAATGGGTCTCTCATCACTTGGAAATCATATGTTTGATAAGTGGGAGGTAAAGAAACATATTCCAAATTGAGAATATGGGAATAAAAAAGAATAATATAAATATGGTGCTTGAATAAAGAGGAGAATGAGAGGATCTCTTACTTTGAGAGGGTGCTACAAAATTCCAGGGAGGAGAAAATTAATAGATTAGGGGAACCTTGTGTGTGGGGGGGATAGAGAGGGATGGACATAATAACTTCACACTCCATGGGTTTTTAGTGAAGTATAATCGAATGTTGGTTGGGTTTTATAGAAAAAGGGAGGAGGATTATTTGATAATTTATAAACATAGGTTTTTTTCTGTATATTATAAATTAATCGAAAAATATATCCTCTAATGGATTTTAACTATGATTTATTCCACAAAAGTTATTATTTCATTATTTTATATGGTTAAGAACCCGACTTCTTTATATAATACACTTGGGGATGTGTAAGGGTGTCATGTTTATAAAGAATTGATTATAAAAACATAAAATATAATATAGTTTTTGTAGAATTAATTAAGGGTATATAAAATTAATAAAATAACCCAAAAAAACATTATTTCAAATGAGAAACATAATTTTGGTCATGGATATTTTTTTAGTATTTTTTACATCAATTTGATTCTTTTATGCTATCATAATACATATTTTATGATTATATTGTACTTAATTTTTCCCCAAAAAATTGAATTTCTATGAAAATTAGGAAAAATTTCTATTTAGTAATTTCAACATTTGGATTTAAAGAATATTTTTTATATTATGTAATTAATAATTTTAAATAAATAATACCATTTAATTGAAAAATACTAGTTATTTTAATAATAACAGTTTTCTAACCAATATAAAATTTACATTACACTTCATAAAATTATATTATTATTTATAATTTAAGAAAATATTATTTAATAATAATCTTTTATTAAAATATAATTCATTTAAAAATTTCATGAATTCATCAGAAATGTGTATTGATTGAAACTATATATTTCTTAACAATACAATTTGTGTTTCATTGTATCAATATCTATTTTTTTTCATACTCATTATTTAGTCATTTATAGAGTAATAATAATAGTTAAATATAATAATAAATTTATATAAAAATTATAAAAATTCATATCATTATAGTTTTGATACATAGAACTTTATTTCACCAAAAAATTTCTAATGGAAAGGTTTTAAATGGTGGGATTTTCTTGGAGTGGTTCGACGAACATAGTTTGGCATATAATCTTTATGAGTTTGAAATTATCCCCTAAAAGGTTTCTTTTATGCATTAATTATTGAATCTCTTATTGATATTGGTTAAGGGAAAAATCCACTGATACCATCTCACAAAGAATATAAAATAAATGTGTTGAATAGGGTATGATCCTATTGGTCACGGTCCTCACATCCTTTGAATATTTCAATTAGTTTTATCATAACCCTATATATATATTAACAATAATGTTACTATATGAAGACTATACTACCAATGATTATGATGCTTAATGGGCTATTTAATACTATAGGATATAACATATAATTGAAATAATATTAAATGTACTGCATTTTTTTCTATAATTTGATTTCTTAATAAGTGTTTTCTTATTTGAAATTGGAATTTCACTAATAAATGTTCTAGGCGTTACATTATTACCCCCTTCAGAAAGTTCACCCTTGAAATTTCATTCTTACACTCAAAAATATGAATTTAATTTTGTTTTATCTCCTCTTCTAGATCACAAGTCACAACCTTAAACTTTTGGCCCATCTATATAACTGTGACCAGGTGAGTTATCTTATTTCATAGAACCTTATCTCTATGATCTATGATCTTCACCAACCACTCCTTATTTGAAATATAATTCTTGAATGGTACCAACTCTAGATTCAGTACATGTGAGGGTCTCGTATGTACTTAATCATGAGAGACCATATAACACATCATATACTAGATATTGGGTAGGTGGAAGTGATAGTTGATAGTACATCACTCTTATTTGATCATGGATTTCAAATAGGTCGATTTATCATCAAATATGATTTCAATTCTTCCAAAACCTCATGAATTTATTGTACTATGACATATGAAGGAAAAATTTATCTCTATCCCACACTCTAGGTCCCGTCGATGATTTCCTATATATATTTTCATTTGACCTTTTGTGGATTTAATATACCACTGAGTGGTTCAAACCTTCCCTATCATCTATTGGATATGACTTGGTGTCAAAAAATTCTTCTCTCCACCTTCATCCCAACATGTCAGAGTCCAACAACTCTTCTCATATAGAGCCTCATAATTTTTCAATTTAGATATTGAATGGAAACTATGTTTATATGAAAAATTCACAAGGGGATGATGTTGATACCAATAAACATGGAAATAAAATGAACAATATCTCATCATATCTTCTAGAGTTAGTATTTTTCTTTCAGACTGACCATCCTTTTGAGGGAGATAAGAAGTACTAAAGCCATATTTTTAATCTAAATTAGAATAATGTCTTCTAAAAAACCTCAGGGAAAACCTTTGATCTTGATCAAATAAAACATACAATGTAACTCAATGATGTATTACCACTTCCATTATTTATATCTTAGTTATTTGGTAAAGATAAAAAAATTACTTGATGGTAACAAAATTCATTAACATTATAATGTGATCATCCACCCCCAAAATAAATTTATTATGTTTAGGGTCATTGGGGTTTTCTATAATTAAATCCATGGTTATTTTTAAAATTTAAAATTTATTATAGGAAGTGGTTACATTATAATCTTAGACATTAGTCATTAGACACTGAGTTATTGGAAAACCAAGAAACACGATACATATTATACTGTCTTCATCTTCATGTAATCCCACCAAAAGTTTTGTATTAAATCCTTATATACTTGGAATGCAATATTTTACCCATTTCTTATTTTCACAGAGAGATCTACTTAAATTTTTTAGTATTTTTTAAATAGTCCTTGTTAACATTTGTGGTATGAATGAATGTGTAGAACCATAGTCACATAGGACATTCGATGTTCATGAATGGAATATTAGCGTACGCTTAACTATTTTATTCTGGTTCTAATCATGTCCACTATAAAAAATCAACATAGGGATGATATTTTTAAAAATATTAAACATATATATGGTAACTATTATCATTTAAGGGATAAATCATAAATTGAATTTATATGTTAACCAATAAATTTATATTTTTAAATCTATATTAAAGAATATCTATATCCTAACATAAAATCTTAGGGAAATTTTTGTTCACATTAAAATTGTTCATAATGAGATTAAACATTTACCACAAAATACCAAATAGGAGTGTCAATACAAGTGTGAATCAATGACTCTCTTTAAAGAACCATGTAATGATCCATTTCATCTCAGTATTCCCTTTTCAGGGTAATAACACCAAGATACAACTATGTGAGATCCACATCCACTTGTAGTCTCCAAACATGGATGCATTTCCTTGGAAACAAAAAAATAAAAACTTTTAAACAAATTTGGGATGTTTTACTATTTTTATTCTTATCTCTAGGGCTTTTACATGATTTTTTGATTCATAATTTCTAAAAGTAACTTGAATTTTTTCTGATACAAACTATGACGAACCATAAATTTCATAAACATTATTTCATGATTTATTACATAAAGATAAACTTATTGAAACCCAAAATTATTATGTGTTTTAGTGTCTATGGATAATTATGTACACATCACAACAAAATTAAAAAACTCACGGGCTTAAACTAAAACTCCCTAATGAGCCCTTAAATTTCTGTTGACTTATAGAAATACACGGGATAACCTAGGGACATACACAATATAGGGGAAATATATAAATCCTATGAAGGAAATAATCAAAGGATAATATTTATAAAGTAATATATATGAGTTAATAAGCATATTAAGGTATCATATGAGTGGTGAGAATAATAAACATGAAGATACTATCATGATACAAGATAATAACATAAAGGAAATATTGGAATTTGGAAAAAATAAAACATGAAAATATAAGCCTATGTCAGGGATAACCATTGAGAAATCATAGAATATTATTCTTAGTATAACCTATCATTAACAATACATTAAAGTTTATGAGAAAAAAACATTACCAAAGGCATTTTAGGTATATATAATTCTTGGCCCACCTATCATATTCATAACATGGACAAGCTGAAGTTTTCCTCATAAATCATAAAACAGAATAATTACATTCATTAATTTTCATACCACTATTGATTAGTGTTTATTATATAAATGTATTTTACCAACAAATAAAGTATATTTACACCTATGTGATTAACATTTATTTTAAAGGGGATGGTTATTCACTACAATAATGTTTTCCATTGAAAAAAATAGAACAATTTCAATTTGTACAATGTGGGTATATAAAAATTCATGAAAGGGTTTAAGGAATATGAAAGGGGACTATAATCATTTATAAATCAAAAATAAATTAAAATTTATTGGTAAAAAATATCCCAACATGAACAATTGGTAATAAAAAATCATAATATAAATTAATTACATAAGTAAAGGAGAGAGGGGGATGGTCCCTTACCTTGAGAGGGCACTTCAAAAATACTGATAAGAGATTATTAAGGTATTTGGGGAACCTTGGGAGGACTAAATAGAGGGAAGTTTAGAGTAAAATCATTACATAATTTTCTTGAGTGAAGAGTAATTAGAGTTTTGGTGGGTTTTTATAGAAAACATGGGGATATTTATTTATTAATTTATATACTTTGGTTTTGGACTATATGATAAATTAATCCATACCAGAAACCATACCATTTTTCCCTGGATTTCACCAAAGAGGTGTGGATTTAATTATTTTATAACTCTAAGAACTAATACTCTTAAAATAAAATCCTCGATGATGTGCAAGCGAGTCATGTTTATAAATACTTAATTTTGAAACCATAAAAATATAATGTAAGTTTTTCAGTATTAATTAAGGGTTTATATTTTTAATCAAATAACTTCAAAAATTCATTATTTTAATGGTAAAAAATATTTTTTTCATCAATACTCTTTATTGATTTCATCACACAACTTTTTTATTTTTTGATATCAAAATGCGTATAATATAATTATACCATATTTAATTTTCACCCAAACTTTGGAATGTCATAAAATTATAAAAAATACATAACTGGATAATTCTTATATTTTGAGATGAAAAATAATTTTTAGTTTATCAAAGTTATTATCTAAATATTATTAGTTACAATTATAAATAAAAAATATCTCTTTATTAAAAATACTGGTTTTTTACAAAAAAATATTTTTTGATCCTTATAATATTTGAGCATCAATTTATAAAAATATAATTTTTATCAAAATAATTATTTAGTAAATTATACTTTAATAATAACAAATAAATATAATAATTAATTTATATAAAAAAATATAAAAAATCTTACTATTATGGTCTAGATTCATAGACCATTGAATACCATAATGGAAAGGTTTGTGATGGTATGATCTTCTTGGGGGTTCAGTGAACATGGTTTGGGACTTAATCTTGATGAGCATAGATTTTTTCAATAAATGGATTCACTAGAGATTTAGTTGTTGAATGTTATGTTGGTCTTGGTGAATGTAATACCCCGATTATGATATATCCACCAATAGATTTGGAAAATAGGATTTATAGGGAATGATCCTACTAGTCGTGGTCATCACTTCATTTGATAGTGTCAATTGGAGTTATCATAACCCTATATATATATTTACTAATTGTATGTTCCATATATAAATTTATACTATCAATGATTATTATATATAATTTTATTTTAAATAGAATAAGATAAAACTTATAACGGTCCAAAAATAGCTCAACTATTTCATGTATTTTATATAATTCCATTTTTTATTAAGGAATTTACTCATTAAAAAATGGAATTTAATTTATAAATTTTTGTTTGTTATATAATGTATGAATTTTTCATCAATTTATGCTACACAGAAGGTGTATAAAGCATAATATTTACCTCATATCTAAAGTAATAGACCGTGTTTTCTCTTTTATCAATAAAGTTATGGCTTGGATTCCTAAATAATTCATGTATATTTTTTATAGTATTATTTTTCATAATGTTATTTTTGGATATCCCAAAATCTATCAATACATTTTCCATCTACCCTTAAATATAATCATTGAAGATGAGACACTCTTGTATTATATTCCCTAATAACTGGCAGAAAATAAAGAAATTTGGGTTTTAATGAAGACCATCCTACATGGGCACTTCGATCTTTAAAATCTTTAAAAATTTATGCTCATTAAAAATAAGCAATGAATCTAAAAACTTTATTTTCATATAAGTAATATAACTCTATTCCATTTATAAAACATAAAAATTTATTTACCACACTTAGATTTTATGCTTTAAGATGTTTATACATGTTGCTAAAGATGTAATATAGGTTGCTATTTTAGGATCCTAATATATTTAGATAAAAATATCTTAATTATTGATGTCTGGGATTTCGATGGTGTTATCAATTTATCAATGAGAACCGAATATCCTCAGGACTAGGTTTCTATAACCTTTTATTGTTTTTGACTATAAATCACCAGTATATGGTTGGTGTTACATAAAATACCTCCATACCAATGGGTTGAATAACTGTATTACTGGAAGGATCCATATTAGAGTTGATCTATTTGATATAGTGAGGTATTATAATAAATAATACTGAAATTCCATCTTGGGGGTGCATTCATAATGATCCACCAGTGGGGTTCTTATTTGGAATGATTTAGTTTTCCCTGGGAATAGTCAAGAAGGTAGATTGTACACTTATAGGTCAATACATTTTTTCTAGCGGAGGTTTTTCACCTTAGGTTGGTGCGAACACAACTTGAATTTCATTATTTTCAAGTCTTTTAACTTTTAATAAACCCAGATTTTATTTTCTAATTGTTTTAAATTAGTTATTTAAATTAATCAATATGATCACCATCATAAATGATATTAATAACATCTCGTGTTTTATGGATTATTGAAGTGGAAATTAATTTCCCCAGATCCATGTTAATAACTCATCAATCAAGTTATATTGGTATATTTGTGGTTGCTAAAATTATTTTTCACTCCTTTTATGTTGAGTATGTACATCCACTTCTTGTATTTTTGTGTGAAGGGAATTCTTCAATGATGTATTATCACTATTAGGTACATCTTCCAATCCATACATTGAGGTGTCATTAATTTTAATAAAAATCATATTAATTGATTTATATATTATAAGGAAACATTAATCATTTAAATGTATAATATAATGAGGTTTATTAAATTTAGAATACCCATCGATGGGGTCATTATTATCTACTCAAGCAACTAATCTTATTAAAGGGAATACGTCTTTATAACTCTTGTATAATTTTTCATTTCTATTACATGGAACTCCCTTTGATTATATTTTTTATTATTAATTCAATGTGATTTAAGTATAATAATTTCATAAATCCAATGATAATAGGATAAAACGAGAGACAATTTATTTTTCTATATGTGGGGTTTTCCATTTCATTATGAACACTGATCTTATATAAATATGATTTATTAAGATTGATCCCAATTTCAACATGGTCAGTGTCATGGGATATGTTTATTCAGATAAAAATCCAAAAAAAATAATGGGTTGTGGTTTTTTGGTTGGGATAAAAATTATCCCTAAATTATATGCCACATAGGTCCCTCGTATGCTGAAATTATAGTTGCAGTTGTAGATCAATTTGATTATCAAGATCATATCATGACTAGTGTCTGATAAAGAGTATGTTTGTAGAGGAACATTAGGGTTTAAAAAATATCCGCCTCTACAATTATTAGGATAATTAATTATTGGACATGATTTGAAATAGTGGATATTATAAATTCAATAATCATATAATTTCTTTTTTATAAATAAGATATTTAGATAACGATGACAACATGTTATCAATTCCATTTAAGAAATATTTAGAATTAGGATGTGGTCCCTAATTGGAGTTCATAAATATTTTTATGGTTAGGAACCCCATGGTAGTTATTGGTACCAAACTATATAAGATCTCAATTTAATGTTTCTTGAATTAATGGAAATTTTTTTTAGTGAAGACATTGATGTAAAAATAGTATGTGGTTGGGGAATCAAACCAAAAGTAACTTGACACTCTCTCTCATTCACCATTGAAATTAAGGGACATACCACATCAGTTATAATAATAGTTATAGAGTTGAAATTCCCTAGGATAGTGAAATTATAATACCCCCAGTGATACCTTATCATAGTTTCTAGAACATAAGTTTCTAGGGTATGAATATCTTCTAAAACCATTAGGGAAGTTGGGGTTAAATGACACTGTCAATGGCCACGATGGATAAGGGGACTCTAAGACTACTCCAAGTAAATTCCAAGACATAGGAAACATCCTAGATGTCCTATTTAATGGTATTTAAAGGATCTATAATTTCATTTTATGGATAGCATACCAATATAGTTGGATATGATAGAGGGGTCTTCCTAGCTCAGCTTGTCATCTAGGGTTAAATTAGCTTACTTGATTTCATCTTTTTTAGGTTATCTTAAAATTCTTGTCATATAAGGATCACTCCATAATTGATGTATTATAGTATTACCATTTTGAAAATTTCTCATTGGAGATACATTGTATGGGAAAGATGGAATTAGTTTTATAATGCTTTAGTATCCATTATAGTATAAGTATATGTGTAGGGTATAGAAACATTGATATTGTGGGTCATATAATCATTGTTGTCCATTCAGATATCTATATGAGATTTTAAATCCATGTCTTAATAATAAATATTAACAGAATTAAATTATGGATTATAAGAGAATAAAAACAACTTATAATAAGTTTAGGATCACAGTAAATATTCATAGTCTATTTATCTTTTTTACAAGTAAAACATTTCACATAGAGTTTACAATTTTTATAATGTTATTTCACTTGTGTTTCCCTAGACCTAATTTCTAAAGGATGGAGGCTATTAATGTAAATTAATGTAAATTTTGATATTATAGACTAAAACTAAGAGGATTATAGGTTAAATAATTTCACTGGGGATCTTATATTATAGTTTTGGACTCTATTATTCATTACATTATATTGTTATGTACTAATGGTAAATAAAAATTTCAAATTTTTTACAGTACCTACTTCTTCAGTTGGCTGATCCCTTGTTATTAATGTGATTGACAAAGTTTAAGTCATTTGAAATGAACCAATATGAAATTTAAATCATAGTATGTCAATGTAATGACACATAAAATGCTATTTTCATAAGGTATTATTTCCATTTTCAATTTTATAGTTTAAATACATATAATAAGAAATATGGGGTTCAATTCCATGAAGATGGTCTTATTGGGATATGATGGAATTTTAGGACATTTTGGAAGTCTTAAATTTTATATTGGATTTTCATGTTTTCCGGGAAGGATTGAAGGATATATTAGAGTTTGTTCAATATATGAAGGATAAAAGGGTATACTATAGCTTCATTCCATCCATTAAGTATTAATGGGGTTTTAGTAAGAATAAGATGTTTTAAAGTTGATATTGGACCCATGATCGGGCTTTCTACATATTTCAATAAATTGAATCAATACCCACATAGTTCAATGTCATTTAATGGGATATTTCATTAATTTTATGGTCATGTGGTAAGTACCTTTTTGGTTCCTTTTAAGGTCACACATCAATGAAAAATATTATTCCTTTTATGATCATATATTTAAAACTAATATGTCTTACAATTTAATTTCATGAAAAATACAAGATTTTAGTAGTTCAAAGTCAAGTGGAATGAAATTAAAAATTAATGGTACATAAAAATGGTTTGGTATGGGTATTACATTTATAAAATCTTTCTATATTACCTTTTTAAATGAATCAGGTTGGGGTGAATTAGGGATTACACTAGGTTGGAGGATCAAATTCTTTAGGTTCTCATATAAACATGGTGAAGGCACATATGGCATATATCAAAATAGTGGCTTATCAATATTTTCTTCCTATATATTAGTAACTAGGAAAATAGAAGAATGATTGGATACATTGCTAGTGTGAACTTGTGAAAGGGTTTGTATCCCATTAGTAAATGGGAACACTCATGTGTGAAAATGTTTTACTCCATGGTATAAACTATTGGAATCCCATTTTCAAATGGGAATATACAAGTGTGTTAATATTTTCATCAATGGAAGGGAGGGTTGATACTCCTTTGGTAAATAAGTATTCATGTAAAGGAAAAAATTTATCCTTCATCAATATTACATCATAAAAAAATAATATTCATTAAATAATATAACAATCCATGTAATAATAATTTAGGTTTAGTTCCTTTCAAAATATTAACACATAATCAAATAGTATATAAGTGAGCTACATCATCTCCCACTACATTATTCATAACTATAACCCTTAATAGATATATCATACATAATAAATTTATTCATAACATGGATAAAGGAAACATAAAAAATGTTGATCTTAAATTCTCAGAAAGGGTACACAACCAATATATCAAAAACTTATGAGCCTAAGGGTATGAGAAAAAGAGAATAACATTTTAAAACTGCAATAACCCAAACTATTATAAATAAAATTCCCCCTTTTTATTTATTTAAATGTCTTAATATGTATTATGGTTATAGAAAAAACATGCAATTATTTGATATTAGTATCTCATATTTAAATGACTGTTAAAAATCATTATCATCAATAATATATATGTGGAAAAATTACCATAATATTGTTATAGATATAGGGTTTTAAAAAATCCAATTGACACAGACAAGGGAAGTGATGACATAAACTAGTAGGATTATACCCTATGTATCACATTTATCAGATCTTATAAGGGAGATATCATCTTTAGGATTTTCTATTTACCAATCTCTTGTTTATATGTAATTACTTAAGCATGAACGAAACTATTTTTGAGAGAATTTTAAGATCAGTTTGATCCCGTACCATACCAGGTATGCTGAACCACACCATGAAAGTATCACAATCATGTAACTTACTCTTAGGGTGTTTTATGGTGTAATAAAGGGATATGTATCAACACCCTAGTGATATAAGTTTTTAATTTACTTTTTATTGAATAATAAATATAGTTTCATCATATTATCATTACTTTGTAAATGATTTTTTATACAAAAAACACCAATAGTATTTTTGGGTAATATTCAAATCAAACTATGGAATTTGTTCTGATGAATTGAGGAAATTTTGAAATAAATAATATTTTAATAAAATATTATTAATAAATATAAATTATCATATAATTTTTGTGATTTCAAATGTAATATTTATAAGTTTTCAAAAATAGTTGTTATAAAAAACAAAACATTTTTCAATAAATGTAGATTTTTATTTAAAAATAAAAAATTTACATATTTAGATAAATTTTTAGATAAAATGAAGATTATTTTTGAAATCCAAATTTTTAAATTATCCAATGGTGAATTTTCCTAATCTTTTGAGAAATTAAAATTTTTGGGTAAAAATTAAATATAGTTTCTGTTTTACGACATGATAATGACCAAAAAGTGATGTAATAAATACTATAAATGTTATCCAAGAATAAATATATTATTTCAACATAAAATAATGTTATTTTATGTTTATTTGAATAATTTTATATAGCCTTTATGAATTCAAAAAAACCATTTATTTGTTTTAATGTTTTAAAATCATTTCATTAATAGTATGACCCACTTACCCATAAAAAAGAGTATTATTTTATAACTTTGGAAAATTTAAATTATAAAATAATTTAAACCACTCCAATTTGAAAAAAAACCATTTGAAAAAACTATGGGATGTTGTGTGGTTTTGGTTATTTTTTAATATACTATGCAAAACCTATGTTTGAGAAATATTAAAGAGATAACCATTCATTCCCTATATAAACACTCTCAAGATCCCATTTTCCTCACTCAAAATGTTTAGATCACATCCTTACTCTTACCTACGATTTCTCTAATCTTACCACAGTTACCAAATCTCTCATGATGCCCCTCCCAATCATTTTGAGTCACACACTCAAGTAAGGGATCCTCACAGTCTCTTCTTTATTCAAGTTTCTTTATTATCTAATTCCTTATATTTTCAATTCCTAATGTTGGGATATGTATTTCCATGTACCTATTAGTTTACATATGATATAATTTTTTTCATATATTCCTTTATCTATAATTAAACATTTTTATTGTTTTTTAACTGATGATGTTATGCAGTTGAAATTTCACTATGATTTTCTATGCCAAAACAATTGTGCAGTGAATACAATTACCATTTTCTGTCAAGGGTTTCACAATCATAGACTTTTAATTATTTTCAATGATAACTTAGATGTATTTATTGAAAAATAATTGATTGTTGAATAAAATATGATGATGAATTAATCTATATGGTATGATATTTTTGTCACACTTTATCAAGAGAATAAAATGAAAGTAATGAGTGCACCTGAAATTATACAGTGCTCCAATGCATTGGGTAATGTTTTATCCCATGAGACATAATTTTAGGATAAGAAGTTAAATTATTTCCTTTATGGGACTTTTTACATCATGGCTTATTGGCATTTATCCTTGACCTATGTTTATGATGCAATGCTTTATGTTTTTTCTACATTTCCCATGTTTCTGTTATGATTGTCATGCCATTTGATGTCTTATTGTTATTGTTTATGACTCTAACTCTTATTATGCCCCATTTTTAATAATATTTTCTAAAATGTATTATTATTTTCATGTTATGACATTTTTATTTCCTTACTGGGCTTTATATCTCATTCATTTCTTATGTATGTCCCCAAGTTATCCCATGCTATTTTATAATTGATAGAATATTATGATCATGTTAAGTAAGTTTTCAATAAAGTTGATGTATTTCCTATTTTAAGTTTTTATGTAATGAACCAAATTATCAAATACACTAAAATTATCGATCTTCTAGGTTTTATTAATTATAATCTTATGTAATAAATCATATATTAATATGTAATAAATAATAGGGTTATTATAGTTGGTATCAAATGAAATGTATAATTAATTTTGGGATTTATATTAGAAGGCTATAGTGAAAGATATAGGGATAAGAATAATTATAATAAAAAAACACTAAATCTTGGTAATTATATATTAAGGGGTTTATCAATAAAAAACATCCCTATACAGATATTACAAATGGATTTGGTTTTGGCATAGATGTACCAAGTGGTAACAACCTTGACAAGGTGAGTCAGGCCTGACTCGACACAACCCGGTGCACAAAAATTGGCCTTAATGTTCACCCAGTTTGACACTCCCAGGGGATATTATTTTTTAAATTCATAATATGATTTCGAAACATTTTGAAGGGAACAAAAATTCAAATAACAATATATATTAGGAAATAGATCATGGATAATATACATTGAAGCAAATAAATTCATAAGTTAAATAAATAAATGAAAATTATAATTTATAAATTTAATATAATTAAATTTCTATTTATGTGTTTAATAGTTTAAAATTACTAATCCCTGTTTTTACCTTTATTCTACCCAATAGATGGAAATAGGAGAAATCAGGTGAACAATTAATGCGACAAGCAATGTGATGACTGCTGCAAAGACATTTTCAACCCCATGAGAGCAAGAATCACAAAATTTGTGATGATAATCTATCATATTACTGAGGTTATGAATAGAAACTTATATAAGTATGTGTGTCCAAATCCCCATAAGGGATAAGAAGCTGCAATTGAGAGCTTTATGTGAGAATGGCTTTCAAATTTCAATGGGTCATTTGATCTATTAATCATAGAACAATGGATCAAATCCCTTGATAATATCTTCTCCATAATTGAATGTTTTGAAAAATAAAAGGTTTTACTGGTTGTCTATTATATGGAGGGAGAATCTAATTTGTGGTAGACATTGATCCAGAATATGAATCCTTAGTAAGAGATCGAAGCGATGGGGTGGAGGGAATTATAAAATATATTTTTTGATAAATATTTTCCTTAAACTCTCCATATTAAAATGGAAGGGGGTTTATTTACCCTTATGAAAAAAAGATAACTAATCTATTAGGGAGTATGAATAAAAATTCACAAGACTTGTACGATATTCCTTTGTCTTTGTCATTACCATTAAATGAATGGTTTACTTCTTATTTGGTGAGAAAAATATGGTCGTGCCGTCGTCTTGCCTCTCGCCGCTCCCCTGTCCCTCGATGGAGTAGGTAATAGCCACACCATCATAGCCCCCTCCTCGGCCCGCCTTGGCTGAGGAGGGGGAGGAAGGATTCGCTATCCTACCTCTCCTGCGACCCGCCCTTTTCCCCTATCATAGATCCGTCACTTCCCAATAGCTTCCCCTCAATCGATGTTAGCCCTAAAGTTAAAAATCGTGCGAATGGTGTTCCTTCTATTCCGATCTCTCCATTGGAGTTCACAAGAGCCTCGGTGCTGATGGATCTTACTCTGGTTTCTATCTTTGGGAAGCAACGTCCCTCCATCGATGCCTTTGATAGGTATGTATTTTCCTCTTGGAAGTTGCAGGATAGGGAAATTGTTGGTCTTTCGGATTCGAGGCATTTTCAGACTCATTTTTTGAATGAAGATGACTTGATATATGCCTGGGATAATGCTCTGCAAAATATGGAATGTTTTTGGTTTTCTCTATTTTGGTGTTCTTTTGAGTTCCACCTCAGATGTGATTCCATGGTCACGGAGATCTGGTTATCCTGTACAGGGTTTCTATTACCCTTTCAGAATACGACCATCCTCCGGTTGATTGGAAACATGTTAGGTCATTATATATGCTCAGATTCTTGAACCCGAGCTATTTGTGATCCTGTTGCTCCTAGAATTTGTGTGTAAGTAGATGTTTCACAAAAACTGTTGGAATTCATCAGCATTGAGGTCGAGTGAGAACTTCATTGGATCCAAAAGGTATGGTATGAGTCGTGGGTTACCTTCTATGTGGGTTGTAGCCGCTTGGGTGATGATGCTAGCAGATTCCGTAGAGGATCCTCTGTTTATTCTCGGAAGGCTCTTGTTCGTCGGGAAGATAATCCTACATCTGAGTGCAATGCAACTGTAATGGACCAGGTGGGCTCTTGTGATTCTGGCACTTCGACCGCCATTCCGAAAGAGGTGAAATGAAAGTTTCATGAGATGAGAGTTGAGGAAGTGTTTGACAGACTTCGAAGTGATTTGGGTATTAGTAAATCTGCCTCGGGTGATGAACATGGGGTCGATTCGGCTCCAATTTTTTTTCAATGACCCCTACAACTTTTTCTGATGTTGTGAAATCTGTTGGCAGTCTTCCTCATGAGGAGGCTATTGTGGATCAGGGGGATAGGTTGGGGACAATGGGAAAGGAATGTTGTTTAAGGGCTAAACAAAACCCTAGGGAGGCTAGAAAACCTCATTATTCTACTGGTATAGGCAAAGTAGATGCCATTGGTAACAGATCTCACAATCATTTTGCGGTGTTGGTAGAAAGTGATTGTCATACTTCCACAGAAGGGGCTGAAGCGGAATTTGATCGTTGATAGGACCAGTGTTTAAGGCTGGATGAAAATGGAGTGGTATATGATTTTGCTTCAGAATCTTTATCTATTGAGCCCAAGGAAGTGGAACTCGTGGAAGATTATCTAAGATCTTCCTCAAAGAAAGGTAAGAACACTCTCATGGATTCAGATGGTTTTATAATGCATTCACGGAGACCACTAAGGAAAAAGGACAATTCAAATATACCTACTCCTCTCGTTACCAGATCATCTAGCAAAGGTAACCCCCCCCCCCCCCCCCCCGAAAGTTTGACTGATGTCGATGATCACTCAATGACTAAGTGCAAAAGATCTACAAATCATGTGGATTTAGCGGCTAATGAGGCACTTGAATCACGAGCAGGGGTTCCAAATGGACCTATGCCAGTGGTTGACAATAATGAGGTAGAGGGATCATTCCAAGAACTACTCATGCACTCTAACAAAGAAATGTTAGAAGAGTCCTTTTTTATCAAGATTTCAGGGAAGGATGCTCACTGTATGTTTGAAAGACTGTTGCGTGTTGATTAGAACGACAAACAGTCTTCTTGGATTGATAAACAAAATACATTCTGATTCGTGTCTTCAATGACAAGAAAACAAGCTTGGAGGAGCATGTGAAGGCTTGGGACAAGATGAACCTATGCATAGAGGATCTCATAAAGGACAATCTGAAAATTGAAGTTACCTCTATTGAATGGCGTCTTCTTAAGGTGCAGAATTCTAACCGCTTTAGTTTTTTATGGAATGGCTCAAAATTTTCTTACGAGGTTTGATTTTCTGTATTATGAATCTTGTTGGTTTCTAATTTTTTCCTTAAAAGTGTTTTCGAAATAAAAAATTTAATTTAGAGGAGGTGAGAAAAAAACTAGTGCACAGAAATCCCTATAGATCTAAGACTTTGATAGCTACGAGGAAAATGTACGATGTTCCCTCAATGTTGAAATAGATATCATCAAATTTCAAGGGTATTATGGGGATAATAATGGGGAATATGAGTTTAATTCTGGTAGTTAAATGGATAAATATAAAGGTGACAATAAATTTCAAAATCCCATTTTTCAAAGGTGTAGAAAGAAGCACCCTAGAAATTGACAGGGGGGTGATGAGTAAATGATTTATGTGTGGGAAGGAGTGACACCTAACAAGCGATTGTCAATATGAAAAACCCACTAATGAGATATGGGAATGTAATTCTACATTAAACCCTCATCACATTGTTAATTGCTTAAACTTAAAGGAAATATGGAACTTTTCAAAATAATGCACTAAGACAAGGGTTTTTTTGAGACAACCAACAACTTATAAGGAAAAAATGGTGAGATTTTTTATTCACAACCACTGTGGTGGATAATGAAAAAAATTGGTGATAGGTATTCCAGTTATTCATTCAATAATAGAGAACATAATTTTCGATTATAGTTCCATGAATTCCTTCATATCTACAAATATTAATAGAACTATTGAAACACTACTACAAATCATGGAAGTGGAGTTTTCAATGAAAACAAAAAATAAGGAAATTATTTCATCCCAAGTATATAACTCACTCCTATCAAATTTTGTGGGTTAAACATCCCATACAACTTCTTCATACTGTCTTTGGTGGAATTTGATGCAATTTTGAGTATGTATTGTATTTACCTATATAGATCCATCTTAAATTTCCATGATAAGGAAATCACTTTTTGTATCACGAATTGACCCCCAATTCTGTACCAGTTCATGGAAGAGGATGAATCTAATTTAGCACCAACATCTGAATCATGAATGTTATTTTCATACATGAAAGGTTATATGGCTCAAATGGTGGTGTATAATGAAAGAATCATCCTCAAATACATGCCTTATGCGAGGGAATACACCAATGTGTTTCCTAAGGAATTTTATGGTCTTCCTCACAGTATATTGGTTGAATTTTAAATCATTCTTATACCTAGGGTGCTACCATTATCCAAGTCTCTATATAGAATAGATATTGTGGAACATAAGGAGTTGAAGAAAAAACTATAGGAGAATCTAGATAATGATTTCATATGCCCAAGTGCTTCACCATGGGGTGTACTAGTTATATTTGTCAATAATAAGGATGTGTCAATGCACCTTTGGATTGATTATTGTGATCTCAACAGGATCATGATAAAGAAAAAGTATCCCCTGACACGGATTG
Source organism: Viscum album (assembly GCA_963277665.1). NCBI lineage: Eukaryota > Viridiplantae > Streptophyta > Magnoliopsida > Santalales > Viscaceae > Viscum > Viscum album. Next base: position 795,701,496 of record OY728129.1, read on the forward strand.
ATGAATTGTTTGATAAAATACATGGAGAAAAATACTTCTTTTAAGGTGGATATGTTTTCTGGATATGACCATTTTAGGGTAAAAGAGGATATTCCCAAGACTAAATTTCAAATGATGTATGGTCACTATGAGATCATAGTGATGCATCTCACTAATGCTCTAAAAATATTTATATACATGATGAATAAATAATTTCAAGGTTACTGTAACAGCCCAAGATTTTATGAAAAATATTCTTTTTAATTTTACTAATGTCTTATGTTGTACGCTACACCAAAAGGAGCTTGCACAACACGCATCCTTGACTTGCCTTGTATTACACGCAATCGCGACCTTCCTCGATAGCGTGTGTAGTACGCAATACCGAGTTTCACTAAACAACGATATGCTATAAAAATATTATTAAAACTAGCCGTTATGAATAGTAATAACCACTTTTTGAAATTTTGTAAATTTTATTTTTCAAAATGGACTTTATCTTTGGATTCGTAATATCGAAATTATCTTAGGGTGAAATTTTGGTACTTTTCGGATAACTTTCATTTTATGATGAATAGTGAAAATTACTAAATTTTAGTTAAAAACAACTTTTTCAATCGCAATAATTAATAGTGATAAATTATTAATTTAAGTGGTTTTAAAGTATATTTAGAATATATTTTTACAATTTAATACAATGTTTTTCATTGGATGTAATTTCACATTTAAACCAGACATAAACAACTGTGTCAATCTTTTGATAGATATTGTTTCTTAAAAACACGCTATTTGTTTTAACAGTGGGATTTAATTATAAAATTAATTAATGCAACTTCTATGTTATGAATTTGGTAAAATAGACTTCATTTTTGAATTCGGAATATGAAATATAGCTTAGGATGAAATTTTGGCATTGTTCTGAAAAACATCATTTTTTGATGAATAGTGAAACTACTAAGTGGTTGTTAAAAAAACTGAATTTTTCATAAAACTTAATTTTACCGCTTCTAAGAATGGAATTTCAAAAATCCGAGAGACACGGTTGATGTCAGTAAGTAAAATGTCGTTCAATGAGATGAAAATATTTTTTGGTGAATAGTAACGTTTTACTTTTATTTACCACGGTTAAAAGTAAATAGAGTAATTAAGGGTAAAAATGATATTAATATTACCCTAACACATGTCCTAATTCTATTGAACAAGTGTATCTCGACCAAAAACAACCTTAAGTGTAAAATATTATCATTTAGGCCCACTTGGATTAGATTAAGACATTTATTATTATTTAATTCAAAGAAGAGTTAAAAGAGTTAAAATCAAAGTTTATTTACTAAAACATTTTTAATATAGGGTTATACATAAGATAAATTAGACTATAAATATTAATTAGAAAGATAAGAAGATTTACTACATAATGGTATTTTGTTTTTAATTTTTAGACTTTAAATAATTTAATTTATTTATGACACAACAATGATGCAGTAATTACCTTTTTAAGAAAATATTAACATAATTGATGTTATATATGCCCAAATAAATGTAATTTGAGACTTTTTATGACTTACACTAATTTTCTAGGTTAATATGACATATAATTGTTGATTTAAGTAACTTGGTTCGAACTTATCATTCTGTTAGAAATTTCATAAAAATCATGTACCAAATAGTGTCAAAATTGACATATATTAGTTTTTAAAACAAATATTATATTATTAATTGTTATTTAATTCCTGAAAATCTAAGGTTCGGGAAAATGACTTAGATAAGGATATATATATTAATAATAAACAACTTGGGGTTCGTTTGGCTTGATATAGTAAGTTTATTAACCATATAGTGTAAGAAAACAAAAAGACACGGTAAAAGTTAAATTATTTAACTTAGAGTTAAATCTAATTGATAAGGTTAAAATAATAACCTAAACTTGTCTAAATCCTATTTGATGAGAGGCTTTCGACCCATCACCACCTTAGCCTCGAAATAAATCAATTTGGAGCTATTTAAAACCGAACTTGACTTTATAATAAAATAATATTTTTAGTTATTCCAAAGGTGCCCCTCTCCTCCCTTATAAAAGGGCACCTCCTTCCTCTCTTCCTCACACAACTTTGAGCCTTCCAGCTCGGCCAACCCCTGCCATATTCTCCTCTCCACTTCCCTAG